>CM037784.1:18387442-18437442 GCA_021229015.1 Solen grandis
ACTAATATATATATAAAAATACACATACGCACACAAATACGTACGTAAACATTGACTTTACACACACACACACACACACACACACACACACACATACATACATACATACATGCACGCACGCACGCACGCACACACACACATCGTTCTCTCATTCATTATTATTGTTATAAATTTATATGACATATACTTGTGACCGTTATTTTATTAGAATTCCACTTGTTCTCTCAGATAATCTAATTTAGATGCAAACTTTTCTACCGTTGCTACATTTAAAATGTTTACCCACTTTTGATTCAACACTTGCTATTAATTAATTATGTTCTTCTTTCTCTTCTTTTTTTTCTTTCTCTCTTTTCTCGGGTGGGGTGTTTATGAAAGAAACGTATTTTAT
Source organism: Solen grandis (assembly GCA_021229015.1). Classification (NCBI taxonomy): domain Eukaryota; kingdom Metazoa; phylum Mollusca; class Bivalvia; order Adapedonta; family Solenidae; genus Solen; species Solen grandis. Next base: position 18,387,834 of record CM037784.1, read on the forward strand.
GAGTTTTCAGCTCGGTACAGCTCACGTAGACCCACTGTTTCCCATTTTCCACGAAAAGCGTTACGATGGAGTGGATATATCATTTATTCTCCATGTGGTCGCGTAGGAAGTGTTGGGTTAAGTGAGCTGTGTGTATTGTTTTATGAAAATAAGTATGGATTTGGTTAACATATTAGAATGATGCTTACGTTTGACTGTACTTATATTACTCTAAGTAGCATTGTCACTATTTTTCTGCTGCTTATTTTACTTATTTTATCAGGTGATATCCATCCAAATCCGGGTCCTAATTTAACAAATGAAAATCAATCGCCTAACGAGAGCTTCGCATCTGAAGAGTCTTTACCTTCTTATGTAACGTCTAAACATTTTTCCATTGTTCATTATAATATTCAAAGTATAGCAAACAAAATTGATACAATAGGACCAGAACTCCGGGAACATGATATTTTGTGCTTTACTGAGACTTGGTTAGGAGATTCCGTAAATTCTGATGATCTTGAAATTGTTTCTTATCATACACCTATTCGCAAAGATCGCCCAGATGATGCACATGGCGGGGTTATGATATACGTTAGGGATAACTTACATTTTAAACGCAGGTGTGATTTGGAATTAAACAGACTAGAATGTATTTGGCTCGAGGTTACTGTTAGTAAATCCAAACATATATTATTAGGAGTATTTTATAGACCACCAAATGCAGACATACATACTTTTAATCTTATAGAAGACTCAATATCTCTTGCACGTGATACAACTATTAAAGATATTATCATTACAGGTGACTTTAACTATAACATACATGGCCCTTCTACCTCGCGTAAAATTGATTTGATATGTCAGCAGTTTGATCTAATTCAACTTATTCAAGACCCCACACATTTTACTGAAAACAGTTCTTCAACTATTGATCTTATGTTTGTTTCATCATTAGACCTCGTTCTCACTTCTGGTGTCGGTGACCCTTTCTTAAACCAACTGCAACGCTTTCACTGTCCTATTTACTTAATACTTAAGCAAAATTCTAATAAGTTGAAAACATTTAAACGTAGGATTTGGAAATCTGCCCAAGCAGATTTTGTCAAATTTCGGTGTGACATAAAAAATTATAACTGGGACTCACTAGATAGAAACAACATGCATGAATATGCACTTAATTTTTCCAAAGTATTATTGGAAATAGCTGAAAACCATATTCCAAATAAAACTGTGGTTATAAACCCAAATGATATTCCATGGATTAATAGTAGTATTAAAAATAAAATTAAAAAAAGAATAAGAGCATTCAGAAAAGCAAAACAAAGTAATTCTGAGTCACATTGGAATAAATTTAAAAAAATAAGAAATGAAGTTGTTTCAGATTTACGTGATGCTAAATCAAATTATTTTAAACAGTTAGCCAGTAAACTACAAGGTAGTATTAAGCAAAATGACTGGTGGAAAACACTTAAAATGTTTATGGCAAAAAACAATCAACAAAATATCCCACCTCTATTTAATGATGAAACAAATAGATTATCTGAAAATGATACTGAAAAGGCTAATATTCTAAATTCTTATTTTGAGAAGCAAAACTCATTAAATGACGAGGGTAAAAATGTTCCAAACGTATCTGTTCCTAACCATTATATTGATTCTATTCTATTAACTCGGTCTGAAGTAGCTGATGTTTTAAAATCGTTACCAGTTGGAAAGGCTTCTGGTCCTGATGGTGTTAGTAATAAAATGTTACGTGAAGCATCAGTCGAGCTTTCTGGTCCCTTATGTAAACTTTTCAATGAATCTCTTTCATGTTCTACGGTACCAGATTGCTGGAAAGAGGCACATGTAACGGCTATTTTTAAAAAAGGTGATAAATCTAAACCAAATAATTATAGACCTATCTCACTTTTAAACACAATTGAAAAGGTGTTCGAACGTCTTATTTTTAAACATATATTTAATTATCTTCGTGATATAAGATTTTTGTCTAGTTCGCAGTCAGGTTTTGTTCCAGGGGATTCAACAGTTAATCAATTGGTCTATATGTATGACACATTCTGTAAGGCTCTGGATGATGGCCTAGAAGTTCGTACTGTGTTTTTTGATATAAGCAAGGCCTTTGACAAGGTTTGGCATAGAGGCCTTCTCCAGAAACTCAGGAGTGCTGGTATATTGGGACCTTTGCTTTCCTGGTTTGAAAACTATTTATCTAACCGTAAGCAGCGTGTTGTGGTTCCTGGAGCTAAATCTGACTGGGCTTATACAAATGCGGGAGTACCGCAAGGGTCAATACTAGGTCCTCTTCTTTTTTTGATTTATATAAATGATATAACCACGAATATTGATAGTAATATACGATTGTTTGCTGATGACACTAGTTTATATGTGATTGTACAAAACCCACAGATTGCGTTATATAATTTAACAACTGACATTAATAGAATATCTGAGTGGGCAGACACATGGCTCGTTAACTTCAATCCTGCTAGATCAGAAACTCTTCTCATCTCTCGAAAACTAAATAAAACGGTTCATGATCCTTTATGCATGTGTAATCAATCTATAACAGAAGTAAAGGTACATAAACACCTAGGTATTCATCTCTCTACTGACTGTTCTTGGAATGACCACATTGACTACATTACATGTAAAGCATGGAAACGAATCCACATAATGAGGAAACTTAAATTTGACTTAGATAGACGTTCTCTTGAAACTATTTATTTTTCTTTCGTTCGTCCAATTTTAGAATATGCGGACATAGTTTGGGATAATTGTAATAAACATGATAAAGAAAGATTAGAAAAAGTCCAACATGAAGCAGCGAGAATTGTTTCTGGTGCCAGTAAACTTGTTTCAATTAATGATTTGTACAATGAAGTTAAATGGGAATCCTTAGAAACTAGAAGATCTAAACATAAATTAATAATGCTTTACAAAATGAAAAACAATCTAACACCTGAGTATTTATCAAGTAAAATTCCACTTACCATTGGTCAAAATACTTCTTATGCTTTACGAAATTCTAATGATTTACAAACAATTCGTTCAAGAACAACTATATATCATAATTCTTTTCTACCATCATCTATTAGAGATTGGAATAACTTGCCATCTGAAATTCAAAACGCTGACTCTGTAAGATCGTTCAAATATTTATTAAATAAAATGTAAGTAAACCACCACCTTATTTCTATCATGGTAATAGATATTCCCAAATGTTACATACTCGCATTCGAACAAACTGTAGTGGCCTTAATTATCATTTATTTCTTCGGAACGTTGCAGATTCTCCTTTATGTGCATGTGGAATGATTGAAACACCATTCCATTTTCTTTTAGAATGCCCACGTTATATCTTTTGTAGAAACTCAATGTTAAATGAACTACCCGAAAACACTCCTTTTGAAACTCTTCTATATGGAAATCCAAGTATGTCAACACAAGAAAACAAATCGATATTTGATTCTGTTCAAAGGTTTATTATCAATAGTAAACGTTTTCATTCCTGAGCAATGAATTGCTGTGAGTGCTATTTTTTTTTTTCTTACGTATATATTGATCTTTAATCTAAACACCCCCCCCCCCACCGTTTCTCTCTATCACTCTCTCTCTCCATCTCTTTCTCTCTCTAAAATATATTATGGTGATTAGTGTTTTTATGATACATTCAAATTGTGAAAAAATGATAATTTATGGTATCCACCGACAAATGTAATTAACAATAATATGGAGAAGACTTTTATAAGTCTTGGGCTTCCAGTCTAATCCAATTCTCAACATGTATATGTTATTGTTACGTATTGTATTTACTTACTACTTTGGAGAAATAAATATGTTTAAACTAAAAATCAAAGTTTGTCATATACACCAATGTCTTTAATAAAAGCGATCAAAGTATCAACAGAAACGGTATTGGAAAGTTCTAACATAGTAGTTACATTGAAATACTTTGTCCTAATAAGACTCAAATCTACACAGTCAATTAAAATGTGTTAATAGTATACGGTTCCTGACAAGGAATACAGAGGTTGAACCATACGATATAAAAGATATGAGTGGGTCGTTTGACTGTGTCCAATTCGGCAACGAATAACACATTCTTCCCTGCGCACAGTACGGGAAGCCGGACTCCAAAGTCCTTAAAATGGTTGAATTGTTCTCAATTTATTATACGGAGTATTATCCCAAACAGTTTGCCATTTGCATTGAATAAGTTTATTAATAAAGGATTTGAAATCTGTATAAGGGATTTTAATGTCAGCTTCATCAGCAGAGAATATGGAAGCGCCATTTGGTAGACGATATAATTTTGTGTAAAAGTAACTAATCACTGCACAGCTGGTCGTTTTACCATCCTTTGAGCCATCGGTATATATTTCATAATGTTTTTTTATATATAGATCGATCGGACATTGGATTGAAACACAATTGGATCAGTATTTGATTTCTTAGAATTAAGAAGATGAAGGTTTCTTCATTGTCCACGGTAGAATATGTGGAACTGTTTAGTCATTTTTTTAATCAAATCAATATCCATGTCTAGTTCTGATAAAAGATTTTCAGAACGTAAACCAAATAGTTTTATTACTTTCGGTTTATTTTTCTAAAGATATTTATAGTCTGGATGATGTAACACAATATTGAAAGCAGGATTGTCAGGGCATGCCTTAAATTTTGTTAAATACTGGAGAGTTAGCTTTTCCCTTCGAGAGTATAAGGATGGCTCATTGGCAGCAACGTATATACTTTTGAATAGGTGAAGTTTTAAAAGCACCGAGGGCTAAACGTAAACCCTGATGATGAATAGAGTCTAATATTTGAATATAAGATTTTCTAGCTGAACCATAGACGATACAACCATAGTCCAATTTAGAGCGAATAAGAGATCTATATAAATTTAAAAGGACTTTGGTATCTGCACCCCAATCGGTGTGTGCAACAACTCTCAGTAAGTTTAATGCTTGTAAACATTCATTTTTCAGGTATTTTAAATGGTGAATAAACGTTAGCTTTTGCTTTTTGTCAAAAATTACGCCTAGAAATTTAAATTCATCTACGACAAGTATATAAGTGTTCCATCAAGGGTTAATTGAGGCTCTATATGATGTTTTTGTTGCTGGTAGAAATGAACGTACTGGGTTTTAGATGTAGAAAATCTAAAGCCATTTTCTGTTGCCCACTTGTGAATTTTATTTATACATTGTTGAAGTTGACGCTCGTTCAACGCCATAGCTGTGATATGTTAACGCATTACAAGTTGTTATGTCAAAGCGTCGCTTTGTTATGTTAAAACGAGTAGTTATTATGTTAATCGGACATGTGAAAATCTCATTGCATCGAGTTGTTATGATAACTCGCACTGTTGACTTGTTATATCTTCACTCTGTATTAATTTGTTAAAATGATGTGTGTGTGTGTTAAAAATAACTTTATGATGTCAACTGGACACGTAAATATCTCAGTGAATTTTGTTATTATGTTAACTCGCTCTACTGACTTGTCAAACCATGCATTTATTATTTCAGTATTTCATGTTATTTTGTCAAAACAATAGTTTATTGTGTTAAATGAACATGTTAAAATGTCAGCTAGACATGTGAATATCTGTGTAATTCTGTCTACGTCCCATGTTAGTTTGTCATTGTTTTAGATAAAAGGGTAATTGTGTCTATGTACCATGTTATTGTGTTAAATGCAAACTGGTCAAGCCTGGTGTGGTTATGTTAACCCGCTATGTTGACTTGTCAAACCGGGATGATGACAAAGTATGACGTAGGCATATATAGCCCACGCGGGATTTAGGAGTTTCAATGGCGACGGAAACGAAAAGCCTCGAAAGTGTATTATCTAGGGTGGGCCTGTCTACCCTACTACAACGATTTGTTTCTCAAAAAATTGATTCCGCATTGATTGAAACACTAAGTGACCAGGACTTGGCCCGTCTTGGAGTTGAGAAAATCGGAGACAGAATTAGACTCCGTGACAGTGCAAAACAGCAGGTTCGTACCAATTCTTCCGACCATTTTCTTTCTGCCCCTTCTTCACTGAGATTTTCGCAGATCTGTATAATATCGTGGTCTGCAAAACCGATGCAGTTGACCAATCACGCGGCAATACACACATACACACGTGCGCGCAAATAACAAACCTTGCCATAGGCTACTATGCAGTGAATCGGCATGTTATTATATCGTTCATACATCCTGGAGTATGCAGTTCTCGACACTATAAGACGCTATTGCAAGAAGAAATGAACAAAATGATCCTTCACTTTTATATTAAATATATCATCAAATGCATCAATATCTTCCCTTCAAATGTAATAAATTTTCAGTGGTAATAAAAAAAAAAAATTAACGATAGGGCCATGATGGCCCTGAATCGTTCACCTGATTATAAATGAGCAACATATGTTGGATTTTTCATATTGACCTTCTTTTGACCCAACATGACCCACTTTCGAGCTTGTCCAATATTTTATTGAAACTGACATTCCGACCAAGTGTCATGAAGATATGGCCAAAATGTGGACTCTAGATTTTTAACATTTGACCTCATGACATACTTTTTGACCCAACATGTCCCAAATTCGAACTTGTCCAAGCTTTTATGGAGAGAAACATTCTGACCAAGTTTCATGAAGATTGGTCCAAAAATGTGGCCTCTAAAGTGTTAACAAGGTTTTAAAAGATTTGACGTCGTGACCTACTTTTTGACCACACATGACCCAATTTCAAACGTGTCCAAGATTTTATGGAGACAAACATTCTGACCAAGTTTCATGAAGATTGGCCTAAAAATATGACCTCTAGCGTGTTAACAAGCCAAATTGTTGACGACGCACGACGGAGAAAGGGCGATCACAAAAGCTAAAAATTGAAAGTTTCACCCTGTCAGATTTTTGTTTGTTCATCTGAAAGAATACACTTTTGTCTTTAAAATGAGACATAGTTGACCATTCTACAATAAAAGACTGGGGAGATATCTAGTTATGAAACAGGCCACTGCAGGCACTTAAGGGGGTCTGGATGACCGAATGCCAGATGGCCCCATCTCACCGGGGTAATACAAAACTTCAAAGGGTGGCATGCAGTTGTCATTGTATCTTCCATGTGCCATTGTCAGCATCCCTGGAAGATGTCTGTATTCTCTGGAGACCATTCTCAGTAAATAGCTGATTTTCACCAAAATCCTAATACAAATATCAACATTTACGCAGAAAGAAACTTTCAACACAATGAGAGGTGACATGGCTGCACACTTAAAAACTGGCCATATTCCACAGAGCAAAGGCTTGAAACTGACTTGACTCTTCATCTATGGACACCTACATGATACATACTGACTGCAGCAGAGAGGCCTTTGAGACTGAGGATCAATCCGTAAGGCGAAAAAAGTCCACTCCTAAAACAGCACAGGCGTCTTCGGCTAACATGGACCCACATCTAGGCCTCTCATCAGAATGCAGCATTAACATTTGGGCATAAGACTTGTGGAAGGTCAGATGACTTCTATGGGCCCATAAAAGTCATCTGACCTTCCATAAGTCTTATGATTAAGACGAACAACATTTGAATTTAAATTTTATGTCTAATAGTTTTTTTACTATAAATATTGGTAAATGGTCATTAAGACCAAAATCATGCAAATCTTTCATAATACCATGTTTCCACCATGTTTCCACGTGGTATCATATGCCTTTTCCAGGTCAAAAATATACTTACTAAATGTTCCTTTTTGACAAATGCGTCACGAATAAAACTTTTAAGTCTAATTAAATAATCAGTTGTATTTCTCTGATTCCTGCAGCCACACTGAAAATAAGAACCAAACAATCATTGCACGGCGGATCACCGCCGGGCATATTGTATTTGCTTCGTAGATTATCTATGGACACGAAAACGAGGCTGTTTCGCCTCTTTTATAATAATAAATACTTTTTTCATGAATTTGTACAATTTTAAGTCAAAATTGTATGTAGTTCGTATTTTTTTCACTTTGGATCATGTTTATTGTAAGTAAAAAAATTAGTTTTGAAAAGAGTTTTAATTTCGAAATTTTGTAGTGAGGTTATACTTCTTTTTTTGTTAAAATTAGTTATAAAAGGTATGATGATACATTACTCTGGGTTTGTTATTCATTTATGAATTCTAGCCAAAAAAGTATTTATGGATACCTTGCTTAAATGAAAGCGTAACAAAATCAGTATTAATATATTTGATTGGAAAATAATCGATGGCACTTTGGCATCGAGATTACTTATATCCGGGGTAGAAGGTCGAAAGATCTGCGACTGTCGTTTCCACAAATCTTAAATAAATCTAAGAATTGCATTAAATAATAATAATCAAAGTAAATATGAGTCACAAACATTACAGAGAACTGACGCTGCCATGCCTGCTTTTCGTAGAACAGAAAACACGGATAATCAGGAAAACCAGAGTCTCAGTGACCAAGATAATGGTGCCTTTGAAGTGACTGAAAATGAAGGAAGTTCATCCGTGGCTACACAAACAGAAAAAATCAGAGGAAGAAAACGAGTGAAAGATGAAAGTAATTGGCAAAAGAATATAAGGAAGAGAAAGTTTCAATCCGAAGAACAGCATTTTAATTCTGTAGGTAACACAAGTAGGAAGCGTGAAGTGAAAACAAAGAAAGATTGCATGGGAAATTGCAGATTCAAATGCAGCCATTATTTCTCAAATACTGATAGAAAAGTGATTTTTGATGAATTTTGGTAATCAGATAAACATGTATTTTATTCTACTACTACAGAGAGATCACAAAAGGTTTCAAAAGGGAAATCACATGCTTCTCGGCAGAATTTCACATATAAATACTATCTTTTTACAGCAAAAGATCAAATTGAAACGAGGGTATGCAAAGAGTTTTATCTGACAACTCTTGATATCAGTCAACGTCGGATACAGTGGCACTATGAAAATATTATTAGCCCAAAACAGAACAAGAGGGCCAAAATGGCCCTGTGTCGCTCACCTGATTTAGATGGCTGTGTTAGGCAAAATGACAAAAAATCTGGCATCTAAAGTGTTTTTCTAACATTTGACTAAGTGGCCTACATTTTGATCCTACCTGAATTTACCTGGTGACCTAGTTTTTGACCCCATATAACCCAATTTCGATCTCATCCGAGATATCATGTAGACAAACAACTTGACCAAGTTTCATGCAGATTGGTCCAAAACAGTCGCCTCTAGAGTGTTCACAAGGTTTTTCTAAGATTTGACCTGGTGACCTAGATTTTGACCCCACATGACCCATTTTCAAACCCATCTGAGATATCATGTAGACAAACATCCTGACCAAGTTTCATGAAGATTGGGCCAAAACTGTGGCCTCTAGAGTGTTCACAAGGTTTTTCTAAGATTTGACCTGGTGACCTAGTTTTTGACCCCACATGACCCAATTTCGAACTCATCTAAGATATCATGTAGACAAACATCCTGACCATGTTTCATGAAGATTGGGCCAAAACTGTGGCCTCTAGAGTGTTCACAAGGTTTTTCTAAGATTTGACCTGGTGACCTAGAGGGCAAACAAAGTGAAATCTGGCTTTTTTCAATTTCAAAAAGGGCGTAACTCCTGACCTAAGGGTCCAATTTCAGCCATAATCCAACTTAGCCAAAATTTGATGGTTATAAACATTGTTATAAAATTTAAAGACAATGACCTAAAAAATAAAGATGCTAGAGTGCATTCAAAGTGCAATCTGACTTTTTTTTAAAATAATATAAGGGGTGTAACTCCTGCCCTAATGGTCCGATATCAGCCAAAATCGAAATTGGCTGAGATTTTTTGTTTTGGTTATAAACAATGTCATTAAGTTTGAATGCAATTGCTAAAGTAAATATGAGTCACAAACATTACAGAGAACTGACGCTGCCATGCCTGCTTTTCGTAGAACAGAAAACACGGATAATCAGGAAAACCAGAGTCTCAGTGACCAAGATAATGGTGCCTTTGAAGTGACTGAAAATGAAGGAAGTTCATCCGTGGCTACACAAACAGAAAAAATCAGAGGAAGAAAACGAGTGAAAGATGAAAGTAATTGGCAAAAGAATATAAGGAAGAGAAAGTTTCAATCCGAAGAATAGCATTTTAATTCTGTAGGTAACACAAGTAGGAAGCGTGAAGTGAAAACAAAGAAAGATTGCATGGGAAATTGCAGATTCAAATGCAGCCATTATTTCTCAAATACTGATAGAAAAGTGATTTTTGATGAATTTTGGTAATCAGATAAACATGTATTTTATTCTACTACTACAGAGAGATCACAAAAGGTTTCAAAAGGGAAATCACATGCTTCTCGGCAGAATTTCACATATAAATACTATCTTTTTTACAGCAAAAGATCAAATTGAAACGAGGGTATGCAAAGAGTTTTATCTGACAACTCTTGATATCAGTCAACGTCGGATACAGTGGCACTATGAAAATATTATTAGCCCAAAACAGAACAAGAGGGCCAAAATGGCCCTGTGTCGCTCACCTGATTTAGATGGCTGTGTTAGGCAAAATGACAAAAAATCTGGCATCTAAAGTGTTTTTCTAACATTTGACTAAGTGGCCTACATTTTGATCCTACCTGAATTTACCTGGTGACCTAGTTTTTGACCAAGTTTCATGCAGATTGGTCCAAAACAGTCGCCTCTAGAGTGTTCACAAGGTTTTTCTAAGATTTGACCTGGTGACCTTGATTTTGACCCCACATGACCCATTTTCAAACCCATCTGAGATATCATGTAGACAAACATCCTGACCAAGTTTCATGAAGATTGGGCCAAAACTGTGGCCTCTAGAGTGTTCACAAGGTTTTTCTAAGATTTGACCTGGTGACCTAGTTTTTGACCCCACATGACCCATTTTCAAACCCATCTGAGATATCATGTAGACAAACATCCTGACCAAGTTTCATGAAGATTGGGCCAAAACTGTGGCCTCTAGAGTGTTCACAAGGTTTTTCTAAGATTTGACCTGGTGACCTAGAGGGCAAACAAAGTGAAATCTGGCTTTTTTCAATTTCAAAAAGGGCGTAACTCCTGACCTAAGGGTCCAATTTCAGCCATAATCCAACTTAGCCAAAATTTGATGGTTATAAACATTGTTATAAAATTTAAAGACAATGACCTAAAAAATAAAGATGCTAGAGTGCAAACAAAGTGCAATCTGACTTTTTTTTTTAAATAATATAAGGGGTGTAACTCCTGCCCTAATGGTCCGATATCAGCCAAAATCGAACTTGGCTGAGATTTTTTGTTTTGGTTATAAACAATGTCATTAAGTTTGAATGCAATTGCTAAAGAAATGAAGATGCTAGAGTGCAAACAATGTGAAATCTGGCTTTTTTTTAATTTTAAAAGGGGCATAACTCCTGACCTAATTGTACGATATCAGCCATAATCGAACTTGGCCGTGATTTTATGGTTATAAACATTGTTATCAAGTTTGAAGATAATTGCTCAGGAAATGAAGAAGTGTATAGCCGTATAAGTTTAGTTCGAAACTTAAAAACTGTACGCTGGAAAAATCCAATGAAAATCATCCAGTTGCAAAAACATATTTTTTTTTATTTTCAGAAATCTATTTCACAATTCAAGTTCAAGGAAATTCCCTATACCAAGGTTAAGTGTTTAAAATACATTAAAAACCAAGACTTTTTTGTTGAATATAAAAAATCATTTCAGGACGGTACTTTCAAGAAGGTGAACATAGGTAGAGTTATAACCAGAAATGATCCAGCACAAAAATTAAGAAGACCTTGCTAACTTCGCAAGGAACCTGTTATTTCACTAGAGAAGGTGAAAGATATAAGAAGCATGTTACAATAAATATATTCCAGAAATTGAGCGTCAATATCTTAGGGTAGTTCTTAAAATGGGGAAAAGATCATCTACTTCTTTCCATCAGTGTGAAACACTAAGCAAAAAGAGAAAAACGTAAGACAATCAATTTGTGAAAACCATCTTTGTGTATTGTCGTTTTCCTGCGTGGGATAATTGTTTAAATGTGGTAGAAAATATTTTGATACCAGTGCAATTTTTTTGTTCAAGAGTTCATAAGTTCATGAGATTATATTTTGAATTGTTTGTTAAGAGTGATTTGTTTCAGAATATATTATGTCTTTTTTCCTGGGTAATAACAAGCAGTTATTGTACATTATTGCAAAATTGTTCCTATTTTTCTTGTGTGTATTTGTAAAACGGATTAAAAAAGACTATCTTTTCCTCTAAATGCATCTTGCTCTCCTGTTTTGTCAAACCACCCTACTTGACTCATTTGCTCCAGTCTGTTCATTTGCATTTGTAGTTATCTTTTCGTAACTATGATTACCTTTAAAAAAGAAAAAAGAAAGCAGAAAAAAAGCTTTTCTTTGTTACAAATTTTTCTCCCTGAGATATTAGTTATCACAAGTGAGTATTCTCTACTTTCAAATAGCTATTCTGTTATCTATTTCAGATATCTCTTTTTATCATTACAAAGCACTGTTTTTTCTCTTTGTGCATTGTTTTAAAATAAATCAAATGCATCTTGGTGTATACTTTTTATATTATATAAAAACATACCTTCACCTTCTACTTTTGATGCCTTCATATAAAAAATACTCATACTAAAAGTAGCATCCAAATTATAAGTTATACAATGTCTTTTGAAGAAAATATCTCAAGTTATTTACCCTAGCATTCATATATTTTTCAGATGTCATTCACCATCACCTCCATCAAAGAGGCATGTGATGTTGCCCTGAACACAGTACAGAACTTTGCGGGGACAATCTGCAATTTGCACATTGATGAGTGCACTGAGTATAACACTGCAGATGGCAGCAAGAGAAAGTATTGGCCAGTTGTTGTAGCAGACAGCAATGCTGTGTGTAAAATGAGAATCTACAGCAGCAAAATTGTTGCTACTCTAAAGCAAGGGAAGACATACTTGTTTAAAGAAGTAGTAAGGAAATCGACCCTTGAGCAATTTTGGATTGTGTCTTCATCATCAGTCTCATCATGGGCAGCCAATGATGTTCCAGACAGTGTCAAAGACTCTTCAAATACGGCTTTAGGGAGCACTGCACACAGTCCATCAAAGTCTCTAGAGGAGGCTTTGATTTCTCAAAGCGCAAGTTTGTAATAATATGCAATTCAGGCTTTTGTGTCATTCGGACATATCCTTGTTTTGTGTAAAATTACATTTCCAGCTTATTTCTCATAACATATTTTAAATGAAATATTATTAATATTTATTGTTCTTTTATCTTTTTAGACCTCACCACTTAAATATATAAAAGATGGTTATCTTGAACTTCGCTTCCTTGGCCTGAAAGACAAAGCAGAGTCAGCAACTGTAAAAGTAGCTCTATTTGGAGAACAGGCTACTGCAACCTACAACAGAGGTGACACTATCTCTGTTACTGATTGCTACAAGTTTAAACAAACAGGAACACTTTCTACCAAAAAAAAAAAACACAACAAAGATCGAGGTAATATTCCATCAAGTATAAACAAACTCAGTACTTAAACTGTTTTGCAGAGTAAGAGAAACTTATTATATTTATATATTTGGTTTATTTTTTGTTGTCAAACCCACCTTACAATCATTTTCTTTGAATAACTTGCATTTTTTAATGTATATGCAAATAGTCAACGACATAAAACCTTTAGTCTTGATGAGTTATTAAAAAATACAATGATTTATTTTAAATTTTAGATCTAGCAACATCACTCATGTTTTTTTTTTAAGTTTTAATCATTGTGTCATCATCTAATATCATTAAGCAATTAACACGTTTTATTCATAAATTTCATACACCCTGCTGGAGAAATTAATCTTGTACCAACCAGTATCATTATTTTAATACAAACTTGGTATGTTTATTGTAAATCAAGATGTGTTTTAAGTCATATATAATGTATGTTTACTTACACATCATCTAATCTTTCTTTAAATATATCAGTTAATGAATATGATTATTTGTCAATCTTGAGTTGTCCAATAATTTCACTTCCACTCACTCTATTGACCATATTGTTTCAAACAAATGTTTCCTTTCTTTTTTCTTTTTTTGTGGAAGTTTTTAGCTCACCTGAGCAAGTGTGCTCAGGATGAGCTTTTAGGATTGTTGAATGTCCGTCGTCCACAATTAGTTCGTTTGCACTCTAGCCTCTTCAATTTATTAGCAATCATCTTCAAACTTTATAACAATGTTTATAACCATAAAATATTGGGAAAGTTCAATTATGGTTGGGATTGGACCATTTTGACAGGAGTTACGTCCCTTTTAATATTGAAAAAAGCCATATTTCACTTTGTTTGCACTCTAGCTTCTTCATTTTTCAAGCAATTACTTTCAAACATTATAACAATATTTATATCCATAAAATCATGGCTAAGTTCGATTATGGTTGAAATTGGACCATTCTGTCAGGAGTTATGCCCCTTTTAATATTGGAAAAAGCCAGATTTCACTTTGTTTGCACTCTAACCTCTTCATTTTTCAAGCAATTGCCTTCAAACTTCATGACAATATTTATTTCCATACAATCTTGGCTTAGTTTGATTATGGTTGGAATTGGACCATTCTGTTAGGAGTTACGCCCGTTTTAATATTGGTAAAAGCCAGATTTCATTTTGTTTGCACTCTAGCATCTTCATTTTTCAAGCGTTTGCCCACAAACTTCATGACCATGTTTATTACTCTAAAATCTCGGATAAATGCGATTATTCTTGAAATCGGATTTTTAAGCCTGAGTTTTGCCCCTTTCATTGCTATAAAAGGCTATATTTCACATTTTTAAAGCCCTTTAGCATTTTTATTTCTTAACCAATCATTTTTTAAATTTTGGATAATGTTAGGTGTCATAAAATCTTGATGTTGGCTGATATTTGCCCATTAGGACAGAAGTTATGCCCCTTTTGCACACTATGATTTATGAAAATATATCAAAATCTCATATTACACTGTTACGCCTCAGCATCTTTATTTCCAAAGCAGTATGTTAAGCATGTTTGGCATTGAAGGCTATTTATCTCAGGTGAGCGATTTAGGGCCAACATGGCCCTGTTGCTTTTTTTTTAATTATTATTTTTTTTTAAAGTAAATATTTTCTATTTTATTATCATATTATTTACAGTGATAAACTGATATCATCCAAATCAATAACATTTACACTAATTTATGGTTGATTTTTTAAAATACTGTAAAACTTTTAAGTCCAACAGTGTCCAAATTTTACATAAAATACTAAAGCTATTCTTCCATTATGTTGTCTGACCTGAACATGTTAAAAGCTGTCAAAACAAAGCAAATACTAAACTCATAAATTTGTCTTTCAGTTTTTGCCTGCTGACACATTCGATTTTGAAATAAGAGAAACAGATTACATCAAGGATGATGATTTTGAGATTACTACCAAAGCTGAGCCACAAGTAGTTCCATTTACAGTCATGGGTGTAGCCTCTGCTACTGTTTAAAATGCCTGTATAAACAGAGGTTAGTAATTTCATGTTCACATTTCAAATTTAAGCCATTCTTGACAACTTAATTGAGTTGACTTAAGCAAGCAAACTTTAATTTAAATTGTGTCTTGTTGTCTTTGTTTACTTTTCTGTTTCTTTAAACAAACATCTTTTTCTCTTCTTGGTAGGTTTATGGCCAAAATAGAATAGAATAGAATATAGAATATTGATTTAAAGACCCACAATTATTTATCTGTCTCAGCAGCATTTATTTCATATAAAAAGTTGACATCATCAGTCCAATTTCTGTTTATGAAACAAATTTATAAAGAAAGCATAAAATTCATGATTTTTGGAATTTTTACAGTGTCCTTCATTTATTTTCGGTACATTTCCTCTGTCAGTTATTAACCACAAACCCCAATAACACATTTTAACTTACATGGGCTCATAGTTAAATGGCACGAATTGTTTTGCACCTAATCTTCATTATTACGCATAAGAATTTCAATTTATCTATTAAAAGCAAAAAGTAGTTGATTTCATTCATTAAGTTTTGTATAAAATACGATTTAAAAGATGAACTCTAAAAACATTCTTTTTTTCCTCTACTCTTATGTCTCCTATTTGGTGCAAAATGATTTTAGGCCTCTGTGGTTACCATCCTTATCAAAACAAAGCGTGAAGATGTGTTTAAATAAATTGTGTTGTCTTATTGGTCTTTTTGCATGTCTGATAAGTTAGCGTCAGTTGAGTCTGACTTCTGGAATGTTGGCATTTGAATGTTTGTAAACAAAACCGCTAAATTGTCATCTACCTCTCTTGCTCATATATGATTTCCTGTTAAGGTTTTCATAAAAATGTTTTGGTATTCCTCCATGTGGTCATTCTGTATTATTTTATCTTGAAACTCATGAAAAAATAATCAGTTTATACATTTTTATTTTTTTAATCAGTGTACATATTAAAATTATATCACTGACAGATTTATTCTATATCCACACAAAAGAAGTTTTCATTTTATATTGTGTTGCTTTATATATTTTTATCATTTATTAAGTCAAACATTACCAGATGTTTTGCCTTAAACATGACCTCATTTATAGTTAAGATCGTGGACCAAAATAAAATATCACTCACAGTTAACAACTGTGCGGTAAAGTTTATATCACACATACAGATTCCAATATCTCATAAGCCAAAAATTGATATCATTTATCCATGACTTAATTTTTGCTGTGTCAGAGGTGACTCTTTAGATCACTTTTAATTTTTTTTGCCATCTTTCTGTGTTATCACTTGACTCTTCATCACATTTCAGTTAAATCTGTGTTTTTCAAAATGTTTGATTACTAAATTGATGATTAGAATCATAATTTTTAATATCCTCACAATCCTCATTTCAAAGATAACAATATGTATACACAATACACAATTTTAACTTAGTTATTGTGTTTAAAAAAAAAGGAAAGATCACTTGTGATATCATAACTCAATAATTTGTATGTTTTCTTTTAGCTTGTAACAACAAAAAAGTCAGTACAAGTGGCTGCCCAAAGTGCGGGAAAGCAGACAGTGACACATATTACAGCGCAAAGCTTCTTATTGAATCGAATGGTCAAATAAAATTATACACAGTCTTCAAACCGGAGTTAGATTTCCTCTGCAATCTTTCAAATTTAAAGGACCTCTCAACCTATGAAAGTCTTCTAGAGGAAATTTGTGCACACCTCCCGATAAATGAAAGGGGGACGTTCTCTGGAGAAAAGATGAAACTGTGTTCTTCTAAAAGACTGGCAGAGTAATCAACTCAGAAAAATATATACATATACATGAAACTTAAGTTGGACTGACACTTCTCAAACATTTTGACTTTCCTAAAAATTTACTTAAACCAAACCTTCCTGATATTTTTTAATTGACATATTTTGAATTTAAATTCACTTTTATTTTATAATAATATAATTATCGATGTCATACTGTTTTTTTTTTTTTGTTTTTTTTTTTTTTACTTAATCATTTTTTACTGAACATACATTTTAAAATCAATGTTTCTCATCTTGTTTCTATTGATATAACTTTTTATTGCTTGCTTATATTTGCTTTATATTTTTCTTAGTACATGTATGTTAGAATACTAATAAAAACAAATTGCATTAATGTCTTAAAATGACACTTTCTTTTCTAAATAAACATTATTTTTTCAAAATATCTCTATTTTACATTTATAATATTTATTTGTTCCTAGCAAATAATAAACAACAACAAAAATAAAACAACATGCAACATTTTTCATTAAACTTAAGTAAATATTTGATTGCTATTATTTTTTTTCTCTTTATGATTTGCATTATGTATTGAATGCAACAAAACAAAGAGAACACTTTTTTTAGTTTCCTACTGGTGAAATAGAGGGGACTTTAGGTTTTCTTTAAAATAGCAGTTTTTCAAACTTTTTTCTAATTGCTTGTAGATATTCAACTCATTTTTGGTGCGCGAGTCTACCACCATAGGTTACTCAGAAATTTTAGAAATACATGTGTTACTATTAGCTGCAGGTAGTAGACTTCTATCACTGGCGACCTAACACTTGCTTATATCTGTATCAATGGAGTCCGTCCTAAAGATGTAAATCCTTTGGGAAAAAAAATTGGCAAAAAAAAAAAAAAAAACTTCATTCACTCTCTTTTTGAAATAGCTTTGTAAATTATTTACATTATGATAGTAACCTATTGTTATTATTTTCCAAATCTTTTTTCATTGAAATTTTGATATATCTACATTAAGAGTTATATTTTTTATGACATACTCCCCTGTTATGTGCCATTTTAAAAAATACCATTAATGTGTAATACACAAGGTGAAATATTATTTTTTTGAAAATTCATTTGCTTTTCTTTATATCTACCACTTTATGTTCATTGTACACTTGCAAGTTGCAAGTTGATCACTGTAAGTTGATCACTGTATACTTGTAACTAATGTCACTTTCTTGCCATATATTTATATTTCAAACTCATTTACAATTTTCCATCTTTAGGTTATCAAGATGTAAAGTAAATTTAGTTTGCATTCAAACACAATGAACCAAGAGTTGCAACTGTTAAACAGACACAAAAGTGACTAATACCTATCAATATATTAAAATAGTATTATTCTATTCAGAAATACAAGAATCATCTTAGTCATCTTTGTGTCCATGTTGCTGCTCTTGTTTGTTGTTTTGTTTGTTAGTTGTTTTTTTTTGTTGTTTTTTTTTATATATATATAGAAAAGTATCCTTTTAGGTATTTTATATGATGTAGTACTTAACAAAAATATATGTTCAACAGTATCCTTCTTTAACAGCTCTTTGTATCTCACTGTAATAGCAGATTTCTTAGCTGCATATAATGCAAACTTGGACCATTTAGTTTACTTAAGCCTTTAGAGTACATTTTCGCATGCATTCTACTATTGCATGTATTCACATTTTATCTAAAAAAATGTCATTTCCTTTCACACAGGTTTATTTCAATCTTTTATACTTTTTATAACTTGCAGTTATTTAGTTTTGTAAAAGATTTTTTTCATTTCAAACATTGATTACCTTCTCAATATTTGTAACCATTTTGAAATGCTTGTTAACTTTGCTTACAGTTTCTATTAAAAATGATATTTTTTGTTATGTGGTTCTCGTGAATACTTTAACTTGTGGTTAAAAGTTAGAAAAGAGAAACATTTATTTAAACATTCACAAAAACGTGCATTCCATAAAATTTTATTCCACATCATTCTGATCTTCATTTATACCGATTCTTACTGCGTTTCTTTTTTTTTTCTTTTCAGATGCATGCTTTTTTTTTACCTTTTCATATCTTTATAGTTATTTCTTATTAAACTGTTCTGAAACACAAAATGTCTTTATTTGTTTTTAATCTCCATCAATATATTATTTTCGCCGTGCTTAATCCTTTTTGCTGCCTCAGGCAGCAATTTGTACTTGTTCTCTCTAGAGTTTTGCAGATGCAGCTTGATAAAGGAATAGGTCTATAATTAGTGGGGTTAGTATTATCTTTTCCAGGTTTTGGAACTGGAATAATAAATGCCTCCTTCCACGAAGGAGGAACTATACCTGAAGACCAGATACATGTATCATTAAATATTTTAACAGAGTGTCAGTGAAGAGTGTGGAAGATTTCGAAGTAATTGATATGGAATGTCATCAGGGCCCCTGCAGCGGTGTCATGGGATTTTTGTAAGGCGTCCTGAAGTTCAGACAAAGAGAACGGTTTATTATAAGCTTCATCATTAGATGGAAGTAAAATTAAATTTTTGCTTTTCCAATTCCTTTTTGTGTTTCTGAAATTCCTTAGAATAATTCTTAGAAGACGAGTTTTTAGAAAAACATTCCGCAAATAAATTAGAAATTAGAAATACTTTTTTTTTATCAGAAACCTTTTCATTTAAATGAGTAACACAGGAATTAGATTTGTTTTTGCCAGTTATTTTTTTCCAGACCTTTTTCCTTGGAGTTTTAGAAATTAAGTTATGAAACGTATTCACGCCAAAATTTTCTTTGACTGCTTTATGGTCCTACGAGCTTTTGCTCTGAGTATTCTAATTTGATCACGATCTTTTGTTGGTCTTACATTGAATCTTTTGACAGCTGCTCTGCGTTTACGCACGGGTTTTTTGCATTCGTCATTAAACCATGGTCTGCTTTTATTTGTAACTTTTGTTTTAGGTATACATTGTTCGGCAATGGAATGGAGTTGAGAAGAGAACTTGACTATAGAATAGAATAGAATAGAATATTGATTTAAAGACACCTCAACAGTGACTATAGAATAGAATAGAAGTATATTGATATATAGACGACTCAACAGTCGAAAGACGTCAAATGGTGTCTAAACGATAATATAAAAAACATCATTACACTATTATAAAATATTACAAACACACCCGCACAGCAGGTAAATGTAAACAAGTCAAATAAGGTAATGATTGTAAAAATCAAAGTTTGTTCTATACACCAATTTCTTAAATAAAAGCGATCAAAGTATCAACAGAAACTGTATTGAAAAGCTCTAACATAGTAGTTACATTAACATAGTAGTTACATTGAAATAATTTGTCCTGATAAGACTCAAATCTACACAGTCAATTAAAATATGTTTAATAGTGTACGGTTCCTGAAAAGGAATACAGAAAGGTTGAACCTAACGATATAAAAGATAAGAGTGAGTCAAACGGCTGTGTCCAATTCGACAACGATTAATAACACATTATTCCCTACGCACAGTGCGGAAAGCCGGACTCCAAAGTCTTAAAAATGGTCGAATTGTTCTCAATTTATTATACTGAGCATTATCCCAGACAGTTTGCCATTTACATTGAATAAGTTTATTAAAAAAGGATTTGAAATATTTATGAGGAATTTTAGTGTCAGCTTCATCCATATCGGAGGCTGTCTTCGCAGCGCGATCAGCTTTTTCGTTCCCACGAATTCCCATATGACTAGGAATCCAACAGAAAGTAATTTTTTAGTCAAAGACAAGGTATGGTACTGGATATTGAATATCTAGAATAAGAGGATTGTAAAAATTCACATGTAAAACTGAAAATGAGTCCGAGAATATTATGATTTTATCAGACGTCTAAGGCTAAGTCAATAGCCTTAGCTTCAGCAGAGAATATGGAAGAGCCATCTGGTAGACGAGCCATCTGGTAGACGATATAATGTTGTGTAAAAATAACTAATCACTGCACAGCTGGTCGTTTTACCATCTCTTGAGCCATCGGTATTTATTTCACAATAATTATTATAAATAGATCGGACTGCACTGAATTTGGATTGAAACACATTTGGATCAGTATTTGATTTCTTAGAATTAAAAAAAGGAAGGTTTGCAACATGTTTCTTCATTGTCCACGGTGGAATATGTGGAACTGTTCTGTTTTTAATCAAATCAATATCCATGTCTAGTTCTGATAAAATATTTTCTTAACGTAAACCAAGTGGATTTATTACTTTCGGTTTATTTTCATAAAGAGATTTATAGTTTGGATGACCTGTTTTCGTATTTGATTTAATAGTTGATGAGTAGGTTTGTTTTGGTGTCGCTTCGTAAATTTTCTTTGGTTCTGGAAATGAGATATTTTGTATAGCTTTTTTTTTACATATTTCTTTATCTTTCAACCAAATTTCGCATTCTTTTGAATCTGCTGAATGATTTTTACCACAGTTTGAGACATTTCAATGGATTTAGGCATTTGTTCTGACAGTGACCACCCTCTTCACTGCACTTGACGCAGATACTCGCAGATGCTAGTCAAATGGCGACATTCATCTTCATGATGACCAATTTTTTACAGCGATGACATCTTAATGGGTTTGGGATGAAAAGATCAACTTTAATTATTCTGTAGAAGATTTTTAAGGAACTTGGAGTAATTGGGGTATTAAAATGGAGAATAATTGTGTTTGTAGAAATTTCAGTTTTGTTTTTGGTAATGATAACTCTTCGTGCTGCTTTTACACCCTGAGGTTTTAGATTTTCTGCAATTTCTTCATCGGTTACACCAGCTAGCATTTTGTCGCGGATCACACCTTTAGATGAATTTAAATTTATGTAAATAGATGAATTTATCTCAATATTTGAAAAGGTTTTTAATCTGAGTATGTTTTGACCTCGTGTTTTTCTTTTAATTTCGATAAGAATTTTGTTATTTCTTAGTTTTTTGACCGATTTCACTTTGCCAATTAAGCCTAAAACTTTTTTTTTCAATTACAAAGGGTGATAGTGAGGAGAGCTTATCATTTTCATTGATCGTTTCTATTATAAAAAATTTCGAAAAGGAGTTCGACGACGTACTTTGAAAGGAAGTTGATGTTTCTTTATCGTGATCAGAATCGGAGGCCGTATGGGGTCACTTGTTTTGAAAGGAGGCCATGAGAGAAGGAATTGAAGTTCAACACCCTTGCTCCCCACACACCTCGGAGCCCAACAAGGGGACGCTTATACAGAGGTGGATATCCGACCTTTAAGAGCCAGGGATACACAGGTGTTATACTCGAAAGGAAAGAAAACGATATGCTATATCCTCTCGATTGGCCCATAAGCCACCGCCTTCTAGGTCAAATTATATATGTGTAGTGTAGAAGGATCGAAACGTTTAGTATCAACGATTAGTATCAGTTTTAAACGTGATACATATATGTGATAGATAAAGAAGAAGAAATATCCTTAACCTAGGGCTCGGCGTGACTAGGCGATTGATCGTATCGGGCCCATACGACCACCCGTCTATACTAAATACGACGTCAAGACGAATACGAAGTCAAGACGGTGTATTGCAAACCACAGGTGACTGCGGATAAACCGCACGCCAAACCCGTGTCCGCTCACCACCAGAATCCTCATCTCCAGCTTTACGGAACGCCATGCACGGCAAACGCATGGTCCAAATTGGCGGAGTTCTACCGCTCTGCATGGATGAAGTCGGTGTATTCTAGGTCAAAGCCAGCTGGGCCAGTAATATTCCTGAATTGAAAAAAAAATATTAATGGTGACAAATGTATTAAATATGCGGTTAATGTGTAATTGTTGTAAGATGGCAGTATTGTAACTGCTGTTCAAGTATTTGTACTTTACTTTGCCTTCGCTCATCAATCGTGATAGCTCCCATAATTATGTACTGACAGATGGAGGAGAGCGCCATACCATTATTGACATAGTTACCAGCAGTAATATACTGGATTTGAAGTTCCAAATCAG
Source organism: Solen grandis (assembly GCA_021229015.1). NCBI lineage: Eukaryota > Metazoa > Mollusca > Bivalvia > Adapedonta > Solenidae > Solen > Solen grandis. Next base: position 18,411,053 of record CM037784.1, read on the forward strand.
TTTTCCTGAAAATGACATAATTGAAATACTTCATCTAAAAGTATATGACAATCGGGAAAAATACCAGGTAGAGAGAAGTTTTATAGGGGGTTCATGAAAATCACACTTTATAGCTATTATAGATCAGTCATCCATACTGTATATTTTATTTCAAACGTCATCATGTTTAGGGAAAAAAATGAATTGCTGTGCGTTTGATTCTAAGAAATTTTAATTAATTTTTACATTGCACATGTGAAGTTTCTGTTAAAATGTTCAATTTTGATTCAGATACATTTCAGTGGAAATGTTAAAACATAAAACTAGTGAGGCACGTCATAGAAATATATCAGGAGTTGAACGTATAGAATTAAAAAAAAAAACTTAGCTATCCGTCCTTTTTAAACGTTTAGTCATTTACCTAAAGAACAGTTAAGTGTACGGAAATCTCAAAAGAAACAGGAACATATTCTCCTAAGCTATAGAATCTCGACAAGAGGGCAGGATCCAGTCATGATTAAAGCTTAGAAAAAAAAAATGAATGCTGAATTTAAATGCGTAAATCTGAAGAAATCAGAAAACGATATTCATATTATGAATAAGCAATGTGTAATCATGGTACACCCATCACATCTATGGTAGTTTGTCAGTCAAAATGGCCTGGAGAAGATCTACATGGACAGAAACTGATCTCTGACCAATCACTGAAAGAATTTAATAATAAAGATATCAGAGAATACATGCTAAGGGCTTGGAATATATTATCAATGGCAAAGCTGATGCTTTCAATACAAGAAAACCGTTGAAAGTCATTTTTGCAAACTGCCAAAAGGTATTAGAAGAAGAAAGATAGAAGAAAGATAAGTTATATTTTACCTGTATCTGGTAGATTTATTGATAAAATGTTCATATATTCAGGAGTTTGGTGAGCTTTTTAATGATGTATTTATTGTGTTTGTGTCAAAATATGTGCAATGTTCAAATGAAATTATACCGTTTAATATGTTATGTCTATATTTTAGGGACCTGACAGGCACTTTGTGAGACGTTTCCAGGGGTCGTGTTGAATGGTTGCGTCTTTCTCTAGAGTCGGTGTGTTTTCCGGAAAATACATAAGGAAGGATTGGCCACAAAATACCTCCTCTAGAGGAGTGATAAGTTCCAAGTACTTGTGGAAGTTGATAGCGCTACCAACCCTCCCAGCAAAACATATTAGCGAAGGGTTCTAGCTGCTACAGCATCTATGCACGTCGCCTCGATGCGTGGGACAGTAACGAGGACACAATACACATGCTAAAGATCACTTATATGTGCGAACATATGGTTACTATCTCTTAAATATGTGCCTGACCACTGAAATCCCTTTAGTGGTTAATACTGATAAAACGTAGACCGAATTTGTACTATATATCCATTTTGACGAAATGGCATTTTGACGAAACGACCATCATCTGCCTCGAGAGCATATACGGGCGTGCCAAGTTTTCCATGTTGCCGGTAAACTTTCTATGATAAAATTTATGTAGCAAAGGGATCTTAAGCGTGCACATATATGTGTTATGGCGGTAAGCAACTTCAGATGGAAGCATGGCGTGACAATCCTTAGACTCACTGATGCGTCCCTTGTGTGTCTACCAAATTTGACTGTGTAATTACATTAACTTAATATTGTATAACTTCAAATTCATGGCATAATCGTTTGCTTGTTAAACCCAGCGAGGTGGAACGCCGACATATATACTTTCACAATTATATTACCAATTATATTATGAGTTTGCCCGTTATTTCTATCCTATTAGTGAGCCCGATATTTCAAATTCCTGATCGAATTGATTTGTTAAGAGTTCGAGATTTTCTGGGACTTGTCTACTTAATTGTTATTTAACTGTTAAGAGTTTACGGCGAACTGCGCATGTCATTATTTCAAATTTTTCCCCGCCCTATTCATGTGATGGTCATATATGGCAGTGTTTACTACACCGATCCCTACACACGCCTCGTGTACACTGGCGCATGTTGACGTCATTTGTAAACATTTAGTAAGTTGCTTACATAAGAATGAGGAGTTCCGGAAATATTTTTGCAAAGGGATGATTACCAGCTCAATCCAAAGGAGAGAATAAGATGCTAAGATGAATACTAAAATACAAGGATATTTGTTTGTTGTTTAGATTTAACGTCCCACCGACAGTATTTAAGTCCTTTGGAGACTATATCTACTTGAGACAGATGTAGTGCTGTCAAACTGCACAGTGTCACGCTGTATACAGTTGGCATGATACCACACCCAGTCACATTATCCTGACACCGGGCCATTAGTCCTGGAACTACCCTGATTATGTTGAACGCCAAGCAAGGGAGCTATACCAGTACCTATATTTGCGTCCTTAGTATATACAAGAATTGAAATTGATATAACGTTTATAAAACGTTACAGATTGTGTATTAAATCGTTTGATTTTGTATTTCCAAGGTATTCCTAGCCTGATATCTTCCGCTGACAGCGGCTTTTCTAAACAATTATTATCCACATATTTCGTTCTTTCCTTAACGTCATAAGTTGCTGTTTTCTGATGCCCTAATAAAAATTAAAATAAATGAATAAATAAAGAAGTCATCACTCAAATTAAATATCTGTGCTTCTTGATTAAAATCTCAAGAAGAAATTAACCGACGGTAAAAAAAACAACGAAATTTATGTATTACATCAATATTTGGAAAGCACGTGCACGTGTATGAGTGCTTCAAAAACACACTGACGTAACAAATTATGGCGCCATCATTTAATATAGCATTGTGACGTAGTAATAGGGCGGGGCAAACTCTAAGTTAGTCAGAGAGAATTCAACAGTTAAGAAGTCAGAACGAGCTACAACGCACTCGGTGACCCCACTAACGGAGTAAAGACGGAGTAAATAAAATGAGAGAATTTTCAGAGGCACTCGAGCGGAACGACATTGCACTGCGATAATAGCTAGCAGACGTTCTCTCTTTCTCTGCGCGCGCGAATATAACTATTTCTACATGAAGTGCCTCCACCTACAGCAGACGATGGTTGTTAAACCTTTCGGGCCTAAACGCCTGTCGTAAATCCGCAAATTTAACGGCAGTTTATGGTCATATCTAGATGTATAAAACAGACGATGCTTTCCACAGGATATTACTAATTACATATATTTATTAAAATGAAATTGTTTCTACAGGTTTTATTTTATACAGCTTTCTGTTGGTCAGAAATTGACTGTTGCGAGTATAGACAGTCCTAGCTATTCGATTAACCATTTTACCCAAGCAGACCACATACCTGTATAGATATACATATTCTAGCAGACGACGTAAACGGTCCACATGTCGACAGGTAATGTTTATTGTGCTGCTGTAAGCGACCTCTCATAGTGGTGGCGTTTAAAAGGTATAAATTTACACTTCTAATACGACATGTCTTTGTGGGCCAGAGGTAAAGTCGTTCGACTATAAATCTGTCGATTAGAGTTTAAATCACGGTAGAGTAAAATGTTTAGGAGCAATTAAAACACGTCTGGTCCATACAAAGGTTAAAATGATACTAATTTACAAAAATGATATAAACCCAAAAAATAGGGGTGTACACATTAAAATAATAACCAACAACATGCAATAAAAGTGTAATCGATAACTAATGTAACCCACGTAAGAAATGGTGCAATCTATCAATATAAAGAAGCGTGAAAATCTGCATTCAACGACACTCATCTTAAACGCGAAATGACGTCACTTTGCATTCAAGAATTTGAAACGTAAGAAACATTTGTAGTGTGTAAAATTGTGAAGATTAATAAAGTGACAAGAGGGCCATGATTGCCCTGAATCGCTCACCTGATTATAAATGAGCAACATATGTTGGATTTTTCATATTGACCTACTTTTTGACATCACAAGACCCACTTTCGAGCTTGTCCAAGATTTTATGGAAACAAACATTCTGACCAAGTTTCATAAAGATTGGGCCAAAAATGTGGCCTCTAGAGTGTTAATGTTTTTTCTAAGATTTGACATCATGACCTACTTTTTGACCCAGTTTCGAACTTGTCCAAGATTTTATGGAGACAAACATTCTGACCAAGTTTCACGAAGATTGGCCAAAAAATATGGCCTTCAGAGTGTTAATAAGCCAACAATCAAATTGTTGACGACGCACGACGGGCGATCATAAAAGCTCACCTTGAGCACGTTGTGCTCAGGTGAGCTAAAAAAAAGTTAATTCAGGCGAAACTACAGAGAGTAAATGGGTGTCGTGAGACCAACTTAATACTGTGTTGTGATGGTGCATGTGTACAGTATTAGGAACCACTCTCTGTCACCATGAGGCGCTAAAGGCAAGGTTGGAATTTCCCCGTCTAATGAGAGGACCTGGCCCTCAATGTCCGCTACTATCATTATATAGATTTGGTAAGGGTGTTTGTCTACATGATATCTTGGATGAATTCGAAATTGGATCATGTTGAGTCAAAAATAAGGTCACCAGTTCAAATCTGAGAAAATCTTTGTGAACACTCTTGAAACACCACTTTTCGCCCAATCTTCATGAAATTTGGTCAGTGTGTTTGTCTTCATGATATCCTGGATGAGTTTGAAATCGGGTCACATGAGTCAAAAACTAGGTCGCCAGATTCACTTAGTCAAATCTTAGGAAAACCTTGTGAGCACTTTCCAACCTTAAAAAATGTTTGTTTACATCAAATCTCGGATGAATTCAAAACTGGACTACATGGGGTCAAAAAGTAGGTCACCAGGGCAAATTTTAGAAAATTCTTGTGAACACTCCAGAGGCCTACATTTTTGTACCAGTCTTCATTACACTTGATAAGAATGATGACTGCATGCATTCCAAGATGAGTGCAAAGTCAGGTAGGATCAAAATCTAAGTCACTTAGTTCAATGTTAGAAAAAATTCAGATGCCATATTTTTTGTCATCATGCCTAACACAGCAATCGTACTTCTCTTGGCCCTCTTGTCTATCTTCTGGGCGTCTTGAAAAATAGGCGCACTTCTTCCTCGTTGGACTCGTTAACGTCCGAGGGTGTGTTTCCGATGGTTCTGTGATAAGTGTGGTTGTAGCTGTCGGCAACCTGTTGTAATATAGGGAGATACGTAGTCTTCAGTATTGGTAAAATAACGGTATTTTTTCGTTTTGATGGTCTTGATAGCCCTCTCGGATATAGATGCTTTCGTTTCATTCTGTGTAGGATTATAAAGTATGTCATACCTTTTCATCAACTGCTGTACCACTTTAGCATTAAACTCTTGCCCTTTGTCCGACACAAGCCGAGCTTGAAATCTATGTGTTGACTGAAATACGTCTTGAAAAGCTTCTGCTATACTATTTCCAGTCTTTTTTTTTTTTATAGAGCGCGCAGCCAGACGTACTTTGAGAACACGTCTATTACGAGTAAAATATACTTGTTTCCACTATTACAGTCAGCAAATTTAACCATGTCGATTAAATCGCACATCCACAGATCATCATCCTGCTAGTGACATAGTGGTTCCTTTCAAATCTTCTCCTCACGGGTCTATGAAGACTGTAACTCTCCTGTTTATGTAGGAACTTTCTAATGTTATGCATTCCTATACTGTATTTTTCTTCCTTTTTCACTATTTTGTAAAAGTTTTTGCGGGCCAGAATAACTAGCAGCGTGAGCTGGATCGTAGTAGATTGTCTTTAAATAGTCTTCCCAGTGAGCCATGTCTTCTCTTCAGGGCAGATAGCACCCGAATGAACAATATTTATTATCAAAAACCTACAGTAAGGTAGACGGGGCAAATTATACCTTAACCACAGAACCCTTAAGCATAGAACTAGCTAGCCTTTTGATGCAGCTCCGTATACAGATTTAAAATGACACCTTGAACTGATTGCATTACCATGCCTTCAATTTTATGAAGGAATTTAATCCTTGCTAAGTCATTTCAATGATGTCTGAAATCTGAAAGTGATACAATTATAATTGTATCTGAGATATATTCCATATTCACCCAAAGCAAACAAATATCCTGTATGTAGACATGTGGCAGAATACCACACCCAGTGTGACACCGGGTTAACCAGTCCTGAAACTATACTTATACGCTGGGCATTAAGCAAGGGGGCTATAACACTACCATTGAGTGTTGTAAAATGGGTTTGTATACAAGGGAGTTCAATAACTACTTAAAACCCAGGAAGAATTTGGGTTACATATGGCCTGGACGATGTAAAGGTTAAATTGTATTGGTGTATTGATTTGTGGTAAAATAAAATCTTTGATTTGCAATTTAATATTTCTAAATTGAACAAAATTATTAATGATGACAAATGTCAGTATTGTAACTGCTGTTCAAATATTTGTACCTTTACTTTACCTTCGCTTATTAATCGTGACAGCTTCCATATGTATGTACTGACAGACGAAGGAGAGCACCATACCATTATTGACACAGTTTCCAGAAGTCATATCTGATGTTACTGGATTTGAAGTTCCAATTCAGTTTTCCTGAAAATGACACAATTGAATCACTTGATCTAACAGCATATGGAAATGAAAATCGGGGAAAATATCAGGTAGAGAGACGTTTTATAAGGGGTTCATAAAAAACACACTTTATAGCTATTATAGATCAAAGTCATCCATAATGTATATTTGATTTTAAACGTCATCCTGTTTAGGAAACAAGAGGCCCATGATCGCCCTAAATCGCTCACCTTAGATAAATAGGTTGACCCAAGGAACATCAGTACCAATTTATTTTAAAATCTGGCCAGTAGTTTTGAAGAAGATGATTTTTAAAGTTTTCATTTTTTCTTTTTGTTGCCATGGCAACCAGAGTTCTATATGGATCAGGTTTATTTTAGCAACTTTTGTGAAGGTTGACCCAAGGATCATTCCTGCCAAATGTAATCAAATTCTGTCCAGTGGTTTCAGAGATGTTGTTTAAAGGTTTCTCTATATACATACAGGGTGTCCCATAATATCTGATGCCATTACAAACAGCTATAACTTTTCTGTATGTTTAACCACAATTTCTGTATGTTTAACCACAATTTAATAAAATATATGGTTGTTTTCTATCTAAAATAAAATTTTATTTACCACCAATATTTGTAAATATAAGTGACACTTACATGTCTATTTCATTGTTCCAAAATTATAGCACATGTTCAACATGACGTCCGTTTTGAGCAATTACGACGTTCAGTCTTTTCTTGAAATTTCTCACAACTGATCGGCACGTTTCCACATCGATTTGATTGATTTCACGTCTGATGTTTGTCTTGAGTTCATCAAGGGTCTTTGGAGAAGGTTTATAGACTCTGTCTTTTAAATGTCCCCAAAGAAAGAAGTCCAGCGGACTTAAATTCGTTGAATGTGGTGGCCACTCATTATTTGTTCTGAAAGAGATGAATTTATCCACGAAAGTCTTGTGGAGCCAGTCTGTGACAATAACCGCAGTATGGGGAATCGCACCATCTTGCTGGAACCACATGTCAGGTATAGATATCCCCTTTCGACGAAGAGCTGGTAAGAACTTCCGCTTTAAGAGATCCAAATACCGAACGCTGTTGATGGTTTCCACGTCGCCATTTTCATCTTCAAAAAAGAAAGGTCCGATTATCCCGTTTGCACTCAAAGTGGCCCATACTGTAACTTTTTCACTGTGTAATGTCTTTTCAAGATAAAAGTCAGGTTTTTCTGTACTCCAATAACGGCAGTTCTTTTTGTTTAACTGGGCATTTAAGTAAAAGTGGGCTTCATCAGAAAACCACAGGATATCAGCAATATTTTCATTTTCATTCATCCAGTGGGCAAAGCGAAGACGACTTTCAATGTCACTGTCTTTAAGATGTTGTCTGACAGACAATGTGTATGGTGTGAGTTTTAAATCATATCGTAGTATTCTATGCGCTGAAGTACGACTAACCTGATTACTAATGTCACCTAGTATTTTTCTAACAGACCTCTGAGGTGTCTCTTCTACAGCGGCGCGGACCTGAACGATATTTTCCTCACTTCTGACAGATTTTGGTCGCCCCAGATTAGTGTGGCGCTTATCCGCTACCGATCCTGTTTGTTCAAATCGAGTAACAATTCTTCTTATTTGCAATTTGTTTAGTCGTTCTTGGTCAGGGTAACGTTTTGCCATTTCCCGTATCACTGTTACAAGCGATGAAGTTGAATAATATAGTTTGACAACTTCTGCAGCTAGTGCTTGTGACGACGCCATTTTGAATAATCTTGTTATTATAAATGACGTCATTTCCTGTTAAGCGACGTCGACGTCATTCCCGTACTTTTCAATCAGATAAAATTTTAAACCCTCCTGTGCATTTTGGTGTATTAATCATGAAGATATGTTTTCAAACAAAAAAATTATAGCATTTTGTAATGGACACCCTGTATAAGGCAAATAAGCCCCGCCCCTGGCTGCCATGTTTATACGGATCGGTAATTTTTAGCAACTTTGGTAGAGGTTGACCCAAGGAACATCTGTACCAATTTATCTGTACCAATTTATTTTAAAATCTGGCCAGTAGTTTTGAAGGAGATGATTTTTAAACTTTTCAAATTATTTTTCTTTTTGTAGCCATGGCAACCAGAGTTCTTCATGGATCAAGTTCATTTTAGAAACTTTAGTAGAGCCTCGCCCAAGGAACATTCCTGCCAAGTTTCATTAAATTCTGTCCAGCGGTTTCAGAGAAGATGTCGTTTAAAGCAAATTGTTGACGACGGACGACGCCGAACGAAGGGCGATCACAAAAGCTCACCTTGAGCACTTTGTGCTCAGGTGAGCTAAAAAGATGAATTGATGTGTGTTTGATTCTTAGGAATCTAAGAATTTATAATTATTTACATCGCACTAGTGAAGTTTGTTGAAATTTTTGATTTCAGATACTTGGAAATGTTAAAACATGATTCGTGAGGCACGTCATAGAAATATATCAGGAGTTGAACGTAATGAATTTAAAACAAGAGGCCCAAGGGCCATAAACGCTCACCAGTGTAAATCAGCATATTCAAGATGATTTTTTCTATAAGGAAATCAAATGACAAACCAGAGATCAACTTCATTTTAAATAGCAATCATGGCAGACATTCATGAAATCAATCCTGACCATTAATTTCATGGAAGTAAAATTCTGAAATTTATTAATTGAAGATAATATAATATATTGTATAATCAGTTGCAGTTACACGATGTGATTGGTGTTCGAAAAATAAACTGGTCGAAAAATAAACTAGCAGAATTTATCATGATAGTTTGAAAGACACAGGGCTTTTTGTATGGGAAGAAAATGAAAGCAATTCGTTAAAATGGTTGATTTAACTTTTACATAACATGATTAAACTTTTAAATAACAATCTGTAACAAAATACTTCGAAAATTCTTTAATATCGTTTCAGATTACTTTTATTTACAAGTTGTCAAAAGAGAAAGTAAATCCGCGAAAACTGATGACATTTCGAAATGCAAAGCTTTTTTGGTTATTAATTTTATTTACATGGTCAAAGAAAGTTGTGAATCTATTTTGAAAAATACTAAAAGTACTCTCCAAATTACCTACAGTGTGTCTTTTTAGCTTTTATCCACAAAACAATGCATCTCTACATGAAAAAAAAAATTCGTAAGAAAATCGGCAATTTGCGTACGTGACATCGCCATGAATCTGGCAGAATTTTATGCAAAATAGAAAAAGTGGGAAAAAATGAAAAAAAGTTGAACATATAAGCTCATTTCAAGTTTCTTCCTCTCTCTTTTTAGTTCTCTTTAGATTACCAGACGGATTACCAGTTACATGAGAAAAAACAAAACAAATTGAGAAGGAGAAGTGTGTAAAATGCGGAGAAAAGCCAAAAATGCGGATTATTTAACGGTCTTTTATTTTATTATTTTTCACCTACAGTTGAGGAAAAATATATACTTATACGGATGGGAATGGGGCCAAATTTCGGCCCCCAAATTGGCCTTTGCACAGAAGAATTTTGATGTTTTCTATATAGAGTATATTAGGGAATTAGCCAACCCCCTAGGGATCTCATTTTTTAGCTCACCTGAGCACAAAGTGCTCAAGGTGAGCTTTTGTGATCGCCCTTCGTCCGGCGTCCACAATTTGCTTTAAACGACATCTCCTCAGAAACCGCTGGGCAGAATTTAATGAAACTTGGAAGGAATGTTCCTTGGGTTAGGCTCTACAAAAGTTGGTAAAATAAAGTTGATCCATGAAGAACTCTGGTTGCCATGGCAACAAAGAAAAATAATTTGAAAACTTTAAAAATCATCTCCTTCAAAACTACTTGCCAGATTTCAAAATAATTTGGTACAGATGTTCCTTGGGTCAACATCTACCAAAATTGCTAAAGTTATTCCGATCCGTAAAAAAACATGGCCGCCAGGGGCGGGGCTTATTTGCCTTATATGTATATAGAGAAACCTTTAAACAACATCTCCTCTGAAACCACTGGACAGAATTTGATTAAACTTGGCAGGGATGATCCTTGGGTCAACCTTCACAAAAGTTGCTAAAATAGACGATCCATGTAGAACTCTGGTTGCCATGGCAACAAAAAGAAAAAAAATATAAGACTTTAAAAATCATCTTCTTCAAAACTACTGGCCAGATTTTAAAATAAATTGGTACAGATGTTCCTTGGGTAAACCTCTACCAAAGTTGCTAAAAAAAAATCCGATCCGTAAAAAACATGGCCGCCAGGGGCGGGGCTTATTTGCCTGATATGTATATTGGGAAAACTTAAATCAACATTTCCTCTGAAACCACTGGACAGAATTTGATTAAATTTGGCAGGAATGATCCTTGGGTCAACCTTCATAAAAGTTGCTAAAATAAACTTGATCCATGTAGAACTCTGGTTGCCATGGCAACAAAAAGAAAAAAAATATGAAAACTTTAAAAATCATCTTCTTCAAAACTACTGGCCAGATTTAAAAATAAATTGGTACAGATGTTCCTTGGGTCAACCTATTTATCTCAGATGAGCGATTTAGGGCCATCATGGGCCTCTTGTTTGAAAATGTTATTGACAATATTTAACTTTTTTTTTCGTACAATCGCGATTGTCGGCAGGCCTCCACAACCCGAGATAAATTTATTGACCGGACACCGGTATCCGACTATTAAACTTTTAGTGACGTCACTAACAATGGCTGCGACCGTATTGAATCCATATTATTTGTGATCATGCTTTAAAATGGGTAAACCGGGTAAGAAATGCTCGTTTCAGCAATGTTGGCTTACAAAGTACAATTGGATAAAATCGACAAGGGACCCACACAAAGCTTTGTGCCGTGTTTGTATGAAAGAAATCGATTTAACATCGATGGGGGAAGGTGCCAAATTTTAAAAAACATCTCAAATCTGTGGAAGTATATGTAGTGTCATAAAGATCTCATAATGCACATTTTTACAAAAACGAATTTGTTTTATTGGTGATAAAAGATAAAGTTTTCTTATAATAAACGAATATTAAAATGTGTTTTTTTTACTGATTTATACACAATTGGCATTTTAAATGTTTTCCAGAGTTTATATTTCATACCAAATGAGTCCTTGAAAAACAATATTTTTCCTTGAAATTCCTGGAAAAGTCCATGAATTTTTAGATCTTCTTCTATGAATCCATAAGGCCTAGATATATATTAGATATTTGGTATGTAGCATCATCTTAAGGTTCATTACCAAGATTGTACAAATCATGACCTTATGGTGATAAATGCCCCTGCACCAGGGGTCACTTGTTTTACATAGAGTTATATAGGAAAATCTTTAAAAAAAACCTTCTACTATGAATCCATAAGGCCTAGAGCTTAGATTTTTGGTATGTAGTATCATCTAATGGTTCATTATCAAGATTTTCAAAATGGTGGCCCTTTGGAGATAAATGACCCCGCACTAAGTCTTCTCCTCTGAAACCAAAAGGCCCAGTGCTTATATATTTGGTGTATAATATTGTCAGGGCTAAAATGTTTAAGATTGAGTTATATCAGAATTCTTGTCTGTTTAAAAACCTTGTAATCAGTTGTAGCAATGGTACTCAGGTGAGCGTTTCAGGGCCATCATGGCCCTCTTGTTTATTTAAGTTCCAGCTTACAGGTTATGTGGCAGGTCAGTCAGTCGTTGTTCTTTGTTTTGATTGATGTAGTTTCTGAAAAATGGACGATCATTATAGGGGACAAATTTTTACTGGTAAAATAAATCAGTTGATGGTGAAAACTGAGCATTGAAGTTTTAACAAAGTTATTAACATGTTATTAACATTAACTATGTGCTCAAGTGAGCTTTTGTGATCGCCCTTCGTCCGTCGTTGTGCATCGTCTGTCGTGCGTCGTCAATAATTTTCTTTAAACAACATCTCCTCTGAAACCACTGGTCAGAATTTGATAAAACATGGCAGGAATGATCCTTGGGTGAAACTTCACAAAAGTCGCTAAAAAAAACTTGATCCATGCATAACTCTGGTTGCCATGGCAACAGAAAGAAAAAAAATATGAAAACTTTAGAAATCATCTTGTTGGTCCTTTATGTGACCTTCTACCAAAGTTGCTAAAATTAATTGGATCTGCAAAAACATATGGCAGCCAGTGGCATGGCTAATTTCCCTTATATGTATATAGTGAGATCTTAAAACGACATCTTCTCTGAAACAGCTGCACAGAATTTGATCAAATTTGGCAGGGATGATCCTTTGGCAAAACTACACAAAAGTTGCTTTTTTAAACTTGATTCATAAAGAACTTTGGTTTTCTTTGCCATGTTTTAGTATAGGTTATTGTGTATCTATGTACTCAGGTGTGTGATCTAGGGCCATTATGGCCCTCTTGTTGTTATATAGGACATCACAGATTCAAACTTTCAAATACTGTAAACATCAAAGCCATATTTTGATTATTGTTAGCTCACCTGAGCACAATGTGCTCAATGTGAGCTTTTGTGATCACCCTTCATGCGTCGTGTGTTGTGCGTCGTCATCAATTTTGCTTTAAATGACATCTTCTTTGAAACTCCTGGACAGAATTTGAATAAACTTGGCAGGGATGATCCTTGGGTGAACCTGCACAAAAGTTGCTAAAATGAACTTGATCCATGAAGAACTCTGGTTGCCATGGCAACAGAAAGAAAAAGAATGAAAACTTTCAAAAACATCTCCTCCTTAACTACTGGCACAATTTCATAATAAATTGGTACAGATATTCCTTGGGAGTATCTCTACCATTATTGCTAAAATAATTCAGATCCGTAAAAAAACATGGCTGCGGGGCTTATTTGCCATATATGTTTATAGCGAAATTATCAAATGACATCTCTGAAACCCCTGAACAGAATTTGATTAAACTTGACATGGATGATCCTTGGGCCAATGTGCACAAAAGTTGATGAGGAGAAATGGAAGACCACAACAGCTTTTATTATTCTAGAAATATTATTCTAGAAATATTCAAGCTTAAAATGAATTATTCTACTCTCTAATTTTACTTTCAGAACAGCAAACATATTGATGGCCATGTTAACAACTGGCTCTTAGTATTCAATGAGCTATAATGAAAATGGTGTCTAAGGTGCTACTCTTGTTAACTTGTTAACCAAAACAGGATCTATTTTCTTTTTCTTCTGTTGCAGAAAAACACATGAAATGCCTTCAAACTCTAGACAGCAAGGCACCTAAAAGTGAGCATATGATCCAGGCTGTACTTGCAGTTCATCTGTTTGCTCCACTGGTCCCTGATTCAAAGTACATGATTGACCACCATTTCCCATTGAAAATGAAAGGGATGTGTCCCTCTTGTGATATCAAACTATGCCTGGGAAACACTTCTTTTGGTGAGAAAAATTAGTTTTTTTAGTCTTCTATATCAGTTGGTCACTCCCACTAAAGTTTTCCGGACTTTTTATCTTAATGCTTGCAGATATATATCAAATATTTGGTTTGTGAGTCAACTAACATGAGTTACAGATCAAGTTAGAGTTATGTTCAGATCCACAGAATTTTGACATAATTACGGCCCTTGGAACTAGAAATGTTCTATAACATAGCTGTTTTCTGTTTGTGCTCATTTTGAGCTTTTCTGATCGGACATTGTCCGTCATCTGTCGTCAACAATTGGCTTGTTAAGAAAGTTTATTTGAAATCTCAGTATAGTTGGAAATTGGGGCACATAGGCTCAAAATGTAGGTCAGTAGGTCAAATTAGAGAAAATCCTTGTTTTCACTCTAGAAGCCATGTTTTTGGCCTGTTTTTGTGTCGCCTGCTTAGCATGGCAGACACATAGGAATCACTTTGTCCGTGGTCATGGTCATCAGCAGCGGCGTTGGCATCGTCGTCATCACACTTCTTTGTTCAGGGCATAACTTCAACAGTACAGCATGGATTGACTCCAAACTTACAACGTATAAGGTGTAAAAGTGCAGTGCACAAAAACCATAACACTTTGTAATCTGATTTTTAACGCACCTGGCACAAAGTGCCAAGGTGAGCTATTGGGACTGGCCTTTGTTTGGCGTCCGTTGTCGTGAGTCTTGAGGCGTTAGTCGTCAGTCATGAGTTGTCAACAATTTACTTAAAAACTCTGAAACTACTGATTGGAAAGTGATCAAACTTGTCAAAGATGTTCCTTACATGGTCCTTTATGTAAATTGTGCGTCTGTAAGTCCACATTTCTTGGATCATTTTGAAACTTGATCAATGTCATTACCATAATGGGTAGATGTGCATAAAGCAAGGATTTTCTCCTGCATCAATTTTCTAAAAGTTATGCACCTTGAAACTTAGTCTCTATAGCTTTAATATTTCTTGGTGGTGCATATTGTGACACTTGCACTCTTGTTCAAAGTTGACATTACTTTTTTTCATTTCATTTACAGGAAACACCTCAATTTGGCATGGAAGTGCAGATATTTTCATTGAGAGATCAGTAGTGAAGATAGATATGGAAGAAGAAGAAGAAGTTGATGACAGGGATTTATCAAGTGACAACATTATCTCTTACACAAAGAAAGAAGATTTGTGCAGATAGAAGAGGTTCAGCTGGAGATGCCTCAAGTGAAAATGAACTGGAAGAAAGTTCCTTTCAAGAAGAAAATTCTGCAAGTGTCATTGAAGTAAAATTAAACCATGGTTCCAAAAAAGCATCGTTTTCCTCAAAACTAGCTTTGTCTCAGGCTTTGGCACAAACAATTGTCAATGCATTTTGTGAAAACAGAAAAGTAAGAGTTTTGCTAATTCATATATTCCATGCTTTCTTGCAACAGAAAAAAATATAACTATACTGATGTACCATTGTCAACAAGATAAACTTCTTATGAGTAATGAGCTAAGTATAGGAATAAATCTGGGTCACTAAATATTTGTCATTTAATTCAAGTGTGGTTAGCTCTTAACTTTGAACTTTTTGGAAAGGACATGGATATTGCAGATCCTCTACCATCATCTAACTTTCAGAGACTAGTTGAAGGCTGTTTGTCTGTTTACAACGATAAGGTCAAAAGACCATGCTTCAATGAAAGAGAGCAAAATATCCCTGAATTTAGACGTCCTGTGGGCGATCTTCTTCTTGATGACAGGCACAAAAATGCACTTGAAAGAATTGCAAAATTAAAGAAAATTTTGAAGTAGGTTATGTTAATCTGAAACTTTGCCTGGTGCATATTTTCAGGGTTTTGGAGTTTGACCAAATTGATGGAGTAATACCCCTTAGCTTTTACTTCACATATGTAATATATAGGAAAATATTCTATCTTGCGCAACTTCTACATTTCTTAACAGATTTTGCCCATACTTTAACAGAAGTACCATCACTATTAAGTATCCTGGAACATATTATCTGTGTGTTGCTGTACAACCATAGTTAATGGATTTATGCCTCTTTGATAAAATTCCTTGTCCAAATCATAATTCTTTCATTATAGAGCTATTGACTTGAATGAAATATGAGACAGTCTTCAGAAAAATTGCTTAAACATGAATTAAAACAAGAGGGCCAAGATGGCCCTTGGTCGCTCACCTGAGAAAGATGATTGCTTAAGAAATAAAGATGCTTGAGTGTAAAAGTGAAATCTGGCTTTTTTTTTATGGTGAAATGGGCATAACTCCTAAATTTACAAGTCAATATCAGTTATAATTGAACCCGATTGTGAGATTATGGGCATAAACATTGTCTTAAAGTTTAAAAATGATTGTTAAAAAAATGAAGTTGGTAGAGAATAAACAAAATGAAATCTTGCATTTTTTGTATTAAAAGGGGCATAGCTCCTGACCTAAATGACCCATCTCAGCCACAATTGAACTCAAAAAATTGTCATAAAAAAAAAAAGGGAATTAAAAAAAGCATCAAAACCATAAATTAAAAAGATGATTTTAAAGATAAATGCTAGAGTGTAAACAACGTGAAATCTGGCATTTTTTTATATTAAAAGGGGCTTAACTCCTGACCTAATCAACTGATCTCAGTCATAATCAAACTCAATCGAGACATTATGGCCATAAACATTGTAATAAAGTTTGAAGATGATTGCTCTAAAGATGAAGATGCTAGAGTGTAAACAACGTGAAATCTGGCATTTTTTTTTAATATTAAAAGGGGCATAACTCCTGACCTAATTGATGAATCTCATCCATAATCGAACTCAATAGAGACCTTATGGTCATAAGCATTGCCATAAAGTTTGAAGGGATTGCTCAAAAGATGAAGATGCTAGAGTGTACACAACTTTTTTTGAATTTTAAAAGGGGCATAACTCCTGACCTAATGTTCCGATATCAGCCATAATCGAACTTGGCCGAGATTTTATGGTTATAAACATTGTTTTAAAGTTTGAAGATAATTGCTCATAAAATGAAGATGCTAGAGTGCAAACAAACAAATTGTGGACGACGGACGGACGGACGGACGACGGACATTCATCGATCCTAAAAGCTCATCCTGAGCACACGTGCTCAGGTGAGCTAATAAAGCTTTGGCTGCCAAGGCAACAAGAAGAAATTTAAGATGTAAACTATGATGTAAAATTCTTCTCCCCAAAAACTATTGGCCAGATTGAATATAATTTGGTATAAATCTCCAAGTGCTCATGGTGAGCTATTGTGATCACACAGTGTCCATCTTCTGTCTTCGATAATTTACTTCAAATGTCATCTACTAAACTACTAGGCCAATTTCAAAAATATTTTGAAGGAAATTTCCGTTGGTGAACTGCGATCAAAGTTCAAGTAGTTCTAGTCCATTGCATCATTAGGTCACTGGAACTAAAAATAAAAAATCTTCTCCAAATCCATATGCTGTAGACCTTTGACGTTTGGTATGTAGCGGCTCTACCAAGATTGTTTAAATTATTTTGATCCATCATAATTCATGACTGCTAGTGTGCAGGACTTGTTTGCAGTATCTTCTCCAAAACAACTAGCCAGAATTGAATATAACTTGGCACATATGTTCCACTTGTGACTCGCTGTCAAGATGTTCAAATTATTGTCATTAAAAATCATAGCTGTTAGTTGATTGGGCATATTTACATTAAATGTCTTTTGGTATAACTTAAAAAATCTTCTCTAAAACTACTGATATAAAATATTTTACATCAATGTACCTTGGGTGGACCTCTATCAAGACCTTTCAAATTATCTTGATCTGTTGAAAAGAATGGCTGCTAGTGGATGGGGCTTATTTTTGTTTATGTTTATAGGTAAAACTTATCTACTCCTAAAGGTCAAATTTGAAAATAATTTGAAACAAATGTTCCTTGGTTCCCCTGTAAATAGCTGGACATCACTTGTGTGACTCAAATACTAACCAAATCTATGCTTGACACAAACAAACCTTTGCAAAAATAAAGAATATTTGTTAATATGACCTTGCCAAGTTCAGAGTTGATTCCTTCCATAGCAGTTACGCTGATGTGAGGAATTAAGGACCATCATGGTTCTATTGTTTCAAAAATGTTGCAGATATTGAGCTAATATTTTGTGTTCAAGTCTACCAGCATGAGTTATACATCATGTAAGAGTTTTGTTCCAGTCAACTGATTTTTGACGAAATTACAGGCCTTGGACTTACATAAATTTTAAACTTAAAATTTCGTTTTCCAGATGGATGTGAGGAGTTAAGTTAAAGTTTGCCAATAGGGGACTTTATACTTTCATTATGCTTGTTTGACCACCATCCAATTTGATACCTGGTTTTATGTTATGATGTCTATATGCATAATCTAGAAACATAGTGGAAATAGAACTGTAGCATAAAATCATTCTTAGCAGTGTGCAACATGTGAGCTTAGATTAGGTTGATTTGAATTATTTTATGTATCGTAGATCTACCTTTTATGAGCTCAACTGAGCACAATGTGCTCAAGGTGAGCCATTGTGATCACTCGTTGTCCTTCGTCCATGTGTCCGTCTTTTCTTTTATCCATTGTCAACTTTTCATTAAAACAACTTATTTTCCTAAACTGCTATGCCAACATCTTACTGAATTTGATCAAACTTCACAGGATTGTTCATTACTCTACCAATTTTTTAGCTCACCTGAGCAAAGCTCAGGGTGAGCTATTGTGATCCTGTGAGCGTCCGTCGTGCGGCGTCAACAATTTTTAGTGTTTACACTCTATCACCTTTATTTCTTTAGCAATCATCTTCAAACTTTAAGGCAATGCTTATGACCATAATGTCTCGATTGATCCGTCAATAAGGTCAGGAGTTATGCCCCTTTTAATATAAAAAATGCCATATTTCACGTTGTTTACACTCTAGCATCTGCATCTTTTGAGCAATCATCTTCAAACTTTATGGCAATGCTTATGACCATAATGTCTCGATTGAGTTTGATTATGGCTGAGATCCGTCAATTAGGTCAGGAGTAATGCCCCTTTTAATATTAAAAAAATGCAATATTTCACGTTGTTTACACTCTAAACGGCTTGGTGGATTTTGACCAATTTGCGCAGGATTGTTTCTTATGAGGCCCTCTACAAAAATTGTTTCAGGTTTTTTGATTGAACAAAAAACTAGGTCACAAGAGCTAAAAATAGATTTTGAAACTGAATATTTTAAAAATCTTCTCCTATGAAACCACAAGGCATAGAGTTAAGATATTTGGTGTGTAGCATTGTCTTGTGGATCTCTACCAAGTGAGTTAAGATATTTGGTGTGTAGCATTGTCTAGTAGATCACAACCAAGTTTGTTCAAATCATGGCCCTAGGGTCAAATTTGGCCCCGCCCCAGGGGTCACTTGATTTAACATAGGATAATATAGAAAAAACTTGAAAAATCTTCTCAGAAACCACAAGGCCTACCCTTTTGATTTTTAATATGTAGCATGATCATATGACTCTCTACCAAGATTGTTCAAATTATGACACTGGGGTCAAAATTGGCCCGGCCCCAGGGGTCACTTGATTTAACATAGGCTAATAGGAACAAAACTTGAAAAATCATCTTCTCAGACACCACAAGGCATAGAGTTTAGATATTTGGTGTGCAGCATTGTCTAGTAGATCACAACCAAGTTTGTTCAAATCATGGCCCTGGGGTCAAAATTGGCCCCGCTCCAGGGATCACTTGATTTTACATAGACTTATATTGGGAAAAAAACTAGAAAAATCTTCTTCTCAAAAACCACAAGGTCTGGAGTTTATATATTTGGTATGTAACACGGGCTAATAGACCCTTTACCAAGTTTGTTCAAATCATCACCCTCGGGTCAAAATTGGCTCTACCCCAGGGGTCACTTGATTTAACATAGGCTAATATAGGAAAAACTTGAAAAATCTTCTTCTCAGAAACCACAAGGCCTGGGGTTTAGATATTTGGTGTGCAGCATTGTCTAGTAGATGACAACCAAGTTTGTTCAAATCATGGCCCTGGGATCAAATTTGGCCCCACCAAGGGGTCACCTGATTTTACATACGCTAATATAGAAAAAAACTTGAAAAATCTTCTTCTCTGAAACCACAAGGCATAGCCTTTTGATTTTTAATATGTCGCATGATCTTATGACTCTCTACCAAGATTGTTCAAATTATGACCCTGGGGTCAAAATTGGCCCCGCCCCAGGGGTCACCTGATTAGAGTTTAGATATTTGGTGTGTAGCATTGTCTAGTCGATTCTTACCAAGTTTGTTCAAATCATGACACTGGGGTCAAAATTGGCCCCGCACCAGGGATCACTTGATTTTACATAGACTTATATTGGAAAAAAAACTAGAAAAATCTTCAAGGTCTGGAGTTTATATATTTGGTATGTAACATGGGCTAATAGACCTCTACCAAGTAAAGTGTGGTAGTGTGTAGCATTGTCTAGTCGATTCTTACCAACTTTGTTCAAATCATGACCTTGGGGTCAAAACTGGCTCTGCCCCAGGGGTCACTTGATTTTACATAGCCTAATGATACCAGGTGAGCGATCCAGGGCCATCATGGCCCTCTTGTTTAGGAATTAACTTTATTTTAGCCATAGGAAATTAAATTCTCACAGCTGGGTTCAAAAAAAAAATATTTTGATGTTTTCTATATAGAGTATATAAGGATGTTAGCCAAAACCCTAGGGGCCTCATTTTTCAAGGGATCAATTTTATTTTAGCAATTATGGTAGACATTCATAAGGTGACTTTGTGCCAAAGGAAAATAAATTCTGACCATTTGTTTCAGAGGAGATGATTTTCAAAGTTTTCAATTATTTTTCCTATTTGTTGCCATGGCAACCAGAGTTCTTCATGGATCAACTTTATTTGAGCAAATTTTATAGAGGCCCACCCAAGGATCATACATGCCAAGTTTTATCAAATTCTGTCCAGCGGTTTCAGAGGAGATGATTTTCAACTTTCAATTATTTTTTCTATTTGTTGCCATGGCAACCAGAGTTCATGGATCAACTTTATTTGAGCAATCTTTGTAGAGGCCCACCCAAGGATCATACATGCCAAGTTTTATCAAATTCTGTCCAGCGGTTTCAGAGGAGATGTCTTTTAAAGCAAATTGTTGACGACGGACGAAGGGTGATCCCAATAGCTCCCCATGAGCACTTCGTGCTCTGCACTGGTGAGCTAAAAAAAAAAAACAGCCGTTTTTCTTAAAACTGTTTGTCATTTAACTGAAGAAAAGTTAGTGTCCAGCAATTTTAAAAGAAACATGGGAACATATTCTCCTATGCTAAAGAATCTCGATAAGAGAGCAGGATCCAGATCTGGTTGAAACTTTTCATTTGTAGACAAGAAAAATAAAAGAAACGAGTGTTGAGGTACGGGGTTGATTCATACAAAAAGAAATTATACTTTTCCAATATATCTTTATTAGAGCTGTTATGGCCTGCAAATGTACCATAAAATGGTATCTAATGTTTGGTTCTGAGATGCTACTGGAATTTTAATGCGTAAATCTGAAAACGATATTCATATTATGAATTAGGTATGTGTAATCCAATAAGATGGTATATCAATCACTTTTATGGTAACCACAGTTAACCAGTAATATTGGATTGATTCAAAGATTGATTGATACATTGAGAGAAACGATTGATACATGGAAAGAAACTGAAATTTGGTCACAGAAATGTAGTTCTCTACCCAAACGAGGTAATAAGTGACCAATCAAAATGCTTATTTCAACACTGAAAGAATTTAATAATGAAAACATCAGGGCAAACATGCTATGGACTTGTAATATATTATGAATGGCAAAGCTTATGTATCCAATACAAGAAAACCGTAGCATTTTTGTGTAAATGTTTGAATACGGTCAAAGGCTAAGGTAGAGGTAAAGTACTAGAAGTTGCTAAGGTTTTAAGAGGTAACCACGTGTGAAGGTGATGGTAAAATAGTTTTTTGATAGTATTTTTGTGTTTAGTACTTTTGTGTTTAGGTCTTTCAAAACTATCAGTTGAGTGTTGTAAAAATGGGGTTTCATCATGTTTAGGAAAACAAGATGACTTGCTGTGTGTTTGATTCTAAGAAATTTTATTAATTCTTACATTGCACTTGTGAAGTTTCTGTTAAAATATTCAATTTTGATTCAGATACATTTCAGTGGAAATGTTAAAACATAATATTCGTGAGGCACGTCATAGAAATATATCAGGAGTTGAACGTAAAGAATTAAAAAAAAAAAAACTTAGCTAACCGTCTTTTTCAAACGTTTAGTCATAAACTGAAGAACATTTAAGTGTATGGAAATCTCAAAATAAACAGGAACATCTCCTAAGCTATAGTATCTCGACAAGAGGTCAGGATCCAGATCTGATTAAAACTTTTTTTTAATGAATACTGAATTTAAATGCGTAAATCTGAAGAAATCGGAAAACGATATGAATATTATGAATTAGCAATGTGTAATCATAGTACACCCATCACCTCTATGGTAGTTTGTCAGTAATAATGGACTGGAGAAGATCTACATGGACAGAAAATGATCAATTAAAGATGCTTATTTTAGCAGCACTGAAAGAATTTAATAATGAAGATATCAGAGCATACATGCTAAGGGCTTGGAATATATTATCAATGGCAAAGCTGATGCTTCCAAATACAATAAAACCATTAGAAGTCATTTTTGCAAACTGCCAAAAGGTATTAGAAGATAAAAGTTATATTTTACCTGTATCTGGTAGATTTATTGATAAAATGTTCATATATTCAGGAGTTTGGTGAGCTTTTTAATGATGTATTTATTGTAGTTATGTCAAAATATGTGCAATGTTCAAATGGAATTATACCGTTTAATATGTTATGTCTATGTTTTAGGGACCTGACACTTTGTGAGACGTTTTCAGGAGTTGTGTTGAATGGTTGCGTCTTTCACTAGAGTCAGTGAGTTTTCCGGAAAATACATAAGGAAGGATTGGCCACAGAATACATCCAGAGGAGTGATAAGTTCCAAGTGCTTGTGGAAGTTCATAGCGCTACCAACTTTCCAGCAAAGCATATTAGCGAATGGTTCTAGCTGCTACAGCATATATGCACGTCGCCTCGATGCGTGGGACAGTAACGAGAACACAATACACATGCTAAAGATCACTTATATGTGCGAACATATTGTTTACTCTTAAATATTTGTCTGACCACTGAAATCCCTATAGAGGTTATTTTTGATGAAACGTAGACCTAATTTGTACTATATATCAATTTTGACGAAATGGCATTTCGACGAAACGACCATCATCTGCCTAGAGAGCATATACTGTAGCATGATTTGTTCTGCATTATAATATATTCTCTGTGATATAATATTCCATATTATATATACATATACGTTAACTATGTTTGGTACAGTAAATTCCTATCTTAGTATAGATATTTTGATAAATATTGATACACTGTATATGTTGTCAGCTTATCTATTACTGATAATTTATCTGTATCTTAAATTTATGAGTGTACTATACTAGCCATGTGTGGCATGGAATCCTCATGCATTTTGGTCCTGGGAGAGTATATAAGGCAGATCACAATGCTAGTCAGTGCTTTTTTCACGGACATTCACAAGGTAGATTTTACCTTTTATCAGAATAAGCCTCTCTTTGCTTTTTAGGCAGTATAGGGGAATTATTTTATTTTGGCTGGGGATTTCTAAATTAAACCCAAAATTTATGACATGCATTTGTAAAACACAACCGCTTTTTAAACATAATACAGTCCTACTCTAGAATAGTACACATATTAGGAATAGTACACATATTAGCCCAGTTTGTACTTTGCTATTTAAACCCACTGAAAATAAAACGTTAATGTTAAAAGACACTTGTATTTATTTCGATTCCAGGTCTGTATATAAACTGAATATTTGCTAACAAAATGAATCTGGGTTAGTAACCAGGAAATGTGAAGTCTATGTAGTCAAAGTTTAAACATACAAATCCTGTTACAATATGGGCGTGCAAGTTTCCATGTTGCCGGTAAACTTTCTATAAAATTTATGTAGCAAAGGGATCTTAAACGAGTAAGTTACTGTGTTATGGCGGTAAGCGACTTCAGCGCCGATATTTGCTCTGCTAGTATTAGCTGGATGCATGGCGTGACAATCCTCAGACTTTGTGTCTACCCAGTTTGACTGTAATTACATTAACTTCATATTGTATACCTTCAAATTCATGGCATTTATATCGTTTGCTTTGTTAAACCCAGCAAGGTGGAACGCCGACATATATACTTTCACAATTATATTACATAATCGTTCGCTGCTACGATGGAACGCCGACATTTCTTCATTTCTTCATCTGTAAATTATGTTAATAAGTGATACACGTTCGTCGAATGACGTGTAACTGGGTATCATCCACTGATTTGTTATAGAGCTATACGGTTGGAGGCTTGTAAAGAAATGTTGGAATTGTTGTCCATTTGGAGTGAATATGTGTGGAAGTAGAGGAAATAATACATAGTTTCCATATCAGTGAATATCCCTACTCTTGGTGGCCATCCTGAATGGCAAATTCAAGGATCTCTAAATACTGCCAACTCATCGGTCGAGTGTTTTAGGCGGGCTACGCAACTAGGATATTGAGATTTGTATGGATCCCCAATCTACATAAACTCAAATACATAAACTCAAATATTTGAATATCTCTTCAAATATTTAGAGATATCTTAAATGAATTATTGATATCTACAAATCTTTTGAAGATATCAACAAATGATTTGGAGAGATCTTAAAATGAATTAATGACATCAACAAATCAATTGCTGATCTAAGTATATAAGTATATATTATTATTGTATCACAACCTTCATTAAGTTTATAATACAAAAACAAACAAACAAAAAAACTTGAAGGTATATTTTATATTAAATTTAATTTAAATTGAGAGGCCTGAAGTGGGTCAGATTTTGAAAGAAAACCTGTGATTTACAGATTTATTATTTTAATGTCAAAAATGGAGGTTTTAGTGTCTAAAGAATGTGATAATTAACAGGGCTAATTTGAGCTGGAGATGTTAATTGTCATTAGGTTTGGAAGGGTTTGCATGTTGCTCACGTGGTCCGTGAAACTGGTCGGCATGTGGGTTGGAGGTGAACTGTGCCTTCTTTCCTTCTTCTGTCTCGCCTTGAAGTGCCACGTTTGTTCCCCTTGAGACCGTAGAACCGTCTCATCAGTGCCGACCAAGTTTAGACTTTGATTCATGAGTAGGTTTAAGATGTTGGATGAGGAAAAGGGCTGCAAGGCCAGCAAACAAATAACCTCGTCAACCGCATACTGCCAAAAAAAGACGGCCCCCTTTAGGGTAAATTTTGAATTTAGATAGCCAATTTCGGCTAGCAAGGATACTTTCAACCTTGTATAGATTTTACGTCAAAGAAAAAAAAAAGAATTATTGTTGTTTATTAAAGAAGTGTTGAATAAGAGTTGAATTAGAATTTGAGTTTAGAGTTCGATGCTTATCAGCCGAAAGTTATTTTGCCAAATTTTGGAAGAAATTTGAAAAGTTGATCCAGAAGCCTGCGCTAGAAATTTTTAATTGGAGAGACCAAGAATATTAGTTGTTCTGGAATAAGAGAAGAATTAATAAAATTTATGATTGCTGCTTTTCTTATTGAGGCATGATAGGAGAGCCCTAAAATGTCTCTCGGTGAACTGTGGGATCACCTAGAGCTCATATTTGCTTATTTGTGTGTTCTTATGAGGTCAGAGGTAGGGCATTTTACGTCCTTATATTGAGGCTCATAGGTGGGCGTCCCCATTGTGGGGCTCATATGGGGCTCTTTATTTTGGGCGTCCCTATTGTAGGGCTCATATGGAGCTAAGACCTTGCGGGCTGGGAGGGGTGTTCCTTTTGTTGTAAAAGGGCTCATATGTGGCTGTCCTCTAGGAGGCTCATAATTTTGATGAGGTGTATTGGTTTATGTTGTTATATGCCTCCTATCGTACCTCTTTAATTAGGCGTAATCCCACCTTTATTTATTGTTTGTTTTGATAATCTCGGTCCCCCTGTCCTTCATCTACTCTATAATTGATTTTGTGTATTCTATAGTAAGTTCTAGATTAAAGTCAATAAGAACTACTTAGTTACTACAGCTGTTACTAAAATATTCTACCTTATTGTATATTTTCCTTTTTTTGTTCCTATTTTATATCCATGTGTTGAGAGGCTTCTGTATTGGCTATTGTCTATTCTACTGGGATATTATCTCCATACTAATTCTACCTATTTTCTAATTATCTAATTAGTCCCCTACCGGTGTTCACACCGGAGGGGACTATAGGTTTGCCCTCCCGTCTGTCCGCTCAAATCTGGATCCCGCGATAACTTAATAACTAAGCAAGCTAACTTGATGAAACTTGGTATATGACTAGATGGCAATCTTCCTCAAACTTGGTCAGAATGTTTGTCTTGATGATATCTTGAACCCTTTCGAAAATGGGTCAGGTTGGATCAAAAAGTAGGTCAGTAGGTCAAATCTGA
>CM037784.1:18437542-18487542 GCA_021229015.1 Solen grandis
TTTACCTCTTCATGGGCTGTGAGTTTGAATCCAAGTCTTGTTGCTAAGATATTTCATGTGAGCAAGCCTTTCAGCTGGCTTGTGGGAGGTCAGTTGCTCTACCTGGATGCCTTTGTGCACTTTGCATCTTCTTTGTTGAACGTTGCATAGTGGCTGAAAACTCCTCCTCTTCCCCCCTTGCGCACCTCCTCCCCACCTCCCCCAAAAAAAGGTCAAAAACAGCATGCAAATACTGGATTTTTCACACATATATGTGGAGAAACACTGTATCCCGAGTGTCACATAACTTGTCCACTATAGGGAGAATGTCAATAAAACACCGTGCAACAAATGACCCAAAGTTCCGTTCATTGATAAAAAGATGCAGTGCTACAATATCACCATAGAGATCGCTGTATGGTTTGGAAAGGCAACAGCTGCTTTTGAATGCTGAAGGTGCACATTACAGGATGTTAACAAGGCTGTTGTTAAAGTGCAGTGGTGCCATTTGGGTACAGTATTGTTTCCATGTGATGTGTCATGGCATGAAGAGAGAGAGAGCCCAACCAAACAGATACTTTTGTGGATCGGACTTAACTTATAGGACTACATTGCCATCCATTATAATGCCGTTTTGCGGTCCAGTTCTAGCTACTGATTGGATTGTGGTGTAATTATATGACTTTATATGACAATTACTATCTTTGGTTCAATGTTATGTTGGTTAGTGTCCACCTCAGGAGTGGGAGGCTGTGGGTTTGACCCCGGCTGCGAACATACCAAAGTCATTAAAAATGATAACGATATAGCTCTCTTGCTTGGCTCTCAACATATAAGGATAGTTCCAGGAATGTTTGGCCCGGTGTCAGGATAATGTGACTGGGTGTGGTATCATGCCACATGACATTGTCTATGGTGTGATACTGCAGTGTGGTAGCACTCTATCTGTCTCAAGTAGACATCGTCTCCAAATGACTGAAATACTGTTGTCGGGACATTAAACTCACCAAACAAACTAACAATGTTATGTCGATACTTGTATTTTATTGTCATTTCTTTTTAGGAAATGTTCTGCAAAGTGTAGAAACATATTACACAATAAATGTTGATAGTTTTATTGATAAATTTGTGATGAAAATTGATTAGCTTGTGAATAAATGATGAAGTGACCCAGGAGACATAGTTTTTCTGTGTAAGACTCTATGTGATATTTCTCAGATGACATAATTGGACTTTCATGCTCAGGGATGGACTTTATAAAGAAGCACAGGGAGTGTGCTCTTCCGTACCAAGATTCTGACATGTCACTATAGTGATAATTTTACATATAATGTTGAATTGGATCATGTGATCGTAGTAATAATGATGCGGAAAAGCAAGATTTTAGCAAGGGTCACCAGTTTTACAGGCAAGAAGGTAAGTTTGATTTATGGTTAGTGGAATCATAGGTTTTAACTCATGATTCACACAGGTCTTGAAAAACCCTTGAAATTGATGTCTGTTTTGAAAAGCCCTTGAAAATCACATTTTTCCTTATAAACCCCTAGAAAAATGTGATTTTTCCTTATAAACCCCTGAAAAAAAATAAAATTAACTAAAGGATCTTGAAAACCCTTGAATTTGAAATTACAGTATTGATGATAAAAAGTGTTAATCAAGTTGTTAAAAAATTGAGGTTCATCCCTTTCATGCCTTAGAATTTAAAGCAAAAGTTTGGGGTTTATGCAGTCCTTAATTTGAATTGTAAGGCCTTAAAATAAATCTTTAAAAACCTTAAATTTTGCTTCAGAAAATTTGTATGAACCATGGAACTGCATTAATCTTAACAGCTGTGTATACTATATAGTAAAGTAAAGTAACCCTTTACCTCAATTAGCATTTTGACGCTTTGGCAAACAAAGCAGACCCAAATTATTTAGACTGTTCTTGGAAATCATTAACTTGTACTTGAATATTTATGGGGTGAAGGGTTAATGCTGGTGTTTAAGACTTCTTTCTATGCACATTATACAAAATTAATGAGATGTTGGAATTATTGCAGAAGAGTGGTTCATGGGTCCTGTAAACTTTTGTTGTTGTTGAATGATTGCCATCCAATATGATTTGTTGCCATTTGAAGTTGCATGTGTCAAAGTGGACAAGACTGACCAGTCCATTTTAGGCCCCCTGCTGGGAATTTGATCCAACTTTATAGAATTAATTAACAGAGAAGATGCTGTTTGAAGTGGCAGAACAGTGGCTCTAAGCCACCATTGTATACCTTAAGTAGTTCTTGTAGATCATTCCAACAGATTTGGCTCTCATTGCTGTCACAGAGACTCAAGAATAGCTTCAACATGAAGCAGAATAATTCAGCAATTTTTCATGAAAGAAAGCTTTCCAGTTAGCTTTCAGTAGACCAGTCTACCAAGGTGTCTCCTTTTGCATACAGGGGTTTTCCCTACCTGTAACTTGCTGGACATTATGCACCTGTCTCTGTTTTTTTTCTCCAATTTTTACGAGAAGAGAATTCTTCCAGACAAATGGAAATTTGACAAACAGAATGGTACCTGGTCCAAGAAAATGAAATTTTGGCAAGCATAATTATGATATGGGGATATATTGACAAATTGTCAATGCTCTATGATGAGGCTTTAGACTTTAAAAAAAAAAGGAAAAATGTCAAATTCCCCTGGGTAAGCCCTGGGGTAAAACATGAGGTATAGTAATTCTGGCACTCTGTTAAAGTTAGACAAAAGCTACAGCTGACAAGTCTGACAATCTCACCAATACATGTCTACAATTTCTATTCCAGCCTGTGAACAATGGTGATTCTACTCAAGGTCAAGGTCAGATGCCAGCCTCTGGGAAGGACCTGAGTGACCTTGAGGATGAGGTCAAGGCCAATAGAGAGATTATAGTCTTGTTGCAGTCACAGCTGGAAAAAGAGGCTGAGGAGAGGTATGATATAATGTAGGACTGTATATTTGTATAGAGGTTAAAGTCCCAGTATCTTAATAATTGTTTAAGCTTAATCCCAATGCATCAACTGAAAATCATTAATTTTGATTGAGAATAAATTTCGTTATGTACCTAAGGGAATTTCATGTGTCTATGTTCTCGTTGGGATTAATATTCGTGGATAAAACCCTCCTCGAAATCAACAAAAATTAGTGTCCCAGGAAAACAATGATTTCACAATTTACACCATATAAGCCTCAATATTAGTTTTATCCTTGAGAGAAATGCCTATTTACATGGAAGATACCATATGAAAAATTGCAAGTTCTGGCTTTCTCATTTCAGTTTATCTTACAACAAATCAACCATTAATTTGACAAACAAAGATTGTTTCAGAAGTTAGTTATTGTCTTCTTATCTCTTCTACTTCAATATGTAAGCTTTGTTCAAGTTATAACTATGAATTTCTGAAACACTCTCCTACACCGAGACATCTGTGATTTTACTGCATGTTTCAGAACACACCAATATATGTATTGGATAATCTGGTAATTTAATTTAAATATATCTGTAAAAATTGGAATGGTTCATCCAGATTCAGATGAAAATAGTAAATTTTTTGTAAACTGTTGTATGCTATTCAAACCTCATGTGTTTATTTTTGTTTTCAGGAAAAAGGCATATGATCTTGGAGAGGAGGACAAGATAGCCAAGCTGCTTGAGTTGAAAACGGAGGTTGAAAACCTTACAGCATCACTTCAACTCACCAAGCAAAACTTTGACACAACTATAGAAAAATTAAAGTTAGTCACATTTGTATAATTTTTAGGAAAGTCCCCTGCTAGATTTATCATCTCAAATGTAGAATATTTCAAGGAGTATCCTCTTAAATGTTCATGAATGAAGAAATAAGAATCATAATTTAATATTCCAGGGCACTGACAATCTGCATATTTTTGCAGGGTGCCAATTTCTGTTGTTAGCTCACCTGAGCACTATGTGCTCAAAATGAGCCTTTGTGATCTCCCTGCATCCGGCATCTTGCGACGTGCATCACCCATCGTCAACAATTTGCTTTAAACAGCATCTAGCTCCTCTGAAACCACTGGACAGAATTTGATTAAACTTGGCAGGGATGATCCTTTGATGAACCTTCACTAAAGTTGCTAAAATAAACTTGATCCATGTAAAACTAGCTGCCATGACAATTGAAAGAAAAAAAATACAAAAATTTTAAAATCATCTCCTTTAAAACTACTGGCGAGATTTCAAAATGTCTTAGTACAGATGTTCCTTGGGTATTCCTCTACCAAGATTGCTAAAATTATTCTGATCCATAAAAAACATGGCCACCAGGGGCAGGGCTTATTTGCCTTAAATGTCTATAGTGAAAACTTGAAATGACATCTCTGAAATCACTGGACAGAATTTGATTAAACTTAGCAGGGATGATTCTTGGGTGAACCTTCACAAAAGTTGCTAAAATAAACTTGATCCATGTAGAACTCTGGTTGCCATGGCAATAGAAAGAAAAAAATATGATTTTTTTTTTGGTTATTGTTTGTTTGTTTTTCAAACTTCATTGAGACAGTGTGGGTGGTTTCATGTACATGTATGGCAACAATACAACACTATAAACTATTTTAAATCATAATACAAACAACACCATACTATTTCATAGTTTTTCACCAGTAACATTAAATTTCTGTAGCACAATAAAACAAGCATGACATAGTTGTGATGACAAAATACTAACTACAGCACCTAGCTACAGCACTCAGTAAAACTTGAAAGTGTTTGACGGATTCGGATTAAAGCAGACAGTGACTCCCATTGCCATTTAGCGATATAGTAGTTGACCACAGATATAAATGACAGTGGATACCCTATCAGCAGCAGTCTCAGAAACAGCAGAGGCCAGGCCAGGTCACTATGGAAAGCAATGACAGCTATTTGCCGTTTTCGTCGCTCCAGTCATTCTGTGTACAGAAAAAGATTTTTTTTTCATGTTAAGAACAGTGCTGTTTTTTTGCACATTTATTTGGTGGACAGTCACCACCCTAACCATCCCCATACACGATGTCACTGCATTTACAGGAAATTTGATGTATGATTATGTTGTCTTTCATGGTAGTCCAGTTTACAAGATGCTAAAATTGATATTCTCTACTGTTTATCAGACTTAAGGGACATCAACAACCCAAAATTAAGAGGTAACCTGACTTTAGACAGGTGCAATAGCTCAGTGGTAGAGTGTCTGCTTTGTGTTTAGGAGGTATAGGGTTTGAATCCCTGCCCGGGCACTTCCTCCAGTGACCGCGTCAAACTAATGACAAATAAAATTGGTACAAGATGCACCCTTGCCCAGCACTTGGCAAAATGGATCTGCTTTGGGAACTCTGTGTACTCAGTACTGGTTCTACCATGTCCTATATAATATGCTGTCACTTAGTGATATTTTCTTTCTGTGGCAAAGCGACATCAAATCGAAAAGCCCCAAAGTGTTTTAGTACAAATATGTTCCTTGGGTAACCCTATATTTAGGTGAGCGATCCAGGGCCTCCATGGCCCTCTTGTTTTTGTGTCACCTGCTATAACTCATGCCATTGAAATGAGTTTTCATTGATGGACAGAGCTTGGCAAAAAGAATTGTCATGTACAAGGTCATTACAAGGTCAATTAACTCTAACTTAAATATTTTTAGCTGACCTTTTCCAGAGGTGAGCTATTGTGACCGATGAATATCCGGCGTCCGATTATCATCATTTAAGTTAATCAACATCTGCTCCTAAACTACATGGCTAATATTCATAAAACTTCACAGGAATGCTCCTTGGGTGGTCCTCTTCCAAATTTGTTCAAAGAATTAAATTCCATGCAAAGTGCTGGCTGGATTTCAAAGTTTTTTGACAAGATGTTCCTTGGGTCACTCTCTACAAAGATTGTAAAAATCATTTGGATTGGTTGAAAAACATGGCCTCCAGGGGGCCGAGCCCATTTTCCTTATATGTATATACCGGTAATACAAATTTGAAAACTCTTCTTGTCCAAAAGTGCGTACTTGATTTCAAGTTTTTTGGCACAGAAAATTCTTGGCTGACTTGCTACCAAGATCAAAATTAAAAGAATCCGTCAAAAAAACATGGCCGCTAGAGGGCGGAGCTGTAATAATTAAAAGAATTTTTCAAAAAACATGGCCACTAGAGGGTGGATCCTGTTTTCCTTATACGTATTCAGAACAAATTCAAAAAATCTTCTTTTCCAAAAGAACTGGCCATATTTCAAAGATTTTTTTGCACAGATGTTCCTTGGATCTCTCTCTGTCAAGACTGTTAAAATTATTTGGATCTGTCCAAAAATATGGCTGGCAGGGGATAGCCCATTTTCCATAATATCAAAAGTTATATTAGCTGTTTCTTTTCCTCCCACCTATGACTTGTTCTCAGGTGAGCAATTCCAGGGCCGTCATGGCCCTCTTGTTTTAGTTATCCCCTGTTTTCTGTCTGCCTGTCACACTTTTTCAGCCATGCTTCAGTAGGTGATGCATGTGTTCCAAGGAACACTCTTGTTTATCAGCAAAAACCTAAACCCAAAGATAAGCAACTCGGCGAAATATTGTATGTTCTTGCACCAGAACGAGAGTGGGGCAAGTGTATTCTGTGGAAAGTCCAGTTCAGTGTTATTAAGCGATAGCAAAACACCAATCAATTTTTGTCTAGTTGTATATTATTTAACTAAAATAAATTATTATGGTGTTTTTATGCTATTCTTTAGTCCTGTTAACCCATTGTATTAGATTGGGGATTGTAGTGGGGATTGTCCCGTCTATATATAAATGACTTAGAACACTAAATAATCCCATAAAAATGAATATATTCTAGTTTGTTCCTTGGGTTTAACATCCCACTGACAGTATTTGAGTCATTTTAGGGACTATGTCTGCTTGAGACAGATGTAGTGCTGACAAACTGCAGCATCACGCCAAAGACACCGGGACCAAAATATATGCTTATACTTAAATATTTGTAAATAAATAAAGTCACTCCTTACACAAAATGACCGCTATGAAGAGGAAAAATACACTTACAGTACAAGCATAATGTATGCTTAAGAATTATTTTCACTTTTCATTATATAAGCAATATTTGACTATGTATTGGTAAAGATTATCTTTTTTCATTAATGGAACTATTTCCTTCCTGAAAATTTCCCTTCCAGTCCTTAATCAGTTGTATGGAGCTTATATTGACTACTCTTGGATTTAACAGTCATTATTTCACTTAATATATCTGCCTTATGCAACCAGTAACAGTCAGCTTTGAAGTTACACAATGGCGTCGGAACTCACCTCTGTGCAGTAATTGCTTCAATACAAGTACACCAGCTTTTTCTCACAATATTGCTGTGGCGCCGAGGGTATACGAGGTTCCTTCAAACGCTTATTTTAGTTTGGGTTTAGGTCTTTGTTATCAATTAGAAATGATAGATAAATGTTTGTAGTAAACTGAAAAACAATCCACACCTTCCATCCTGTGAAACTCTGGGATATGTCACATGATAGGCTAGTGTAGTTCATTGTGTTATGATTACATTCATTGATAAAAAAAAGCATTTCTTAAGAATGCAGTCGAAATGTAAATATATAGTTTAAGTTAATAAGTTTAATCATTATGTATTTTACAACAGTTTAAATACAATGTCAGGCAAATTATGTATCAAGCCCAGGTTGCATTGATGAAGAGCTTGTGTGTTTAACACTGTCAATATCCGGACCCCTGGTAGGGGTGTAATATTCCTAAAATTATCATATGCCCTGTCTAGCCCTTCAAAAATTTAAGATAGTAAAATAAAGAAAAATAGCAATGAAGAGAAGTGTTCTAATTTTTCAGCAACCCTGCACTAATTTTTACAATATGATATGCCAACGGGCAAGTTATATTTACACCCCTGCCCAGATAATGTTTTTTTATGTTTGTGTGGTTTGCACAGGTCATGAAAATCCTTTGAATTTGATGTCTGTCTTGAAAAACCCTTGAAAATCACATTTTGTCATATAAAGCCTGAAAAAAACAACTAGAAAAACCTTTGAATATATAATTACAATATTGATCATAAAGGGAATGTTTATCAACTTGTTACAAAATTGAGGTTCATCCCTTTCATTCCTTAAAATTTAGAGCATAGGTTGCAGTTCATCCAAATCTTTAATTTTTAATT
Source organism: Solen grandis (assembly GCA_021229015.1). Lineage (NCBI taxonomy): Eukaryota > Metazoa > Mollusca > Bivalvia > Adapedonta > Solenidae > Solen > Solen grandis. Next base: position 18,445,679 of record CM037784.1, read on the forward strand.
TTAAGACCTTATAAACCCTTAAATCTAGCTTCAGAAAATTTGTATGAACCATGGTTTGAATTATAGGGCAGCTGAAGAGGAGAGGAACCTTTACAAAGAGCAAGTCTCCATGTACCAGGAGATGCTAAGCGCCAAAGATGAAACAATCAAGCAGCTGACAAACCAGATCTATGATCTAGATCATGAGAAGCTTTCGTCAAGGTCAACAAGTTTCGACTATTCAGAACAGATCGTGTCACAACGAGCTTCAGTAGTGTCTGTAAAGTCGGAAAAAGAGGACAGAGAAATTGAGAGGCTCAAGGTTTGTGCTTGGATTAAACATCCCATCAGCAATGTCATTTTTAAGACTGTCAACATGAGACAGATGATTATAGTGCTGTTTCAGTGTTTTATCTTGCAGAGGAAATGTGGCTGGATATCACACCCAGTCACATTATCCTGACACCAGGCCGACCAGTCCTTGCACTCCTTACATATGCTGAGTGAAGAGTGTCAATACCATTTTAGTTTGGCTTCAGAGCCAGTCCTTTGAGTGGGAAATCAATCAAAGGGCACAATGCGCTGAAAGACTGTCAGCAGGCTTTACATGCTGAACTAGCTATTCATGTAATTCTAACTCCAGCATTTAAGCAAAGTTGATCTCAAAAGAGGCAAAGGAAATGTACTATTCGTTTCATGATAAACCTGCAGGAAGTCTCTCAAGCTCTTTGATTTGTTTCAGTACGGTTCCATTCATAATATACCTACTTAAGAAGGTCATGACCTTACTAACCTGATGTAAACAACTGCGTGCTTTGATACTTGTCTGAGCATGAGGGATACAAAACAGTTAAAATAGCTGTGGTAATTATGCAAATCAACAATGCCTGCTTTTGATTTATGGACAGTAAAGACTGGCAGCTACTGCCAGTCTAAAACAGACATTCATGATTTGTATAATTACTGCAACCATTTTAACAGCACTGTATCACTCAAAAAACAGATAATTCTACTGGAGTAAGGTCCTGACCTCATTAGGTATGTAACTTATGAATGGAATTAAGGTCATGACCCTCACTCTGGATCATTATGAAACAAATGAAAGTGCATAATTATGGCACTTGGAGACTGCTGGCGGGGTTATGAAACAAAGAGCAAGTTCAGCTGACCTAATAATTAGAGATGCAGGATTTTTCATATGACCTTTGCCTCTATCTCTTTCTAGTACCAACCCTGTTAAAACGATAGGTTTAGAATTATAACTATTTCATTTGAATCCTACTGACAGTCTCTCATCTGTCCGTCTGTCTATCTGCCTGTTACATGTTTGCCATAACACTTCAGCAGGTGACTCATGTGTTCCAGAGAACAATCTTGTTAATTGTGCTAATAATCAAGTGTGTCACATTTTGTAGAATACTTTTTAATTATGCTAATAATCATGTATGTCCTAAATTGAATAAGTCTGTGTTCTACAACTTATGCATCTAACCTGATACTGCAGTGATGACATCTTACCTTGTGTTTAACATCGTAGGCCTTAACTTCATTTCAATATAAGTATAAAAGAGGTATAGAATGGCACTTGTACTATCTTGCCATAGAGCAGGGATGGCGAAATCCATTGTCCGAGTTGTCCGAGTCATACATTTGCTGTGACGGACAAGTAAATTTTCACTGTTGACTTGTCCGTGGACAACCAAAAACCCGAAATCATAGCAAAAATTTTAATCTAAAAATCTTATGTTTAACCATAAAGTATATCCCTTGCGAAACCCTAAGTTTACGTGCGTCTGTCAAATAAACTGTATTTTTCAGCATTTTAAAAGACGATGCACATATTGAATCATTCTGCTTTGATTGGTTTCATTTTTAAACTTGTAGGAAATGAAAATTAATGGTCAAAGTCAGCGCTTTAACGCACAGTCTACAAATAATAACCAATGACAGTAAGTTTCTTGTCAAATGGATGATTCTTTATTTAAAATCGTCCCATACGAGAAAAAGTGTGTAATATTGAATATATAACACCCAATAAGAAAAAGCATTGAAACATAACATGCATAATTTTCCTAAAAGATAATCAATAGAATCTTGACTCAAAGACCTCGAATGGCTTAAATTCGACAATGATGGCTAAGTGAAATGCTGAATTTTTTGGCAATATCAGATGCTTTGGTGTTAAAACAGTTTGACTGTTATTCAAAAAAGGAAAAAAAAGTGCATTTATTAATGTTTCTTTAAATAAATTTAATCAATTTTATAAGAGTGGTTATATCATTTCATTTATTTCTATATTTTATACCAATAGTTTTTCAAAATTTACGGACAAGCAGTGTTTTGCTACGGACAAGTGAAATTTTGAATTTGGTTGTCTGTGGACAAGTAAAATGAAATGAGATTTCGCCACCCCTGTAGAGCTATCTTTCGTGGCAACAATGGTAGAGTGTTGGATTTGCATGCTGAAGGTCTTGAGTTTGATTTAAGCTCCAGGCAATTGGATTTTACTTGGGTACATTTTGCGCCCAATGTAAATAACTCACTGTTGTATAAACATTGGCAACATTAGAAAGTCTCACAGACATTAATACTCCAGAATCTGAGGACAGATTTATGAAAGGAGGGGGTGTATGTAGCAGAGCTGTTTAAAGGTACTCAGCTAGCTTTTGTGGCGATGTGGTAGCGTGTCTGCTTTGCAAGGGTCTTGAGTTCGATTCCAGCTTGAGGCAATAGGATTTGTAAACCCCCACTTCACAGAAGTGGATTCTGATGCATCCCATCCCATCAAGTCAGGTCACATGCCACCTACACTTACATAACATGAAGAAAGAAGACAAAGTAAGCTATTAGTGATAGCTCTTGTTTGAGTTAAATTGTTAAGGCAGAAAGCTTGAAACACATTGTAGGGACCCTACATACACTTATAATGTGGATTTATTTAAGATGTTCATGGAAGTGGTGACATTTATTGATGTCAGCTATCTTCTAGCATTTGTTTTGTCTTTCAGGACACCTGTCAAGGATATGAGCTGCAACATAAATTCCTTACCAAAGAAATTCTGGAATTGAATGATCTCAGGAAAAATGACCTAGCCAAAGAGAAAAAACTGCAGATGTGAGGCATTTTCTTTTTTACTTTAGCTGTCTTCTTTTTTTCTCTCTTATTAATAATGACTGTGAAGCATTGTCACTTATATTTCCTGGGTTGGACCAGTTTTAAGCATCTTGGAAGGTCACAAAAGATTCTTGCCCCTAGCAGGGCTTGAACCTACGACCTTCAGATCCACAGTCAAGTACTATACTACACATGTAGCGTAGTACTTCACTTCTGTGTCAGTTACACTTCAGATCTGTTATAATTACGGTATCTGAAACAGACTATAGTTGATTCCAGTTTAGTACATGTCTATATGCGCATGCTCCAAACTGTATATGATGTAAACACCATCTATACCAGCAGTCTTAATTAAATACCAGAACAGCACACATGTGTTTGTGATTTCTTGTTTGAGTTATCTATCTATTATTTATTATTACTCACACGAAGACATGAAGCAACAAACATTACATCAAGTAACAAACATTACATCAAGTAACAAATATTACAATATTTGTCACAATAGATTATCGGTTCAATCAGACTGGGTATAATCGATAACTTTCCGATAAATACTCACAAGAACCAGAAGTAACATTCAAGCTCGGTGCTTAATTATACACAGTTACATGAACTTCATGAAGTTTTCGACACAGTTTTATTTTATAATGCTGGAAGTTATACATAGGTTATAGTTAATTCTGGGCTTTATTGTTTAGAATGGGATATTAAAAGGTTTTCCTATAGAAACCTGGGTAAAATCCAGATTGAGGTGCAGTATGCACTAGACAGATAAAACATGATATGGTATGGCATAAAATTTTGTAATGACATCGCGGAACAGATATTCTAAATCTATTATTGTCACTCTTCTGTAAAATAACTGATCATCGGTAACTAGCGACAATCAAAACATCTCTAATTGTAATGATATACCCCCTGATAGTAGCCATTGAAGGTCATATTATATGTATGATAATTTTGCCTATTGATATTTATTTGAGTTTAAACACAAATACTGTCTTCCATAAAGCTGTACTGACACTGCTTGCCATGATAAAAATGTGGCATATTTTTCTCACATGTTTGTTATGTTTATTTTTCAGGGAGAATGAAAAAGTGAAGGCAAAGTATTACCAGATTAAGAGCAAATATTATGTGTTGCTACGGCAACAGAAAGAACAGAGTCCACTCAGAGGTATGTAATACAGATAATGTACCATTAAAGATTTAAGTCCAGTCTTTCCTAATTCATCACTAAGTCAACAAACAGTATCACAGATAAAACCATGTGTTCTTTTGTATAACCAGGTCAACCTTTGACTACTTATCCCATTGTTGCTATTGGATAAACACTGGAGGGATCTATTGTAGTGGGGGAAAGAATCTTCAATTGATTTACTGTAATTAGCATTGATACAATTTTTATCATTATTTTGATTCTGCTTAGTCTGTTTGGCATTGCTTTTAAACAATCGCTGGAACCACAATCAAAAGTATTTGAATACTTATGAGATGACATCTTTTTTATGTCACCTGCTAATGGACAGCTCTTGTTAGAGAGCTAAGTAAGTACTTCATTACTTGCTTCAGTGACTTTCAATACTACAGTCAACCCTTGATACATTGGCATTTGATACAATGGCATACTCGGGTTCCAACACTTAAAGATATGGTACGGATTTATTAATCTCTTTACATCAGTAAATTTGGCATCTGGTATCAGCAGCAATTCTCAATGCATCAGCGATATCGAGATTTACAAACACTGTCAATGTATCAATGGTTGACAGTATCTGATTATCAAATATCCTGTGTTGAACTGAGTTATTCTACACAGTTTTAGTCATATGATAAATATTATGATATGTTTGCGCTTCCATACATAGAGGGAGATGAGGGTCAGGAGATCGTCAACCAGTTGTTACAGGATGCCCTGGAACCTGAATCTGACGATGTGGAGATGAGACTCACCGGCAGGTACGGTTTTCTTACAGCGCTATCATGTTATTATTTTGTAACATCTTATATAACTACAAGCACAGAGTTATTTATCACTTTCAGTAATAGCTCTTTATTTCTACCATGGTGTGATGAAGGTGCCAGTGCCATTTAGGGTGATAGCAGGGGTTTCATTATTCCTTCTTTTTGCTAGGTAACTAGTCTTTGCAAGTCATTATCATGAAGGAAATAACTCATTATTATCCCCCGCTGCCATCGGCGGGGGATATGGTAATAGAATTTTCTGTCCATCTGTCCGTCCTTCTGTCACACATTTTTGTCTGGAGCATAACTCCAAAAGTATTTGAGGTATCAACTTGATACTTCATAGGTGGATAGATCTCATTGAGGAGGAGTGCAGTGCCCAAGAATGATAACTCTACCTTTCATAATTTTTGAGTGATTGCTTTGTTATTTTTCAGACTTAATTTTTTTCTGGAGCAAAACTTGAAAAGTATTTGAGATATCAATATGATACTTCAAAGTGGACAGATCTTATAGAGCAAAAATGCAGTGCACAAAAATGATAACTCTACCTTTCAGAATTTTTGAGTTACTGCCCTTTGTTATTTTTCAGACTTAATTTTTATCACAGTAACCTTGACATTATACTTGGAGACCTCAAAATAGGGGAATTAGTAGGTCTTCACATGGGTTTCATATCTATAATCACTTCAAACATCAGTCTTCATTACCAAAAAATTTCTGTTAGAAATGAAATATTCTACTTTGCAACACCTCTTCTGAAGAGCAAGCATTCGGCGGGGGATGGCCATGTCAACATGGCTCTTATTTTTCAAGGGGAAAAGAAGCTGTTTAATTTGACTTAGATTTCAGTAATATAGACTGAAAAATAAGAGCACAGTGGTAATTTAAAAACAGCAAGTATTCTGAGATTTCAAAAAAATGTCTTATCTGTGCCTATGACATAACATGAAAACTAGGATTCATATCACTGAGGCTGAAGAATGTTGTTCTTATCATTAGTGCTGAAGAGTATGGTTGCTATGATGTCTATCATTAGTGCTGAAGGGTATGGTTGCTGTGATGTCTATCATTAGTGCTGAATAGTATGGTTTCTATGATGTCTATCATTAGTGCTGAGGAGTATGGTTGCTATGACGTCTCTCATTAGTGCTTAAGTATTATCACTGGCTCAACCTTTAAGGCTGATATCTGTTTCTTCCTCTAGTGCTGAAGAGTATGATCGCTATGGTTTCTCGAGGAAGATGTTTATGGAGGAATTAGAGGGACAACATGAAGACCGACTAGAGGGCCGAGCTGCAGTGTTTGAACGACAATCAGAAGAACTCAAGGTCAAGGTAATGTTGATATCTTGTGTTCTTAATCATTGTCATTTTGTAATAATTTCTGATTTGACAGTATTGTAATATTGTGAAGTTCACAATGATTATAGATTGAATTGGTGAATTAACAGTTAACTGGGTCAAGAAGGATTTCAAATCTTGCCAAAAAACAACTGAATTTTATGCAATTTTAACTAATGATTTTGATCAGAAATTATTTATCAAAGAAAACCCTGCTATCAGCCAGGATTAATTTTGCAACCTTCAAATTTCAATGAGAATGATATTATGCCATGTCCTTAAAGATCGAATTACAATAAATTATTACTCTTTAGGATCGAGAGCAAGAGGCATCTCTGCGAGTCAAGTGGGAAAACTACATGCATGGACGTGGGTGCAAGCTCCAGCGGAGTCAGGAGCTGAAAAATCTTATACGTCTCGGAGTGCCACATGAGTTCCGAGAGGACCTGTGGAAGGGGTGGGTGTTACAATTGTATACTCAAGTCTTATGATTATAAGTTGTCTGAAAACTTCTTTGCTGTCATATGTTGTATATAATGATTATGCTTGCTTTGTCACGAAAAGCTACAAAGCATCTGTGAATGTTTGGTCAATGTTTACTACCTGGTAAATAAAACCATATGATTGGTCCATTCAATCACATGACTGCAAGTTTAATGTAAGTGATTGTAAGCAAAATAACTACCAGAATATATTAGCTTGGTTTACTTAAGTAAGAGATGCATACCTTAGACTATGAACTGCTGTGTAATAAACTTGAGTATTGTTAGGGATAAAGCATATAGCATGCATTTGTTATCCCAAGCAAGTTTCAATGTAAGGCAGTGTAGGAATTAATGAAAAGAGATTTTCCACCGCTAATTATAGTAACATGAACTTAATTTTTTGACGGGTTTTTCAGCGAAAAATTCCATCCATTATATTAATGATGTGCAGGGTTGGCAGATTAGCGTTGGCTCAGGTTGACCTTTTTCTTAATCAGCTTTTATTTCAGTGTCCTTCATTGGATTGTTTCAATATTTAGACAGTTGCTGGATGGACATTTCCATCATGCAGTTGACTTTGACCTTGACCTTTGACCTACTCTTGAAAAAAAAACTGTCCATAATACCATCAGGTCTTGTTTTTGTCAGATTAGTGAGAAAATGACACCCATATTGTGTTATAATGGATCTTCACTGTATGCAGTGTTGGTGGAGAGTGTGACACAGAATGTTGATGCTATTACAGGTGTATACAGTTAACTATTGGGGAGACGAGGAATAAGTTGGAGGCGGACTTCTATCAGAACCTTGTGAAGAGGAAAGAAAATGCTGTGGGATCAGATCCAGCCATTAAACAGGTCTGTTACAAACCTCTGCTTGACAATCATTTTCTCTCTATAAACGACTTTAGAATTCAGAAAAGCATCTTTGTTTGGGACTTTTATTATGTATTTGTTGTTTATTTACAAATACATCATGTTTGCACACGCTGGGGTGTACCTTATTCAACAGTCTCTTGAGTGTAAAATTAGGTAAATTTAAAAAAAGGTTTAAAGAAAAAGACCCCAGGCTATCTGCTCCTTAAGATATGTTATTATAGTCTAAAGTTCACAATGTATTATTAAACAACAGCAGTTTTGATATGCGGGAACAGTCATGTTTTGGTATAGCATATGGTGTCCTTCTGTCTGCCTGTCTATCTGCTCATTTGTTTTCTGTCTATCTGGGTTGCTTCAGATCAAAGAAAGATCAAAGAAAAAACTCACAATAGTCTGGACTCACAAATAGATACATGTACTTTGTGGTTATAGAAACAATAGATAACAGTTAATTTCCTTTTAATGTCATTCATTCTTCCATAAACTCCTATGTGGCTATACGGTAATTGTCTCTTATGTGGCAAATAATAGATTAACCATATTATCTATATATGAAATTAGCATGCTTGTGAACCTTTTTATTGATAGTGATTCACAGTTGTGCTTAAATGTGAGATAATTTGAATTGATATATTGTTCTGGAGTTATTGCCCTTTGTGTAGCTTTCTAAAGAAATTCTAGATTACAGCTCCTCCTATATTATTCAAAGGAATTTCTTCCTATATGCATGGAGGATTGATTTCAGTTATACATAAAAGCAAGATAACTTAGTTTGCATTATTTGTTCTGGAGTTATTACCCTTATGTACGACTGGACTTTCTTCATGTGTGAGGATTTGTTAATCCTTCAAGCGTACAATACTCCGATTTGTAGTGCTCGTGTTACGACATAGCTTGGATCATTGCATCTAGATCTCTTTGGTTGAATGATTAATTGATAAATTATTGGATTTTCTTGCAGATCGAGTTAGACCTGTTAAGGACCTTGCCTAATAACAAGCATTACGAGAGTATAGACTCTGAGGGGATCAGTAAACTGCGGAGGGTGCTTCTGGCCTTCAGTGAATATAACAAGGTCATCGGGTACTGCCAGGTATATGTTGCTTTGGTAATATTGGGATGGCAGGGACAGTAATACCATGCTATTTATGCCATTAATGGCTGCAGAGAAATGTGCTTTTAAAAGTGGGGTGGTCTGAATAGTGGGGTGGTCTTAATAACATGGAGATTTTTTTAACTGGGGGAAGGGGTCTTAGTATTTGGGCGGTATTAATAGAGGGGTGTTATAGGGTATTAGGTAGGATGGTTTAATAGAGGGTGGTCTTTACAAAGGGATAGTTGGGGGGTCTTATTAAGGGACTTTAACAGAGGTGGAGATTAGTTTGTAGTAGGGGTGATGTTTTTTTACTGATTTTGATACAAAAAAAAATGTGCGATTTTTCTTCTTTAACTCTAGGGGGCCTCCGTGGCCGAGAGGGTAAAGTCGCTGACTTAAACACTCACTCAGCCCCTCACCGCGTGGGTTCGAATCCCGGCAGGGTCATTTGGATTTTCATGTGAGGAAGCCTTCCAGCTGGCTTGCGGTAGGTCGGTGGTTCTACCCAGATGCCTCCGTGCATTCAGGGTCTTCCTCCAGCTGTAATTAGCTGGACGTGCTACATGACTGAAATATTGTCGAAGCGGCCGTAAACTCAAATAGTCAGATAGTATTTAACTCTATTAATTACTGAACATTGACCATTACTGATAAATGGGGATACAAGTTTATATAAATTCTAATTCTGATAGACGTGACTGTGATGTAACTTTAAATAGATTCTGGCACATATAAAGACTGTAAACTTTGGCTGATATCTTCATAGTTTCTTTGGCAAATTAAAAAAACATAGATGAATAAGGTATTTTATACACTAGGGGTGGAATCAATTGGTCATACAACCACTGAATTTTGCTTTTAACTTCTTGAATCTGACACTGTCTGGTAAATATGATTTTAGGGTTTGAACCGACTGGCAGCCATTGCCCTGCTGTTCCTGAATGAGGAAGATGCCTTCTGGTGCCTGGTGGCCATCGTGGAGCGCATCCTACCGCAGGACTACTTCAGTAGCACTCTCATGGCTGCCCAAGCTGACCAGGTCAGCTGCTCATCATCATTATCATCACATCATCATTTTCATCATCAACCTTTGCAAGTAACAACCTTTTATAAACACCAACGGTATCATCATCATATTATCATCATCATCATCACATCAGTGGTTGCATCACTCCTCATGGAGCATAGTTGCAAGCAAATTCTCATATAGATCAGTTTGAAGGATTTGATCAGTTAATTTTAAATTTCTCATGTCAAAGAATAATACAAAAATATAACATAGTTCTATATGAGAATTGCAAAAATACATGTATAATACATAAGACATAATGGTCACTATCAAAAGCATGTAAACGATGTTAACAGGTATACAATTATACAAATGACCATAGTTACTGTATTGTTTTAATATGTATCAAAGATGCGAAAGATATCATTTAATTTATATTCAAGAATTATTTCTTTAACCATTTTTATATTTTTTCGTATTTGACACTATATCTATCAGACATTAGGGTGTTTATACAAGTAAGTGTCAATTATTTCTGTATTAAATGGCAAAAATATTTGCATTCTAATAAATGATGGAACTCATCACCACTTGTATTTATAAAAATTGCATATATCACACTCAGCCCCTCACCGCGTGGGGTTCATTCGGGTCATTCGGATTTTCATGAGAGGAAGCCTTCCAGCTGGCTTGCAGTAGGTCGGTGGTTCTACCCAGATGCCTCCGTGCATTCAGGGTCTTCCTCCACCTGTAATTTAGCTGGACGTCGCTATATGACTGAAATACTGTCGAAGAGACTGTAAACTCAAATAAGTCAAATAGTCAAGTCTTTTCCTATCATTCTTTTGTATGCCACAGCTTCAACCAGTAATAAATTATTTCTTGTTCTACAGTGAATTATAAGTAATTAATTATTTCTCCTTCTAAACTTAATAATATTTTTTTTTAAAAATTCAAGGAGTGTTGATTTAATAAATACCTAAACATAATTCTTTTCTCTTTTCATTAATTTTTAATACATATCTTTAGTTGCTTGTGTAATGTTATGACTTTTACTCTTATAATATAAAGACATTAACTAAATAAAACTCCAAAATACTTATACTCATTTACAATATGTTGCTCTGAAATTATTTTTTTAAGAGCTTATACATTTCTATAATGTTAGTTGGGATACAACTGTCACTCTGTTATAATTTTTATTGTAACTCAGACAACAATGTACTGACCTTGATACCAGTAGGTCACCAATGTCACAAGAGGTAGCATGGGGTGAATGAGATGAAGGTTAAGGTAATGGTTACTAAGAATAGAAAACTGGTGTTGACAGTTTATATTGGGGGTTTGTGGTGCGATCTGAAACAAATCTGTATTTTTTTTTTATAATTGTATTCTGTTATTTTTTCCCCATTGATTCTGTGAGATAATTCTATATCAAGTTAAAATGATGGAAATCTTTGTTTGTTTTGAAAAACTTCAATTTGGCTGTGTTTATTATCATTATAAATTGTGATGAAGGCTTTTAACTGGATGTGGGCATGTATGAACCTGAATGTATCAATATGGGGGAACTAATAACTTTCTTTTACAGCTCTAATGAACTTGCTCCAATACCCCAAAATGTTTGTCGGAGGTTGTTAACTAAGGTAACTATTGAAAGCTTGATTCATGTGCAATTGTTTGTCAGAGGTTTGTACAGCTTTTCACTGGTTAAACCAATATGCATATTCCTTTCAGGGCGTTTTGGCAACATGTTTATTGATCGTAACTCTAAAATCTTTATCATTTGCAATTTATTTTTGTGTTCCAGCGTGTGCTGAAGGATCTTGTGGCAGAAAAGATTCCCAAGGTGCATCAGATTCTGGAAGCCAATGGTGTTGATCTCTCTCTGTTTACTTTCAACTGGTTCCTCACAGTTTACGTAGATAACATTCCTACTGAAACATTCCTACACATTTGGGACACATTCCTATATGAAGGCAGTAAGGTGAGTCACTTTTGACTGACTGCTTAAACCAGAATTGACTGTATGACATTCAGGAAAATTTCCATATTCAATGTAAGATGACTTTATGGATTATTGTTGGTTGAAAATACTCACTGAAATAAAGGGCAGTCTATCTGACATGTATTCCATGTCAAATTTTACTTCACAAGCTCATGAAAATGTTATTTAGTAAGCCTCTAGTGAGCTTAATAACATTTTCAAGAACGAGTTTAGTAACTAGATATGAATTGAAAATTTGTATCAGATTCTTTTTATCATATGACCAATACTCAGTAAATCGCTATTATAACAACAATAACAAATTAAAAGAAAAAATGAACAAATGAATGAACGGACTATGAACAAATTACTATTTGTAATCTGACATGAAGAAAATTGATTCAAATCATAGCTGAAAATTATGATTTAATGTGTGTATTTCTCATACAGTTTCAACATCATATGAAATGCAGCAAACTCATTTAATCCAGCTGTTTGAGTTCAACACATTATGCATACAGTCGAGACTGTCATATGTGACCTTCAATGGGACTTTCAAGAAAAGATCACATATGACAGGGAGTCTTTAAAAACAGTCTCAAAAATTTAAACATTTTTTATTGAACTGGAATTCCTTACATAGCTGAATGAGTTAAAAACAGAGATATACATTAGTTCTTTGTTTAATACATTGATATACAACAAAATCTATTACACATATAGATGAATTTTTACAAATTATTTTTTGTTTATTGCAAAATTTTTACTTATATTTTGTTTCTGAAGAAGGGGGTGCGCACAATACAAGAGATATTATTTTTTTTTGGATTTTCACAAACTTTTCCCCACCCACTAGAGAAGCCGTATATTGGTAAAGTCTATGGGTATGGTACATATATTTGAGCATAAAATTGATATTTAAACTTGATCGTACACACTAGCCTGTAAATTAATGTCTATTTGTTATTTCTATCATGATTTTGTACTATAAATGCTTACGAAATCATTGTTCTCTTTTTCCAGGGATGTGTGTATACAATCCCTGCTTTTTCATATTGGTGTTTACCTTTTCTTATGATTCAACCAGAAATCCTGTACTGTGCTGTACATAAAAAGTAACTGACTACATACAAACAAATGCGATGTTTTAATCGCCATTACTGTGCCTTCCCATAAATGAAGAGTTAGTTTATTGTTGTCAATGAATTTAGACGGAATTTTGACAGCTTAGTTTCATTTTGAACAGAGCTGTTTGGTTCATGATAATTGTGTACTTCAGATACCCTTTGTTAAGAAACTTGCGGGGAAAAAAAATAGAAGGTGTCGGTAGTTTCAGATTATTACTCAAATAAGCTTTAACAACGTAACAATTTACTATTTGTAATCTAACATGAAGAAATTTGTTTCAAATCATAGCTGAAAATTATGATTTAATATGTGTATTTCAGTTTCAACATCATATGAAATGCAGCAAACTCATTTAATCCAGCTGTTTGAGTTCAACACATTATGCAAATTTATAGAATACAGGTGCATGATGATGTAATTCAGCCTTTAAGTTATGTGTATCATATTAAGTATAAGACAGTATGCGATGATTTTAAGAAACCGGAAATAGTTGTTTAAGCCTTTCCCTCATAGAGGACACCATGAAAAGACCTATGCGAACAGCATAAAACCAGATCAGCCTGCGAGTAACTCGCAGGCTGATCAGGTTTTATGCTGTTCGCTGCTCCTCAGTGATCTGGAAATGAGGATTTTGTAATTAAATTTGGTAAGGTTTAACTGTGGTTTTCTGCAGATCAGGCTTTATGTGATACCTATAGAGGGCGTCAAAAGGAGTATATATGAGGGAAAGGGTTAAGCATAATGTCATATCATAAATAAGTAGTATTCAGTGACAGAGATGGTATCAAAAGTGTATAAATTGTTATTGTTATGTTACAGGTATTATTCAGGTTCGCCGTGGCTTTCCTGAAAGTTGTAGAGCCAGAAATACTTCAACAAAATGACAGCCTTCAACTTAATCGTTATCTAAGACGTATAGGAGATAAAATGATCAATATCAAACATATATCAGATGTAAGTTTTGAGCAATTAAAATTTTCATTTATAGTGTAGATCCATTAAAAGACCACCTCAGAATTAAGACCACCTCACTATTATGACAACTCATTTTTGTAACCAAATAGTTAAATCCTGTTCTGACAATATACAGTAAGTAAATTCAATAGCGAGGTTTTACTGTAATCATAATGCTGTATTTAGGGTCCATGTCTAGATATTGGAATGCATTATTTCTCTATTAAAATGCACCTTAAGCCAACTAAACAAATTACGAAGATAATATAAAGATTTGCAGCTGCATTATACAGTGTTGGCTTTCATGTAATAATAGAGCATGTCACAACTTGTTAGACCATCTAGGAGGTTAATGACTACAACATTCCAAAACTCATTGATAATTGTAAGTTTTTGTAGATCTCCCTTGCTTGGCTCTAGGCATGTAAGGGTAGTTCCAGGGCTGGCTGGCCCAGTACCAGGATAATTTGACTGGCGGTGGTATAATGCCCCTTGTCTAAGGTGTGATATGCAGTGGAACTTCTCAGCAGTAACATCAGCAGGAGTTAAGTGTTGCTGCTGGGAGGTGTTGCTGTGCAGATGTATCCACTGTTGCCCAGGTAAAACTAATTGAAGGAAATAAAACTCTGGCTGCTATGATGAAACTGTTGTTCAGAGGTGGCATTTTGAAGGTTTTACTGTATGTCTTGTGTAGACAAAGTTTCCAAATAACTAAAATACTGTTGGTGGGATGATAAACCCATGCAAATAAACAAATTGAGTGACTTCAGTGTCTGATGACTGAGCACTTTCTACCACCAGGTTGCCTTCAACTGGATTAATCCTTTCCCCATGAGGCTCTTGGCAAACAAGCGACAGCAACACATTCAAGATATCAAGGTAAGGACTAACCTTTAGAAGGAGGGGCAGTCTGATCAGGGTCACCTCTGTTTTAACCCTTTCCCTCATATATACTCCTTTTGACGCCCTCTATAGGTATCACATAAAGCCTGATCTGCAGAAAACCACAGTTAAACCTTACCAAATTTAATTACAAAATCCTCATTTCCAGACCACTGAGGAGCAGCGAACAGCATAAAACCTGATCAGCCTGCGAGTTACTCGCAGGCTGATCTGGTTTTATGCTGTTCGCATAGGTCTTTTCATGGTGTCCTCTATGAGGGAAAGGGTTAATATACAATACTGTGGCTCAGATTCTACACAGTCTGGAGGGCAAAGAAAAATCCATTGTTTTATACATGTATTCCATCTAAAGTTCTGTAATGAATATTCATCATGTCTTAAATTTATAGATGAATATTCATGAGGCAGAGATAACCTAATGTCTTTTATATTCCCTTCAATATAACAGTTATTAGGAAAATTATGAGATTAAGAGTAGAAAACCTGAACAGTTTTTATTGCCATTTCCTTTGAACATTTGGTTAAACTTTTTTATTTTCTTGTCAATTGGGAAAAATTGGCAATTCCTGTGTTAGACCAGTACTTGGCGCTGGGGAAGCTATGAAAAATTCTTGTCCTCAAATGGGTTTGAACCCACTACCTTCAAACCTGCAGTCATGTATGTTTAACAAGACCAAAGTCTCTTTAAGAATTTGAAGATGTATGTATTACATGAAAATTTTATGTATTTCTTTCTGTCAGTTTTGCATTTTTGCATTTTATATCAGTTCATCTAAATGGATTTTAGTGAAGGATTAGGAGTAATGGTTTTTTCATAGAATTCAAAGCAGAATGATTTATAGCCCAGTGATTTTATTGGAAGGTTAACCCTCAAAAACCACATCTATAGAAATATCTCTCTGGTATTGTTCTTTGATAACAGCTCTTAGGGCAGCAAGTTTGATTCCCACTGAGAATGACAATTGTTCAAGACCTTAAGGTGATCTGTCCATTATTTAATTATAATGATGGGTCCTTCAAATGGTTAAAAAGTCTTCATTGTGGATTCAAGCATCCATTGACTTGAAGTTTAGGCTATTTTGCTCTAAGTATATAAAGGGTTTCATTTACTATAAATTTTACTAAAAATTTCCACAATCATTTGATGGACCATGATCATAATTTAATGATGAATTGATTTCCTTAAACCTCAAAGTACAGGTACAACCAAAAACCATCAAGAGATTTTATATAGTTGTATAATCTTGGATCCCTGCCAACATGAAGTTCATATTAACTGCCTCTAGAACATTATACTGTTATGAAATTGACTAAATTTATGGATATTTTCGGTGGATAAAGGAAGGAAAATGCATACAGATTTTAATATTTAATTTGTTCTGTTTAACAAGGTGGAATTGTCAGAGCTGGACAAGCTGAGACATGGTATTAAGATGTCCAGAGAGCAAATGGGTCAGCAGCAAGATTACTACAGTGATGATGACCTTGATAATTGACCTTGAACCCTCACCTTTGTCATGTCAGCTGCAAGATTACTACAGTGATGGTGGCCTTGAATATTGACCTTGACCTCTTCACCTTTATTTGTGCATCTCGTGTTGATGACCTTAAATTCTGCTGTCAAGATCAATACAGTGATGATGACCTTGATAATTGACCTTGACCCCTCACCTTGATGGTGTCTTCTGCAAGATTTTTACAGTGATAGTGGCCTTAATGATTGATCTTGACCTCTGCACCTTCATCTTGTGCCATCTGCGGTGTTAATGACCTGGTCACCTTTATCATGGTCATCAGAAAGATAAATTCAGTGATTGAGAAAAAAAAATGACCTTGAACCCTAACCTTCATCTTGATTGGTAGCAAAATTACTACAGTGTGGAAGGCCTTGACCCTTATTTTTATTTTGACCAGCAGCAAGGATACAGCAGTACTGATTAACCTTGCAATGGCATTCTATAAGTTATATTCAACCTTGTCTTGATAAGTGACCGTGAC
The DNA here is from genome assembly GCA_021229015.1 of Solen grandis. NCBI lineage: Eukaryota > Metazoa > Mollusca > Bivalvia > Adapedonta > Solenidae > Solen > Solen grandis. The sequence continues at coordinate 18,462,522 of CM037784.1, forward strand.
CCCTCACCAGAACTTGGTATTGACTTGCAGCCAGTAAACTAGTGTTATTAACAAATCTCAAGATAGTTTTTAATGGAATTTTTTTTTTAAGCTTTTGTACCAATTTTATGAGAAAGAACAAATGAGTAGTTTTCATTATAATGTTAATGTCAGATAGAGCTACCCTTATAATGTTTTATGTGCAATGTGATTATTTTGTTATCTTTTAAGATATCTATATTCTACTATTTATTTGATTGATTTTCTTTTGCATATTTCTTAATATCTTAAAATACCTCACAATATAAGAGATACTGTCTCAGTAATATGTATGTTTTCCCCACAAAATGAACAAATTTTTAGTTAAACAAATGTATTTTGTAAATAATAGAAAGTAGAAAATTAATTTTAAATGTATTGTAGTCACTTTCTAATAAAGAATTTTGTCTGTGAAATAGTCACTTTCTAATAAAGATTTTTTTTTCTGTGAAATGCTTGTTGGAATACATGGAATCATTGTTCAGGTATTGAACATTTTTATTTTTTTATATTTTATATCTTTTATATTGAGATTAATATGAAATATTTGTGCCATAAAATTGATGTTTAGGCATAATACAGTACAAAATTCCAGGCCTCACATAATATTTTTGCAATTTGTCTTAAAGTTTACAAAATATTAGGGGTTCTTTTGGTGCAGTGGTTATAGTTGTTGATATACTGTCTCTTAGCCTCTTGCCACTCTAGGTTTGAGTCCAGGTCTGGTCACTGATTTTTATGTGGTAAACCTTCCAGCTTGCGCCCAGTCTCCTCTGGGGTGCCCGGTTAGCATAGTCGTAACGCACTTAGCTTCTCACCAGTGCATCCCGGAGTAGATTCCTGGTCAGGTACGTGAGAGGGTACAGTGGCCCCCCGTCCAGACACATGGGGTTTTCTCTCGGTTCTCCTGTTTTCCTCCCGTGATGATGACCACATAAGCCGCCATCAGAGCCATTGAGAGGAATTAAGATAAGTTGTGAGAATTTGTTTCGTAATCGAAGTAAAATAAAAAAAGTTTAAACTGAACTTCCAGCTGGCTTGTGGTAGGTCGGGGGTTCTACCCAGATGGCTCTGTCCACATTAGTTCTTCTTCCTCCTGTAATAGGTTTTTTAAAAGTTTAAACTTTATTTATTTTACATCGATTACGAAACAAGTTTCACAACTTAAATTAATCACTCTCAATGGCTCTGATGGCGGCGTATGTGGTCATTATTGTGGGAGGAAACCGGAGAGCCCGGAGAAAACCCACGTGTCTGGACGGGCGACCACTGTACCCTCTCACGTACGTGACCAGGAATCGAACCAGCGACACATTGGTGAGAAGCGAGGCGCGTTACCACTACGCTATCCAGGCACCCTAATAATAACTGTAATAAGTTTAATAACGCGATATGACTGACATACTGTCACAGTGACTGGGAAATAATTTTTATTGTGTGTGAAAGTTGGCATGGTTATAGCATTTTTATACTAAACTCTATGTGACATAAGAACATAAGGTTATGATTAACAATGTCTGCCAGTTCAAATGTTTATATTAATTATAATGATCATGAATCATTTTGGCTTATTTCATTTTATTTGATATGTATTTTGGATGAAATTAGAACTCTTCTCTTCTTCTTCATGTTTTTAAAATGATATCTTTGAAAATTTCAGTGTGACACTTTCTGTTTCTATATCATAGGGCCCTTTCCTTTCCTGGTTGCTGCAGTGATTAACTCCAAAACAACAATAATACAGTCTGAATATTTTACTGTAATATTATCACACAAATTACCAGAAAATCTGAGTAGGATTTCAAAGGCCAGTTCAAAACCTAATGGCACTGAATGTATGATGAACAATATGAGTCCTGTGATTGTAAAACTAATGAAATCTCTTATGAAAGTCCCCCACTTCCCCTTCAGTTAAAATAAAACCACCACCACAACCCCATGAAAACAAAAAATGGAAAAACTGTCTAAAATTCCAGTACTTTTGTTATTCACAGAAATGGGGGCTATATCACGTTCTCGTTCATCACTTCCTACACTAGTATTACATGAAGATAAGGTGTGATGCAGAAGAATTTATCACCTCTAGTGATTGTTCCATCTTAAAACACTGTACATCTTAATCATAAATGGAATGTTTTGGGAAGGGGCGTTAAATTTAGGAAATGTTCCATATGTAGACTGTTAATAAATTAAAGTGTAACACCTCCAGGGGCATTCATTAAGAATACATGATATGTTTTACTGTTCTTAAATGTGTTGTGACTGGTCTTCTACTGATAGTTATATAAATTATATACCTTAGATGAATTGAGTTTAGTTCTGAAATGAAATTATGTTTGTATGGATGCATTTTGTAAGCAATGGTTGATTATTTTGTAGTTATAAAGAATAACCATTGTTTATTTCTACTCCCCTTTTAACAATTGGCCAAAAGGAATTTCATTAAGGGAATGTCAAATGCCATTAAGGTAATCTTAACATCATTAAATTATAATCATGGTCAAAAAGACTACAGTGCAGATGCAAGCATCCATTGACTTAAGAGTTACAGGCTTTTTTTTATCATTTGATGGAAGGTATTCACTATTTAATGATAGGTAGATTACCTTAAGATTTTGAAAGTGATTCGGTCAGTTAATTCAATGTTCATTCTGTTTTCATTTCGGATTTTTTTTTAATGAAAATCATAGCCAAAAAAAAAAAAAAGTTAATATATTTCATTGTTTTCAGCAGTCTTTAAGATATATATGCATTTTATATATACAATAAATTACCTATATATATATAATTAAAACATTGGTAAGATTGTTTCCTTAGGACCAGTCAGTTGTAGTGACATTGTAGGACCAGTCAGTTATGATCGATTGTACTTACCTGAGGACCAGTCAATTGTAGTAACTAGAGGACCAGTCAGTTGCAATCAATTATACTTACCTGAGAACCTGTCTATTGTTGTAACTGGAGGACCAGTTAATTGTAATCAGATGTACTTACCTGAGGACCAGTCAGTTGCAGTAACTAGACGACCAGTCAATTGTAATTTGATGTACTTACCTTAGGTCCAGTCAGTTGCAGTAACTAGAGGACCAGTCAGTTGTAATAAGTTGTAATTACCTGAGGACCAGTCAGTTGCAGTAACTAGAGGACCAGTCATTTGTAGTTACTTGACCAGTTATAATTACCAAAGGACCAGTTAATTGTAGTATCTACAGAACCAGTCAGTTGTAATCAATTGTGCTTACCTGAGGGCCAATTGTAGTAACTAAAGGACTAGCCAATTGTATAGTGAACTGAAGACCAGTCAGTAGTAGAAACAAAGAGTTTATAAATGGACCCATCAATATATAAAACCTGTATTAATAAAAAAGATAAACTTCTAATTCCGATTACTATTGATTAAACTTAATATCTATTACTACAATGCAATGTGTATTATTAATTCTATCTTGAAATATCAACATCAAAAAAGAAACTTCTTTTTGAGACATAGTCTGCTGGTCAAATTGGAAAGAGCTTTAACTTTGAGTTTAATTTCACAATCTTAACTCATGACCATTTTAAGCTGTATAAAACAATGGAAGCCTTTGAGAAACTTGCATTCTAATCTGGCATTCAACTGTTTGGTATATTGCTATACTGAGTTAAATTAATACTGTACCACAATACAAAATGAACATTCTGGTTTTGCTGTCATTTATGCAGTTTTGCTGCTCTTCCACCACTTTTGCGTTTTATGTCAAAGATTCACGTAAGGCAAAGACCTATAATAACAAAGATTGGCAAGTTATCAAAATCACTCAAAATCACGTGGTAGTTTGTCCAGATCTCGCAAAGTCACGTTTGCAAATTTCTGCTCTTCTATTTGAGATATTTGAAAGTAATTCATATCTTGCTATAGAACAATACATTACCTTCAAAATGATACCTTAATTATTAAAATTAGTAAAGAAATAAAAAAGTTTTATGTAAAATACAGAAGCCCCTACATGGACAAAAATATGTTGTTTTCTGCTACACTGGTTGAATTTAAATCAAAATTGTAACATATTTTTGAAACAAGTTAAACTGAAAACATTTTCTTGCACTAAAAAAATGATACTTTTATAAGAAGGATTTTTTTCTCTGTGATTTTTAGCTCACATGAGCACAACGTGCTCAAGGTGAGCTTTTCTGATCGCCTTTTGTCCGGCGTCCGTCGTCCGTCGTCCGTGCGTCCGTGCGTGCGTCCGTGCGTCAACAATTGCTTCAAACAACATCTCCTCCTAAACGGCTTGGCCAATTTGAAAAATATTTTGCAGGAATGTTCCTTGGATGAAGCTCTACTAAAGTTGTATAAATGGTTCTGGTCCATTGCATAATTAGGTCACAGGAGCTAAAAATAGATTTTAAAAATGCAAACTTTGAAAATCTTCTTCTGCAAAACTGCAAGGCCTAGAGCTTAGATATTTGGTATGTAGCATCATCTTATGGGCCACTACCAAGATTGTATAAATCATTGCCCTATGGTGATAAATGACCCCGCACCAGGGGTCACTTGTTTTACATAGAGTTATATAGGAAAATCTTAAAAAATCTTCTTCCATGAATGCATAAGGCCTAGAGCTGAGATATTTGGTATGAAGCATCATCTTATGGGCCACTACCAAGATTGTACAAATCATAGCCCTATGGTGATAAATGACCCCGCACCAGGGGTCACTTGTTTTACATAGAGTTATATAGGAAAATCTTAAAAAATCTTCTTCTATGAATCCATAAGGCCTAGAGCTTAGATATTTGGTATGTAGCATCATCTTATGGGCCACTACCAAGATTGTACAAATCATAGCCCAATGGTGATAAATGACCCCACACCAGGGGTCACTTGTTTTACATAGAGTTAAATAGGAAAATCTTAAAAAATCTTCTTCTGTGAATCAATAAGGCCTAGAGCTAAGATTTTTGGTATGTAGTAGCATCTAATGGTTCATTACAAAGATTTTCAAAGTCTTGGCCCTACGGTGATAAATGACCCTGCGCCCAAGTCTTCTCTGAAACCATATGGCCCATTGCTTAGATATTTGGTGTGTAGTATTGTCAGGGGTAAAATGTTTTAGATTAAGTTATATCAGAATCCTTGTCTGTTTAAAAACCTTGACATCAGTTGAAGCAATGGTACTCAGGTGAGCGATTCAGGGCCATCATGGCCCTCTTGTTTCATATATTTTAAACAGTTTGCAAATTTCAGTGACCTTCCAGATGACAATATTTTCCTCTGTCTGTTATAGGAGTTTCCTATCTTTCTTTAATAGGTCTTTGCTTTAGGATCAAAACTAATCACAGACAAATGACTGAAAATGAAGTCCATGTCAGGGGAGATCATTCTAAACAACTCTAGAAGTGCGACACACTTGATCTCAGAGCATTTGCTGTATTCCTTATTGGAATATTTCTCATTTATTCATCATATTATTTCATAGAAACAAGATATAGTTTGAACTAGCCCCTAATTATAGTATGAAAAAGTATAGCAATATATCATGGTATGCTTCAAGCTTATTGTGACAGCCCTACTGTTTGCTAGTCCTATGTACCTTGGAAATAAGACTATGAACTCTACGAAATATGCTCAATCTGGGAGTGTAAATTTCAGTACTCAAAATATATTTTCAAGTGAATAAGGGTTAAGAGTTCATGTTATAGACTAGATCCTCTACAATTTGTTTTCTCATGCTATTTTGTGAGCAAGAGTCTAAAATTTGTGCTATCATATGCCCTATAATAATATATATTAACAAAATATGAAAGAAAATATTAGTTTAATCAGTATTATATTTTTTGCATTATGAACTGTTTGTAAAATACTCTGACAGGTCATTTGATTTTTTGCAGACAGAATACTCGACCATTTATATGATTAGTTAGGTTTTGCTATATAGCTGAAACATTGTTGAAGCCATGGTTTGACTAGTACAGCATTCCATTTTTACATTGTATTGTATGCCCATATAAAAAAATATGCAAATGGATTTCAGTGAAACAAATGAATGTTTGCAGTACTGAGAAACTGTTCATATATGTGATTGGTCAAATCCGGTCATGTGATCAAGGTTTTTCCATACACCCCCTGTAATTTTCATACACCCCATGTAACTGTCATATCCTCAAAAATGGCAGACTGAATTGTTTTTACAATTATTTTGTTCAATGTGTGTTTAAAAAATGCTCAAGAATAACAGTAAGGCAGTCAGTAACATATAAATGTAACACGATTTGTTGCTTTGAGGTATGGGTTTGTATAGCCCTTTCCCTCATATAGACTCATTTTGACGCACTCAATAGGTATCACATAAAGCCTGATCTACAGAAAACCACAGTTAAACCTTACCAAATTTAATTTCAAAATCCTCATTTCCAGACCACTGAGGAGCAGCAAACAGCATAAAACTTGATCAGCTTGCGAGTTACTCACAGGCTGATCTGGTTTTATGCTGTTCGCATAGGTTTTTTCATGGTGTCCTCTATGAGGGAAAGGGTTAGCTCCCTGCTTCACTCTCATTGGATATACATTTGTAGTTACATTTACTTATAATACATTCAAAATATGAGACACATGAAAGTGTAAAAATCACTGCATAAAACTCCATATGTGCACATCTAAATCCAAATTTGTGTTGTTATCTTAACGTAGAAGTCATGATTTGGCTTATGTGTAGAGAAACCAGTGTTTTTGATGTACATGACAAGACCAGCTTGATTAAACAACTATAAATACATGTATGCAATAACATTCTAATGACGTAAACTCTTCTACTCATGAAGACACATTTTGACAACTTGGCTGTTTCTAGGAGCTGTCTGACCATGGTCTCTTCTGCTTGCTCATATAATATTTAAGCTCAGAGTCTACAGTCTACAAGGCAAAGAAAATACCATTGTTTCATATACATACCATTTTAGGCTCAATAAACTAGTATTCTTAAAGTCGTAAATTTGTATATGAATATTAATGAAGGGACAATATTTAAGTCTCCCAAACACAGTTTGGAGACTTATTGTTTTTACTCCGTTTTTCTTCTTCTTCTTCTTATTTTTTCTTGCGCCAGCAACTTTGTATGGGCCATATCTTGTTTTACCCTTTAATATTCAAACCTACCTTTATAACTATGTTCTTAGCATATGAACAAGTATGCTTGCACTTTTTTGCCAAAAGCTAGCTTTTGTGGCGAAATGTAGAATCTGACACATATGCGAGATTTCAAGCTCAATTCTAGGTGTTGAAATAGGATTTACTCAATTACAAATATTTCAGCAAATATTTTGTTCATATTCCAAAGTATACATGTAACAAAATTTTGTAATTTTTACAAAAACATTAAAAGAAGAAATCTATATTTGTTTACTGTGAAGTGTGAATGCAATAATTGTTAATCTTGATATTTTGTATTTTATTTCATTCTCATGAGTGAATACATTCAAATTTGATATGTGAGGAAGTGTTTTCAGAATGTTGGATACTTAAAATATGAGAACTTGCCATTGATTAAGTCAAGAAAGTTTCCTGACAAAAAGTGTGTTTTATTTATTCATTATCCATCAAAATCTATAAAAAAAATATTAAAACATTGTATGTTACACCTATATATGAGAACTTGCCATTGATTCAGTCAAGAAAGTTTCCTGACCAAAAGTAAACTGTGTGTTTACTTATTAGCCATCAAAATTTAAAAAAAAATATCTTCATGTAAATAAAAAATACTATCAAACACAAAAACACATTATATAAACCTACAATTCACCACAAGACTTCATCAGCATATAAAAACAATAAAGCCAAAATGATGTTACATGAACGTTACTGAAACATACATTTTAACATGTCACTAAATGATATTATCTTTATTAAAATGTATACAATCATGTTTAAAGACAATGAAAAAAAAATTGATTTTGTTTATTGTTTTTTTCACCCAAAACTGATAAGATTTTCTCACTATTGCAAATCCTGTCTTACCAAAATCAACCTCAATTTACGAGTATCTTTGTAGAATTTGCTTGTTGTTGTTGTTGTATTGGGGTTTACCGTCGCTGCGATAGTACATGTATTTCAGTCATATAGCGACGTCCAGCTAATTACAGGTGGAGGAAGACCCCGAGTACACAGAGGTACCCGTGTAGAACCACTGACCTACCGCAAGCCAGCAAGAATTTGCTTGTACTAACAGAGTAGTTAAAACATTTTTTTCAAGATACTGTCCTTGTTATAGTCTCCAGTAAGTTAAACCAGCCTTGCAGTTATTATTAAGTTAAAGAGGAAGGAGGGAGGTGCCTTCAAACTGTGCATCTGCAGCTGTATGTTGTTTGAAGCCTGGCCACTGACCCTTGAAAACGAAAGGAGGTTCAGGCCTTTTTTTTTCAGATGTTGGGGAAGGGGCCTTATTATACTTTTGGGAAATTATGACTATTTTTTTCTTCATTGGGGGAAAGAAAAATCTTGGAGTAAGATGCAAATCTGGGGAAAACTGCATAAATTTAAAGAATTTTTCAGAGGGGAAGGCACCTATGAACAGCCCCTGTGATACAGAAGGAAACAAGTGCCAGTAGAACCGATGGATGCTCCCCAAACTGTGCTTTGTCACTTGATGGGTACTTTATTATACTAAACGAGCGCTGGACAAAATTTAAGTATGAAAATAACAAAGCAATAACTCCTCTAAATTACGCAAAACAGAGTTATGGTTCTTGTACACTGCACTTCTCCTCATTGAGATCCATCTACCTATGAAGTTTCATGTTGATACCTCTTATAGTTTTTGTGTTATGCTCTGGACAAAATTATGATGGACAGATGGACGAACGGATGGGACGGACAGAGCGGCAACTATAATTTTGCTCTCCCCTTGGGGAGCATAAAAAAACAACAACAGAAAGCAGAATACTGAGAGAAATAGCTGGATCACTGCTGTGTAAGCAGTCATCATGCACTGATATGCCGACACTGACTGGAATTGACATCGGAAACGTGGTTGGAGAGAGAAAAATTGTCCTTTAGCCAAATGACTGTTTCAAAGCAGTATCTTAGTATTTCTCTATTTTATGTAATATTCTGTCTCGGTGTTTTTTTTCCGTCCATTTACAATCACCTCCTTCTACACTGAATAGAACCTTTAATGACTGATAAATATAGTGGCTATTTTAATGAACAATGCAACACCTCCATGGAAATAGTTTTTATTTCATGAAAGTACAAAAGAAGCAATACACTATTATACAACAGTATTGCACCAATCAATATTTTACCCCAGGGGTGGGGCGGCGAGCTGACTCAGAGGAATTTTACATTTTTCTATCTTTGGAGTCTAAATCCCAACCCTAGAGCAATGGCAATGCATCAAAATCCCCGGATTGGTAGGTACTTTGACAGGATCTAAAATTCAGCTGAAGTCACTCTCGATCATTCTGTCCCATTCCTGCCTGTTGGGAACAGTCCTTTGTCAAAAGTCTGGTGTATGTCCACCACCCCCCTCCTAGGACAAAATATTGATATTCGCATAAAATAGTAAGGAGTATATTGTAATAGGTCTATAAATAAGTTATTGCAAGTGCTTAGATCTGTTGCACCAACTGTTACCTGTGTCATTTTTTTCTTTATCTCACAGCATGCTGGAGACAGTTTTATAAAAGGCCCCTTGCTAATAGTAACATTACATACAGGTTAAATACATACACACTGTATTCAGTATACCATAACTGAAAATTTTAAGCTTAAAACTTTTTTCCTTTTATGTTAGACTTATTTCTTGTTTTTGCTAATTGGGATACAATTTCTTATAACTTAAACTTTTACTACTACTTGATGGTTCCTGGGTTGGACCAGTACTTTGCACCTGGACATTTTCAAATCAACAACCTGCTGATCAACAGTCATGTATGCTACCTCTGGCCTTATATGTTGATTGAGAAACAAATATATGAATTCATATTATCTCTCCATATTATCTCTCTGAATGGTTCCTGGATTGGACCAGTACTTTGTGCCTGAAAATGAAAGAAATTTGAGAACTTAACTTCCAACATTCAGATATATAGTGTAACAATAAGCAAGAATAGGTAAGCCTTTTCAATATCTGAGACACAGATAAATAAACACATTGCATAACACCCTATAAATTTAAGGATAAATAACATGATTTTGAGTCAATGAAAACACTGTAATTCAGACATTTCATGAAATGCAGACCTGGTCACCATAGCAACCTAATATGTATCTAGGTATGTTCCCAGGTCATATGTTCATAGAATGATGATGGCATAATGAACAGAACAGAACATGAACTTTATTCAGGCTTGAACAATGAACATCATCTCAACAAATAATGGTAAAAAATGACTGCCTTTTAATGAGGCCAAAAACAAACAAAAAAATCAGTGTTTAGGGCAGAGGTCTCAAAAAAATAGGTAGGAAAGGGACTGTTTTTTTCCCCCCCTTTTTTTAAAAGTCAAGTCCAGTCATAACAGTGAACAAATCACAAATTCTTAATAGACAATTTGGCCATCCCAAAATGGCCACTGAAAACTTTAGGGTTTGCAGGTTTTTGCTAGGTAGGTTTAGGTTGCCCAAAACACAGAACTTTTTTTTAAGGCCTGATGACTGGCAGAGAGAAGTCTCGTCAAACTAGTCTTAACACCATTTGATTTTATGCTAAATGATGAAATACTGGGTTCTTCTAGTACAACAGTAATGCACCTATCAATATTTTTCCCCAGGGGAAATTGAGATTTTGTTTGATAAAATGTAAATCAAGTTCTTAGAAAAAATTCAAAGTTTAATCATTATATCAGCCATATATGACTGGCAAGCACTTAATAATAAGGTGGCTTAGGTAAAACTGTTGTCTAAACAAGAGGGCCATAGAGGCCCTGGATAGCTCACCTGAGTATAGGGTTACCCAGGGAACATAATTCATGTACTAAATTTTCATAATTTTTTCTTTCCTTTGCCATGGCAACCAGACAGAATTCAACATGGATCATGTTTCTTTACGAAACTTTTGTGAAGGTTCACCCAAGGATCATCCCTGTCAAATTTTATCAAATTCTGTCTAGCGGTTTCAGAGGGAGATGTTGTTTAAAGTATTTAACATATACATATAAGCCCACCCTGGCAGTCATGTTTGTTTACAGACCAGAATAATTTTAGCAATCTTGGTAGAGGGTTAACCAAGGAACATCTGTACTAAAACATTTTGAAATCTGGCTAGTAGTTTTGAAGGAGACGAATTTTAAAGTTTTCAATTTTCTTTCCGTTGCCATGGCAACCAGAGTTCTGCATAGATTAAGTTTATTTTAGCAACTTTTGTGAAAGTTCACCCAAGGATCATCCCTTCCTGTCCAGCAGTTTCAGAGGAGATGTCGTTTAAAGCAAATTGTTGACGAAGCACGGCGATAGACGCAGGATGCAGGGTGATCACAAAAGCTCACCTTGAGCACATAGTGCTCAGGTGAGCTAAAAACAAGTTCTTACAACTCCTACTAATCTTTCTTGACAGTTCCTAGGTTGGACCAGTACTTTGTTCCTGGAAAGAACATGAAAAAAATGGGGTTTGAACCCTCAATTTTGGAATTCATAGTCATGTTTGTTACCACTGGACTATATTGCCTTTAGGTCAAATGTTGTTGAATGGGTCACCTGTTCAGAGACTTATTCTAGAAACATCTCTTTCTTTCGACATCAAAAAGCATGAAAACATTACAATTACTGCTTACATGAACAGGCTTGTATTCCACCAATGAGGCTTCATACAAAGTAATACTTAATTATTTGGTAGAAATGCATTCCGCCATTCATTATAATGAATTTTTTCATGTAAATGACAAAGATCAACATAAATTAGTACTTTAATAACTAACAATATTTCTTATGAATTGAAAAATTTGGGCATTTTGATTGGAGAAACAAGAATGTCGAAACTCGCCCTGAAGTACTTACTATGAAGTATTACTTAGTGCCAAGTCAGGTTGATGGAATTTTGCGCAAGCATGAAATATGAACAAACATGAAATAGAGCAAACATAAATAAAAACTTGAACATATGTGGACATTGTGTTGAAAGGTTAAAAAAAGGCGTAGCCAATGTTTTAACAGGCAAATCCCAATACTGTACAAAGTGCAAACCAGTAGTAAGAAATATTCCAACTTAAACATTTTACTTATCTCTCTCAAGAGTACTTGGGCAGTACCAGTATTTCTACCTGTGAACTCATGAAGAATTCTCCTCCGTGCTGGGCCTCTACCCATTACTTGCTTTCCCTAGAACCACACTGTTTACAAATATTTACATGAAAAATAAATGCTTAACAATGGCAATCTTTTTCCCACTGGAGGATATGTGTAAGCTTATCAATGGCAATCTTTTTCCCATTGGAAGATGAGTGTAAGCTTTACATGGACACTCTTTTTCCCATGGGAGAATATGTGTAAGCTTATCAATGGCAATCTTTTTCCCATTGGAAGATGAATGTAAGCTTAACAATGACACTCTTTTTCCCATTGGAGGATATGTGTAAGCTTAACAATGACAATCTTTTTTCCATTGGAGGATATGTGTAAGCTTAACAATGACACTCTTTTTCCCATTGGAGGATATGTGTAAGCTTAACAATGACAATCTTTTTTCCATTGGAGGATATGTGTAAGCTTAACAATGACACTCTTTTTTCCATTGGAGGATATGTGTAAGCTTAACAATGACACTCTTTTTTCCATTGGAGGATATGTGTAAGCTTAACAATGACAATCTTTTTTCCATTGGAGGATATGTGTAAGCTTAACAATGACACTCTTTTTTCCATTGGAGGATATGTGTAAGCTTAACAATGACACTCTTTTTTCCATTGGAGGATATGTGTAAGCTTAACAATGACAATCTTTTTTCCATTGGAGGATATGTGTAAGCTTAACAATGACACTCTTTTTTCCATTGGAGGATATGTGTAAGCTTAACAATGACACTCTTTTTTCCATTGGAGGATATGTGTAAGCTTAACAATGAAACTCTTTTTTCCATTGGAGGATATGTGTAAGCTTAACAATGACACTCTTTTTTCCATTGGAGGATATGTGTAAGCTTAACAATGACACTCTTTTTTCCATTGGAGGATATGTGTAAGCTTAACAATGACACTCTTTTTTCCATTGGAGGATATGTGTAAGCTTAACAATGACACTCTTTTTCCCATTGGAGGATATGTGTAAGCTTAACAATGACACTCTTTTCCGTATGGAGAATTGCCGGCCTAAATCCTGATAAGCCCATAAACATTGTATTATGAAACCCAATTTAAATACAAAATCTAATGTCAGAAATTATTTATGATTTCAGATTTAACATATACATATATATTTTTCTTATAATACACAATCCCCTCTTGAAATATACAAAGCAAATTACCAAGTGACTGTGTCATATGAAATACAATCTACTGACAATCTTTTGTCTGCTCATTAATATGGTCCTTCATGTCCTTCGGTTTAAAACTAATTTCCTTTATATGGGAAAGACGTTACATGTATTTAACCTTATGTTAATTCCTCTAGAGAGTTTCTGGGTTGGACCAGTATTAGGTCCTTAACCCTTACAATGCTGTAAAAAAACATGGCTGAATTCTCAAGCTGTATAGATTATCCCTTTACCTCATACAGACACATTTTGACGCAATGACAAACGGAGCAGACCCAGATCAGACTATTCCTCCTAGTAGCTGTCTAATCAGAGTCTTCTCTGTTTGCTCATATAATACTGTAACTCAGATTCTATACAGTCTGCATGGCAAAGAAAAGATCCATTGTTTTATATATAATTTAAAGTTTAGTCAATGAATATTCATCAGGTCATTAATTTGTACATGAATATTCATGAGGTAAAGTGGTAGGGTTTCCCTCAGCTGAACCTGAGTGATAATGGAGGACAAAATGATGGCTAATTTCTTTGATACCATCATATTTACAGATACTGTTAGTTCTATTTACAGAAACATGATGTTATACACACCCTCAAAAAATACAATTTAAGAAGTGCAAACTTCACTTGATTGAATATGGTACTGTGTACACACTTACATTTATTTAATTTCTTGGAATGATATGGACATGAAACAGAAATTCTTAATTTACAATATTATAAAAGCAAATAAATTCACATTAATGTTGACAAGAAAAACGCTGGTCAATAACAAAATTTGTAAAACAGAAAAAAAAACCCACAAAAAAACCATGACTAAAGTAATATCATGCAATCTGGCATACTTTTTTTAGCATATTTGATTCAGACTTTTAAAAAAAAGCATTTTTATGCTGTATTTGAAATTACATGTAGTCTTTACTTATTCTTTAAATGTTATTAGAAAACAATTAAGTTGCAAATTACTGTAGAATCATTAATCATTGTGGGGGACTTATTTTTGTTGATTTCACTGACAACTTATCCACAAATATTTATCCCCACGAAAACTGTTTATTTCATAGACCTCATGTTTGCTAGAACCAGTTCCACGAATATATTTACCAACGAAATTGATTAAATCACAAATTCCACAAAATTTTATGTCATCGAAAATAAATGATTAATACACAGTACCATGCACCCAGGATGGTTATGAAAGATTCTTGCCCTATGTAGGGTTCGAACCCACAATCTTCAGATCTCCAGGCATGCATGCTACCACTGAACCATGGTACCCTGTTTGATATATGATTATATAACCACATCGTCGGATAACCCACAGCTGCTGATTATGCTATTCTCCGTACATCAACTGCATGTTGTTTCACTACCATTTTGTCGTTAAGATCAGAGTAAAGCCAATACAGTTATCCAACTGGGTGCAGAATAACAATGTCCGCTTAGGGTTAACCAATCTGAACGCTTGAATCATTATTTCCAATATCCTGTATAATATAATCCCCCCAAGAACCCAAGATCTAAACAATTTTTTGATTGGCTTAAACATTTTGTGCAAATCTGCAAATCATAAAAACGTTGACTTGCTAGATGAAAATCCCATGGCAGATGAATGGAGATTAACAAAACTTACTGACCATGGATATCCGATGATGTTTTGCAACAGACTATGCTAACAATAAAGCAGATAAGCAGAATACATATTACATAATGCATAGATTATTGTATACAATATGATAAAAACAATATAATAGTTTCATGATAATCATTATTTACAATTAATGGTCTTCTGATGCATTATTCAACTCCACCAAATGAAAACTAGAACTATCACTGAAGGTAATTTATACCCCCACATACCTCTCTGACACAGAAAAGGGATATAATTCTTACAAAATCCTGGACACAGTAACCTGCACTGAAGGTATTGTCAACAACAGTTAACTAACTTCATGTAATGTGAGTGTATGACGTAACTTTAGATGACAGGATGGAGCGCAACAAGTGTGATTCCTATTTAGCCCCCCTCTTCACAATGTAAAGGGAGATAAATCATGTAGATGATTCTGTTATATTTACACTATTACACAGCAGTATAAAAATGCATAATACAAAAATTCTAGTTCAGCATACCTCTTCAAAATCAAATTTCAAGTTTTTTTTGTTTTTTGTTGTTGCTTTTTTTTTTTGGGGGGGGGGAGTAGTTTGTGTCTTCATTTTACAAGCCTACTGTTGCCTTCATATAAAAGACAAAGTTTAAAAGACCTCAAACAATTTTGCGTGTATCTCTTGTAAGAATTAAAAAAAAAAATTTCTTTGGTTTTCAATAGCTGTCCATAAAAATTGGTTTTGCATAGTTGATTATGCATCAGACGACAGATTGAGCAAATACACATTCCCAATATTTGATTGGGCATATATTTTGGTAAATACTTATTTTTCCTGCAAGTTTGAAATCGAAGTACTTGTAAGTTGAATGGAGACACCTAGGTAGAACCACTGACATACAGCAAACCAGCTGGAAGGCTTCCTCATGTGAAAAATCTGACAGACCAGACTGGGACTCAAACTTACAGCCCTAAGGGGCCAAGTGATTGTAACTTAACCAGAAGAATGAATATTATGCTAACCAGTATAGCAACACATATCATCATTTACAGGAAGTTACACATGCAGACCCTGTTGTATTCTAAACTCAATCATACAATTATAAAGCAAAATAAATTACTAAAATGGTCAATCTCCTACACAGTTATCCCCCCTTACAAGTAGAGAATATCTTAAGGTACCACAACATTAGCAATGTATCAGAATTATAGATTAAAGAATTCTACCATTGTTTTTTCATATTTTACCAGAATTTCATTTATCTTATACCTGTATTTTTCCTGATATTTTGTCAATATTTTATTTATTTAATACATTATTGTTAAAAAAAATCCAAGCAAAAAAATTCTGAACAAAAACATGTTACAAAGACCACATTACTATTGAGGTCACTTTTCTCTGGAACCAATAGCGGTCTAATAACAGCAAGGTTTTACTATTCCTGTCCCCATATAAATGCCTGTACCTGGCAGTATACCATGGTTTAGACATAATTTTTACCATGTCATTATTTGAACATTACATGCGCCAGGTGGTGGACATGACTTCTGAATTATAAGGGGAGAAAACTCTGCAAGGATTTTCAACAATGGTGGTGTATATCAGATTTTCTTGAAACTACAGTAACTGAACAATCATTGAAATTTCTCAGGCCAAAGAAAGGAATTCTAAATCCTGATAAAGATTATATACACTTTGTTAGATAATTAATTGATCAATTCTAAATCATGATAACGATTATATACGATTTGTTAGACAATAAATTGATCAATTTCATGTTAAGCCCTCTTGCAAAGGAGATCAACGACTACATTTCAGTGAGTTCTTCACTTTCGTGTTTGGAACTTCCAGAGGAACTACTTGAACTTGAGCTGGAGCGAGATCGATTTGATTTCTTCTCCTCATCATTGTAGGCACTTGGCTCTGTCGGCTGGGCCGGATCTGGGGTCTGCAATAGAGCAGAATAAAAACCTCATTATTACCTTTACTATTCAGACCACAACAGTAAAAGTAAAACCTCATAGGAAGACTACCTCAATATTTAGACTACTTCACTGTTAAGACCATTGTACTGTAACCTCATGTAAAGACTGCCTCAATATTTAGACTACTTCACTATTAAGACCATTGTAGTGAAACCTCATGTAAAGACTGCCTCAATATTAAGACTACTTCACTATTAAGACCATTATAGTGAAACCTCATGTAAAGACTGCCTCAATATTAAGACTACTTCACTATTAAGACCATTATAGTGAAACCTCATGTAAAGACTGCCTCAATATTTAGACTACTTCACTATTAAGACCATTATAGTGAAACCTCATGTAAAGACTGCCTCAATATTGAGACTACTTCAGTATTAAGATCATTGTAGTGAAACCTCATGTAAAGACTGCCTCAATATTTAGACTACTTCACTATTAAGATCATTATAGTGAAACCTCATGTAAAGACTGCCTTAATATTTAGACTACTTCACTATTGAGATCATTATAGTGAAACCTCATGTAAAAACTGCCTCAATATTAAGACTACTTCACTATATAAGCAATTATAGTGAAACCTCATGTAAAGACTGCCTCAATATTTAGACTACTTCACTATTAACACCATTATAGTGAAAATTCATGTAAAGACTTGCCTCAATGTTTAGACTACTTCACTATTAAGTACCTTTTAGTGAAACCTCATGTTAAGAACGCCTCAATATTTAGACTACTTCACTATTAAGTCCCTTATAGTGAAACCTCATGTAAAGACTGCCTCAATATTTAGACTACTTCACTATTAAGACCATTATAGTTGAACCTCATGTAAAGACTGCCTCAATATTAGGACCATTTAACTGATAAAAACAAAAAAGTGAAACCTCATGTAAAGACTGCCTCAATTTTAAGACTACTTCACTATTAAGGCACTATAGTGAAACCTCATGTAAAGACTGCCTCAATATTTAGACTACTTCACTATTAAGACCACTATAGTTGAACCTCATGTAAAGACTGCCTCAATATTTGGACCATTTCACTGATAAAAACAAAAAATTATGACATTGGCTGGATATGTACTGAACCTCACAAGAAATTCAACCAGAAATAGTTATTCAATGTCAACATATTTTTTTGACATTGTCATTTGGAAAGTATGCAAATATCATCATTTCAATGAGCACTTACAGATGAAGATGGGAAAAACCTATTTTTTAGGCTAATGTAAAAATTTCTGAAAAAAGTTGATATCACCCCTGAAAAAAGTTGATATCACCCCTGTGGGTGAAATAAACAACAGCACCGCATGTGGACTCAAACGCTTGTCTGTTTTTTCAAAAAGGGGGAGATAAATGAAGTCAAAATGGACTTGGACCTTGAAGAGAAGTAGCCCTTGTGATAGTGAACAAGTATATGCAGTTTGATGACAGACGGTTTAACAGTTTAGAAGTTATGGCCAAAGGCAATGTATTGCTGACTTATGCTAATAAACTTTGAATGAATTGTTAGTTTTTCACTTTTTTTTTTTTTTGTAATAAAAAACACTCAATGATCATAACAGTGACCTTCTTATCATCCTGGAAATCAATTCCAATCTTCCTCTTCCCATATGGTATCTAATTACAAAGTATGAAAACTGTATCTCTATTCTAACAGGAGATATTCAACAAAAAGAAAATGTTTGACAACAGCAACCCATCAACATAACCAGGATTTTTGCTGGAAACCTGGTTAAAAATTGTATCTCTATTCTAATAGGAGATATCCAATGGAAACAACCTGTTTGATGCCTGCCTTCCTATCCGCCCACTTGCAAAATGACACACCCCATTCTAATATCCAGGATTTTTCATTGACAACATGGTTAAGAAAGGGAATTTTTTTTTGTCAAAATGGACCTTAGAGTTATGGCCCTTTATGAGAATGTAGCTCTTGTGAAAGTGAACAAGTATGTGAAGTTTGATGACAGACGGTTTTATAGCTTAGAAGTTATGGCCAAGGTTTTAAGTTTTTTTCACGACGACATTAATGACTACAATGACACAAGTGGAATGACAAACCTTTTTTTTTTCTTTGAAAATGAGAAAAGTTAAAAATTGTCAAATGACCTATATATGGAAATTCAACATGGGAAGGTCATGTGTGATATAAAAACACCAACTATATATATCTTATTTTGAATGATGAATCACAGGGACATAATTCAACATATTTCTATCTGTTTTTAGCATTATACTGTGGTATACATGTAAAAGATCATATATGTAAAATTATAAATTTTCATGGGACACTAATTTTCGTCAATTTCAAGGAAGGTTTTAACCACAAATATTAATCCCCACATTCGTTAAATCAACTGTATATTTTCTAGAACATGAATCAATGGAATAAAGTACCTGTGAATTTCCCATAATGACAATATTAATGAAATCTAATGTTGACGAAAGTTAATGATTTTACAGTATATGATTTTATATTCAAAAGTAAAATGAGATGAATACAAACTTTTGGCCCTAGGCTTGTGAGCAGGTCTTCTTCTGAAGCTAATGGTGCCCGGCTCTCTGATATTGGAGACTGTGGCGGTTCCTCTTCATCATCAGCTAAATGAAGCAGACATAAAAAAGGTAAAATTTTTATGCACCTTGTTCTGACAAAACATATGTAAAGAGTCTTCTGACTGGGCTGTTGTGGGTTCAATCTCCTGCTTTCGCATATCAATATCATTGAAATGGTACTCGTGTGTCTCTAATGCTTAACAGTTTGCATAGTGTCAGGATAATGTGGCAGGGCATGGTATCACAACACTTGCCAAGGGTGTGATAGAACAGAAATACAGTACTTTATCTATCTCATGTAGACAAAGTTCAGCAAATAACTGAAAAACTATTGGAAGGCCTTTAGATTGAAGTAAACAAATAACAAGAGAATCGGTAGAACCGATGGATGTTCCCCGAATAAATGTTAAATACCAAAGGGCAATAACTCCAAAATTATGCAAAACAGAGTTGTGGTTCTTGTACACTGCACTTCACCTCATTGAGATCTATCTACCTATGAAATTTCAAGTTGATACCTCTTATAGCTTTTGTGCTATGCTCCAGACAAAAGTTCCGTATGAAAAATAACAATGGGTAATAACTCCAAAATTATGCAAAACAGAGTTGCGTTTCTTGTACACTGCACTTCTCATTGAGATCTATCTACCTATGAAGTTTCATGTTGATACTTCTTATACTTTTGTGCTATGCTCCGGACAAAATTAAAGTATGAGAAATAACAAAGGGCAATAACTCCAAAATTATGCCTAACAGAGTTGTGGTTCTTGTACACTGCACTTCTCCTCATTGAGATCTATCTACCTCATGTTGATACCTCTTATAGATTTTATGTTATGCTCCGGACAAAATTATGACAGACGGACGGACAAAGCGGCAACTATATGCTCTCCATTCGGTGAGCATAAAAACACACATTTACACACACACACTCACTTGCAAAGTTTCAAGAATACACCAGTGTTTTTACTTTAAACTTTTATTTTGAGCGGGAAACAAGTCCTTACAACTTATACTACTCCCTCTCAATGATTCCTAGATTGGACCAGTACTTAGCGATGAAAAATTCTTGCCCCTAGCGGGATTCAAACCCACAACCTTCAGATTCCAAGTCAGATACCTTATCACCGGACCATGGTGCCCCTTTTATAACTACCAACAACATTTAAGTAGCATAAATTTTTTAAATTACCAGGCTTCATGGCATTTTCAATCTCCATAGTACCGTCCTGCTGCAGTGTTATGGAGACCTGTGTTTTGTAAGACTTCCTCCTCCCTAGTGGCTGGCCACCACCCTCGCCATCCCCAGGCTCCTCCTCCTTACTCTCCGGTCCATCTGTCTTGTCCTCCTTTGCTTCAGGCTTGTCCTCGTCTGCTTCAGGCTTGTCCTCGTCTGCACCTGGCTTGTTATCTCCAACTGCCTCTTTCACTGATTGTACAGAGCCATTTGGCTGTGATGGTTCAATCATCACAGACGGCTGAACAACAATACCTACAATATTGGGAAGGTTAGACTCAAATACATCTCAAATTTAGACATACCTCAATTCAAAAACAATTCCATCATTTTTTATAAATTTTGAAGAAAAAGGCCATCTTCTTTTAGAACATGCAAGAAATAAAATGCATGCAAAATAAAGGTTTATATCAAATATGTTCTTCAAGTCTCATCAGTAACCTAGCAGTGGAATGTTAATTTATCATTGTGTATTAATTTGAATAAATTCAGCATAATGGAACACCATTATCTTTTGATCCTCAAAGAAAAGGTGCCAGCATTTATTTGCGGATATATTGCATTTATTTGAGGATATATTGTATTTAAATAAGACCTAATGGTAAATCTTAGAGATGTAAACATAGATTTAAATTGTATAATCTGGTAAAGATTTCAACCAAATCTCTCATAAGCCGTGGTCTATAAGGTATCCTACATGACTGCAAAACTGTAGGTTGTGGGTTTGAACCCCATTAAGGGCAAAAATCTTTCATGGCCTTTCTAGGCACAAAGTACTATTCTAACCTAAAAACTATCAGTATAGGTTGAAATACTTGTTTCCTAATCTACATGTACTTAAAAAAAGTTGAAATGAGAAATTTCTGAAATTATTTGAAATCAAAAGTTTATTTTTCGTTGTTGCTTGTGCTTCTTTCACCTATGTCCTTACTGCTTTCGCTCATAAGCGGAACTGTCTCCCCTCTACCAGGTCCAGCATAGACACCGTGTTCCTTTGTCTCGTCAAGTTCTATCATGTCTGAAATACATTCATCACTGACCATGCTTATTTCATCAACAACCTGTTACCAGAAGTCTAAGCCTATTATTAGCTTAAATAAGTAACCAAACTATAATTAAGATCTGGTAAGAACATAGGATGAATAAATCTACAGATCTATCACTAAATGTAAATCTATACATATTATGGATTGTACAAATGCATGATGCAAAACCATTTAAAAATACCCCTAATTGACAAAGGGGTTCCACCATATTTATTGTCTCGAAGAATTGTGGTGCAGTATATTTTTTCTCTGACTCTGACAAAATGTTAGTCTGATAAAATTCAAAAATATTTCTCTTCTTTTAAAGTGGTAGACACATTTTGAATTTTGATATTTAATTTAGATTTACTTTCATGGTATGGTTAGAAAACTGATAAATTAATTTTGTATTTTTAGATTGTAAAATAATAATTCTGATAAGTCATGTCACACCAACCAAAGTTTGCAATCTAATTTATTATGTAGTGATCACAGTAGTGGTGCAACTTTGAGCTATTTAAAGCTCAGAATATGCCTGTTTGAGGATTACCACAACAATGGGTACCCACTGATAATAGGGTCCCACAGTATACTTCTTTTAAATATATGACTGGGTTTTTTTTTCAACTTTAAAGAAATATGAAATAATACATGTGAAAATAATGCTGCAGGGTATTATAATAAGTTTGCAAGGTCACAAAAATCAAGTCAAAATTGCGAGTGGATTTTTCCAAAGCATGTTAAATTTTGTGGACAAAATTTCCATGATGGTTTTATATTTATCGAAGTCTCATATGTGTGAAAGTATAGTACACCTGACATGATAATGATTTCCCATTCTCAATGGCTGATCAGCACAGTGAAATTTAAGCTTTTATATGGCGCCTGCTCTTCTGTTTGGTATAATAACAAGAAATGTTTGTGAAACATATATGCCCCCCTCATATGCCATAATATGTATATAGCTATATTACATGCAAGGAGTTTGCCTTCATAATGTTGGCTTGTCACAAAAAATTCTCAAACTTCAAAAATTTGAGTGAAAATATAATGTGCTAAAATGTGGAACTAAACGTTTAATGAAATAAAACCAGACACAATGAGATTTTGAGTTATTAGTCAGACAGTGCTTAAATCGTACAAAATATTTATAAGAATCCAACTTATTAATTTGAAAACAGGGTTTTCTACATTTATAAGCAACAACTACATGAGGTTAGGACCTTAAGAGTAAAAATAAAATAGAAGTTATCACTTGGGCAAGACATTTATATAATGAAAATATATCAACATGTGACATTGTGAACTTGACCTTTGGATGTTGACACCCAAATCAATAGAGGTCATCTACTCATTATAAGGAACAACCACATATAGTCTGAAATAGGACTTAAATTTTATTTGGACAAGGCCAAGTCATCAAACATATATACAAATGCAACCTTGTGACTTTGACCTTTGAGGTATTGACACCAAAATTGATAGGGGGCATCTACTTATCATAAGCAACAACCACATGAAATTTGAGACTTAAAGGTCAAATAGAACTTAAGTTATCACTCGGACAAGGTCTGGTATTATACATACACAACATGTGACCTTGTGACCTTGACCTTTGAGGTAATGACACCAAAATCAATAGGGGTCATCTACTAATCATGAGCAACAACCACAAGAAGTTTGAGACTTAAAGGTCAAATAGAACTTAAGTTATCACTCGAACAAGGTCTGGTATTATACATACACAACATGTGACCTTGTGACCTTGACCTTTGAGGCAATGACACCAAAATCAATAGGAGTCATCTACTAATCATGAGCAACAACCACATGAAGTTTGAGACTTAAAGGTCAAATAGAACTTAAGTTATCACTCGGACAAGGTCTGGTCTACCGACAGACCGACGGACATACGGACCGACGGACATATGGACCGACTGACTGACATGAGCAAAGCAATATACCTCCTCTTCTTTGAAGGGGGGCATAAAAACCATATCGGATGCAAATGTTTATTATAGCATGAAATGTCAACTCTCGAAACATTGTGTCAACTGAGCCAGAGTGGAATTAGAAATTACCGTCCGTCTTGCCAATCTCCTGGGACAAAGGATGCATATGAATGTCTGCGTCAGGTTCCAGGCTGGCTGGCTTCATTGGTGGGTCCGCATTGTCCTGCTCCTCATCCTCCAGATCGTAGTCACCGGACTGTCGACGTTTCCTGCAGTCAGAGTCAAGTCAGTAAATTTCATATTGTTTTTGACGTCATAAAAACATTTGAATACTAAAATTTATACAAGGCAGGAATTTACACAAAGCATAGAAGAAGCATAAGTAGGGTTTCTTTTTAATGATTTTGATGTTTAACAGTTGAGGTGATCCATCATTAAATTATAATCATGGTCTTTCAAATGCTTAAGAAGACTTCAGTGCAGATTCAAGCATCTATTGACTTGGAGTTACAGAATCTTTTGCTCGAAGTCTATAAAGGCTTGCATTTACTATAAAATTCAAATGACCACCTGATAGATTATGATCACACTGTAATAATGGATGGATTACCTTTATACAAACAAGAGGGCCATGATGGCCCTAGGAGGATCACCAACCTAATTAAAATCAAAGTATTGAAAAACAATAAAGCAATTAGAAAACACATGTGCTTCATACATATGTAGGCTGTGACAAAAGATACACAGTCTAAAGCCTTCAGTTTTTCTAGTTGAAAAAATAACTTTTAAGAGCAACTTGTATATGCACAAATATAATTTAGCCTAATCTGATTCTATCTACTTATTTTTTTTTTTTTATATGACAAAGGTTTGTTGTCTTTATATGTGAGCAAAACCCTTAAACAAAATGAATAGACATCCTCTGCCGTTATAGCCAATTAAGATGTGTAAATTCACTTTTTCATATTGATTGAATGTTTAATGACCCTTTGCCATCACAGTCCATTTAAGCAAGCACTGTGATTCCACCAATTAAAGAGCAATATATATTTGAAATGTTTGTATCTACAGGGTTACAAAAACCCACACCTTATACAAAACTGCTCAGCTGTAATTTACAACTGATCTATTCAAAAGTACTTAAAATAAACAAACACTTTGAAACAATTTCCATGATATTTACAACCTTTTTGGTG
>CM037784.1:18487642-18537642 GCA_021229015.1 Solen grandis
CGACCATAACTAATATGTTCTTGTCTGTATTTTCAGATGGTTCAAAGTATTGTACCCATTGTCCGAGACCCTGACATTTAGAGCTACTTTCTAATTTTTGTCTCCAATCTGTATTTTGTGAAACATTAAATTCATTACATATCTTTTTATATGCGGCTTTATCATAAAGATTTTTATAATAACAAAATGACTCATCTGTTGGTAAAGGTGTTTTAAGTTCTTTCAAAATACGAGAAATACAATAATAAACATGAAATGTATATACTGTTTTAGTTAATAGAGTAGTGTTTTGCATATGATCTTGATAACTTACTCCACAACCAGAAGTAGCACACCAAACCGCAAAATTTAATTGACATTGCCACCAATCAAATGAAGAATGCTTCCATGTATTCCAAGGTTCATTACTGTGTAATGTAGGGTTTTGATAGTTTTGAAATAAATCAGGAAATGTTACTAAAAAATTCCCATCTTGGTTAACATAAATTGTTTGTTTTGCAAAATTAATATTCTTTTTAGTATATTTAACATGTGGATTATATGAAACATCAGGGTTGTATTTAAAAGCTTGTGGAATCACTTTTTATCGGTAAAAAATGTATCATATAATTTCTAATATTAATAAACCTATAAACCTACAACAATATATAGATAATAAACATGGAGATAAGAAAATTAGATTAACAAGTAACTGGTGTTGTATGCAACACATAAAGTCCCCTACCGGCTCCACCTTGACTCAATATGGTAATCAATCCCATTTTTTGCCATATTTTCACTATTTCCGTTACCATAGCAACCACAATTTTAGTCGAAGAACAAAAATAAAATGATGTGCATAATCTACACATTGCCATCTAGTCATATACCAAGTTTCATCAAGTTTGCTTGCTTAGTAATCGCGGGATCCCATTTTTGCCATATTTTAACTATTTTCCGTTACCATAGCAACCACAATTTCAGTTGAAGAACAAAAATAAAATGACGTGCATAATCTACACATTGCCATCTAGTCATATACCAAGTTTCATCAAGTTAGCTTGCTTAGTTATCGCGGGATCCCATTTTTTGCCATATTTTCACTAATTCTGTTACCATAGCAACCACAATTTTAGTCGAAGAACAAAATAAAATGATGTGCATAATCTACACATTGCCATCTAGTCATATACCAAGTTTCATCAAGTTAGCTTGCTTAGTTATCGCGGGATCCCATTGTTTGCCATATTTTCACTAATTCTGTTACCATAGCAACCACAATTTTAGTCGAAGAACAAAATAAAATGATGTGCATAATCTACACATTGCCATCTAGTCATATACCAAGTTTCATCAAGTTAGCTTGCTTAGTTATCGCGGGATCCCATTTTTGCCATATTTTCACTATTTCCGTTACCATAGCAACCACAATTTTAGTCGAAGAACAAAAATAAAACGACGTGCATAATCTACACATTGCCATCTAGTCATATACCAAGTTTCATCAAGTTAGCTTGCTTAGTTATTAAGTTATCGCGGGATCCAGATTTGAGCGGACAGACGGACGGACAGACGGACAGATGGACAGACTGACAGACGGACAGACGGACAGACGGACGGACGGACAGACGGACGGACAGACGGAGGGCAAACCTATAGTCCCCTCCGGTGTGAACACCGGTAGGGGACTAAAAAGTTTTAATTATACTATAGGATGGTATAATATAGAAAATATTCAAATAATGGGTTTTTCAAATTCTCCACTCAAACATTTAAAAAAAAGAGATGTAGATGATTTAGAATCATTAATAAAATCATTTAAAAATTCGATAAAATTGCATGAAGAAAATTTAAAACTAACAGAAAAGAGTTAGAAAGAGAAAGAAAAAGAATAGAAGAGTTAGAAAGAGAAAGAGAAAGAATGGAAGAGTTAGAAAGAGCAAGAAAAAGATTAGAAGAGTTTGAAAGAGAAAGAATGGAAGAGTTAAAAAGAGAAAGAGAAAGAATAGAAAGAGAAAGAGAAAGAATGGAAGAGTTTGAAAGAGAAAAAATAGAAAAGTTAAAAAGAGAAAGAATAGAAAGAGAAAGAGAAAGAATGGAAGAGTTTGAAAGAGAAAGAATAGAAAAGTTAAAAAGAGAAAGAATAGAAGAGTTAGAAAGAGAAAGAGAAAGAAAAAGAATAGAAGAAGAGAGATTAAAAGCTAATATTATTAGTATTCTTAGTAATTATAAACAATTATATATTCACCTTGAACAAAATAAATAGTGCTTACAATTTCTTTAATGGTTCTCCTAGTAATATCCTAGGAGTTGTTCCTGTTGAAAATAAATCATTTGGAGATATTGTTAATATTATTTTTGATAATTCAGAGTATAAAAAATTAACTATAGGAAATATTTCTGAATTAACTATAAGTGTTCGTGATGAATGGGGGAAAAAAATAGATAATCATGGATTACCAATGAGTTGTGTTTTAGAAATCATATAAATTATATAAAATTCATTTTTTATCAATAAAAATGAATCATATAATTTCTAATATTAATAAACCTATAAACCTACAACAATATATAGATAACAAGTGTGGAGATAAGAGAATTGGATTAAAAAGTTTTACTTATAATATAGGTTGGTATAATTTAATTGGACAATGGCTTGATACTAAAAGAAATACTTCCCCACCACCCAAAAAAATAATTTCAGATGGTCTTTATAATTTTCAACAAATAGTTGATGTATTTAAAGATTTTGACAGCAGAATAACATTAACTGTTGATGAAAAAACTGGTATTGTTTGTTTAAAAGCACAATCATACCCAAAAATTGAATCGGTTAGTGATATAACCTATGCATTAATAATAACCAAAGAATTAAGAAAAATGTTAGGATTTAAAGAGAGTCATTATTTGGAAAATTCACCTCTTCTTAACCTCCCATGCCATGGTGAACAATCAATAGATTTAGCTCCTTATAAACAACTATATATTCATCTTGAACAAATAAATAGTGCTTATAATTTTCATAATGGAGCACCTAGTAAAATCTTAGGAGTTGTTCCTGTTGAAAATAAATCATTTGGAGATATTGTTAATACAAACTTTAGTAATCCAGAGTATAAAAAATTAACTATAGGAAATATTTCAGAATTAAATATAAGTGTTCGTGATGAATGGGGGAAAAAAATAAATAACCATGGATTACCAATGAGTTGTGTTTTAGAAATTATTCCTTAGTGTGTTCCATGGCTGGAATTTTATTCCATAAAAATGAGTATATTCGGTTTTAAAAAGTATACAACAGATGAGAGTAAGATAACTTCATATTTTAATAATTTAAAGTCAAATTTTGACAGTGAATTATTTAATAATTTAAAGTCAAATTTTGACAATGAATTATTTAACATTTTAACAAGATTAGACCATGTGGTAAAAAGAGTAGAGGAATCCTTAAAAAACATTACAATAAGTGCTGAAATAAAAGGTTCTTTATTTAAAGGTAAGGTGTTTTCATTTGGAAATGCTGGCAGAGAAAAAGATGTTGGTTATGTTGTGATGAGGCGTGGTTATATTACTGGGATTGGTCTATCGAGTAAAAGGACAAGTGGTGAAGTGCGAGTTGGTGTGTTGGTGAATGGAGAGCTTTTAAGTGGGTGTGATATTACTTTGCATACAACACCAGCAAAACATGATAATTTTGAACGCTCTTTTTTAGTTGAGGCTGGAAGTGTTATTAATTTTGTTAGTCTGGTAGATAATGGAACTGCAGTTAATACTGTTGCCTCGTTATTGTTTGAATTTAAATAATATACTTAAAAATGAAGAAACCAACGGCCCCAAATTTATACCCCGATTTAGATAGTGAATCTAGTGTTTCACAACCGGACTATGGAACAGCTGCGGAGCACTTTATCCATAGTGCTACGCAACCGAATTTCATTCATAGCGAACTCCAGGAACCAAGTCAAAATTATAGATTACAAAAAATCTCAGAGATTGAGAAAACATTAATTAATGAGAGAGATACTCGTAAAGCATTATATAAAAAATATAAAAGAGGAATAAATATAACAGATGGAGTAGACACAGCTTTAATGTCTACTAGTATAATTATAGGAACTATTGGTTTAATTGTTCCTATTCTACTTCCGTTAGAAATTGTCGCTCTTGTATGCGGAGGAGTTGGAGCCTCTATAAAAATTGTTAGGCTTAAATTTATGAATAAAATTAAAAAACATGATAATATTAAAACTATTGCTAACAGTAAATTAAATAGTATAAAAAATTTAATCTCTAAAGCTTTAACAGATGGAGAGATATCTGAACAAGAATTTAAACTTATATTAGATGAATTAGAAAAATATAATGAGCTTAAACAATTAACAAAAAACTCTGCGGTTCCAAAAAACTATTCAGAAGAAGAAAGGCAAAAATTAATAGAACAGGGAGAGAAAAGAGGCAATGGAGATAATATCCAAAAATATAAAAACTGTATAATATTGAATTTTTATAATACGTTAGAAAACCCTCCTCCATATTCAGAGTGAGGATTTTTATATAAATGTAAAAGGGTTTTAGGAAAAAACACAAATTTTTATTTTTTTTCATTGTTGTTTTTTTAAAAGTTTACACATGTGTTTTTTTTAAATTTTACATTAGTGTGATTTTTTTGATTTTTTTTAGTTCTCGGGTAGTAGTATAGGTATTGAGCGTCCCTGGCGAGGGAGAGGGGGGGGGGGGTGAGCCAGGGACGCTCAATACCTATACTACTGCTGTTCAGCTAAAGCAGGTTTTATGCATGTATAGGGAAAGAGGGAGGGAGGAAGACAATTCTTGCCATTTTTCATATCTGTCTGGAGCACACATATATTGCAAAAAAAATTTCTTATTTAAATACAGTTGGTACTCGTTATCTCCAATTTGCGTATATCGAAATTTCGGCTATGTCAAATTAATTGACTTGATCCAGATTTTTCCCTTCTTTGTCTGTATATATTAACTTTGGGTGTCTCAAAATTTATTTTTTTCAAATTACTGCTATCTCAAAGTGGAAAATTGAACCCTCGCCCTATAATACAAGGTATATTTGTTTGTTTATCTCAAATTCCACAGACGCTAATTAGCCCGCCGAAATTTTTCACACCTATCAGTAAACTGGTGACACTAGCTTTGCACGGGGCTATCTGTACCACAAATCGTGATTTTAGGCTTTCAATAATTACCAGATTATGTTTTGACGAAATATTTGCATGGTAATTATATGGCCAAACACATGGCGTTGTGCTTGACAATCTTTTCTCAAAATGTGCCAGATTTTTTTTAATATTATCAAAGAATAAACTCAGGTCATAATTCACAATGTCTCTAGAACCTACTTGTTCATCTATGAGCACTGAGCAACCTGGCATTGTGCAAAGTGCTTTGAATATTGTGCATGTGTTTAAGTGCTCTTTATTAATAGAATGCAATTCACATGTTTACGATCTATATTATTGTTGTAACCCTATTTGTTTATTTCGTTTACCTTTCTGTATTCATAGAAAGAAGCGGTTCTTATGGATTATTATTTATTAATTATATATTCTACAAAAATGTGTCATCTTCTTCATAATATCGACACAATATTAATAGAATGATACGGGTAAGATTTCTTGTCACAAACTGAAAATACCTCATTCAGATTGGTCAAATTATGGACATCTCATAGTCTCATTTTTGGTCTCATGAAATTTGAGATAACGAGTGCCGACTGTATATAAAAAATTCAGTCTCCTTAATTTTTGGTAAATGTGTTGGAGTGTTTAAGGAGATTGACTATATATTTTTCATATTTAAAGTGGTTTTATGGAGACCACACATATATATATATATTATTGAGTATTTTAAGGAGACCACAAACATACATATCACATACAAATACACAAAGAAATATGAAATATACAAATATATATATCACGTGTGTGATATATCCGAACAAATAAATGTCTTTTAATTAATGACATTCGTTTGGTCATTTTTTAATTTCACACAGAAACGTGTATGCCCCACATGTTTTGATAACTTCAAAATAATTTTTGTTAAACTCATTCCAGAGTCCACATTGAGCTACCTTGAATACAGATACACGGATGGCTCTATTCGAATGAACAGGTCCCACAATTTGCATAAATACTAAATAGGGCTTCTATGAAATGTCTTCTTCCAGCAATACGCCGCAAATGACAAGAATTGCTCCAGGTGACACTGCTCATTTTGCACAAGGCAACATGCCACAAAGCGCACAATGTTCGGTCGTATTTCAAGAATACCAGTGGGTAGTTTTGAAACATCCAGCTTATTCGCCGGACTTAAGTCCATGTGACTACGATCTGTTCCCAAAATTAAAGGTAGTCATTGCGATGAATATGCTATATAACAGAGCATGTTATAATGGAACATGTTATAATGGAGCATGTTTTAACAGAGCATTCTATAATAAAACATGTTATAATGGAGTTTGTTATAATGGAATATGTTTTAACAGAGCACACTATAATGAAGCACTCTATAATGGAGCCCCACTGTATAATGTTTTAATTGGATTGGAAGCCTCACATTAAATAAAAAGCCATCACTGCAAATAGGTTGCATCTGTCAATACATATTGATATATGAATAAATATTTTTAAAAACGATTGTGGCAGTGCCACCACAATATACACTGAACAAAATATAAAGATCAAGATTATAGAGGCTTCCAATATGAAAGTAGGTCTATTGCCTGTGTCAATTACTGTAATAATGTATCCTTTTTTCTTCATGAGCATTACTCTTGCAAAAATCACTGAACCGGATGATCCCTGCTTTTTGCACTTCTACCCGTTAAAGTTATGACATTTATCAAGATCAATTCGGAAATTTAGGAGTTGCGTTCTAAAGTTAATATGACCAATTTAAAAAAATTATTGCAAAAAATGCTGAACCAGAAAATCCCTGCTTAGGATGAGTTGCTGTCAAAGGCTACAATATCACTAAGCTACAGAGATTAAGTTTCAAGGGACATAACTCTTGCAATAATCAATGAACTGGAAAACCGCTGCTTCATGCACACCTACCCATTATAGTATTGACATTGACTAAGTATTGGAAAGATATGGTCAGAAATTTAGGTGTTGCGTTCACAAGGCTGCAATATTATTTAACTACATAGCTAAAACAAAATTACATGTACCCGGTATGTATTAAACTACGGTAACTTTCCCTACAGAAAAACATGGAAGATTATAATAAATGATACATGTAGTTTGATTTCTATATTTTTTTCAGTGCTTATCTCATAAATCACTAAGATACTCTATTCAAACTTCAACTTTAAAGATATAAAATTTGGTGTGAAATTTTTATTCAGTTTCTTTTTAATTTTATTAAAGTCACCACATCTTGGTATTTGAAGAAAAAAACAACAACAACTTAAAACCTGCAATATGATAATATGGGATTAAGTAATACAGTTAGTTGATAATAACATGAGCAATATCATGCATCATTAGTGACATGTATCAATCAGGCAATGCCAAGTTCTGTCGCTAAGCTGACACTGTTGCCAAGTATGTCAGCAATGGTTGATTACCAGAATTATTGCTTGCGACTCTGACAAATTGTTCACTCTATCAGCACTCCCCTCTGGAGTGGAAATAGCATATTATCAATCTCATGCTCTGTGGGACTGCTCTGTTCTGTTACAAGTGTGTTGATCAGTGAGCCAGTAATTGTCACATTAGAGGCAATTAACACAGTCAGAAATCTGCTAGAACTAAGGTTAGGTGGGTAATAATGGGATAATGGTGTGTTTATGTTTTTTTAGAGAACTAATGTGCAACATACAATGTGTTCCTTGATTATAAAACATAAGTAGCAATGTATGATATTGCATGCACATTGTCTTTCTTATCACATCCACAAATGCTTGGCACAATGACAATCTAAAGGTGCAACTACTAGGCAATGTTTTTATTATAACATCAATTTTTGTTGTAAGAAAATAAAACTCAAGTGATGAGGTTTTATATAATACTAAAACAAAAATTATTTTCCCATGGTTATTATGCCAGTCTTAATCCATGTTTTTTATGTTCTGCCAGGGACATATAAATAAAGTGATACACAGCTTTCTGAAATAAAACACTTTATGGCATGCCTCAAGCGTTAATGAGAGCTTGCACAAATTTCATAATTTCAATCAGTTACAGGCAGTGATGGTTTTGATAGTTATAGAGAAAAGCTTACCCAAACACAAAACTTCAAGAAATCTTGATACTGTTAAAAGTGTAAGAAAAGGGCCAAATTCCTTGTAAAAAGCAACAAAAGAATAATGGATCTTGCATCTCAGAGTTAGCTTTTGATCTCACATAAGTGCAAACAAGTTTTATAGGTAAATAGTTCTTGACCTAAACTCAAAACTTAATCATTTTCTAAGTGTAATAATTCTTGTAATAATATAGTCATGGTTCATGCAGCTCAAGTAACTAATGGTGGTGAATAAGTTTTTTAAGTTTCAAAGCAATAGCTTTGATAGATGAGGTGAAAAGCTGACCTATAATAAATATGATATTTTCTATGTGTAAAAGGGCCATAATTCTTGCTAGAAGCAAGACAGAGTTATGGTTTTTGCAGCCTAGAGGAACTGGTGATGGTGAATAAGCGTTTTCAAACAATAGCTTTGATAATTCATGTGAAAAAGACCTAAAAAAAAAATTTTAAAAATAATTCTTGAAAAGCAAGAGAGTTATGGTTCTTGCAGCCTAGAGTCAACTGGTGATGGTGAATTAGCGTTCCAAGTTTCATAGCAATAGCTTTGATAGTTAATGTGAAAAAGTTGGCCTAAATATAAATCTTAAATAAATCTGATATTTTCATAGTGTAAAAGAGCTATTATAATTCTTTCAAAAAGAAAGACAGAGTTATGGTTCTTGCCAGAGCTGGATCCAGGTTAGGCGGGGTCCTATATTAAACAAGACTCTGTCACAGACAGTATATCCCCCACTGATCGGTGCTTGTTTGAAGAAAGGATTAAGTAAGAATTTGCATAAAATGAAACTAGGAAGAAATCAGAAGGCTGGATGCTAGACAAAAGGCAATTCGTAATGGCTCAACCTGAGCATTTTCTAAGGTGAGCTAAAAATTGTGTGATGGCAAAAAATGATGACATGTGCTGTAGTACATGTGGGTTGATAAGTTCAGTGGGAACAATATGATTAAGCATCATTTAACCCTTTCCCTCATATATACTCATTTTGACGCCCTCAATAGGTATCACATAAAGCCTGATCTGCAGAAAACCACAATTAAACCTTACCAAATTTAATTACAAAATCCTCATTTCCAGACCACTGAGGAGCAGCAAACAGCATAAAACCTGATCAGCCTGTGAGTTACTCGCAGGCTGATCTGGTTTTATGCTGTTCGCATAGGTCTTTTCATTGTTTCCTCTATGAGGGAAAGGGTTAAGGAATAAACCGCAGGCTATTGTGTTGAAGGGTCCAACCAGAACATGCCATTACTATGACTGTGCATCTCTTACTGATATTAATGGTTCCAATTAAGTTTTGTTGAAATTAAGTAAACCGTTGCTAAGAAATAGTGCAGAAAAGACTGTTATTCTGTATACATACGGCATAACTACTCAAGGGCCATAACTCTGGGTTAAATGGTCAAATCAATACATACCAAGGACATCTCTTATTGGTAATTATGACTCCAAAGTTTCGTCAAAATCCATCAAAAGTTAGAAATAGCTCGGAATAGAATAATACTCTGTATACATACTGCAAAAATAATCAAGGGCCATAAGTCTGTGTTAAATGGTCCAAGCAATAGCTGTGATAGTTCATTGAAAAAGTTGAGTCTTGACTTAAACATAAAACTCAAACACCAACAATATGCCATGGTGATGACAATAGCTTATCATTTTTTCTTTCAAAAATCAGAATGAGCAAATATTTTGTATGTTATTAAATGACACTTACTTGGACAAGATTAGATTAACTTGACAATGTTCCCTTCATTTTTTTATCAACAAATTTAGCTGTTTTATTACACCATTGCATCAAAATGAGTCTGTACAAGGTAAAGGGTAAATCAAATATTGCATTCCTTATTAGATTCTGTGTGAAATTTTATTGATAAATTACTTGCAATTATTGATATTTATATTTAATCTAACTTATTGGCTAATTAAAGAACAACATAATTGAATTAGATCTAAATCTCTATTTTTACGTAGCTGACCTACTTGGAGATGTTGACATAAGACAGTGAAAAAAAGAGTTTTTTTTACGATTTTCATTGGTAGTTATTTGTATACTTTATATGGAAAAAATGTTACGTACCATTGTTTTCTGAGATTACAACTAGCTGAAACCAGAGAAGATTAATTGAATACATAAATATAGTAATTGGTATGTTGGTTAATTGAACTTAGAGTTTATATGGTGAATTGTCTGGATGGTTTGGTAAAAATGAATTTTTATAGTACAATATAAATTACTATATTAATTAATTGAAAAAAAATCAACAACAATACAATGTTGTATATAATATTCTTTTGTCATCACATATTTTTTAAACATAATCATAGTTACTTTCCTATCAATATGACGCTGTCTGTTTTTGATAATTTAACAAGTAAAAACTTAAAATTATTTCTTATTGAATGACACATATTTGGACAAGATTAGAATAATTTGATATTGTTTCCTTTATTATTAAATTGCCTAATTCCACACCCTCATTTGCCTTGTGGATCTCAGAAAAGAATGTATCTTTACACCAGGTACATACAAATATTTTTACTTCTTCAAATTTTGCTATGAAAGTTTAAATGATTTTCTTTTTTTTTGTGAAACTGTATGAAATATAATAATAAATGTCATGTTGAAACATTTTTTCCCCACTCAGTTTAAAGTTCAGGTCTGTGAGCCATTCTAGCTTTTTTGTTTTTCTCTGAGTTGTGATGTTTTTATATCTTTGTTTTAATCACTTTACATAAATGTACATTATCCGCATGTTTTCCTCTTTTATTCAAGTCATACCTGAATATATTCATGAATATACCTGTAAATATTGAACAAATTAAATCCAGGATTCTTCCACTATTTTGGGAGTATGACCCATGCATTTTTATCCTTCAAATTGGGAATTTTCTTGTGAGTCTGTTAGAAATTGGTATAAATAGTGAATTAAGGATATATACATAATAAGAATATCAGTAAGAGCAAATATATATGAGCTGCATGAGTGTAAAAAGGTTTCTAACTTTGTCAACAAAGTGAATCTACTTTTCTATTGAAGAGTCATTGGAATTATTAAACTACAATATATTTAAAAATGGGAAAAATGTATAATTTCTGGCATTAGGAATACCAGTATAATGGTTGCCCCCTCCAACCTCCCTCTTTCAAAAAACCATGTAAATATATATTCAAACTAAGTAAAAATCAAATTGGTCAGAATTAATTTACAGTATGTTGCAAACCAAATCATAATATGGATAATACTGCCTCTGCCATATATTATACCGATATGTCAGCTGTTATAAATAGTTGTTATTTACTTATTTACTAACCCCTTTATTTACCTCATCTCATGCCTGCACTTATATCCTATCCCCAACATTATGTAGGAATTTATACTCACGCATTTCCTTCACTATGCAAGAGTCGTTATCAAGGTCGATCTCTGATCAAGTTTCAAATGTATGTTATAATAGTTTGCCTAACAAGTCTCCGTGGTAACAAAAATCAGGTAAATTAATTCCCAACTCCCTCTGTATCACAGACACCTGTGCATTTCACTGAAAACTGCTGGCAGCTTTGTCACATAAGGGCTTGTTCATTGCATCGACTGTTGATATACCGCTTTATATACAAAATGTATATTGTGTGTTTATACTCATTGAAAACAGGCTAGAACTGGTTTGTTATATGATTTATTTGGCCACATAAACCTCATGCCATGCTTTAATATTCATAGTTATAAACAAATGATACATTTACTTTAGTTAAGGCCATTCTGAAAATTTGATTGTTTGTAGGTATATAACCCAGACTTTCTTCAGAGCTGAGTTACAGGAAAGATTCTTTTTAATATATATTTAAGGTGTTCCCTATACATTAAAAACATGGAAATAATCGCTGTTTTTTTTATGTTTCAGGCGAGACAACTCACAGTTTTCAGAGGACTCATGAAAACAAAATTTTACGGGGGAGGAAGAAGAACTTAAGTCACTATATATCTTGTCTTTATAAAGTTGGACATTTTATTGCTAGTATAGTCCAATTATATTAGTTTCTTTTGTGTGCGTATGTGAAATCGATGGCTATTAGGTTAGGATAACATTTATTATAGGTGATTGATAAGTGGTGAAGAACAAAAGAGAACAACAGCATGACCAAATCACAACAGACTTAATTAGTCAAGCATATTCAAAGAAGAGGGATAAATTGTTTATAGGTTTTGACCATTTTTTATTGTGTTTTGACAGGAAATGTCTCGGGTAACTTAACTTCATTATGCAAGTGGTATCAATTAGGTATTAACGAGGCAGCTGTGGGGAGCAGTGCTTGTAACGATCTGTTGCCAGATAGGATGGATATTGCTGGCAAAAATGATATTGCGAAATACTGAAATACAAAAATTGGCATGATATATCAAGCTATTTATCAGGATAATTATATTGTAACACATACAACTTTTTCACAGAAAAAACTATATAGTTGAATCTGTACTAGTGGTCACCTGTATTAAGTGGCCAACTTGTATTTATCGGTCAGTTGCAATTTTACCAAACAAGCATTTTGTTATATCTTTAACCTCAATTTAGAGACCACCTCTATTAAGCAGCCACTTTTCTCTTTGCTTACTGCCTAAGACAGGTTTGACTGTATTTGTATATTACTATGCATAATGTATATGCACATTTAATGATAAAACACTAACAGTTTGACTGCTTTACTTTTTGCATTTATTCCTTGTTTCCACCAATACTTAAAAAAGTTAAAAAAAAAATGTTGACGGGTTGAAATTAAATTGATATGGGTCAGTAAGGTGATCGCAAACAAACAATTTGACAAGGAAGGCCTCATTCTGATTTAATGTAATTTACAGAAACATGGGGTGTAATGCTAATGAAGGTGAGCACAATATATAAAATGAAACAAGTTTACAATCATTAAGACATGTCCTGGCAATCAGTCTTAGCTTATGTTAATGTCTTTCTCTGTCTCAAAGCAAAACAACAACAGTTATTTTTGTCAAAGTTACATAATTAACTAAAATGATTTATATGTATACTCTCAGCTGTAATATGTAAATTCTTAAATAATGATATTTGTCAGTCTAAGTCCTCATGCACTTTACTTTCATTGTTTGCTTTGGTTTTTCATACCACCATCAGTGTTTCAGTCATCTATACAAGACAGATACTATACAGTGCTGCCTCACTGTTATATAATGCCGTATCATTGTTCATGGTGATACTTGCTGACAATGTATGACTGAATCATGGATGTGCAAGCTGATCTTGGTCTGCTCTGGTTGCAAAGGCAGTTATAAGTGCCCACAGCATTGTAAGCATTAACCATATCATCTAAGCAAAACATCTCCAACTATCTCAACTAGATCTCGATTGAGCCAAACACCTAAATTATGCACATCCTGGATATTCTTTCCTTTTTTTTGGACCCATTTCAAAATTTCTAGTTTCCTCTGGATACACCCGTATCACAAGAGCCTAAGTAAATACAGGGTTATTTATATATATTTTTTTGTAAAATTATTAATGGGAATTTACAGAGAAAAAAAAAGTTTCAGTAATTGCAAATGTTGTATAAAAAACAATGGGCCTGTTGTAATTTGTTACACTATTTGCAAACACTGAAACACTCCAGGCAATGATCTGAAGCATGTTGTATTGTACAAAAGTGTCTGGAACATCAAAGAAATTCTCTGTACTTATTCCACCAACCTTACAAAGAGTTAAGTAAGACTTAATTACTCATTAGGCCTCATGCAGCTTCAAATTCCCCAATAAAAATATCAAAATATTTCACTTCGTAACAAATATAGGTAGCTGGTTGGGTAACTATTGTCTTTGACATGAAAATATCATAAAGAGTGTTCTTTGGAACAAGTGTAACGGAGATAGAGATGGATGGACAGATAACTGAAAAGTGATGTACTTACAGCAGGTAACACAAAAACTGTGTGTGAATGAAGAATTGTGGGATGTGTACTGATCTAACCCTTTACCTCATGAATATTCATGTACAAATTCAGGACTTGATGAATATTCATAAACTGAATCTGAATTTTTCTTTGCTGTGCAGACTATGTAGCATTTGAGCTACAGTTATGTATGAGGAAACAGTGGAGATAAGTATTGGTTGAGCCACATTGTTACTGCCACTATATGAATATTTCAGTCATATAGCAATATTCAGCTAATTAGGCAAAAAAAAAAAAAAGTTCCATTTCTGTAATCGATCCTCTTTTTCACTGCCGACCCGAATTTTTTTTTTACATTTCCGCCTTTAGAAAATTTTCCTTTACTTTTTTTTATTTGTCACATCTTTCGGAGGGGAAAAAAATACAGTAGATAAACATCCCTACCTACCTGGCTACCTACCTACCTACCCTCTTTTTTTCTGGATGCTGAACAGAAACGAAAGTTGTTTTTTTTGGCCTTACATGTAGAGCAAGATCCAGCGGCACCTATGTACATGTATATCATTTCAGGGAGAATCCAAGACATACCATAGGCTAACCGGAAGGCTTCCTCAAATTTATGGACCTGATCTTCTTCAAACCCACTGCAAGTGACTTAAAGTAAAACTTAAATTTAGATACTAGAGGAAGAAGGCCACTGCAGGATTATTTGGTCTTTTTAATCTGCAAAAAGGTTGATTAACCTGGCAAGCCCTGTACAAGAGGAAGTGTGGGGAACATGTGTTATTACCAAGTACAATCATCCTCATTTCCTGTTTGTTAACAGAGGCACAGGTGTAACCAGGGTTCCCACAGAATTGAAAAATCAATATTCCCTGACTTTTCCCTGACCAAACTCAAAATTCCCTGACCAAATTAAGCGCAAATCCAGCGGCAAATATGGATCATCTATGAGCACAATATGTACTTTGTTAGATGCTTTTTGGAACTTATTTAATATTATGCCAATCTGACAATTCAAACTGACTGAAAAAAGCCAAATGGAAGAAACTGCTTTAGCCTTTCTTTATTATAATCCTCCTGCTGTTTGGTTGACTTTCCTTGATTGTAAAATTCCCTGACTTTATCCTGACTTTTTCTGAATTTCCAAATTTCTCTGACAAATTTCAAATTTCCCTGACTTTTCCCTGACGTTGAAAAAATTTTTTCCCTGACCATGGGAACCCTGGTAACAGGCTCAGCCTGTCAAACCAGGTCAGACTTTTTACTGCTTGGGATTTATTGATAACAAGGACAGTTTTTTGTTGTGTTGTCAATGCAGTCCTTCTGTTTAATTCTGTAATTCAAAACTTATATGAGCATGTACACAGTATCAAAAACTCTTAGAGTGTAGAAATAAGAAAGAGAGATGTCTGACTCTGATAAAATAGTAAACTCCACGCATTTACGTCACGCTACTTTAACCACTGCCACCACACAAGTCATGTGATGATAGTTGAAACCATGTGTCCAACACTCATAATTATATAAATTAATGTTATTTTATTTTATTTTTTGTTTTTCTCATAATATTGAATGTTATTTTCATGAAATATAACAAAACCGATATGATATATTCAAGGCAAAAGTGATAAAATTAAATCCGTCCTATATCAGCCAAATGTACTTGTGGTGGCAGTGGTTATCGACAACTGTAAGGGGAGGTAACTACTGCGGCAGAGTTTGATAAACAAGAGGGCCATGATGGCCCTGAATCGCTCACCTGAGTACCATTGCTTCAACTGATGTCAAGGTTTTTAAACAGACAAGGATTCTGATATAACTTAATCTAAAACATTTTACCCCTGACAATACTACACACCAAATATCTAAGCAATGGGCCATATGGTTTCAGAGAAGACTTGGGCGCAGGGTCATTTATCACCGTAGGGCCAAGACTTTGAAAATCTTTGTAATGAACCATTAGATGCTACTACATACCAAAAATCTTAGCTCTAGGCCTTATTGATTCATAGAAGAAGATTTTTTAAGATTTTCCTATTTAACTCTATGTAAAACAAGTGACCCCTGGTGGGGGTCATTTATCACCATGGGCTATGATTTGTACAATCTTGGTAGTGGCCTATAGGATGATGCTACATACCAAATATCTAAGCTCTATCCCTTATGGATTCATAGAAGAAGATTTTTTAAGATTTTCCTATATAACTCTATGTAAAACAAGTGACCCCTGGTGCGGGGTCATTTATCACCATAGGGCTATGATTTGTACAATCTTGGTAGTGGCCCATAAGATGATGCTTCATACCAAATATCTAAGCTCTAGGCCTTATGCATTAATGGAAGAAGAATTTTTAAGATTTTCCTATATAACTCTATGTAAAACAAGTGACCCCTGGTGCGGGGTCATTTATCACCATAGGGCTATGATTTGTACAATCTTGGTAGTGGCCCATAAGATGATGCTACATACCAAATATCTAAGCTCTAGGCCTTATGGATTCATAGAAGAAGATTTTTTAAGATTTTTCTATATAACTCTATGTAAAACAAGGGACCCCTGGTGCGGGGTCATTTATCACCATAGGGCAATGATTTATACAATCTTGGTAGTGGCCCATAAGATGATGCTACATACCAAATATCTAAGCTCTAGGCCTTGCAGTTTTGCAGAAGAAGATTTTCAAAGTTTGCATTTTTAAAATCTATTTTTAGCTCCTGTGACCTAATTATGCAATGGACCAGAACCATTTATACAACTTTAGTAGAGCTTCATCCAAGGAACATTCCTGCAAAATATTTTTCAAATTGGCCAAGCCGTTAAGGAGGAGATGTTGTTTGAAGCAATTGTTGACGCCGGACGCACGCACGCACGGACGACGGACGACGGACGCCGGACAAAAGGCGATCAGAAAAGCTCACCTTGAGCACGTTGTGCTCATGTGAGCTAAAAAGGTGTATCCTTGAGTCTTTATATAGCCAGAGCCATATACATCATGCATGCTTTTCGAGAGAAACCCACTTAATACAAGACACATTATATTGAAGGTCATGAATTACATGTGCAGCAAAGCTTACAAAAACATTGCTTCACTGAATACTTGTGCACCATAAAAATATGTAGTAATATTAATATGTTTATTTAGCAGTATGTATGTATATATTTAAAGAGACAATATAATTTTAATACCAAACTGTACTTCATATAATTTATAAACCCAAACTATCCAGTAATAATAACTAACATTAATTGAAATAATTAAATCCTCCAAAAGTGTATACCCTAAATTACAGGTAGAACCAGTACAAAAGCATTCCTGCTACACAGGTGAGAACATCCAAGGCTATTGATAAACCACTTATTGGTCAATCCACTATAGCAAACCTTTCCTGTTGTCTTCATCATACCGATTCAATACATCCTTGTTTGTTCTTCAAAAGTGCAGCACAGCACTCATGTACACTTAAATTGTGTGTTGCTAATTAGTTGAAAATGTATGATTAAACGTCTATTAAATTACAAACTTAAAGCTTGTTGCTTAGAACAGGCTGGTTGATGAGTGTATTAGTGGTTTCTAAACACAGGTTTAATTTACAATGTCACAACAGTAACAACAACATGCTCCACTTTTCTCAGTGCTGAATTATAAGCATAATGTTAGCTGTTACTTTTTATAGTGTTATATAAAAGAAAACCATGTGATATATGGTATTATGTCCAAACATGTGGGAAGTTTCAATCCCCTAGCTAGCTTTAGTACTTACTGA
This sequence comes from Solen grandis, assembly GCA_021229015.1. Taxonomy (NCBI): domain Eukaryota; kingdom Metazoa; phylum Mollusca; class Bivalvia; order Adapedonta; family Solenidae; genus Solen; species Solen grandis. The sequence goes on from CM037784.1 coordinate 18,505,589, forward strand.
GAAAAGATTTTGCATGGAAAACATTAACTTAAAATATTCAAATTTCAAGTGAATCTGACATTTTTTTCAATGTAATCTAAGTTGAAAGGGGCATAACTGTGCAAAAATTAATTTAAGTGTTAATTGTAGTGAAGTCTGAAGAAAATATGTTTGACAGTTAATGAGAAATTGACCTAAAACAACAGCAAAAAAAAATTGACCAACACTTAATATTGTAAGTCGAAAAAAGGGCATACCTTTTTCCTCTTTTGATAGAGAACAAGTATTCCAAGTTTAAAGTAAATATGTTTAATGGTTTTAGGGAAATGGTCCTGAACAAAAACAAATACAGATTTTTTATAGCAGTTTCACACATTCATTTTTCCCAGGAGTTTACAGTAAGTTTCAATTTAAGTTAATTAGCATTATCATAGATCTACAGCTGCTATTCTTAAAACCAAGCCTGACATTTTCTCAGGCTTCATGTGCTGATAATTACAAACTTCATTACCTACCAATAACAGTCTCCCAAGCTTTTTTTTTTTTTTTTTTTTAGCACATATTGAAATTCTTTAGATCTTTTTTTTTTTTTTTTACCAGAGTCCTCTTATTGGTAGAACAGATTTAATTTGAGAATATATAAGAAAAAAATTAGAAAACCTGTAAGAAAACACAATCAGTTTTAATTACAATTTCTGACAAAATCAGAGACAGAGTGAGTTTCATTAAAAGAATTATTATTTAGGACTATGGCTGCAGTATGCATTTGGCTCCACTAGTAACTGACTGTACAGACTGCAAATATAACTAAATCTATCAAGCATGCCAGGCCCTGTGATCTCGAAAATACTTAAGTACGATCTTAGGCTCAAACTTGGGTATCATACTCAAATCCCTATTCAAAGTAATGGGCAGTCTGAGTATGAAAACCACACCATGTGATTTTCAAATTTTGAAGTATGTTAACCCTTTCCCTCATATAGACTCATTTTGACGCACTCAATAGGTACCACATAAAGCCTGATCTGCAGAAAACCACAGTTAAACCTTACCAAATTTAATTACAAAATCCTCATTTCCAGACCACTGAGGAGCAGCGAACAGCATAAAACCTGATCAGCCTGCGAGTTACTCGCTGATCTGGTTTTATGCTGTTCGCATAGGTCTTTTCATGGTTTCCTCTATGAGGGAAAGGGTTAATGTACCAATAAAATACGGAGCAAAAATATGTTAGACACAAGAGGGCCCTGAAGGCCCTGGAATCGCTCACCTGAAAACCAGGTATCATTAGTGGGAGGAAAAGAATCAGTAAATATCTTATAATAAGGAAAATAGGCTCTGCCCCCTGCCAGCCATGTTTTTAGATGGATCCAAATAATTTTAACAGTCTTCATAGAGAAAGACAAAGAACATCTGTGCTAAAAAACACCGATCCAAATAAATTTCACAATCATGATAAAGAGTGACCCAAGGGACATCTGTGCCAAAAATCTTTGAAATCCATGATGGCCCTAAATCGCTCACCTGAATTCAAATGCTTAGTAAGTAGGGATAAATTTCACTTAATAAATAGTTAAAAGGGTAAAACTAAGTAATAAATGTGTTGATATGATCAACTGGACTTGAAACTGATTTATCATGTTCTACTGAGTTTCATCAAAATCTGCTCTGTGGTTAAGGAGGAGATGTCATTTAAAGATATTTCAATTTTAAGCTCTAGCCGCAATTTTGTTCAGCAGACCAAAATGATTCTGGCTATTTTTGTGTAGTACCACCCAATGATCATTCCTATTGAATTTAATCAAAATCTGCTCAGCAATTATATAAAGGGGACCATGTTGTTTAAAGGTTTTCTACTTTAATCTCTGGTGGCCATCTTGTTTGGCAGATCACAACCATTTTAACCCTTTCCCTCATATAGACTCATTTTGACGCACTCAATAGGTACCACATAAAGCCTGATCTGCAGAAAACCACAGTTAAACCTTACTAAATTTAATTATAAAATCCTCATTTCCAGACCACTGAGGAGCAGCGAACAGCATAAAACCTGATCAGCCTGCGAGTTACTTGCAGGCTGATCTGGTTTTATGCTGTTCGCATAGGTCTTTTCATGGTGTCCTCTATGAGGGAAAGGGTTAATTGTTTTTGTGCAGTATCACCAAATGATCATTTCTATATGTGTGCACTTGTTTGCATTGGTGGGAAAAATTATCAATGAAAATATTATGAATGAAATTGTGTAATTTAAGCAAGTGAAGTGCAGCTGAGTTCACACACCTCTGGCATGTAATGCATACATGCCATATTTTCAGTAGGTCTCCCAGGGAGGTTTTGAAATTTTCACAGGGAGATTTGGGGTCCAGCCAGGGAGATTTTACGACATATATCAAAGAGACGTTATTATTAAAAAAATATATAAAAAAATACACATTTGATTACCCTCCATTAAATTCATTAACAGTTTATATTATATACTGTGTATTCCATTAATATTAAATTTTAAAAAAAAAAAAAAAAAATTTTTAATATCTTATTCAAATAGCAACTTAACTTTCCACAAGACCATTTCACACTATCTTGTAACAAATCAGAGGTCATGCCACTTACATCAAACACATTTAAATTGATACAGTATCTTTGATTTATTGAATGATTTCTGATCATATGGTTTTAATCAATGGGGATGAATAAAGATAAAGAGTCAGATCATATTTAATAATATTTTCACCTTCTGTCTTTTTTTTTTTTTCATAATTAAACTGCTTTTAGCTAAAATATTATTTCGCTGAAAATATTTATCGTGTACGGTATGGTGATATGAAGTGGTTACCCAACTCTTCCGATCAGCACATTCTCATTATAGTAAATCATTCAGCAGACGATATCCGTTGTCAATCAAATCAGCGTCGGTGTGAAAATTGCACTTCATTTGCAATTTACCGCTAGCTGAGGTGTACTTTATATGATGTGTCTATATGACGAGTTTTGTTAAGATTTAAATGATTGGTAAACAGCTGATCTAATTATCATTTATTGTTTACACTTCCGGTAAGTAAGGATTAGCTATTCTCCGGGACCTTTTTATCCCTGGTAAGATATACTAAAGCAATCATTTACGTCTTTATTACAATGTACCAAATGCATTCTAACCTTACTCATTCTAGCTTTAGTATTGCCTTGATAGCTGCTAATGACCCGACGATAATTGTTTCAACTGATAGACTGGCGAATCTGCTACCTGTCTGAATCACGCAATTTGATTGGATAAGGACAATCACACATTGCTTGTGGCTGTGTACAGCACACTGGTCAGGATTGATACTAACACATGTTCTTACGTAACCTTCCTGATGCTGTATCATAGTTTGGTAATTGAATGGATTATACTGAGTTCAAAGGGAAACTGGTTTGATTTCAGTCAGACCGGGAGATTTTCACCTCCCGGCGGGAGATCGGGAGACAAGTCGAAATCCCGGGAGATTTAATCTCCCGCCGGGAGATATGGCATGTACATTACTAATGTGTCCTTGGTTAATCTAATACAAATGTGGTAAATAAAATTATGTCGTTCAGCCCTCACAGCTACAAGATCCATTTGATAAATAAATAAAACGGTTCCAAATTACAAGCCACACTTTCTGCTTTACTGTTCCAGTTTATTCTTAATGCAACATTAGGACTCTCAGTCCTTTGATTGTTATTTCCCAATGATCACACCTCAAAATCTCAAGATCAAAATCTGCTCAGTGGTTTCGGAGGAGATGTCATTTACCTATTTTTAGCTCTGGTGGCCATCTTGTTTGGAGGACCTAAACCATTTTTGTGTAGTATAACCCAATGATCATTAATACTGAGTTTCATCAAAATCTGCTTAGTGGTTTACATACATGCCATATTTTCAGTATGTCTCCCAGGGAGGTTTTGAAATTTTCACAGGGAGATTTGGGGTCCAGCCAGGGAGATTTTACGACATATATCAAAGAGACGTTATTAATGAAAAAAAAAATAAAGAAAAATACACATTTGATTAACCTTCATTAACATTTTATATTATATACTGTGTATTGCATTAATGAAAATATCTTTAAAAATTATATCTAAAAAAAATCTAAAAATTTATTAATAGATATCTTTTTCAAATAGAAACTTAACTTTCCACAAGCACCGTTTCACATTAAATGCAACACTACCTTGTAACAGATCAGAGATCATGCCATTTACATCAAACACATTTAAATTGATACAGTATCTTTGATTTATGGAATGATTTCTGATCATATGGTTTTAATTAATGGGGATGAATAAAAATAAAGAGTCAGATCATATTTAATAATATTTTCACCTTCTGTCTGTGTTTTCTTTTTTTTCTAAATTAAATTGCTTTTAGCCAAAATATTATTTAGCTGAAAATATTTATCGTGTACGGTATGGTGATATGAAGTGGTTATCCAACTCTTCCGATCAGCACATCTCATTTCTCATTATAGTAAATTATTCAGCAGACGATATCCGTTGTTAACCATATCAGCGTCGGTGTGAAAATTGCACTTCATTTGCAATTTACCGCTAGCTGAGGTGTTCTTTATGTGATGTGTCCATATGACGAGTTTTGTGAAGATTTAAATGATTGGTAAACAGCTGATCTAATTATCATTTATTGTTTACACTTCCGGTAAGTAAGGATTAGCTATTCTCCGGGACCTTTTTATCCCTGGTAAGATATACTAAAGCAATCATTTACGTCTTTATTACGATGTACCAAATGCAGTCTAACCTTACTCATTCTAGCTTTAGTATTGCCTTGATGGCTGCTAATGACCCGACGATAATTGTTTCAACTGATAGACTGGCGAATCTGCTACCAGTCTGAATCACGCAATTTGATTGGATAAGGACAATCACACATTGCCTGTGGCTGTGTACAGCACACTGGTCAGAATTGATACTAACACATGTTCTTACGTAAGCTTCCTGATGCTGTATCATAGTTTGGTAATAGAAAGGATTATACTGAGTTCAAAGGGAAACCGGTTTGATTTAAGTCAGACCGGGAGATTTTCACCTCCCGGCGGGAGATCGGGAGACAAGTCGAAATCCCGGGAGATTTAATCTCCCGCCGGGAGATATGGCATGTATGGGTTTAGGAGATGTTGTTTAAGATTTTTATATTTTAGCTCTGGTGGCCATCTTGTTTAGCTTGAACCATTTTAGCTTTTTTTGTTCAGTACCACCTAAGGATCATTCCTTTAAAGTTTTATCAAAATCTACTCTGTGTTTTAGAAGTCATAGATATTGTTTAAAGCAAAAGTTGACAATACACAATGGACAATGGACAAAGACTGATCCCAATTAATACCTCACCTAAGCACTTAGTGCTCAGGTGAACTTAAAATAAGATGACATAGTTATTGTTCTTACTCACTGCACTTCTCCAATTTTAAGTTATCATCGACATATATTTTTAAGTTTCAAGTCAATACCATGTATGGTTGTCAAGTTATGGCCAAGGTTAAAGCTGTCTGCAGACAAATAGGCCAAAAACAAATATGCCCATTTGGGGGCATAAAAATAAGATACTTTACATAAATAAAAAAAAGTTTCTTTTTTTTTTCTTCTTTTTTTTTATATTTGCATCCTTTTGATTTAAATACATATGTTTTAATATAAATATAACCAACTGTAAGAATAAGAGAAAGAGGAGGAGTGATTCCATTAAACACATTTTATGTTCATCATCTTTTCTTCTAATACAAACTTGTTTACATTGGGTTTAATTTATTAGCATTGCTTGAAGATTTGATTAAAGCGTGTTTTTCAAAATAAATGCGATATCATTACATTAAAAACTTGTTTTCTCAACACTATCAGTGCTTTGATTTTTTACCATAGTATTTAGTTGGAGTTACCTGGTTTGGAAAGCATGCAGGTTTCCCACCTTTTCTTGTCCACAGGTCAGTTTGACAAGGGACATCAGAGAAAAAAGATAACCTCTTTATGTTTGTTGATAGTAATTTATATAGGATCAAGTTGGAAAGCAGGTTAGATTGAATATTATAAGACTTATGTGTATGATTTCCATTTATTTAAATATTTCAGTGATTTTTTTATTAAATTACCATAATGTAATTACTGAAGTGTTGGATAGGTCTATCTTTTTATACACTGTCACTAGTGTTCAACTTAATGCATTACTCTTCAATGTCTCATTGGGCATCTACTTATGTGGGTACTACTGGTAAAAGTATTTTAGCCAATTTTTCTAACGGACAGATTTTTTCTAGAATTTTGCACATAAGTACTTCAGACTATGACTAAAATAAAATATTTGAACAGTGCTGTGCCTTATAGGACCAAATGGAGTAAGATATTGAAATGTTTTTGGAAACTTCATAAATCTGGTTCGTTAAACTCTGCGAAATATATGTGTAAATTGCTGCTTACACGTGACTATTCGTGCTACGAAGTTGTGTCCAACCAACAAAAAATGGCAGTGTTTTGAGACAAAATGACTCAATGGTGAGAAAAGCAGATATCAGAGTTGGAGTTTCTTGTGTTTTTCTTGGAGGTGGATGCCTTGGCTTGTGTCAGGACCTGAAAATATCCCAATCACTGTTTTTGTTTGTGATCAGACTGTCGGAAGATCACCGGTATCGAAATTCACCCTCGGTGAGTTCCATCCCTTGTTTATATATAGACACTAATCTATTTTTTTTCAAGTACTACATGCCAGATCCCTGTGGGCAGAACAAACGGGAGTGAGACTGTCTTCAACATAATTCATGAACAGCTTCATATATGTGCCTGTCTGTGATTTTTGAATAGGATTAAGCAGTGTTCTTCAAGCGTCGTGAATGTGTAGGAATGCTGACGATGTCATTTTGTGTTGAGCCAGGATTCTGTGATGACGTGACTATCATTACAACTGTACGGTGTGTATGCAAGCAATCCATATGAAATTTTGTAATTTAACTGCTATTGAATTATATTTTACTGGTCTGAATTTTCAGATATCATAATTGTGTAATAAAGAAATGTGAGCACTTTCCACGAACTTTATGGACACCACTCATATATATTTATCTTGATAAAAAAAAATTAAACAGATTTCCCTTATATTTTAAGGTTCAATCCTCTAATATAAAGGCTTTCTGAAAATGTAAAAGAAATATATATAATTATAATCGTGTTTTGATACATGAATCTTAAAATTTGGGGTTTCATTTTATCATTCTACTGAAAATGAGGACTTAAAAAATAAATAAATAGATAAATAAAACTGAAATCAGTGGTAACCCACTGAAATGTCCTGGTAGCACTGTATCAGTTCCAAGTAGACATAGTCTCCTAATGACTGAAATACAGGTGGGACTTTCACTTACTTGACCATCCAGAAATAGGTATTTGTTATCAAAATAATTATTTTTGATGCATCTACCAATTTCTATTTAAAGATTCATTTACATCTTTATTTGCAGGAGGCTGGCGATCATGCAAAACAGGTCATCTACCCTCTCAACCTTGATACCTTGACAATTCGAATCAGCCCGAATGGTATTTGCATGGTAATTCCTCCACCACTACCAGAATGGTACAGGCAAAAGAGTTGCCTGTTCAAATATACCCTCATGTAAGTTTGATGTCATTCAAGGTATGGATCCTTCATTATTTTGGTTGATTAGCTTGGAAAGATATTAGAATCATTGAAAGTCTTTTACGAGTAGAGAAAAACTGTAAAATAGATTAAAATAGTATTGTTAACTTATTTTTCTGGCTCTAGAAAAAGCAATATAAAAATGGGGATTTTCATCATGCCCAAAAGATCTGTGATTGGGGGACATATTGTTTTGTCCTGTCTGTTTGTTTGATGGTTAAAATGTCAGGAACTTGAACAATTTCCTTACTCAAAAACTATACAATGAACCAACTTGAAACTTCTTATATGAAATGAAAAGGACTAGGAGAGTGCAGGAAACTTGTAAACTAAACGAGGTAAGGACTTGAAACTTTATATATATATATACCGATAGATGGAAAAAGTGGGAAATGCAGTGACCAAGAATCATAACACTACATGGACCAATTTTCAAATTATCCCTCTTAATTTAACCCTTTCCCTCATATAGACTCATTTTGACGCACTCAGTAGGTACCACATAGAGCCTGATCTGGAGAAAACCACACTTAAACCTTACCAAATTTAATTATAAAGTCCTCATTTCAAGACCACTGAGGAGCAGCGAACAGCATAAAACCTGATCAGCCTGCGAGTTACTTTAGTTTAATTTATCAAGTAGTAATAAGTAACAGATTTGGGGACTTCATATTTATATATAGTTTTGAAATGGTCAGTTCTTCCCCCATTTCAGACTAGGTTTGAAGGTGGGCAAAATAAATCAAGTAATAATAATTAATATATTTAGGGTCTTCATATGTAGTTATGAAATGCTCCAGTTCTCTCCCCATTTCAGACTATGTAATATGATGGTGGGCAAAATTAATCAAGTAATAATAATTAATGTATTTAGGGTCTTCATATGTAGTTATTGAAATGGTCCAGTTCTCCCCCCATTTCAGATTACTTATGAAGGTGGGCAAAATTTATCAAATAATAATAATTAATATATTTAGGGTCTTCATATGTAGTTAATGAAATGGTCAAGTTCTCCCCCCATTTCAGACTACTTATGAAGGTGGGCAAAATTTATCAAATAATAATAATTAATATATTTAGGGTCTTCATATGTAGTTATTGAAATGGTCCAGTTTTCTCCCCATTTCAGACTACGTATGAAGGTGGGCAAAATTAATCAAATAATAATAATTAATATATTTAGGGTCTTCATATGTAGTTAATGAAATGGTCCAGTTCCCCCCTCAAATAATAATAATTAATATATTTAGGGTCTTCATATGTAGTTAATGAAATGGTCCAGTTCTCCCCCCATTTCAGACTACGTATGAAGGTGGGCAAAATTAAATAGTATTAACTCAGATTATGGGTCTTCATAATCATGTAGTTAATGAAATGCTCCAGTTCTCTCTCCATTTCAGACTATGTAATATGATGGTGGGCAAAATTAATCAAGTAATAATAATTAATGTATTTAGGGTCTTCATATGTAGTTAATGAAATGCTCCAGTTCTCTCTCCATTTCAGACTATGTAATATGATGGTGGGCAAAATTAATCAAATAATAATAATTAATGTATTTAGGGTCTTCATATGTAGTTATTGAAATGGTCCAGTTCTTCCCCCATTTCAGATTATGTAATATGATGGTGGGCAAAATTAATCAAATAATAATAATTAATATATTTAGGGTCTTCATATGTAGTTAATGAAATGCTCCAGTTCTCCCCCCATTTCAGATTACTTATGAAAGTGGGCAAAATTTATCAAATAATAATAATTAATAGTGGGCAAAATTTATCAAATAATAATAATTAATATATTTAGGGTCTTCATATGTAGTTAATTGAAATGGTCCAGTTCTCCCCCCATTTCAGATTACTTATGAAGGTGGGCAAAATTTATCAAATAATAATAATTAATATATTTAGGGTCTTCATATGTAGTTATTGAAATGGTCCAGTTCTCCCCCCATTTCAGATTACTTGTGAAGGTGGGCAAAATTAATCAAATAATAATAATTAATATATTTAGGGTCTTCATATGTAGTTAATTAAATGGTCCATCTCATTATTTTTCCTTTGGGTATAATTATTTGTCTTCATAAGTATTTAATAAAATGATCCATTTTTCCGACTTTTTTCAGAGTAATTTGTTCTAGAAGTTATATTTTCATAGATTGTGGGTCTTCATGGGTAGTTCATGGGTCCAGTTTTTCCCCTATTTTTTGAAACTAGATCAGTTGGCAAGTTTTTTTTCATTATGTTTGTCATATATCACTGTCAACATAATATAAGTGGTCAGTTCTAGCAATCTTGTTGAGATTTAGAATTTTAGTCTGATACGGCATTTTTGAGGTAAATTGTGGTTGTAAATGTTCTATCGGGGCAGTAAATCTATTCACAAATGTCTTGAGTGATATATATAAAAATTAATCTAACAATCGTTTTTGGATGCACTGCTTGGACGGTACCCTGTACTAAAACCATGGAGGATACAGCCCCATGTAAGTAGTTTATTGAATATTGTTTTTCAATTTCACATAAACAGGTTTTTTTTTCTCTAAGTATAATGTTACAATGTTAATTTTTTTATCTTTTATACAGACATGTCAAGAAGTTGCTTAATTTTTTTTTCTTGTTTGATTTTTCCATTATAACTAATGTGCATATACTGTTATTTCTTCAGCTATTTAATGGACCTGTCAATGTCTGAAAAAGTGGCACGACTTGACCCGCCAATGTCTTAAAAAGTGGCACACAATGTTCAGAAATAAAAGTTAAGAGTTCTCTGTGTTTGGGGTTCACAGATATCAATTTCGATTGATAACGTCCCCCGGTTTCTGAGCATTGTGTGTGTATCAAAATGGGCCATGTGATGCGTCTGGTGTGGTGTGCTTTAGCCTCCACCACTGACTAGCCAGTTTCTGGTGAAAAAGGAGCTTTTGTCTCCTCTGCCAGTATATAGCCTCTCCATGGTCAAGCCCTATACAGTGCCTCCTCGTGGCGACACACGTCAACTGAGGACCTCGTGTCCTCAGGCTGAACTGTAGGGGACGATCAGCTTAATTTCCATATTAAGATATCATGATATTAGTAAAATATTAAGAGTTTGTTTAAAAACAAGGGGCACATTTTAAAACCATTTAAACTGGAAAAAGGTGTTAGACATGGTTGTCCATAAATTTAAACAATGACATTATCAAACTCTTTCAAACTATATTGCAAAGAACACAGAAACTGAAGGTATTCAAGTACATTTGTATTTACCATAATTTGACTCAGAGTAGAATCCTTAAAGAATGCATATTTCAGCATAAAATATTTATATGCAGATTTTAAAGGAAAAACTACTCTTGGATTACATTTATGTGGGATAATGATAAATACTTTCCCAGCCTTCTGCAGCATTTCAGGAAGGAGATCTTCATAGGTCCACTTTTTGAAGAAACAAAGAGGAGCTTATAATTGTTGTGATCCTCTTGTCTGCATTGCTGTTAATTTATTTAAGGTCTAATATCAAAAGCTGTAAAATATTAATTTCTGCAAAGCAATCCCCTTTTTAGACTTTTAACCTAAGTTTTTTGTTAAGGTCAATTTCTCAAAAAACAGTCACTTATTCTCTTAACATTTGGAATACTTGTTCATTTTCAAAGTGGGAAACAATAGTCAAAGGGCAAGTAACAAATTCCATTTTTGCACAGCCCCCTTTCCACTCCAGATTTTTATTTGCTGTTAATTAAAAACAGGAAAAGTAAGATTCACTTGAAACTTAGAATATTTTATGGTAATGTTTTCCCTGCCAAATTATTGTCAGAACTAAGGTTAGGAGATTGAAACTTCCCTGCAATGAGTTTGGGTTTAATACCTTATATTACATACCATGTGATAATTCTGACATGCATTTTTTATCCTTCCTGCTTTATTCCAGAATTATTTTTACTTTACAATTGATGTCTCATCTAACTATAGTAAATATTGTTAAAAAATATTTACCTTAAAGCATGGGTAACTTGACTATCTTTTTTCTGATATGATAATCCCCATATTAACTTGGAGAATTACTAATTGTGCAGCATTTTAAAAGAATATATATTTCATTATGAAATAACTCAAATTGCAATATTGCCACTTCCCCAGTACTGTTTTACACTTAATTTTCTCCTCAATTATTTCTGTGAATTGATGATAGAGAGAGGAAACAAAAATGATAACAAGTTTATTGTTACACTAAAAACAGTAATAGCTAACATACTATTCAGGGTTCAGAAAAGTAGAGCTCACTTGTCAAAATGAATCTTTATTATCTTGTCAATGGAAAAAAGGTTAATGGTTCAATGAAGCCTTTTGGTGTTATACCAAGAGGACTGGGTTCAACTCCCAGGGAACCATTTCCTGTCCTGCAAACCTGATAATTTATTCCAATTGTGATTTTTTCATTGTTACTTTTTGTCTATGCTACGTTCCGCCTAAACCTGGTCTGATATCACTGACACTTCACAAGACTTATTTAAAGTACCAAGCCTATTTCTGCATATCTTTGTAACAATTCAGTCAAAATTAATTTTCCCTGAGTTGTTGCCTGTTTCTATTTTTCATGCATCTGCATGCAAATTGAAAAGCATTCTAAGTGGTAGATGGAACTGAGTTGTGTTCTGGACTAAAAATCATTAAATAATTTAACCCTTTCCCTCATACAGACTCATTTTGACGCACTCAGTAGGTACCACATAAAACCTGATCTGCAGAAAGCCAAACTCAAATCTTACCAAATTTAATTGTAAAATCCTCATTACCAGACCACTGAGGAGCAGCGAACAGCATAAAACCTGATCAGCCTGCAAGTTACTCCTAAAGTCCTTCCTATAGAAGTCTATGTATAATCAAGTGACGCCATTCCTTGTGCTTTCTGATGAAAAGATTTTTTCTGCTTTTCCTATGAAAATCTATGTAGAATCGAGTGACCCCTAGGGCGGGGCCAATTTTGACCCCCGGGCCATAATTTGAACAAACTTGATAGATGGCCATTAGGTAGAGCTGGGAACTACAGGTTGGAACTGTACCCCTGTATACCATGGTTATTAGGTAAATACTGCAGTACGATATAAAGCACAAAATATTCAGGGACTTGTTTTGAAGACTATTAATATAATGAAATTGCAAAGGAAAAATGGGTAAGACTTCACGGTCATTATTGGTAATGAGTGAATATTTTAAAATAAAATTGTATTTTCTAATATTTAAATGGAAATTGATACATTTGTATAATATCTACACAGGTTAATTAAACAATAATTTTTATAAGTAACGACAAAATTATTGTTCATTTCCGTTTTTTGGTATTATTCTTCCTTATACATGTACTGGTTTGGACCACTCTATTTTACCGGTATACTGGTAAAACCGCACACTACTTTCTACCATTAGACCATGTTGCACACCAAATATCTAAATTCCAGGCCCTGTGGTTCCTGACAAGTAGATTTTTCTAGTTTTTCCTATCTAAGTCTATGTAAAATCAAGTGACCCTTGGGGGGGGCGGGGGCCAATTTTAACCCCAGGATCATGATTTGAACAAACTTGGTAGATGTCAATCAGGCCATGATACACACCAAATATTGAAACTCCAGGCCTTGTGGTTTCTGACAAGAAGACCTTATGAAGTTTTTTCTATATATAAGCCTATGTAAAATCACTTGACATCAGGAGATAGTATTCTCTAAAACACGTATGTCACCTGCTGAATCGTGATGGACAAAGTGTGACAGACAGACAGACGACAGACGACAGAAAAGTGATCTCTGTGTCACCTTAAGCAGCAGGTGACTCAAAAAGATAAACGTAATACCTCATTATCGCATTGTACCAGAGACATAAGATAAAAAATACCATTATCAATAAGAGTAATTGATAAGATTCTTTTTCCTTTGCACAATCAGAGATGTATATTGTTATACATTTGTGGTATAGTATATAGTTCATCAGTCTGATTGTGCCATGGAAAAAAATACCATATGAATTACTTTCATCCTTTTATTTATGTATATTTTTTTTTTTCATTTTAATTATTATTTTTATAAGTAAATAAAATGTTTCCTTGCTTAATGTTGATATATAAATTACAAAATATTTTTAACAAGCAAAATAACAAACAGAAGGGTTGAAAAAGAAAATAGCATGGGCAGCTCATTCACTGCCAAATCTAAAGCCTGTGCCAAATCTAGGGTTAAATCTTGGTGCACATGATTATAAGCATGCACAGTTGGCATAACCCAGATAAGCTCTGACAGGTCCTTATCCTGAAAAAAAAAATCCACCATTACAAGGAAAAACTACACCCCCTAGCCTAATTAATAGACCTAAAGTTTAATCATGGTCCTTAAAATGCTTAAAAATTACTCTTACAGCATCCAATGACTTGGAGTTACAGGCTCTTTTTCTCAAAGTCTATAAAGGCTTGCAATTACTTAAAAATTTCCATGATCAATTGATGGACCATGAGCACAATTTAATGATGGATGAATTACCTTAATCAGCACATGGCTCTACAGTTGGAGTCAGTGTTCTTGTGGCCACTTGACTTTGAAGCACCTATGTTATTGAAGTAGGCTCAGTCTTTAATTTTCTTTCCCTCTATCTGCAATCCAAATACATGTTCTGGTAAAGCCATTTTTTGAAAGAGTACAAGTACTGATGAAATGTGCTCAATCATAGAAATGGTTGATCTAATTAAAGATGATGATGGTGGCCAATGTTGAAATACTGATATTAATATTTGAAAAGTGATCATTTAGTCATGTAACGTTTATAATTAAAAGCTTAATTTGATAATAATATCTTTACAATAATTTTCTTTCTGTAACATATTGCAAATACTGGTAATAACATCTCAATTGATGTGTGGTGATCAATCACAGCATTATTGACCTAAATTTGATGATGATGATGATGATGATGATGATGAAGTAAAATCCACTCATGCAAAATCAGTTAATGCTTAATTTGATATTGATGATAATTACTAACATAACCAGCTTTAACGCATAAAACGCAAGATTTAAGTAGATTTATAATATTGGGTTTACTGGAATTGCTTGAAAATTTGATCCTTATTTATTATGCCCTCCTTCGAAGAAGAGGGGGCATATTGTTTTGCAAATGTCGGTTGAATTGTCTGTCTGTCCGTCGGTAGACCACTTCGTTTCCGATCAATAACGCTTGGGTCCACATTTCTCATAGGATGATTGGTCATGACTAGTAGATTAGTTCAGTGCTTCACTGTGGTAATTATGCAAAAGGTCAGTATGTGGCTAGCATCTTTTTTTTTTATATATCTGTCATTTCAGTGTTACACTAACCCTTGGAGGTATCTGAGGTCCAAAGTAGTACGTTACATGGGTTTGTCTCAAGACTTGAAGCTGTCAGTCTCAGAATTGTAATACTATATATGAACTAACCAATATCTGCATTTTACTATCCAAAATAAGTTATGAGCCACTTTGCATCAAAACAAACTATATCTGTCCACATGGTAAATGTGCACATTACAGTGACAATTACCCAACATCAAAGACATATCAGTTCTTTTGTGCATTCTTGCCACAATTATTGTCGTCATAAATATTTTTGGCATAAAATTGATTTTTTGACACCTGTTGCTTAATCTCAGCAAACTGTGTTAACTGTAGAGTTGCAGTTAATCATTCAATCATTTTTACAAAATTGAGAGGTTATTCGGTTTTCAAAGTAGAGAATTGAATGCTTGGAGATGTAAGTGACAATGTCATACACTACTAAAAACTCATCCATCTCCAGGAATAAACATCATTGTAATAAAGCACAATGTCTTTCAATTATGTAGAGACAGTGAGTTACACTATAACATACTGCAGATATTTATAATATTGTCCCAAAACAGGTCTCAAAGAGAAGTGTTTCACGGAAAGAACTCTATATTTATCAAAGGATCTGTTATTCAATCAAATAATTTAATTAATTGATTATTAAAATTTTGCGAATATGAAGAATATGTTTCAGCAGAGACCAATAAATAACACAGATGCGGAGCTTTTTCTTTGCCCATATCAGTTTTCTGAAATCACGCCTAAGCCCGAGACTTCAACGAGACCTAGAAACAAGATTGGAAATACGTACATGTATTTACAAAAAGTTCTTTTGACATTTGATTTAATTTAGTATTGATATGATTAGTTTGTTTAGTTACTAATTTGATTGCTTTTGACATAAACAGACAGATGTCAGATGTAGTGAGATTGATCGATCACACAACAAGACACAATTAAGGGAATCAATCAGTAATAGAGGTGTCATGATATACTGGTATATCGGTATATTTCAGTATGCAGCTTAACAGTATTGTACAGCAATACGAAATCAACGTACCGGTATTTTAGCCATATTTTTCCATAGTAAGATTTAATTTTAAAATGTAACCTGCTATATATTTGCCAAATCTAAAGATAAAAGTGTTCTGTGTGGTAAGAGTTGTGTCCCTTATTGTGCTTGTATTTCTTTAAAAGTTATTGTCAGCTAGCTGCAGTGCTAGTGAAGCTGCAGATGATGACTGCAACACCTTTATCAGCATTGTTAAAACACAATCAGGATCATTTTGTCATGAAATGCTTGCAAATAATTATATACATGAATATACACTATTTTTATTACTGATTTTAACTTATATGCCTATATATTTGAGAAAAAAAAAAATTGATGTCCATATGGTTTTTCAAAAAATTCAAAACTAATCCTTAATTTCAAAATGGCTGCCACCATTGTGACTGTTATTTATATACATCTACATGGTTACGTCAATCTGTCAAACCTGAAATGACAGTGCACAAGAATAAGTTAAAAGGTAAAGTGCCTGAAAGAATAGTAAAAGTTAGAAGATAGTAATGGTCAAGATGCAAAAATTAAAACTGAGAAAAGAGAAAAAGACCCAGTTGCTGTTTTGTAACCATCTAGACAAGACCTTTCCAGCTTCAGTGGCAGTACCAGGGCGTGAAACCCTGCTGGCAAAGCTCAAGTCTGTCATGTGGGAACTACTTGGCAACTGGGAGAACAGCAGTACCCTAAAAGGGTCAGGTTGCAGAGCCCACTCTTGAAGGATGCCAAAGAGGGGGCCTCAGCTACTGATGCTGGTAGTGTGTTCCATGTTGGAATGCTGCGAGGGAAGAAGCTGTATTTATGACTGTCTGAAGAAGTACTGTAGGGAAGGTATCTAGTGCTATGGCTGGATCTTGTCATGTTAGTAATTTGGACACTAGTTTTTAAGCTTCTTAAAAAAAAAAATTCAAAATCATTGACAGGGTTTCTGTTTGTCAACTTTGCAAAGTAACAATTAAAAATAGTGGTGGAACTACAAACTTAAAAAGGCATATTGCATGTCACTCTTCTAGTATGATATCGTAAGTAGGAGCTGATCGATCTATTTCACTTGAATCTGCCCAAAATGAGCCAGGCTCTATGAGTTATAAGATTAAATGAAAAGTCATTAAGAGTATTGAGCATTATTCAGAATATTCTAGTCATGACATTGCCAATCATATCTTGATAGTCAAAACCTTAAATGATATTGAAAACTGTATTACTTTTTTATATATTTATTTATTGTAATATTATATATTTGAGCAGTTGAATTAAAAGATTTTAAGCTAGAAAGCATATGCAGTCATATTTCTTTGGTTTGGGAGCAATATATTGTGATATGTATCGCAATACAGTGCTAGCATATCAAAATATATCGTCTGGTACACTTCTGGCATATTGTGACAACCCTAATCAGTAAGCAATCATTCTACAGGTTTGCCTTTGAAGATTTGTGTTAATAACACAGGTCAGTCAATTTTCAAAAGAACATGAAGATCCCCCTAGCTCATTGTATTGTATCTTATGTTGATTATTACGGCTTTCCGCAAACCTGCGGAAAACGTATAGGGTTTGTTATGTTTTTTTTAATGTGTTTGATATACTATACTTACAGAACAGAACATACCTTTATTGAATATAACTTGAACAACATTCATTCATCGTTATACAAGGACAAATACACATGAACAAAACAGCATGCGAGAGTGAAGACAACATGACAACATTTACAGTTGTACTCTAACAAATGACAAGACAAAATTAAGGAAGGAAATATGTTGTATATCCCCAGGCTGTATTTGTTTTTACCTGGGTATAAAGATTTGTTCAGTTCTGGTATCCACAAGGCAAATGAGGGTGTGGAATTATTATTATCAAGTAATATAGGAAACATAATCAAATTATTCTAATCTTGTCAAATAGATAGATAGTCAAATAGATATTTTTTGGCAGGTGCGCCATCTTTAGGGTCAAGCGTGACTCTTTTGCATATACGCAAATAGGGTTTGCAGAGTGTTCAAACAGTTCTACAAAGTTTGATTTAACATTTGAATTGCTAAAATCAACATCTATATGGGGAATAATTTGTCAAACAAGTATGAGAGAATAAAACAGTGGCTTAGCAACTCTGAATGTACGTAAAAAGCAAATTCATTTTCATATACTGGGTATTGCTTGATCTAGCAGACAGTCCAATTCTCCCAAGAAGATTGCAAAAATCTTATCAATCTGCAAACAACTTTTAAAGTGGCCTCATGTCCTATTCAATAACTGTTGTTAAATTTTACCCACTGTTTTAATGAATAAAATTTCTACTTGCTTTAAAACAGT
Source organism: Solen grandis (assembly GCA_021229015.1). NCBI lineage: Eukaryota > Metazoa > Mollusca > Bivalvia > Adapedonta > Solenidae > Solen > Solen grandis. The sequence goes on from CM037784.1 coordinate 18,523,919, forward strand.
AGTAAGAATACACTTAGATATATGGGATTACTAGAGATAAGTAATAAGATCCTGAAGGCTTCTAGTTTAGTTTTAAAGAACTGTTATAATTTTATATGATTATCATCAGTTTATCAGCAAGATTTGGTATGGAAATATACTAAAAGAATGTCTTCCTCTTCAAAATACAATATTTCTATCTTAATTTTTTAATTCTAATATAATAATTTTAGTTAAAATCAGGGTCTCTATATATATAATGAAACCCTGGTTATAATGTACATAAAATAGAAAGGATATAAATTATTAATATATCAATGACAGGTAGTCAAGTTAGTTATTTCATTTATGTTGTCACGATTGCCCCCCTCCTTCCGCTTAAATTAAGGAAGTGGGGGAGGGGATGTGTATACCGGTACTGGCGATACATAAAAGTGCCATATCTGGTCAAAGTAGAACACATGCTGTGCCAACTGAAAAGAAGGTATGGCATGCACCTGGTGTTATGACATTACATGGTTTAATTATCGACCTTGTATTAAATATACATAAACGCACAGGGACGTACAAGATAACAACCAATCAAAGAGCTACAATTAACTAATCAAAAATATATTTTAAAAGAGCTGCCAATACATTTATATAGAATTTAGAGAATTTAACTTTTATTTCATTATGAACGTTTTGATCTCATGGATAAGGAAAGATTGATAATTTGACTTAAAGCAATTACATTACTTTGTTTTCTATTTTCAAAGGTAGTATGTTTGATAATTAATCATGACATGTGCATGAAACATCATCATAGATATTTTAATTTATATGTTGCTGATATCGTATATATTTTACAAAGTTATATAGTTATAATATTTACATCTAAATTATAAACAATGTTCATTTAACGGCCAGTGTAAACCTATCTTTATGATGTGTATACAGGTTTAGTCAAAGATCCACACCAAACAATATAGCATAAATCTTGGGTTTAGTGAATTTGAAATAGCTTTGGTTTAGTATATGATCTTTAAAGCTCAGAAATATGAAAAGAACGTTTATGTTATATTGAGTTCCAGCATATGTAATTGATATTTTTGACATGAAATTTTCTTTGTGCGAATGTAGTGGATGACCTATAATCGCTCATTGGTGTATAAACTACACTGGTATCACAGGATTCTACATCAATATAGTTCATACACTTATTAACTTGCAAACCTCGAATTAATTTTAAAGTTGCAGACTTTCAGCATTTGTTTATATTTAGGTGTGACTCTTTATATGTGCATGTTTTAATAGTAGAGGCCCCATTCTTTGATCAACCTTTTCTCTTTCATACATCAAGAAGTGTATGCATGACTGATCTTATATTAGTAACACTTGACCCCAAAGATGGCCGTCACAGTCAGGTGTGCTCGACTGATGATGTCATAGGACTTGACTATTTGAGTTAACCCTGGTTTTGACAGTATTTCAGTCATATAGCGATGTCCAGCTAAATTACAGGTGGAGGAAGACCACGAATGCACGGAGGCATCCGGGTAGAACCATCGACCTACCTCAAGCCAGCTGGAAGGCTTCCTCACATGAAAATCTGAATGACCCTTCCATGTTTCAAACCCACGCGGTGAGGAGCTGAGTGAGTGCTACAGTCAGCGACTTTACCCTCTTGGCCACGGAGGCCCCTACGTCATATGAAAACTATAAGCGTCATTCAATGACAAACAAATAATTTCAAGTTTTTAATTGCTAAATTATCAAAATCTGTCATCTTGAAAGGAGAGCAACTATGATTATGTTTAAAAAAAATATGAAGAATATATATATAATATTGTATTGTGTTTTTCAATTAATTACATGTAATTGAAATGTACTATAAAAATTCAATATAAAAAACCCTCTAGACAATTCACCATATTTATAAAAACTATGAGTTCAATTTAACAACTTATCTGAACCAATAACTATATTTATAAATTCAATTTACCATCTCTGGTTTCAGCTAGTTGTAATCTCAATATACAATGGTGTGTAACATTTCTTCCTTAAGTATAGGAATATCGTAAAAAAACTCATTCGGCACCGTCTTACGTTCGAACATCCTCAAGTAGATCAAAAGTGAGGATAGACAGCGTGTAGTATCGTTATATTTTTTGACCTCCCATGAGCGTCTGTAACAACTGTATAAACACGTGACATTTGCATTTCATTCACGTGCAATGCTATTCTTCTTTGTTTACTCGCCTTGGTATTTCTGCGAATCTCGGGTTGAATGAAGCAAATTAAGAGCCATGCATATCCATACCTATATTATTTCATGATTTCATAAAGATGTTGATGAGGTGTTATTTTGCTCATAATTATTGATAATATTTATATAAATGTCTATAAAAATAGCATTGTACTCACGACTGATTTTTCAGCAGCATAAAGTTCAATGTTGAGTTCCAAGTTACAACCTGTGATCTTCAAGACACACACATTAAGAATCATTTTTTACACAGATCAATAATCCCCCGTGCAGCAAGCATGTAAAGTCGGCTGCAAAACAAAGTCTACAAGGGAGGCAACTTGTATCGGATTTTTCATGTAGCTACAAAAGAGTTACACATCGTGTATGTTGAACGACAGCGAGTTGAGAAAATATTCGTTGTCATCGATCGGCAAAATCATCATTTTCAGTTGTACCCTGGTTACAAAGAAGTAGTGTATTAGTCGAAATACAACCCTATATCAAAGTTAAAAAAAAATTAGAACATCCGCCTCGTAACCGGAATGTCATGAGTTAGAATCCCGGCCAAGACGCATCGGTCACTAAAATCTCGCTTGCTTGGCGCTCATTCTATCAGGATAGTTTAAGGGGCTGTATTCAATATACTGATTAGATCTGACTCATAACGTTCCTTAACCTTTAATTTTGTCACAGGACATATCTATTACCCGCTGTTACTTTACCGCGGTTGTCTTTCTTTTTTTCTATTCTTTCACTCTTCTCCTTTGCACCAGGGTCTCTTTCTCTCTCTCTAGTATTAAAGAGACCCTGTTTGCGCTTGGAAATTAGCTAGGACTGTCTTAATATTATCTTTTTTATTTTACTAAATTCATTTTATGCTACAAATATACAACTCTCTTATTCTTTTTCTCCCGGTGTTTCACACGCATTTCCTTATGTCCAAATGATTTTTCTCTCCCCCACCTCTCTCTCTCTCTCACACACACTTATTCTTTATTCAAAGAGACACGGACTACAGAGCAGATAATTAGTACATATAGTTGGTTCCACATATGGATCACTAATTGAAATTTGATTGAGGTTCCCTTAATTCGATGCCGATTCCCAAGGACTGGTCTAACTAGGCCTTTTGTGTGTTTTACACCATCACGCGGTCAGATTGTTTGTTTTGTGTTTAGAGACGATTCAGGACATTTGCCTCGTCATCATGTTCGATGTTTGACACACCTGAACCCAATACAACAAGAATTTCTCAAAAGAGACTGCATCAAATTAAAAAAGAAAAAAAAAGAAAAAAAAACAAAACATGAATGGGTAACTATCTAACTATCAAGAAAATATAGAAGGGTCGAATTGCATTTTGATTTTTTTTTCAAAAGTATTTGACATTTAACACAAATAATTGAAAATCTAAAAACTCACCATTCACTTTGCTGCTTTTTTTTTCGCTCCACATACCGGTATGTATGTTTAAACCCTTATTTGTATCACTGGGAATCCATGTTTTTTTTGTTTTGTTTTTTTAAAGCAGGTCACATTTTGGTGATCCATATGAGGTTCCCCATGATTAAAGAATCTTTGGTCTCCTCCCATACATATATCAACGACCACGCAAACTCTAACATCAGTGCTACGGAAAAAATTCCATAAGTAATATCGCGTTCTGTTCATTCTATATGAAAACTCCAACCCAGAACCACACACACAGTTTTGTATTACTATCTTAGCGAGACTTATACCTCTTACGGTTTTAATCTTGATGTGTACGTACATGTAGTGGACTGTGGTTAACGGATAGGCAGAAAAAAAGGAAATATACACATTATTTTTCACTCGAAATAGACTGGCACATCATGAGAATATACATTCATCTATAAAGTGCGATAGTATCATCATTATAGCATGAAAAGGACAAATGTTATTCGAGTTCCCTGAGGTAACCTTAATATCCCAACCCTCATCAGTCCCAGAGACAAATGCAAAACGACTCTTGCTAATTTTTGGACCAGATAAAATCCAGTATGCTCGTCTCAATGATTCCTATCACATTATGCATATCATATGAATCACGTTCAGGTCCAATAAAGTTTTCGAATTGGCGCACACCTCAATTATTTTTATAGTGTATATATAGTAGCAACTGGATAAAGGGAACGGAAGAACTACAGGTAAATACATTGTTTCTCCAGATATAGACTGGCAGATACAGTATACCTTCATCTATAAGGTGTGCATTTTTCATCAGCCTAGCATGAAAAAGAACAACTTGAGTTATTTGAGTTTCCTAGGGCAACGTTAATTCCACCCCTCCCAATTTAACATGGAAAGTCCATAGGAACTTGTTTTTCAGCTGCAATTCGGTCATTTTTCGACCAAGGAAAAATCAAGTCTGTTCGTCTAAATATTTTTTACGGAATTATGCATTTGGACCGGGTCCAGAATTTTTTTTTTGGTCATAATACTTATATTGGCACATAGTGTAAAAATTTGTGAATAAAACGAACTCAATGCAAACTGACTGTGGTAGCTGCACACCAGCAATTTAGAAAATACATGCATACATTTTCTTTTGTCCAGAAATACTGGATGTGTTCTTCATTTCATTATAAGCAGATGGTGATACAGGTATCAACAAAACAACAATAATGATTTATTTATCTTTTATTGTCTATTGTTCCATCAATTCTATTGTAAAAAAAAGTCATAAACATATCCCAGTCAGCATTAGGAGCTATTAATACTATAATAATTACCACATTATTACATCTCGGTGTACAATTTCTTTTGTCTGAATGAATTTCAAAGATCTGTAAGTCATTTGTAAAATAAGATGAAAGGAAAAAAAAATCACACAAACAAACATGACTTAAAATATTCCTAACAGATTAACATAAAGTAACAAATAATAAATCCCAAAATGACATTCCTACTACCTCTCATATTTCAATTCAGTATGTTCTGCAGTGTCAGACAAATCCAAATGCCTGGAGCCCAGGAAAGCTACCAAAAAGTTACAAAGGCAGGGCTCAAACAGGGATTTTTTTCTATGAAACAAGTGGTGATAAATTATATCCAGTTTTTGTTTCACATGCCATTTATGTACATGTACTAAAAATGTATGAAAAAGCGACACTTTTTTTTTTTTTTTAATAAAATTTAACATTTTAAATTTGCATGCTTTGATTTTCGTCTGCCAAACAAGATATGGTAAAACAGAACTGTATTTAATATACATACAATTAATTTGTTACTCTTCAGTAAATCAACCAACATATAATAAATTCTATAATTCACTAATAAACTGCTCAACACTTTCCTGTGAAAATCTTGACAGCCATTACTGTGAAATACATGGTGTAGGACACACTCCCCCTTTTAACCCTTTCCCTCATATAGACTCATTTTGAGCACTATATAGGTACCACATAAAGCCTGATCTGTAGAAAACCAGTTAAAACTTACCAAATTTAATTACAAAATCCTCATTTCCAGACCACTGAGGAGCAGCAAACAGCATAAAACCTGATCAGCCTGCGAGTTACTCGCAGGCTGATCTGGTTTTATGTTGTTCGCATAGGTCTTTTCATGGTTTCCTCTATGAGGGAAAGGGTTAAGCTTACTGAGCTACCAGAATTTTTAATAATTTGTCACACACTCACTCAGTTTAATAAAGAGTAAAAATATAGTTTGTCTTCATAAGAAGAAAATAAATCTTCAATTTATCTAATTTGTCCATTTAGATTCCTGGTCCAGCCATAAACAGAATCTTAACTTTGTCAAAATTTTAACAAAATGCTTACTTATTACTAGGTACATATTACATCAACAAAAACATAAATATGACTCATTCAACAACTGATTCATTCTGATACAATCTGTTCATGGCTGTAAATAATTTGGTCCAATTCTATAATCAACAGTTAGCAGTCACAACAATTTTCAGTGGTCCCAATCATGATTTAGAAAGGAATTTGGGACTAATGAAAATGCTTGTTACATAACATTCAAATGCCGGTTTACCAGTCAGTTTTACCGTAGGGGTGAATTTTCAAGAACAGTTTGGTACCAGTCTATCTGGGTTACAGCAATAATATCCATTTATCTAATTAGGTTTTTTTTGCATTCTACATTAATCCATCTAAATACATAGTAAATAACATACTGAGGGATGACGAGGAAACTCTTCCATATCTTTCTTTTTCTGCACATGCTTTGAAAAGTTTTGTGGTCAACCCTTGTTTGGCAAGTCATATTCTTCAGTAACATAACTTTAATTTATATTACTTAACCCTTTCCCTCATAATTATAGACTCATTTTGATGCACTCAGTAGGTACCACATAAAGCCTGATCTGCAGAAAACCACAGTTAAACCTTACCAAATTTAATTATAAAGTCCTCATTTCCAGACCACTGAGGAGCAGCGAACAGCATAAAACCTGATCAGCCTGCAAGTTACTCACAGGCTGATCTGGTTTTATGTTGTTCGCATAGGTCTTTTCATGGTTTCCTCTATGAGGGAAAGGGTTAAAAAATGAGTAACACTGAATAAAAATTCACTGAACTTGAGAAAAATCCATTAGTTTATGGTAGAAATACTAAAAATATTAACATTGTTAGTAATAATATTTCGACAGAATAAATTCTATTTAAAACAATAGTTTCAGGTATATGAAGTTTGGGTTAACTCAGAAGATAAGAAAGAAATTGCTTTTCACTTTGTGTAGGTGAGTAACAACAGGTTCAAACAAACCATCATTACTTTATAACAAAAGAGTTAAGAAACCAGTATAAAACCAGATAAGTCTGTAAATAGCTTTGAGCTGGATCAGGATTTTCTTTCTTGAGAGTTGGTCTAAGTGAGAGTTAAAGACTTAACAATTCTCAGGAAACTGAGGTTATACTTTGTGAAAGTAAAGGGGGATGACATATTGTGATGATGTTGTAATGGCAATATATACTAATAAAATTCATGGTTCATGCAACATTATCTAGCCATATATCTACCATTCCGGGGCGAATGAGTGCATTTTAATTTTGTTTCAGCTTTACAGACTGAAAAACAGGCCTTACAACTTTGATTAAACCCTTCAAACAACTGTACAAGTACTTTGTTCTTGGGAAGATCTGAAAGTAGGGCTTGAACTGGCAACCTATGGATACCAGTATCCATATGTTGTTAATAAACATTACCAGTGGCCATCAAATCCTTGAATGTATATTTCTGAAGTCCTAATTTTTCATGAAAATCACATATGAACTGAATGAAGGCCATTAAAATCATATCCATCAAATATGAAGTCTTGAATGCCATTAACCCTTTCCCTCATATAGACTCATTTTGACGCACTCAATAGGTACCACATAAAGCCTGATCTGCAGAAAACCACAGTTAAACCTTACAAAATTTAATTATAAAATCCTTATTACCAGACCACTGAGGAGCAGCGAACAGCATAAAACCTGATCAGCCTGCGAGTTACTCGCAGGCTGATCTGGTTTTATGCTGTTCGCATAGGTCTTTTCATGGTTTCCTCTATGAGGGAAAGGGTTAACTTGCTTTGAGTTAAAAAGAAAAAGCCTTGAACTTGATCTTCAAATAGGAACTGGGGCCACATTTCACTAAAATTTGTATAGAAAAAAAAAATCCTTGTAATTATAAGTTCATATAAAATAATACTTTTTCTGTGATTTTCTTTCTTCACATAAAGTGTTGTGTTTGTATCATGCAATGAATTGAGTCAACTGCCTTTGTGTTTTTTTTTGGTGAAAATAAGACATAAGTAAACACTATTTAGGACAACAGACTTATGACTAAGATCAAATCTGATTGTACAAAGTTTAGTAAAACAGGCCCCTGATTGACTTGAATTGACTTGACTATTTGAGTTTTCCGTCACTTCAACAGTATTTCAGTCATATTGCGACGTCCAGCTAATTACAGGTAGAGGAAGACCCCTAATGCACGGAGGCATCCAGGTAGAATCTCCTACCTACTGCAAGCAAGCTGGAAGGCTTCCTCACATGAAAATCCGAATGACCCTGCTGGGATTCGAACCCATGCGGTGAGGGTCTGAGTGAGTGTTAAAGTAGCGGCCGATTAAAGAAAAAAGAAAAAAATTTAAAAAAAACCAAAAAAAAAAATTTTAAAGAGATTATCTTTCAATGCTTAACATTTTATGTACATAAAAGGAAACAATAGAAAATACTTATTTGTAACAATAAACAAAAGACACATCAGCAAACAAAAGTAAAATTTGTATTTTTATCGAAGGAATACTATTGAGAATCTCTCATAATTATCTCCATAATGAAAAAACGATCAATAATGCAACATCTTGAAAGGCAGTCTATATGTTGTTTCTGTTGTTTTGGAGTTCACAGTTGTCATAGTGACATCCAACTACTTACAGGTAGAGGATGACCCCTCCTAGTGCACAGAGAAGTATATAGACACATGTAGAACCATTAAACTACAACAAGCCAGCTTGGAAGCTTCATAACAGGAAAAATCTAAAGGACTTAACCAGCCCTGCCTTCAGTTAACCATAATGCTTGCAACAGTTATGGATTTGGTTCCCTGCTTACTCTCTATATGCTATGGTAAAACTTGGATGCAAACACTAATGTTATGGACTTTTAAAGGTAACTGAAAGCAGGATAGGACAAAGTAATAAGTCACTGAAAAACACTTGGGCTCCTAAATAAATCTATATAAATAAAGTTCAAGTGTGTTTTCCCCTCTCAAGAATTATCACCTCTGTATGAGATGGTGGCCTTGTGGAACTCAAGTAAAAAAGTAAAGTTACACTGCCCTATAATTATGTAGCCAGAGTCTTACATGAACAGAAAATAAATTTGTCCTCTTCAGCAATGATCTAAGGCTATGGCAGCTACACTAATGGCATCATACATGACTGAAGATCTTTTCTTTCACAATCCTGCTGAGTGCAAAGTACTGGTCCAACACAAAAACTACCAAGAAGTCTTATTATCAAATGTAAGAGCTTGTTTTCCAATTGAAAACAAGAGCTGTCAGAGGACAGCATGCTTGACTATTCAAAATGCTTTTTGGTAAATCAAATGAAATCTTTTTCAATTCTTGCCCTTCACATACCCTGTATAAGATAACAGTCAAAACTGATATAACTTGATAGTCTGATACCCCTTAATATTTTTATGAAGTCATGCCTAGTTACTGAGACATAAGCATAATAACACTGTGCATGCAAAACTTTAACCAAGTATCCAAGTTAGAAAAGGGCCATAATTTTTATAAAATTCAGATCAAAAGTTACCCTCCTTGGTTTTCTGATGCCCCTGAATACACTCCTTAACTTTCTAGTCAATACCATAAACAATTTCTGAGATATAAGCTGGATAGTAGCTTGAATGCCAAACTTTAACCATAATTTCTAAGTTAAAAAGGGGCCATAATTCATGTTAAATTCTGTCAAGAGTTATCTACCTTGGTTGTCTGATACCCCTGAACATATTTATAAACTTTGAAGTCAATACCATAAATGGTTATTGAGATATAAGGTTGATAGTAACTTGCATGCAAAACTTTAACCAAAAGCTGCAATGCCAACGCTGACGCCGACGCAAGGGCGACTACAATAGCTCTCATATTCTTCGAATAGTTGAGCTATAAATGCAAACACAATCATAATTGAACAAGGTAATCATGGGTGTTTTGATGATCATTTTGATGTAAGGAAAATGCTTGGTAATTAACCCTTTACACAATACAGATATGTTACGATGCCTTGGCAAACAGAGCAGACCGAAGTCAGGTAGAAGAAGCTGTCAGATCTGGGTTTGCTGCTTGCTCTTACAATACTGCAGGTCAGATTCTACAGCCTGCACAGCAAAGAAAAAATGCTTTGTTTCCTTTATCCTTTAAAGATCAGTAAATTAATAGTCATCAAGACATAAACCTGTACATTAAATACAAGAGGTAAACGGTTCATAGCAGTCAGTTCTACATATCCTCTAACTGAACCAGCACTAGACAAGAAGCATAATTAAATAAGTAATCAACATTCTTTCTAATAAAAATAAACAAAATTCTACGTCAAAGAGATAATGAGGAATGCTGTCAACCATCTTGATCCATCTACTCTCGGGTGGCACTTTATTGTACTGTGCCAGCAAGACTGGCTCTGACTGGCTTTTCAAATGATGAAAGAATCCTTCAATGGCATGGTAGGATGCAGATAAATATAATGAAAAGTTTAAATCTACTTGTGCAATACTAATGTCTTCTAATAAACCAGCAAACAAATCTACAATAAATCTATCTCATCCTAAGGTTATATTCTCAATACATGCCAAATTTATCAACTATGGGAAAAATCTGCAACTACTATAAAGAATAATTCTGCTCTACCATTTTTGAATTTTGATAAAAAATTCAGCAGTGGTAGATACTAGTTCATTTCATCTGTTTATTCAGATGTTTGAAAATTGCTGTAAATGTTTCAGCAAATATAAAATTGGCAATTTTTAAGTAAATAAATATATGAAGAAGCCTCTGATTACTATGACATACTATCTACTTTATCTATATATAATTGGGTGACATTTTAACATTCATACAAATGAGTGACTCTTATTTCAAAAACTAATAAATAAAACAGTAATTTCATTTTAATAAAATATAAACAAGACTGAGAGAGACATCAACACAGTTAAAAAGATACACACATATACCATGTTGAGACAAATAAACAATAGCTATGGAAAAAATTAAATTTCTAGAGAAAAGATTAGAAATGCGTCTCCTGGACAACTTGTGGCATTTTTCATTAAGTTAGGGGCCATAACTCTATTATGAATAAAAGAACAACAAAATGAAACATAAGAAGCATAAACTTGCATGCTGGTGAACAGTCCTGTGAAGCTTTAAAATTTTGGCTCATTTGGTTTTGGAGAGATTCACAACTCAATATTTTGTGAAAAACATTCTAACTAGGGAAATGCTTTGTGGTATTGCTTTAATCTTCTTTTAATCTCTAGTAAACACAATCATGTTAGAAATCAGCCCCTTAATGCTAAAGTAAACAAAGAATGATGAAATGCACAAAAGCATCCTCAAAATGCTAACCCAAGTACCTTTCCCATACTTTTTCAAGTATTGACATACAGATGGATAAGGGTAAATCTGTTTCCCTCCCCCACACAAACACAAAGTAGCGGCATAAAAAACAACAGGAAAAAAGATGCAGTGTGACATCATTACTACACACTTTATTATAAATGCAAATACAAGTATGACATCAGTCATACCATGTTAATCTTTTATTTCATATAGACTTGTTTTGATGCATTGGCAAACAGAGCAAACCCAGATCAGACAGCTCCTTGATCCGGGTCTCCTCCGTTTGCTTTATACCATATTTAGCTCAGATTTACACAGTCTGCACAGCAAATTTGACCATTTCACATACCATTCAAAAGTTAGTACATTAATATTCATCAATTCATAAATTTGTTCAATCATGAATATTCATGAGGTAAAAAGTTTAATGTATTTATATATCCATTACAGTAAAGTCTGAGTTAAACCATTTTAAATTCAGTTTTGACAACCTAAAACAAGGTTATAACAGATTTGCGCTATATACAGTATATTGAAAATGCAATAAAACATAAATCAAAATGGTTAAGAGCTTAGAACCAGGGTATATGTGTACTATCCAATGCAGAGGAATAAATTTCAAAGCTTGCTTATCACTTCTGATACAGTATGAAATATGAGAAAAACACTATTGCGATAGAAAGTAAAAAAAAAAAAAGAAATAGGAATAGGAATGAAATGATAACTTCACTGAAGTAACTGTGAAACAAGAGCACCACATGCAAATGCCATCCCTCATCTAATAGTTTGTTTTGTTTTTAAAGGGAGATAAATTAGGTCAAATGGATCTAAGAGTTATGGCCCTTAACAAGAATGTAGCCCTTGTGATAGTGAACAAGTATATTAAGTTTAATGACAGATGGTTTAATAGTTTAGAAGTTATGTCCATGGTTTAAGTTTTTCACAACGATGACGACAACACCAGAGTGATGACAATACCTCCTCTTATTTTTTTTGAAAAAACAGATGAGCTAACTAGTACATGGATAAACAAGTACAGATTTCATTATATCTTAACAATCAACAGTTCTACTCACACAGCTTCAACATTTTATTATAACTTAAAATAGTTCAGAGTTTTCATATTTCAATTAAAACACAATTTGTACATCCGCACATTCATGCAAAGTAGTGCACTGACAGTGTAATAAATACCTATCATATGACTTTAACTATGAACAAGCCAAAAGATTTTTCAACAATGAAAACATCAGTGCTACAACAGTAACTGTGACCTTGACCCCATCTTTCAAATTTTCTATTTTTAGGAACAGTGCCTTTGACCTCATCTAACAAATTTCTTTCTGTAGTTGACATTGACCCAAATTAACAAATAAATTCCTGAAGACCAGAGGTGAGTTACTTAAACAAATAGTTTCAATATGTTTTGTAGTCTGGTTCCCGGTCATCCTAAAGAGTTCAGATAACAGTGTAAGGGGAAGGTACCACAGCCGAGAACCAGACTATAAAACTTATTGGAACACAATGTGTGGGCAACTTACCCCTAGTCCCAGTAATTAGCTACCCTTGATGTAGAGAGACACAGTAGAAAGAATGCAAGCATTCACGGCACTTGCTACAAGAAGCCTTTTTACTAACTTTACATATGGTCAACTTTTAAACTGTACTAGTCCAAATTACATTAAACTGGACAAATGAAATATTTATCATAACTGGAACTAGTAAGACTGAAATTTTACAGGTCAATTAGTGAGCTGTGTTGCTTCCTCTTTCACTAAATCCTTATTAATCTAATTTCTGCAAAAGTCAAGGGGTGAGAGCAAAACTTGGCTAAATGCATATAAAATCACTATCAGTAAGCCTAGTTTTGCTCTCACCCCCTGAACTGTAGTTTTAACATTTCACTATATGTTGGCTTTTCTGCCTATATAAGTATGATAAAAAATTCCATAATTGGTACTAGAGTTAGCAAAGAAATTAACTTGTGCCCTTACAACATAGTATCTTGATAAATGAAATAGGTAATGACCAACTGTCCTGGAACAAATGATCAGACCAAGTTCTGGACAGAGCAAAGATATTCGAACCTACAATGGGTCTCACAATCTTGAGGTTGAAAGGGACCTGATAAAAATTCATATGGATGAAAAACTCAAATTATGGCCACATTCAAGAAATTATTTTACTTGAATATTTGACATGTATCGGTATCAATATTACTTGAATATTTGACATGTATCGGTATCAATATTTTGATGGCACCTTTAAGCGCTTGAGTCACTGTCATGTTACAATGTATTTACATACTGGAAAATTGCATTGTCTCTGCATCTTCCATCAAGGTAGTGTAGTTGAAACTTGTTCTCTCCATTCCTGACCTTTCAGCTATACCATTTCACAGAAATTAAAGTCG
>CM037784.1:18537742-18552430 GCA_021229015.1 Solen grandis
TTATCAACAGATCAAAACCATTTTAGTGATTTTCAGCCCTTCCTTTCTAGCACATACAAACAACCATGTGACTCTGCTGTCTTAAGAACATTCAACTTCAAGACTGACATGTGAATCCAAATTTGGACCAAATTATGAACCCATGAAATGTGAAATATGACGTTAAAATAAGAATACAATATTATCAGTTACAGAAATGGGAAAGTAAGCTAGTTTAAAAGATAAAAGAAAACATCATACCTCACTTTTATTATATTATGCTTTAAAAATTACAAGTCATAATCGTTAGACTCGTATAAATGACGTAAAATATATATTTAATACATTACTATTCGGCAGCTCATCAATTTTCTGCAATAAAACGCTTGATATTGACTTAAAGCGTCTCATTAACTATCGGATACTCTTTATCTTAGAGGTTAAAATGTTACATATCCCCGCGCTTTTTGAAACGAAACGAAACTGAAACGAAAATAATAACAAGAAATATCTTTAAAAAAAGATACTCGGCGTAGCTAAAAAATTGTCAATTGTAACATGTAAAAAAGATAAAAACTAATGATAAAGTTGGAAATGTTAGCAAAAAAATTTATAAATACCAAGATTATGGAGGTAATGTGAAGGATTTACGGATGTTTCCAAGTGAAGACCAGACATGCAGCACAGATGTAAAGACTATATAACACAAACGGATTTAATTTACAAACGAAAAAAAAGAAAAACAACAACAACAAAAAACTAATATACCAACTCCCATTAAATATTATGCACTTGCTTTTTTTTTTCCAAAAAAGACAACTGATATGTAACCAAGCGAAAATTGCGTGTATACATACCCAATTATTGTGTCCAGAACTGCACAACTTCTCCACAAATAAGGGGAAATTGTGGTCTAACAACAGACATACACCTGCTTCTAATTTAGTTTAAAATCATAAATCATATATTGCCAAAGCAGCATTTCTAAATGATATGGAAGTGTTAAATTTTCATTACTGTGTTACCTTTCTTCAGAGATGTGAATACCTAGAGGCCATGTTTAAACTGAAAAAGAAACCTTTACATCAAGCAGAAAGATATAGTCAAACTGCTCCATCAAACTCCCATTTTAAAATGGAATATCCTAACTGTCTTAAAATAAAGCATTGCATTAATTTACTCTGGCTTCATTTGCATACCAACATTTGATGGTTTGAAGAGGCCAATAATAATAACAATAATAATAATAAAAATGAGGGAATGGATCATTTCTTAAAGGTTTTCTTACAATACTACTTATGATCGAGTGACTATGCTAAATGATAAACAAGAGTGACCATGATAAATGATAAACAAATAATTCATATGAAAGGCATTAAACTGGTCCCGATAAAACCAAAAATCTTATTGCGAAACACAGGACACCGATATTCAGTAAAATAGATTAAAAAAATCGACCTCTCTATATATAAATAAAACACCAGGAATGCAATGCCTTCCATATATTCCGAATTATTTGTGAGACAGCTTAACAAAGGATTTTCTGGTCCGGACATTTAAAGGGTTAATTATCTGTAGAATATATCCTTACCAGTAATGTTTCGTGTTTAATACCACTGAAAAACACAACTCTACAGTTGAAAATGAAACTCAAATGAAACTCTCATTTTAATATTATGAATACTTTGTCTGGGAAACGAGGTTCCGTCATGATAGAAAGTTGGCATTAGTTGGATTAAGTGAATGTCCGTAGGGAAGCTGGAATGATGACCCAACGAAGTGGCCTGCAATGGATTATGGAGACATGTACCGTAATTTGATCGACACACCTGGTTAGTTATTTATTTTGATACTGCATATGTTATGTCACAGATCTTAACGTTTTGTAAAAAAATCTATTTTACTTTAGTCCGTTGACTAACCATCTCCGAACCCCACTCCCACTCCAAACCAGACAATAGCATTATTTCCATCCAAATATTTTTTTTTTAAAGTTAGACAAAAAAATAACAATTTTAAACATGTTTTTTATTAAATTCATTTCGTACCAATTTTCTAGTATTACAACAGATCTAATTCCCAACCGAAATAATATTGGGTATCTCGGATCCATGAAAAAATTGATACGAATTTTAAACATTGTTTTGTTACATTGATATTATTACAAATAATTCCAAATCAAAATTTTGATATTGGATAAAATATTAAGGGGTTCAAGAGATGGTAAGTCGTGGATATCTCTGTTAACATTTTTGCCAATTTGAATTATGTTGTATAATGCAATTGGAAAAATTTAACATGTTGGGAAAAAATATTTATGTTATTACTTAAACGTTTCGGCTAACGCCTTCATCAGGATAACATATCTTTTTTCTTTTCTTTTTTGTATTGATTATGTATTTGTGTGATCTTCTGTTATGCATAAAAATAAATAGATCTTCTAACTACTTCGAGTCAGGGTTGGTTGAGACTGTGTACGCCACAAGGTGTCAGACAGTAGACACCTAGTCCTGACAGCCAGGGTGAAACCTTCCCAGAGAGTTAACGAGGAGCCACACAGACCATGGGTTGTCCTTACCACCGAGGGTTAGTGTTAACAGCACATTGTAACTGCATGGCAGTAGAGATATTTTATGTCATATTATGCAACCATTTCAAGGGGTGTTCCCACTTTGCCAACTTTATATATTTTGCTACCAAAAACAGAGTTGGCAAAGTGGAATTTGACCAGTAAGGTAAAGGTGTTAATCCCCGATAAATGCTTGCGGTTGCAACAATAAAAAAATACCATTGCGTTTTTATCTTGCAAATATGTATAGTACTTCATACTATAACTCACCGATTTTAATGTGACGTTAAATAAGCATAGTTGAATTACCGATTTTTGGTAAAATATGTATAGTAACTTCATACTTAAACTCACCGATTTTAATGTGGCTGTTTAAATAAGCAAACAGTATTTCACACTTACCTACTCAGCCTGTTTTTATATATATGTTTGAAGTCGGTCGTTCATAAACGTCGTTAATTAGCCCTATTAAATGCAAACAGTATTCACACTACCAACCGACTTGTCTGTTTTTTTTGTCGGTCTTTAAATTAAAATAAACTTATAATTAAGTATTGTACAAATCATGTAACATGTTATTCACAATTATAACAGTTGTTTGTAAATACTTTAATAAACAATCGCAGGATGACAAAATAAACGATACCGCAATCTTTTTAAGTCGTCGCTATTGCGTTTGATGATCTTTAATTATTTATGATGTTTGAGTTAAAACAATTTTAGTTATGTCCACAATGCATATATACTTGTGATTGTAGTTTCTAAATCTTATTATTATACGACTGAGCATGGCGAACGCGTTAGTTGCAGTGAATTCATAGAGAACAAGAGGGGAGGAGAACCCTAGTACACAACCAGTACATGTTCCGACTTAAGACGAAGAAAAATGAAAGGTCCTACTGGTACTGCGTCCAGGCATCATGTCCAGCCCGAATCAATACCTTCAATGACCAACTGACGAAAATGGCCGGCGAACATAACCATGATAGAGATGCTGCAGGAACCACAGCTGTGAAGGTGATGGCAAAGATTCGAGAGAAATGTCGGCAGTCGGCTCATCCCATTCCTGCAATATTGACGAATCTCTAGCATGTTTGAGAACCGCAGAATGGGACGACTACACGGAAGAAGTGGTCCAAAAACTGCCAACATTCTACGAGGCTAAGTCGTCGCTGTATCGACAACGGGCCAAGCTTCATCGAAGCTTCCGAAATCTCTCGCAGACGTGGAACTGCAGGTCAGTGGACAGAGTCTACTACTGGAGACCGCTCCTACTGGCTGACGATGGAAGCAAGAACAGGATCCTTATCTTCGCCACTGACGGAAACTTGAGGATACTGGAAGAAGCAACTGAGTGGTTTATGGATGGAACCTTCTATCATGCCCCAGCCATTTCTACCAGATATACACAGTGCACTGCATGATCGATGGTACCATGATGCCGCTGGTGTACGGACTGCTCCCCAACAAGACAGAAGCCACGTATTACCGGTTCTTCAGTCTGCTCATGCGAAAGGCCGGAGAGCGAGCTATACATCTGCACCCAAACAGAGTGATGCTGGACTTTGAGGTGGCACCGAGGAATGCGCTGATTTCTCTGTTTCCGCGTGTGTTATGTTAAGGGATGTTTACTTTCATTTTACACAGGCTATTGGAGGGAGGTACAATCATGTGGACTGGCTGGAAGTACCGTGAGGATGGCTCTCTCACAACTTTAGTTCGTCGAGCAGCTGTGTTGCCACTGGTTCCTTTGGAAGGATGAGGATGTATGGTTCTTCGCCCTCGAGGACAACGAAGATGAAGGGATGCTGTGGAGAAGTTTTAAAGACTATGTAACTGAGACTTGGTGGAGAGCGATCGCACCATATGGAACCATTTCACCACAGAGGGACCAAGAACTACAAACCACCTGGAGGATGGCACAACAAGATAAAAAAAACAGCTGACTCATCCACATCCCAACATATACGTCCTGCTGCAACTCATCTTGAAGGAACAAGCTGCAAATGAAGTTAAACTGATTCAACACAATGCTAGGCGGGAAGAAACGGCCAAGGAAGAATGACTTACAGAGAACTTGACCAAGGTTGGAACGCCTGAATTGCGGTTGGCAGAAGGAGAAATAGACATATATAGATACGCTGACGCAGCATCCTATTTGATTAAGTTGGCTTGAGATATACTGTGATGTGACATAATAAAATATGAACAAGAAAACATTGTTTTTATTTAAAAATGAGACAAAAATGCGACAGCGCGCGCAAGAGTGAGAGAGACAGAAAACGAGAGACGGAGAAAGTGAGAGGGGATATACATGTATATAGAGGAAATCCTTATTTTAATTACACACATTGCATTAGCTCAACGCAAAACATAAACATTACAAATAATACACATCATACTGCAAAGAGAAGAAATAAAATACACCATTTGAATATATATATTTTAATATATCTATTAACCTAGGCACAGCATAAACCATCTGGGCTTATTGTACATTATCACCGTTATACCTGACTGCGTACAGGTAACCTTCACTCAAGACTGGAAAGTTGGCATAGTGGGAATACTAAAAGGTGTGAAGTTGGCAAAGTGGGAACAAACCATTTCAAGAAGGCCCTACTGTCAAATCATGACCAATGTTAATTGTGATTTATGACCCTGCAATTTGTAAGTGGACATTGCACTTAGCTAGTTGCCCACAACCATTTTTCAAGTTAATTGCAATATGTTAATTAATATGTTAATTAATTGATTTTTAGTAGCAAAGTCTAAGAAATCTCTCTCTCTCTCTCTCTCTCTCACCTCCACCCCCCCCCCCCCCCCAAAAAAATAATAAATAAATAGAAATACAGGCAATTTAATGTCATCAAAGAATGCCAATGCTTATTTTTATTAAGCAAAAAAGTTTGAAACCTAAACGGTCTGCTCATCATCATACACATGACTGTGTACATTTAGAACACAATAACTAACCATTATAAGAACTAATTCTTAAATATTCTTCCATTTTTGACAGTGCATCACATTTTATTAAACTTATTTATTTTAATTTGATGGGAAACAAGTTTTCTTACAACTGAATATCAACTTTGTTAATGGTTCTTGGGCTGGACCATACTTTGAGCCAGGGAAGGCCATGAAAGATCAATGCCAACCCACAATGGGTGTACAGACAAAGCCCACTAGGACATAAGCCTACTGGACAAAAGACAAGTGCAAAGAAAGTTATTCAGTCCCATGTTTTAGTAAGTGATCTAGTTCGTTTTTGTTTCTTGAATCACTGTGGCAATATTTAATTGAAACTTTGTCAGTGTTTTTCACACCAGATCTACATTAACTCCAACAAATATAATGCTTATATTTTTTAATTAATAGGTTAGGAGAATCATGTTCTCATATCGGAACCCTCCTATACAAGATTGAAGCTGCCGTTCGACTGGGATACACTAGGCAGGCTTGTACAGACCTCCCTTGTAGATGAAACAACGACTTTGTCAAGGTGATTCCAGATCCAATACAAAGGATTAAGATCTACAAGGAGGTGCGGGTTGACAAGGCAGGTGCACGGGCAAGGAATCATCCTTATAAAGAAGTCTACATCATTGGAGCAACAACAGATTCTGGATCTTCTGAGAGATTGTGATTCGAAGCCGGTTGTGTTAAGTTGTTTTGATGGATATTCCTATGGGTTTCACTGGACCAGGATATCTTAGAACAAGCAGTTACCAGTGGAAACTGTATTCAGAAGAAAACCGGAGTTTGAGTAGACAAATCTGCAAAAAAAGGGTGTGAAAGATAGCCTCAAGTTATCGTCACAAAAGATGAAGAAGGCTATGTTGCTAAAGCTATTATCAACATAGTTGATGTTTGGACGGGTATGATCAGTGCTGTGGCAGGATCATCAAATGTTCATGGGGTCTTACACACAGACAAAAAGACATCCATCAGTAACTGTTTGAAACAGATCCGCTTTCCTGAGTCTAAATTTTTTTACTGCTGTGCCAAATCCCAAAACCAAAATGAAATTCTAATAACTGAATCACATCAGAAGTAACTAAAAAAGGCTAGATCACCCAATATATGACATTGCCGTACGTGTGGGTGTGTGTGAGGGGGCAGGGTCAGGCCCGGACCAGAATTTTTCAATTTAAAATTACATATCATTATTGTGCGTTTGTTTTTGAATTTGCTTGTTTTTGATGTCAAGCATTTATTTATGTTAAGCTATAATCGGGTAAGAGAGAGAGAGAGAAGAGAGAGAGAAGTCCATAATAAAGATTTACGATCCCATTCGTGTTCACGCATTTTCAAAGCTCGTCTAAAAACTTTTGAATCAGGGCCTGGGGATTTAGTCCATACTTTTTCCAGGAGGGGTCTATCGGTTTTACGGGGGGGGGGGCGTTAATATAATATCCAAATCACAGGGTGTCGTGATCCCCTAACCGGGTGGAAAAAAATGCCCCTAATGTCAAATATTTCATAACATTAGATTAACTGTAATCATTATATAGTAATATTGAAAACAAGATTTAATGCCAGTATATTAGAAACGATATCACTATATTTTAATAGTTGAAGGTTTTACTTTATTAATTTTTATGATTTTATTTTTGTTCACATCATCGTAACAATCAATTTACATTGGCGATTTTACAGTAAAAAATCAATAAGATATATAAAATATATATATATAATTTTTATATTATTTTATATATTTTATATATGTATGTATCACAGTATGCATAGGTTATTAGTTCATATGATGGTCAAAAACGGGCGCTTCATGCACTGATGCTAGCCACGCCAGAGGCGGGGTTATCGGGATTTCCCTTTGTTGGAAAGATGAGCGCTAGGTTTATAAAAAATTTCCCACACGAGCAATAAGCCGACTGTCGCATCAGCAAGAGCAACACATTTTTTTAAATCAACTTTAAAATAATTTCCCAGAAAATTGGATCAGCAATGAGAATGTTTGGCAGGTTTTTCGGTTGTTTTCTTCTTGGATATTGCTTTGTGCTTCTGCCTTTCCGACAGGTAACCTTACTGATGTTATCTTTTCTACTGAATCACTACAGCTATGAATAAAGATAAACATTGTTAAACAAACTTTATTTGAATTATGCTATTCAAAGGATGTTAGAATATGTTTTGGTGAAGATATAGAAAGAAATTTTAATGAAACTACTCGTGTAATATATTTACACGTATAAGAGAATAACGATGGTATTAAAGATTTTAACTAGACATACTATTAATTGTTTTGTTTTTAAACTCGTGTCATTCATATTTTCTTTAGTTCCAACGTCCATATCCTGCGGTTCTCTCTTTTCAGAGCTTGTAAAATGTAATTGAAAATTCCGTAATATTTCATCAAAAATTTAGTTCTGCTGGATATTGTTTCAAGGAAATTAAACTTGATTATAAAAAAACCATCTTGATGTAGAAATAGAAAACATACCATAAAGGGTTCATGTCTGCCTCATTACTGGTCGCGGGTAGTTAACACCGAACATGTGTTAATCCATTACCTCATGAATATTCATGTACCATATTTATGAATTGCTGTAAACATATACCAAACTTTAGTTCAAGAAAATATATTAAACAATGGCGTTTTCTTTGTCATGAAAACTGTGTAGAATTTGACCTACAATATCGTAGTGGGGAGAATCGGTCCAATTTTTTATAGTCGATTTATGAGTACCAGAATTCAGCGATTAATTGATGAATCATGTTTAATAATGCAAACAAAAAAAAAAGACAAATGTTAAATCATGTCCCAGACAAAAAATATTTAAAGAAATAATTTATTTAGATGTTTACAAGTCACACAGTATGAACAAATCAACAATCTCTGTTTGCCCAAAACGTCCTTTTTTAAGGTACAGGATAAACTGTGGTAAGAGTCAGAAATATGATGGAATTGTATAAAATTTGACCTTAAAAGGGTTCTATTTTGGCATTTTATGCGAGAAACTACATATATTTATTTCAGAAAGATCAATTTCGAGAGAAAGATGGTATCCAAGAAACGGAAGAACTCGTCACCAAGATGCTAAAAAACAGCACCGAGAGTTATAAATCTGATGAATCAAATTTCCAAGTCTAAGACAGAAAAAACGAATACTATTTTAAAAAAATGTAAAATTAAATATCTGCTAAAAACTGCATAATCGCCTTATATTTTTGTTTTCTTTTTTGGAAGGTATCGCCCTATAAATTGTTGAAACAATGTGTGTATGTTGATAATTCGCTGATTATATCGGGTGTGAGAGTCTAGTAGATTTTGGGAAACAGTGGTCAAAATTTACCGTATAGACGAATACGAACATCTTTCTTTTATTAAAAATCAATAGCTTTCGAGATAAGTGCAGTAAAATGCACTTGTGTTGACCAAATTTATGTTTTTTTTCCCATTACTACAGCGTTTCAAATGCGCTTTTTAAAAAAAAGAAAATCACATGAAGGGCTCCTAAAGCACTAGAACTTAAAATGCACAGCCTTTATAGAATAGACATTTGTTTATTATATTAGATATTAAAGATTAAAAAGATAGATAGGTGGGAAATTTTACCCCTTGGGTCTTTACGGTTTTCCGGAAACGGAACTGGGCTGTGCACAGCATCATGGAATGTTGAACCTTCAGTTAAAGTTGGTCAAGAAAAAGCTGCTACAGTGTCAGTGTGGCCATACCACTTGGATATGACGTCATTTTAAGCTATATCAAGCAGCATAATTGTCTCGATTCAAAATAGAAAACTGCTGTAATTATTTGATTTTTTGACCAATTAAAATACTAACTTGTGAATCGATGCAAAAAATGTTTTCGCGATAGCTTAAAATGACGTCATATACGTCATAACCACGTGGTAATGGTCACACTGAGAGCTAAAATTTGCATAAATTGATATAACGCAAATGACGTTTATGACACTGCCACAATAGACTATTCAACATCGGAAGAAACCGTCTATGCCGTCTATGCCTACGAATTTTTTTATTTTTTTTTCTTCTTCCTTTTTAAATGGTTATTTTCTAGTTCATCGGGAAATCTTCAAAACTTAAACAAATGTTGTCCAATTTGAGGTCAACAGTTCAGAACTACGTTTACCATAGAACCCTTGCCTTTTCAAATTTTTGAATCGGAAGGCGTATGCACACCTAAAACAAATAAAATTTAAAAAAATCCCTCCGGAATTTTGGGGGCCCAAAGAGCGCGTACAAACCCTTTTCATCGGCGTCAAGTCTGACGTCTTATAAAGTCACAGGAAGACAAAATTAATTGCGTTGCAATATATAATATCTGAAGTATATGTCATCAAAATGTCATGGTGCTAGGACATGTTACATATAAAAAATAAAAACATAAAATAAGAATAAAAAGAAAAGAATAGTTGTAGTACAACACAATATTACAAAACCAATAGTATTCTTGCTGGCGCTAGAAGCCAAATGATAGATATAACACCGTGGTGCTGGGACATTAAGTAACAATTTTGAAATAAACACATGGAAAATGGAAAACAAAAATAAAAAGATATCACGACAAATCCAATCCAGAACATTCTGCATGATGCAAAATTCCTAATAATTACAAAAAAAAAAACAGAACAACCGCAATAGGACCTTCTGCTAAAAGAAAGAAATCAATACATCGTAAATAGTATATATACAAATACGATCAACACATGTCTACACATACCTACACGGTCATCATTATATCTACCCATGTACACTAACATTTTCTATTTGCTCATCTTGGTTTAATCAATAATATTTTAAAGGCAACGCCAAGAAATAGAAATATTTTAATTTCCAAAGTACCACAGAACTCTTCTGAAAATTTAGATACATTTTCTCAATTCATGAAAATGTTACAGCACGTATATTGTGTACCATAACCCCTCTTATGCCCACCTTCGGCTACAATCACTGTCTCACATCAAACCCCTCAATGTTATAATAAAACATTGGAAGGTCATTCCAAACATCCCTGACGAAAAAAACCTAGTCTATTGACGTTCTGTTGTTGATGCATATTTTTACCGGCTCTCTAACAAATGCTAAACCTGATCGATTCGGTTCGGACCCTGAATTTTAATTTTGTTATTAACAATATATTTTATGGATTTTGTGGGAAGACACGTGGCATTTTCTGTATCAATCTCATCTCATGATTTGCAAAAAATATGGTATCAAAACAAAGACCAAAACTGTGTCCTGAAATCACCTTGCATTACACTTTTCCCCTAGAGAAACAATACCCGTTTAATGTGCAAACGAAAAACCGGCACATGTCACGAGCGATCCACGCCGAAACGATCGGCTTCTAGGCTGTAATTGAGTATGTTACGCTCTTTACCTCAGCTGACCCTCACACCAAGCAATAAGGCGTGATCGAAACTTTAGCCCAGTCAGCTCCAGTCAGACGTGCCTCTCGAATGCCACTCCCCATCTAGGCCGTCGGGTCCTCAGTCTCACCCCATGAAGCCTGTTCAGAACTTCTGGTCGACAATTTGCGACATTGCCTGCCATTGTACATACTCTTGTGTTCGTGATGTAAAAGACGTTCACAAAAGTTGGACAAATGTACCTATCCTGATGTAACGTCGTTTTGATTGTCTCCAGGGGGTTGGGCAACCATAGAACAGAGATAGAAAACTCTGTTAAATTTGAAAATATTGTGTAGGCACACATCAGATAACTTTAATTTTGCAAACTTTCAAAAGGTTTTTTGAACAATCTCAGAGGAAATATGCTATATCTATTTTATGCCAATAAAGATATTGAATTGAATTGAAATATTAACAATTATGAACAATTTTTCAGCGAAACAGAAACAAGCTGTCAGCAAAATAAGCAAACAGACATATAAATGTGCAGCTAATTTTCGTATTTTTGGTATGCTGTTCCCGTGTTTTGGCCCTATAAACAGGAACAAGACGAACTTTTACAATTTGATCCTTTCCCATGACTGAATGAGGTTTTAAAAAGAGAAAGATTTGAACAAGGTCTTTACTCATCTGGGAGAGAGTTCCACAACACAGGGGCAGTAACCTAAATGGACTGTTACCATAGTTTGTTGTATTTATTTTGGAACCTGTAAAATTTTTAAAGATCAAAAATGTATTCTTAAATTTTATTTTTTGTCTAATATCTGTCAGAAGAAGACCCTTTAAAAAAATTGAATGTTTCAATGGCCATGGTGCGCATTCTTCTAATATACAGAATGGAATATTAACTTTTTGTAACAAAACATGATAACAAGATGAATAATCGTCATAACAAATCTAAGTGCTCTTTCTTGGAGTTTTTTTCTTCTATTTTCTTAGTATTAGTTTTGGAGCAGAAATGTCAGGCCATTGGACAAAATTTAAATTTGATAAAGTAAAATTGAGAACACTGTTAATTTTTTGAGCTTGTTTGAATGTTTACCCATTTTTTTAAGGATGTTTAATTGCCTACCAGCTTTCTTACTATATTTCCATTTTGATTTTCAAATTTAGCTTATATTTAACATCAATACCAAGAAGTTTTACAGTTTAATCACAAGTTATGCTGTTATGCCAATTTGAAAAAATGGCTTTCTATTGAATGATTTTGCCTAATGCTATACCCTGGAATTGTCTGGGTTGCTTGCATTATTTTAATTTTAAACCCTCAATAAAGGAGTTACTTTCATTTTGTAATACTTTAAAACTTTTTTAAAATTTGGAGAAATAAAAATAAGATGTTGTAGTCAGCATAATTATATAATGAGTTGCAAAGTTCAAAGTATTATATATACTTTGTTGTTGTTTTGGTAATAACATCTAATAAAGGGGGAAACAATTTTTTCATTAAACATGCAGCAGGGGTAATTAAATTGCAAAAATCAAAGAGTTCAATAAAAATCTAATAAGGGTTTAGCTTTTAGAAACTTGCAAAAGATCTAAATTTAAATTCTCCGATCAACATAAAATTGTCAAAATTTCTTTTTTTTTCTGAGATAAATAGTAAGTCAACAAATTTGTTAGTCAACTGTTCATGTATATCAATGAATTTGTTTCTTAAACTGTTAATATTTTGATGAGCAGTCATAAATTTGTTTGGATACCTATTTTGGTTGATCAAATTTTTTTGAAAGGTAAACGAGCCTATTGTAATCTTGTCATCATCACCCAAGGAATCACCGAGCATTATTTCAGCAAAAGATTCGTCATAAAAAAGAATCTGAAACTGTAGTGGTGTGCAAGATTGTGGCTGTTTCCAAGTTGTCGATAGACATCTGAGGGTATCTTTGCACATTATATGTGCCAAAAAGTAATTGCAAATTTCACATAGAATTGCACGGTGATTCCTGGCCACTGGTTTACGACATTCCCCGACATGGAAACCGGAAAATTAGTCTACAGCAATTTTGTGGTTGCATTTAATGATTTTTATTTCGTTGACTGTTTTTTAAAATTTTTAAAAACATCATGTTCAATACGCTAATATTAAAAGCAGGTGTTTTAAAGATCATAGTTTATGAAGGTTGCATATTTGTAGTCAAAACATAGGTCATTACAGAGTTCAAAAACATATACGATATTTTTTAGTGGTACACAGTTTTTGTGAACAATTTTCAAAAAATTAAATACCAGTTGTTGCTGTAGGGTAATTGAAATTTTCGAACTTGACAATGATAATCAAAACCGGGAAACTATTTCCATTTGGAGCCGCCTTATTTTAAATAACCTGATCTGATCGTGTAGTGATAATTGTAGATATAGCAAGCGTCTACTGATGACGATTCAGTGTAGAAAGTTGTAGAATGTACTCTATATGATTTTTTAAAACAGTCTATGGTTTTAAACGAGTCCAACAAATGATTAAAAGTACCACTGTGCCGTTTTAAAAGTAGTCACGCCAATAGGCGGGGTTATCAGGAGTAGATCTTCTTGGTTCGACTTAGCTAATGTATCGAAATTTAAATGTGACCACATTTGTAACCCCAGTTACATGTCAGGCTAGATGGTTATGTTATTGGTTTAAGGTGGTTAATTCCCCGGGATGATAGAAGTTGTAACATACTCTGTGAAACTGCCCTATAATTTTTATATAAATAATGTTATTACTTTTCCCATGGATTTCATTTGTTAAAAACTGCTTCGATGACTTGGGTATGTCTGAATGCTTCAGTTATCAAAGATTTAAATTTTTAGTTTAAATCCTTTAATCAAAATTTTATTGTATGATCACCTTTTGCTGTATTAGAGTAAATAGTGTCCGTCCGTCCAAATATACTGGATGTATAAGTCGGAACATTGTTTAGAAGAATATCTTTATATACTGCCTAAAAACATTGCTTTCCATTTCTGTAAATTTATGAATCACAATTTTTTTAATGACATAGGTCGCCATCTTAATGCGACTGTAATGATAGAATATGTAACTTTTATACAAATGATACATCGTGATGAATATTACCAATGATTCATTTAGTAAATAACTACATTTTGCAGGTTGTTTCCCCCCGGCCAAAAGCTGACTTTTTCCTCAAATTACTACGTATTTTCCCCAATAAAAATAGTTTGTTTTGTTGTTTTTTTTCAAAATAAATAATTTTTTAAAAAATAATAAGTTTTTTGGATATATATCACTTTTGATATTTTTCCTGGTAAGTTTAATCAAACTCATTATCTAATAGCTTCCAAATTTAAACCCGCTTTTAAAGGGACAGGTAATAAAAA
Organism: Solen grandis; assembly: GCA_021229015.1. Classification (NCBI taxonomy): domain Eukaryota; kingdom Metazoa; phylum Mollusca; class Bivalvia; order Adapedonta; family Solenidae; genus Solen; species Solen grandis. The sequence goes on from CM037784.1 coordinate 18,552,008, forward strand.
AAAAAAAAAAAAAAAAAAAAAAAAAATCAGTGTTATTTTCGTTTTTACGAGCGTTATCCGAAATGAATGAAGTTAGTTTGTAACTTTTGATTGAAACAACCTAAAACCACAAAACTTGGCACGTAACTAAATTAACTCTTTGCGCGTAAGAGCACGTGTATATAAGCATCGTGACGTTACGTTAGTTTTGATGACGTCATATCAAACAACGTATGGTAGTCAGCATTTATGTTTACTGTCCCTTTCATGTTGCTGTCACATGACCGTATATCGTATCTTAAGTATCTAACTTCTTAGTTAATTCGTTTTCCCGTGTAAAAATTTTTTTTCTCCTCTTCCGGAAAATTTTTTGCTTTTTTGGGTTTCTAATTTTTGCTATTAGGCCCGGTTTTTTTCTCCTGGGGGTTAAAGTCGGAGCCTTTC
>CM037784.1:18552530-18602530 GCA_021229015.1 Solen grandis
CTGACGCGCTTCGAAGAAATGGCGAGGTGATCTGAATGTTACCTCCGAGATTTTGAAGAAAATGGCGAGGTGATCTGAATGTTACCTCCGAGATTTTGAAGAAAATGGCGAGGTGTCCCGAATACCAGTATGCATGTGTCATTTTTCATCGTTTAAAAGTGATACGGTGGTAATGCGCAGAACGTCAAACTGAATCAATTATCTGATTTCTACGCATTTTGGGGACACACTATCGAGTTCTCGCCACATGGACTTATAATCATACTTTAATTCCAGTTACAGATGTTTTAATGAGATGGTAATTTTAGATCAAGTATTAAATTCAAGTTTTATTTTGTCATTATTTTTGCCCTTCAACTGCGATTGGTTATTTGCACAAAAAAAATTAGACTTGAATGGTAATTTCCTAGAGATGAAATCAAAGAACGCCAACCAACAAAGCGGACACAATACACAAATTCACCGTCACTATGTAGCAGTGCTCCCTCTTCAATACTTGCAATGTCATACAGTTATTCTTCCACATTTTTTATCGAGTGCGACAACTGTGACCGATGACTCCACTCCAATGTCTTCTCTACAGGGTAATCCCGTACAGATGTCTCACTTGTAGACACCTCACAGTCAGGTCTGAAGCATCACTTCTACATACCTCCGCTGATAAACACACATTGCCCACATCAGAGACCGAGATCTAAGATGTCGGTATCTTCCTGAGTGTGCAACCAGAGAATGTCTTCTGAATCAAAACCTCAACCAGAGCAAAGAGACATGCACTTATCCGCAGCGTCACATGACAAGTTTTGGGGTAAACGCCCTACACCAACTTGTCCCACCTACCCTAAAACCTGGAGCTGTTTTGTAACTTGAAAGGTCTGGCTATGTAGAAGAGTCCAAATCAAGGGAAACCAAAAGAAAACAAACTGAACACTACTTTCAGAAAGAGGTAGAAATTCAAACCTCTCATAAACATGTATGTAAATTTGAAAAGAAACTTGATGGCTAAGAACAGTGTAACAAGACTCTATTAGAAACAACCTCCTGCGATTGTAACATTATCTCACATAGTCCGTGACCACACAAGTCATCAAATGTTTAAACACGATCTCTCTCGACGAGTTTCCCTTTCTGAAAATGAGATAAACGAGGGCAAGCGTCCATGCAACTCTCATGCTGGCCCTATATATTACTTCACTCTATGATAGCCGTTCACCACATTTTCCCATTCAATCTTTCAAACCTATTCCGGTTTTCGCTACATGACCTTCGAATCTACGGACATTGACAAGATTTTCTGTTTATTTTCTGTTTCTACCTTACAAATCCAACCACCGCAACATTACTATCAGCCTGTTCTACTAGCTTTTTACCTCGTCCTCCAACTGAGCAAATACAACGGCAGTAATATCCTAACCATCCAACAATACGATACCCCGACAATCTGATGAAAGGAAACAACCTTATCTGATTCAAATGCAGTCAAAAGAATCCTGTTACCAAACCTTACCCCTAGCCCTCCTAGCCTTCACATACACTTCGGCCTGAGTGACCAATCCTCCTTGGGCGGGGCATCCAGATGTCAGTCAGGACATGGTTAACCATTCTACTCCAAAAGGAGAAATATTTATCGCCCCATCCCGTCAGATCATGATCAACAAGACCATGGCATATTTGTTATCTGTCCTGCCAACTACTGCACTTCAGACGAGAATTTGTTCTGACAGAGGGCAAACCTCGGAGAAGGACAGGGTAAAGTCAAAAATACGTCTCTCAACTTTTAATGTTTAAATGTTGCTAAAAACACAACTACATTCAAAATCTTTTACAGAAAAGTGAAAATGCTGCCCCCAGGAACACTGCATGGTTATTGAAGCTTGGAGAATTAAACAATGTAAACCTGACATTGAGACACATGCAAAGTATATCAAAGCTAAAGACCAAATCTCATCATTACAAATACCAAGATGCCATGGGGGAAATATTGTGATCAGAAAACTGGGATATCAAAGTGTTTACACGAGCAGTAAAGGTGAAAATACAAAATAATATTGCAATATTGCAATAGGTAAAAGAATTAATACATACTTATTCACTAGATCATGCACTTTTCGACCGCGGAGACTTTTAATGTCTCCTTATTAAGACAATCTCCAAATGAAAGAGACAGTTTGTAAAGTGCATTTTTAACCAATAAAATGGTACTCGAACTTTCATCCATGCAAGTGGACAGTCCAATCTCATTAAAATCATACGAGTGTCTTAATTTCCGCTCCTCTACTATCCGCAATTAGGCCAGTTAGCATACTGAATCTGATTTCAATGAGATTGATGGACAGTCCAAAGCAGAATTAGACGAAATATGACAAAGCCAGTATTCCTGGATACAGACTAAAGAAGAAGAAAAAGATATGGTTATTCTGCACCCATCCCCTTCCCCCTCTCATGGAAGAAAATAGGCTGATCAAACTGCCAAAACAATCCAGCTAAGAGAAATGACCGCCAAAACACATGCGGAAAGCCCCAAAACTTCAACTGCAGGATCCAGACACAAAAATATTACAGAAATCCTAGAATCCAATAGTAATGACACCAACATGTTTTACAAATTGACCTGCAACCAAGGAATTAATGGTTGATATCCTGACTGACTGGGCCACCTCCTTTCAAGTCACTGGCAATTCCAAAGGACAATCCATCTATAATGATAGTTTTTTTTTTAGCAAGCCATAAGAGAAATTAACCGCCTATATATCAACTTATGAACTCTGGAGACATGTCAGTCTTACCTGGGGTAAAAAAAGTTTAAAAAAACAACAACTGCAATATCAAAACTGAACAATAACAAAGTCTCTTATTTGTTTGGGTTTATAGCAGAACATTTGAAATGCTGAGCATGTCTGCTCTGTCAAATCACGAAAAATATTTTTTTTTTTTTTTTTTTTTTTTCAAATGGAAACCAAGAAAACTGGAAAAGAACATATGTTAGTAACACTTGGCATCAAGAAAGCTTTCAATGTTGTTAACCATAACATTTCTTTAAGAAATATTTTCTTGGCAACAATGCGCAGGCGCGAGTTGATCGTCAAGCAAAATATGTACACCGACATGCAATCCAATGTATTATATATGAGATATCAAAAATCAGTCAAGGAGTACGTCAAGGAGGAGTTTTTCAAATAGAACACTGTACAAAATCAACAACAACAATGAATGAACGAAAATCAGCAACATATCTTTTTGTGCTGACAACCTGGACCCGTTCTCACACTTCCAACTAGGAAATAAAACTAATGCTTAAGACAGCTACACGAAGCCAAAAACCATTGTTGTAAGCTAGGCGTAAATGGAGTCAGTCAAAACTTTATAAAGATCATCAAATATACCAGGAACAATGTGCTCTAGTAAATAAGCTGCTAAAAGAAGCCAAAATTTCCTATTATGCGGACAAAATAACATCTTCAGGGCGCGATCAGAAAAACCTTTTCAAGGTCACTAATCATATTCTTTGCGCAACAAGTGAAGTGATTTTACCTTATTTTACATCATCTCAGGGCTTCAGTGATATTTTCATAAGCAAAATTGAGTACATAAAAGGTGATATATATAAGACAACAATTTCAACAACTATCATCTGCAAAACTCTAGACCCAGCTCAGCTTCCGATATGATTGATTTCTCTCCAGTGTCTGAGCAGGATATCAAGCGTATCATACAGACATCCCCAAACAAATCATGCGAACCTGATCCAATACCCACATGGTTGTTGATATCTTGTATTGACGAATTGATACTAATACTGACTAAAATCAGTAATATATCATTATAATCAGCGTATGTACCGAAAATGTTTAAATGTTCACGAATAAAACCATTATTAAAAAATCTGGCTTTGACCAAAATTAACTTAGAGAACTACAGATCAGTATTAAACTTGATGGCCTCCGTGACCGAAAGGGTAAAGTCGCTGACTTTAACACTTACTCAGCCCCTCACCGCGTGGGTTCGAATTTCGGCAGGGTCATTCGGATTAATTCAATGTTAACTTAAATACAAATTATCTCCCCTACATCTAATAAAACCTTGAAAACTCTCGATGAAACATTTTTTATTTTTGGATGTCTTCAAAGTGACAAAGATTCATAGCAATATTTCCATCCAGAGGCAAGATATGGAATATGGGTATTAGGGGGGTTTTACCTTAAGACATTAAAACTAGCCATGATAATTCTCTTAACCCTTTCCCTCATATAGACTCATTTTGACGCACTCAATAGGTATCACATAAAGCCTGGTCTGCAGAAAATCACAGTTAAACCTTACCAAATTTAATTACAAAATTCTCATTTCCAGACCACTGAGGAGCAGCGAACAGCATAAAACCTGATCAGCCTGCGAGTTACTCGCAGGCTGATCTGGTTTTATGCTGTTCGCATAGGTCTTTTCATGGTGTCCTCTATGAGGGAAAGGGTTAAATATTGCATGATTATAGAGAATTACACTAGAAACAAATTCATGGGAATCCCCCCCCCCCCCTCAAAGTGAGTTTTTTCCCTTTCCTGGCAATTTCAAAGGCTAATAAATCAATATTAAGAGCTAGCAACACCTCATTTAATTCCAACGCGATGTTTGGTACTACACTCCCTGTCATTGTGTAAAACTTTTAGAAATTTCATATCTATTCTATAGACTTAATACTACGAAAGCCAATTGAGCTCATTTTGGTTGGAATTTTTTTTTTTTCGCGAATTAACGCGATATTTTCGCGTTATAACGCGAAACTTTCGCGAATTAACGCGATACTTTCGCGAATTAACGCGATATTTCGCGAATTAACGCGAAACTTCGCGAATAAACGCGAATTTCGCGAATAACGCGAATTTCGCGAATTAACTTTAACGCGTAACTTTCGCGAATAAACGCGATACATTCACTTGTAAACCGAAACATTCGCTGAAACGTCATTATCTCGATTAAAGTTTATATAAGATTTCAAGTAAAAAGCATCATCTGTTTTACGTTACAATGGGGAAAAAATTTTCACGCTGAAATCTTAAGTTTTCTCGCAATAGCACACAGAATCATCATTAGTAAGTCTACATTGAAAAGAACGCTGAAAGGATTGCGGTTAATGAGAAGAGAACATTCCGATGTGTGTGATGTTGCCTTATTCATTTTGAAAGAACTACAGAATTCGGGACAGCGGCATAGCTACAGATGGATGCATAACAAGTGTTTACTCTCTGGATTATCCGTGTCTCGAGACACAGTGTACCATCTTTTAAAAGTTTTAGACCCAAATGGGATGTTGATGCGGAAGAAAGAAAGGCTACATAGACGGCAATATGTTAGCAATGGTCCTGATAACGTCTGGCACATTGACTCTTACGATAAATTGAAACCGTACGGTATAGCTATAAATGGATGCATTGATGGATATTCTAGAAATATTATTTGGTTGGAAGCCAACTCCACCAACAGTGATCCAAAAGTTATAGCGGATTACTATATCAAAGCCGTGCAACGTCGGAGGGGATGTCCACAGATTGTAAGAGCTGACATGGGGACAGAAAATGTTTGCATCGAGCAAATGCAGAAATTTCTGAGACGCGATCATGTCGACGCATACGCTGGTGAAAGAAGTTTTTTATATGGGAAAAGTACGCATAATCAAAGGATAGAATGGTTCTGGGGAATTCTAAGAAAGGAGGCTGGACAGTTTTGGATGAATTTATTTGCAGATATGACCACTTGCAATGGAGAAACTGTCTTCATTGGAACTTTTTTAGACAAAAGTTTGGTACAGTTTTGCTTTCTGAACATCATTCAGGTATGTTTGACATTTTGGTATTTTAGATAATCGTTGCTTCGACAATGTTTCGGGCATATTTATAGCGATGTCCCGCTAATTACGTATGGAGACAGATCCTGGGTGACAGAGGTATCTAGATTCTCATTTATAATCATAATTACTTTGTCGGATTATAGGTATTGCATAGCTACATATGTTGCTGTCAATGATACGATTTTATACAGAGACTTCTAGTTCTTCATTGGAAAAAAAAAAGTTTTCAGTATCAAAATAAGAACTTTGTTTGCGTAAACGATTAAAATGATAAGCCTATTTAAATCTAAAAATAACTTCTTTAAATATCACAATGAATACTTTTATACTTTCGAGTGTTTATTTGTAATCTGTTGCTATTAAGAAATATTTTAAATTTGATGGTTCATAAATGCAGCCGGTTGTCTCTGTATATCTGTTTCTATCCGTATTTCCCGTCAGTGTCTCTGTATGTCTCTCTCTATCCGTATTACCTGTCAGTGTCTCTGTATGTCTCTCTCTATCCGTATTACATGTCAGTGTCTCTGTATGTCTCTCTCTATCCGTATTACCTGTCAGTGTCTCTGTATGTCTCTCTCTATCCGTATTACATGTCAGTGTCTCTTCCTATCTCACTCTATCCGTATTACATGTCATTGTCTCTGTATGTCTCTCTCTATCCGTATTACATGTCAGTGTCTCTGTATGTCTCTCTCTATCCGTATTACATGTCAGTGTCTCTTCCTATCTCTCTCTATCCGTATTTCATGTCATGTCTCTGTATGTCTCTCTCTATCCGTATTACATGTCAGTGTCTCTGTATGTCTCTCTCTATCCGTATTACATGTCAGTGTCTCTGTATGTCTCTCTCTATCCGTATTACATGTCAGTGTCTCTGTATGTCTCTCTCTATCCGTATTACATGTCAGTGTCTCTGTATGTCTCTCTCTATCCGTATTACATGTCAGTGTCTCTGTATGTCTCTCTCTATCCGTATTACATGTCAGTGTCTCTGTATGTCTCTCTCTATCCGTATTACATGTCAGTGTCTCTGTATGTCTCTGTCTATCCGTATTACATGTCAGTGTCTCTTCCTATCTCTCTCTATCCGTATTACATGTCAGTGTCTCTGTATGTCTCTGTCTATCCGTATTACATGTCAGTGTCTCTGTATATCTCTCTCTATCCGTATTACATGTCAGTGTCTCTTCCTATCTCTCTCTATCCGTATTACCTGTCAGTGTCTCTGTATGTCTCTCTCTATCCGTATTACATGTCAGTGTCTCTTCCTATCTCTCTCTATCCGTATTACCTGTCAGTGTCTCTGTATGTCTCTCTCTATCCGTATTACATGTCAGTGTCTCTGTATGTCTCTCTCTATCCGTATTACATGTCAGTGTCTCTACCTATCTCTCTCTATCCGTATTACCTGTCAGTGTCTCTGTATGTCTCTCTCTATCCGTATTACATGTCAGTGTCTCTTCCTATCTCTCTCTATCCGTATTACATGTCAGTGTCTCTTCCTATCTCTCTCTATCCGTATTACCTGTCAGTGTCTCTGTATGTCTCTCTTTATCCGTATTACATGTCAGTGTCTCTGCATGTCTCTCTCTATCCGTATTTCCTGTCAGTTTCTCTGCCTGTCTCTCTGTCTGTCAGTCACTGTCTGTTTTTCTGAATGATCTAATGTTAGTAGCATGAAAAGAAATATTATAATGCTTGTGTGTATTACTTTTATAGAGAGACTTGGATAACTTGCTGGAAGTATGGAACACGCATACTATTTCTGGTGGAAGAGACATGCGTGGTGGAAACAGACCAGTTATGCTTTACACGCTTCCAGAACTATATAACAAACAACATTGCCTTTGTTATGCAGATGAAATGGAAATAAATGCCTGCTCAGAAGAAACTACATCAAAAACTGAGTTTTCATGCGATGAGACTGTTCGTGACCTATGTCTTTTGCTAATGGAGGAAGACGGATATGCACTTCTTCCTGAAGATTCAGAGGACGCAAAAAAACTCTACATTTATCTTAGGGAAAGAATACTATCATTGCTGTAACAAAACACTTCGTATTCTAGCCGTTAGGCCTGCTTATATGGTGACGGCTTGATACATATACAAAATGTATAATTATGTACTCATATGCAGTAGTGCTATCAGTAAAGCAAATTTTAGCTATGGTGCTAGACTATAAAGTCCCAAGATGTGAGGTCTGTTTCTAGAAAATAGCCAAATGTATTCACCTCAAAATTAAAATACTTGCTCACATTCATAAGAGAAACCAACTTATAAAGAGCGATTCTTATTTTTTAACCTTATTTATTTTTGCAGTTGTGTCCAACCCCGGATTTATGGTTTCTCAGTGTGTGTGTGCGTGCGCGTGTGTGTGTGTGTATGCAAGCGCCCGCCATTGAGGACTCACGATGGTAAGAACAGCAACAAATGAGGGCTCACTGACACACTGTGGACGTCCTCAGTCGTCATAATGACAATATTGTCTAAAAATGCATATTTTTGTTTAAAACATGTAAAAAAACTTTCAAAATATCAAGTCCCAATTGACGTCAGATTCCTAGCACTTTTCACACGTGTGTATAGATTTTCGCAAGATGACTATTTCTCTCTTCCGATAGTTTCACACACAACTTCAATACGCATGCGCTAAGATTTTTATCCTTTTCCGGTTATGACGGCGCCATCTTGATTATTTACGAGGTGAGTAAATTTGCTTTTTTGTCTGTGTGTTTTTTTTAACAGTACGTTTTATGTTTTTGAGTATATATGGCTGAAATGTAATCATTTATCATTTAAATGTTGCTTATAAAGTCATAAGAAACTAATTCCAGTTTGACCTTCTTTGAATTTCTTCTTTGCCGTTGTGGCGATAAAAATTAAAATGCGGACCCGTTCCCAATCGTCCTACGTACACAGTTGCAAAAATCTTATATCTTCTATTTCATTCAGATAAAAACTGTTTAAATCAAGATGAGGTGAAAGTATGACACTGAAAAACTCAGGATATCACCTGTTTATGGATTAATGATAATAATAAAGAAGAAGAAAAAAAACAACGTTATCGTGAAAAATGCCTACCGCACTTTGACACCGATTTCTCATTTAAAACCACATAAGAGCTTAAACTGCTGGTATAGACGGGTAATTGAAAAAATGTACTCAAAATGTTTTTCAAACTGTCAGGGCCTAAAATAAAATATTGTTTGTTTCCCCTCCCACTAGATCTACCCGACGACGCAAAATATTTTATTGCAATCCTGAAAAAAATGTCTGGCTAGATTGATTGTACTTTTATCCTACACATAAAGAAATCTTACACAACAGGTAGATCTAATGTCCAAGAAATCCAAACTAAAACAACCACTAACACGATTTTAACTCTTTTAAGTTCTGATAAGCAGCAAGTCAAAGAAAACAGGCACATTGACAGTGTCAGTTTCACACCCTTTGAACTTTACTGCTGCAGTACGTTAATTTCTTCATGGAGTGATGACGTCACACAAGGTGAAATTGAAAATATTTGAAGGGGCACAGAGGGTATATTTGTTGACACTTTTGCAAGCACTCATTTCAACTATAGATAACTGACAACTTTTCACCCCATAATTAATACACAAACTTGGCCAAATCTACACATCCTGTTGACACGACTTTTCCCCTTTAACTGACCATATTGCACCTAACATGTTTAGTTTATGTGCAGATAAGAATATGGCACTATGACCCTCTGTTCCCCCCCCCCCCCTTGCATGAGGGAGATGATTTGGAACTGTGATTGTAAACAACTTCCGGAATGGAATAAATAAATCAAACAACCTGGTAAGACACATTAAATTGTGTTTTTTATTTGTCATATAAGCACATTTATGAGAGATATTTAACAATATAAGTTTAAAATTGATTGTAGTTTATACCAGTGAATATTATTCTAAATATTAACGGCCATGTGACTTGATTCCTCATGGAGCATTCTGGATTTCTTAACCCATCTTATAAGAGTGTCAAAGCATGAACCCACAGATTAAGGGAATGAGAAAGGGGCCCTGTCTTATATATCATAAATATGAAAATCTGCAAGGACATCTCCTCTGGGTCATTATATAATATTGTCATTTTTCCTTTAACAACAACAACAACAAACAAGAATAAAGTAAATACTAAGTCTTGTTTATTGCAGCGTTATATTGGCTACATCCAAATCATATGGACTGATAACAGAAGCAGACATTTTAGCGTTGAACATACAACTTATTTTCCAATGGTAGAAGGGAATGATAGATTGTCACTTTAAACAATTTTAGGTCTGACAATGTGTTAAACATCTGAAAGAAAACTGACCTTTCATTGACTACTGCCAATTATTTTTTAACATAATGAATCACTGATATATAACTAAAACTGATATAATTAAGTTTTGCCAGCATAAAAATCATGCTAATAAGCCTGCTATTACATCTGTAACAGGTGGTGAAAAAATCAATGACTCGACAAGGACTCGAACCGAGGGCCTCAGAAATAGTGTTCCTGCACTATACCGACAGAGCTTTCAAGTCACATGTCATCTTGGCCATTGATTTATCACTAAATACCTGTATCCGTCTACACATATGTTGTTTGAATGAAAAAATATATATTTTTCCGACCTACCTACCAAACCCTAATTGGTATGAGGCATGGGAGGGAAAACAAACAATATTTTAATTTAGGCCCAGAATGAACATCCTTCTTCAATAAAATAAAAGTATCTGCCCTTGTTAGAAAAGTTTTAAGATACGGGACAAATTGAGAAGATGTGATTATACAAAAGGAAATGGCAAGTGTTACCCTCTTGATATCTTTACAATTTCCTATTTTCAAATAAAAATCCAATAATCTTGCCATGTAAAATAATTTCATTCAAGCGATGTATTTTTTTTATCTGGTTTGTATCCCAGAAATTCACTCTCTTAATAAATGACTGATATGAGATGTCTATACAATATATTAAATGCATGTTACTTTAGTAAAAATATTTATGTAAAACATTTTCTTTATAACTATTAAACATGACATTTAACATCTTAATAAATAAATTTCAAACTAAAACATATAAGTAAAACATATTTAAAGCAAATATTTTTTTGCTCTATCCTCCAGACTTTCCTTTATGAAATAACGCAATAATATAAATATTAACATTTGAAATATAGATTGGGGGTGAAACGACTTGGGAGGGAAAGGTTTAGGGATGAAACGTCATGGGGAGGAAATGGTTTGGGGATGAATCGTCTGGAATTCAAAACAAACATTACAGATGTAAAGTCTGTTATTATGATTTTACAGAATATTAAACAGCTACTAGTCATTGAAGTCAAAACATGTTTTGGTTGGGGATAATTGTTTAAATAGTTCATTTACCAACCTTTACCATTGATTTAAGTTGTTATTTGTTTGTTGTCTTTACCTTAAGCTTAGTAAGAAATTTATCACAAACTTTGTGACAAAGTGAGCTTAGGTGTCAACCATACTGGTGATTTTCCCTATTTGAATCTACTGTTACACTTACTGTAAATGATTTTACTTTAATGAATCATTTTGCTTATGTCAATAATTTTGTATCAAATTAGGGCTTTAAAAATTAGAATAAGCTGTAAAAATATAAGTTAATGTTCATTATTTTAGCAAGAATATAGATCTAGTTGATCACATCAGGTTTTTTTTTTTTTGGGGGGGGGGGGGGGTTCAAAAATAATTGCACAAGTACAGGGGTTTAATTAAGGATTTGACTTTAACTTGTCCAGGGGGCAAGTTACTTGGAACATCTACTAGCCCCAGGGAAAACAGGTTGCCCGATCTTTAAGTTAGATGATGTTTCTTAATGTTTTAAACGAAATATGTGTAATATTAAGGTGAATGTTAGTTAATATGTATCAAACACAATTTGCAATCATTTCACCCCGTTGTACTGTAGAAAATAAAAAACATGAAAGATTTTATTTACATAAATAAACTTGCCCACCGGGCTATCTTCTTTGAAAAATCACTTGCCCGCAGTGATTTTAACCCGGTGCGGGCATGCAGGTGTCCACTTAAGAAAACCCCTGAAGTACTCCTAATTACTGCAATGAGGTCACAAGTTCAAATGATTTTGCAACCAGGGATTCATGCAAATATTTGTGGGCATGCAGTTCACAAATAACGTGTAAAGAAGTTAATTAAGCAAATCCATCCCAGATTCTATTGATCAGAACATTTTTTTTACCTTTATACACCTTTACGGAATTTCAGTTACTACGTATATTTGTTTTATAACAAAGATGAATCATTATTTATTCATGAATCATGATCGTTGTCATTTAGATTCTACAGGTCCAAATCAAATTGTCATATTTTTTTTAAAAAGATATGTTTATAACAGTATCCATTTTTATTGTAATTAATATCTAAGTCAAATAAGAGTAATTTGCAAAAAATAAGAACAATTAATTTATTAAAGAAAAAACTGTCAATCGTGATGCTCTGAAATGTAGTGCTTAACCCTTTCCCTCATAGAGGAAACCATGAAAGACCTATGCGAACAACATAAAACCAGATCAGCCTGTGAGTAACTCGCAGGCTGATCAGGTTTTATGTTGTTCACTGCTCCTCAGTGGTCTGGAAATGAGGACTTTATAATTAAATTTGGTAAGAATTAACTGTGGTTTTCTGCAGATCAGGCTTTATGTGGTACCTATTGAGTGCGTCAAAATGAGTCTTTATGAGGGAAAGTGTTAAAATTGATAAAATTTATGTGTATTAACAAAACAAACTACTTATTTATCTTTTATTATCATATATTTAAGATAATGAGGCTGAGAGAAAAGAAAACACAGTTGACAGTGTACAACAAAAGCTGGAGAAGGGTATCTTGAAATCAGATTTATAGACAGCTACATTGGTGAGTATGTAAATTACTATTGACCCACCAGCAAGTTGGGAGCGGGAGATTGTGAGTTCAATTCCCGGCCACAACATACCGAAGTCGTAAAAATGGTACTGTTAATTAGCTCCTTTGCTTGGCACTCAGCATATATGGGTAGTTGCAGGACTGGTTGTCAGGATAATGTGACTAAGTGTGGTATCATGCCACATATCTACATTGTTATACTGCAGTATGGCAGCTCTATATCTGTCTCTAGTAGACATTGTCTCCAAATGATTGAAATACTGTCGGTGGGACAATAAACCTAACAAAAAAACCAACCTGAACCAGTAAGTTGAGTTTCAAATGCCTGCAGCTTTTCATTGTGTAAAATTAACTATCATATCTAGTTCTAACTTCTAAGTTCAAGGAGTCTGCTGGACCCTCCCTTGCCTTGAAATTGGGTAGTTTGCGGCTAAATTTAGGAGTCCCATTCAGTATTGAACCCTGTTGACCTTTTGGTAAAACTGCTATAATTTTCTGCCCTACATTGGATTGCTTCTGTATTTTGATAGTTGTTCTTGTGGATGAACTTCTTTAATACAATATGCAATTATGCATTTGAACTTTATGTTGACCCTTCACCTACTTAATTCATATAGTTTGCAAAAATAAAGACTGAAAAACTCATTCATTCAAATGATTTACTTGTATACATTTCAATAGAGAAAAGCACTTTTTATTGATTTTGCATGTTAATTTTATGTCTAGATAAAAAAAACAGGGTTTTTTTTTTCACACTCGCGTTTTTTTTTTTCTTCTTTAACTGGTACTGGTAAATGGACCCATTCACATTTCTGAACAGACCTACACAATTTTTCATCCAGATCTGCAGTTCCATTCACAACTGAACAGGATTTTCACTTAGGCATAAAAAATAACTCGGTTTAATTGTATTAATTTCAAAATATTTTTTAAAAATTTGTATTCCTTGTCATTTAACCCATTCACACTCATGTTCTGTACTAGTTAACTAGACTGTCCCAGTGGCCTAGTGGTAAGAGCATCTGACTTGGGAGTGAGAGGTCGTGGGTTTGATCCCCCGCAGCGACATGCCATTTAGTTGTAAAAAATGGCACTGATATAGCTCTCTTCCTTGGCGCTTGGCATTTAAGGGTAATTCCAGCAACTGGTTGACCTTGAGTAGTCATTGTCTCCAAATTACAGAAATACTGTCAGTGAACATTAAACCCAACAAACATTATACATGTGTAATAGTTATACTTAGTACAGTATGGTACAGTACAGGGTGTATACCCACCGTTATTTCAGAAACAACTTCCAGATCAAAATCTGATGCATCTTGCTGTCAGTTTATAGATAAATTGTTTAGAATCTCGAAAAAAAACCAGTCATCGTCAGTCAGCCAAGGTATCCATGTAAATCTGCGCAGATGATTAAAAGAAAATAATATTGATGATCGATTTCACAGGTGATGAATGTTCTGTAACAAACATGCCCCTCCCCCACCCACAGTACCTTTGAAATGTCAGTTGAGAACACCTCTCTCCCCCCTGGCTCTGAATATACCGTGTTCATATTATTTTAAATGATTTTTTTGTCACTGTTCCGAAAAGTTCATTATTTTTTCAAAGATCCCATTGAATTTTTTCCAAAGGAGTGAAAAATCTAGCTCACACATTCTGACCCAAAATTATCCCTGCTCACTTGTCTCACTGCACCACCTGTACAATAAACCCTAGACAGAATCTACCAGGATTACAGGCAGACAAAAAAACATTGTCTGTACTAGCAGTCTTGAGTTCACTTATCAACATATTTATGCAGATAACTATCATTGGTAACATATTTGGAAGGAATATTTAAATTAGTCAGGGTCATGTGATCTTGTCCTGGTAAAAAAAAATGCTACAAGGACATTTGTCTAAATGCCTGGGTGCTGGAAATGTAAAGTTTGCCTTGGCGGGCATTCACATCTCAGCCTCCGTTGCGGGTCACATAGATTTTCTGTGTGTGTGTCTGTTCATCTGTCTGTCGGTCACACCTCAGGTTTACCTTTGTGTTTAAGCTTTTTTGTCGAAGAAGATGACTTCACATCTTTATGTAACTAGGTACACTTGTACCTCATGATACAATATAAAAAAATATTGAAACAAATTCATGGCTGCAGTGACCTGTATTTCACAGTTGGATGAACAAGGTCAAATTGAGTGTTCTGCCTCAGGTTTACCTTTGTGATTAAGCTGTTTTTCCATGAATATGAATTCACATCTTCAAAAAAATGTACACATGTAAAATCATGATATAAACCTTTTAATATTTATGCAAACTTATGGCTGTGACCTATATTTCGATTGTGAAAGGATTATGGGTTTATCTTTGACTTGATTCATTTTTATGAAACTATGTACAGATATGCATCATGATATGATCTATTTAATATTCATGCGATACAAGAAAGAAGGCTTTTTTCAGTCCCATGCTTGTGAAACATTTTCTGAATGAGTGAACTTGTATTTTGAAGATATTTGTTTGAACACAAGATCAGTATTTTAATCCTTTTGGATTTGTGATGGTTCATGCACAAACTGGAATTACCTCATTTGTTGTGTGTCTACTGGTAAAATAAAGTTTGCACAAATATGTGTCAAGCCATGTGAAACTGGATACCTCAGTATGTACAAAGATACTTCTTTGATCTGTTTTCAGATTCCAGATATGGTCATTGGAAGCACTTCACTACCTCACAAGACCATGAGGATAAAGAGGAGCCTTTATAATCCCACCATAACACAGACTGTAATAGCAATTAGTCAGGTAAAGCAATTACCAGAAAGTAAGCTCTCAGCTAAGCAGTCTGAACACAAGATTAGTATTTTAAACCTTGTATATAGTAATTAATACTTGTACATGTAGTTAATTTTAGAAAAATTAACATGTAACTGAAAGAAGAAATGTCTACAGCATGATATTGCATTGTGTCAGCATTATATAAGTAGCCAGTGGGATGTTTAAGCCAACAAACAAACAGACATTAAAAAAATAAAAAAAAGTTTTGATTTTCACTCACTCTGCACAAAAGTTCACTCATCATGGTGAGCTGGTGAATGGTATTTAATACCCCTGCATATGTGTTGTTAAAGTCACTTGATTTTATTTTCCACTGTGCATAAATGTAACTTGAAACTTACTTAAAAGAAATGAATCCTTAAGTTTTTACCTTCAAAGTTAAGCAATGTATTTCTGAATTATTGCATTGCCTAAGAACTTAATATTACAGTTTAATTATACTGTATTTTATATTTAAACAAAAACATTCCTATGGTTTCACTGAGAATCCCTTTTGTATGATCTTGCATGACTAAAAATCAAAGAAAAATACTACCACCTATGGTAATGCAGTTAAGAAGAAGACTCTTAGAATTTTGAGTACAGTCAACTCTCTGCAACAGCTGTGTTTGTACATCACGTTTCTGCGGATATATCGAGATCTCAAGACGTGCGAATCCAACTGTACCCCACCCACATAACCTTAATGAGGAAGTTTCATATACATGTAGACACTAGATCTTTTGTTATGCAATGTAAATGTAATACTAATTCATATTTTGTATCATAATTCCTTATTTGTTTGGCTGTATGTGCAAATTAAATTGTGTATGAAGTTCTCATACTCCTGTGTGAGGTCACTTTATTATAGCCCCAGATAGGAAGTATATGGGGGCTATATTGGAGACATATTCACTAGTGTAGACAAGATTTGTCTGCCTTATTTCTCGGCTACCTTTGGTCTGATTTTGATGAAAATTTGCAAGACTGAAGAGTATCGAACGTAATTGAGCATATTGTTGACATGTCATGATTATTTGATTTAGAATGAGTTATGGCCCTTGGTTATATTTTTCAAGAATGTCTTACATGGTAACATTATCTGTGACAAAGCATCTGAGGGAATTTATCATTTTCAATTATAATTCTTGTTTAACCCTTTCCCTCATAGAGAACACCATGGAAAGACATATGCAAACAGCATAAAACCAGATCAGCCTGCGGGTTACTCAGGTTTTATGCTGTTCGCTGCTCCTCAGTGGTCTGGAAATGAGGACTTTATAATTAAATTTGCTAAGGTTTAACTGTGGTTTTCTGCAGATCAGGCTTTATGTGGTACCAGTATTGAGTGCGTCAAAATGAGTCTATATGAGGGAAAGGGTTAATAATGTCAGGACCTCAGTTATAAGTGTGAAGTCCTCGATTGCTTGGAAGTGTGTGCAAATCATATTCTAGAAAAATGTGTATGAAGTCCTCATTTGTTAATGTGAAGACCTCAGTTGTAAATGTTAAGCCTTCATTTGTTTGGTTGTGTATGCAGATCATATGCTAGAAATATGTGTTTGAAAAGTCTCATTATACCCCCACATCCCTGGATAGGGGAAGTTATATATGAATCACTTGGCTGTGCGTCTGTTGATTCTTCCGTTTGTTTATATTGAATCTTTTTGTCTGAGCTCTACATTGACAATGCTTCACGGGATTTGCAAATGGTTTGGCACATAGGTTTACCAAAGTAAGATGGA
Source organism: Solen grandis (assembly GCA_021229015.1). Lineage (NCBI taxonomy): Eukaryota > Metazoa > Mollusca > Bivalvia > Adapedonta > Solenidae > Solen > Solen grandis. The sequence continues at coordinate 18,569,851 of CM037784.1, forward strand.
GTGTTAAGTGGAAAAAACAAATTGTTAGCTCAAAGGTCAAGGTCATACTTAGAGGTCAACAATAGAAAATTAATGCCAGTATGCTTGTCCAGGCTTAACTTGACATAGGATCACTGGATTTCCAAATAGTTGGTACAAACGTTTACCATATTAAGATAGAGTGCCACATGCAAGAACAAAATTGAGTGTGTTTTTGCCTTGGATCGAAAGGATATGCTTTATCATTTCTATCATTATGTTTATCACTAAGTTATGAGACTCAGAGTCTAATATTTATAGATGATTACTCATTATGTATAAGAAGTCGCTCAATTTCTTCCCATCATCTTCTTAAAATAAATTAAAGACCCTCATAATTTTCATTACATAAAAGAATTATAAACTATTGTCATCTAAATGACTTTGTGCTGTGTGGAGCTTATAATCCAGAATATCTTTCAAATGATCAAAATTATGTGACAAAGGCTACAGGCTGCATGGCAGGACCATATTTTTGCCACAGGCTTTGATGGGTGTGTCAGCTGGAAAAGTACATTAATTAGTTATTGACTGGCAAATAGCAAGGTAGTGGCCCTAAAGGGGGTATTAATCACCTTCAGTGATGGTTCTAATTTGTTAATGTGAGGACCTCAGTTGTAAGTGTGAAGTCCTCGTTTGTTTGGCTGTGTGTGCATTAAATCAGGTGCTAAAAATATGTGTATGAAGTCCTCATTTGTTAATGTGAGGACCTCAGTTGAAAATGTGAATTCTTTGTTTGTTTGACAGTGTGTGCAAATCTTCTGCTAAAAATATCTAAATGAATCCTCATACTCCTGTGTGGGGATTTTTGTTAATGTGAGGAACTCATTTGTTTGTTCATAAATCATAAATAACTTTTTTGTATTTAAAGCTGGTGTTTGAAAACTCATAGTGAAAACTGGAGGTACAGAAGTCCTCACTGCATCACAGAACACAATCATCATATGTGATGATGGAGAGATTCACACATCAGGTTTGTTACAGATATTGACAGTTCAGTTATACTTAGGCCAATGCACTGTGGAATCATTCATGTGGTGTCAGTCTTGATTTAACCAAGCATTGTCTTTTTCCTGCCCATACATCTTGAATTACATAATTATGTAGATGTCTGGGACAAAACATAGAAAGTGCCACAACAACATAAGGATAAAAGCTGTTTTGATGAACTAAAAGCACATTTGTGCAAATTTTAGGACTTTACTATTTGAGTTTACCATTGCTTTGACAGTATTCCAGTCATATAGCAACGTCCAGCTAATTACAGGCAGAGGAAGACCCCAAATGCACGGTGGCATCAAGGTAGAACCACCCACCTACTGCAAGCCAGCTGGAAGGCTTCCTCACATGAAAATCCAAATGACCCTGCCAGGATTCGAACCCACCTGGTGAGGGGCTTCAAATTTTAGGTATTTTGTTGATAACTTTACAAGGTATTGACTAATTTCATATTAAAATAGATAGCAAAAATGTGAAGTGCAGTGACCAAGAACTCTACCATGACCATTTCGTTTTTAATTTTCTCCCATTAATTTAATAATGAATTTCTGTCAAGAGCCTAACTCATTTACTATATACTTTAAGACTGCACAAGGTATTGACATGAAACTTCATGTATAAATAGATGGTGACTTGGAGAAATACTTTTTGGAAGAACCATAACTTTACCTGGTGCCATTTTTAAATTATCTCCCATCAAAATTAAAATGAATATTTGTCCAGAGTATTACTCATTGAGCTAAAGGCTTGGTATTTGGTATGGTTACTCCACCAGGGTGCCCTTTGATTTTGCATCAATATATTGAATGTCTGGATGGAAGAATGTCACATATCTTGTTTCCACTTCATAACTTTGTCATTTCTTAATGAATTTTGAATTGACTGGAGAGATTGCTTGATGTGTTGCACTTTATAGGGGTGGGGCAATTTAGTGTCTTTTACTTTTTTATCTCACCTGAGCACAATGTTCTCACCTGAGCACAATGTTCTCACCTGAGCACAATGTGCTCAAAGTGTTATTTTTGATCGGCCTCCATCCATCCTCATTAGTCATTTGATGTAAACAATTTGCTTTTATCAAAACTTGGTATGATTTATCCTAAGTTGGCCCTTCACAAAAAATTGCTAAGATAAACTTGATCCATGCAAAACTGGTTGCCATGGCAACTATCAAAATTTATTTCAAAAAACCTGAAAAATCATCTTCTTTAAAACCAGTGGTTAGAATTCAACTTCCTTTTGCACAAATGGTCACCTCATTGCCCTCTTCCATAATTGCAAAAATAAACTTGGACCTTAAAAGATGAGGCCCTTAGGGTGTTAGGTTTTCGTATATACTGTCTAAAGAAAACTTCAAAAAACATTTCCTCTGAAAACAATAATCCTAATTAAATTTATTTTGGCACGCATGGTAACCTCATTGCCTTTTTCCATTATTTCCAAAATAAAATTGGTTCCTTTAAAATAAGCCTCTTGAGGGGTTGGGTTGTTAATCTTAAATACTGCATAAAGAAATTTTCAACATTCATCTGTCTGTAGCTTTGCTGGATGTCATCAGATATTAAACTCCCAAATTACTATCATGGTTCTACTTATGCCTTATACTGATGGTACTCAGTCGAGGGATTCAGGGACATCATGGCCCACTTGTTTATACATTTTGATGGATTTCTTTCAATAATCCAGCCCGTTACAACTATGGCACATATAGTGTTTTATTACCTCTGTATCCTGCATCTTAGATGTATTTGTTTTGCTGTGGATGCAATGTTTTATTTCAGTAAATACATAAAAATATATGTAAAATTCTATTGAAATTGAAATAACATGCATACTTTTCATATTGGGACTTAATTTTTTAGCTTAGCGAGTTCCTGGACATGTGCAGCAAGAATTGTAAAAAATTCACTGCATGACATATTATATGAAACTTCAGATATCATGAAAGTTGAAAAAATGTCAGTAATTCAGTCTGACGTAATCAGGAAAACCATGCAAACTCTGATTAAAATTGTTTTGTGTACAGGAATTAAAGAATTGGATTCAGAAAGTGATGATGACAATCAGCTCCAAATTGACAGACAGCAGAAATCAAGTAAGTGCATGGTCCTCTTTATTTTAGCTCATCTGATACACAGCTTGTATTATATTTTTAAAACTAAGAAAAGAACTTCAAAACATCCAAAAGTAGTTATACCTTTAAAATCTGCTTTAAGGTGAAAATTGCAATATTGTTTTGATTTTATAAATATGAATAATATTTTGAGCAGTTCTGTGCATAAAATGTATGTCAGAAATACTTTTCAGGAGAAGATTAAAACTTAATCTTTCTCTAAAAACATTGATGCTCTTCATCTTGGGTACATTCGCTTTTTGAGATGTCATCTCCTTTGAAACTACTGATTCCAACCAAACTTTGTCAGAAACATCATTGGAGGGGGGGGGGGGGGTTTAAAAAGATTCCAGTCAGAGTTAAACTCCTTGTTGCTATGGGGGTTAGGTACAAAATAAAAAAAAACATCTCTGAAGAGAGTGGCCAGATTTCTTCTTTTTTTTCACAGAATAATTTGCAATTAAAAGAATTGTTTAAAAAAAAAACATGGCCACCAGGGTTATGGCAATTTTTTGTTATATGGACATCCTTTGCCTAGATCTTAGATATTTGGTGTGTAGCATCATCTAGTATACCTCTACCATGTTTGTTAAATTCATCACTGACCTGGCGGGAAAGTGGTTAGAGCATCCGCCTCGGGAGCGGGAGGTCATGGTTTCAAATCCCCGCCGCGACATTCTAAAGTCGTGAAAAGCTCCCTTGCTTGGCGTTCAGCATATAAGGGTAGTTCCAGTACTGGTTGGCATGGTATCAGGATAATGTGACTGGGTGTGGTATCATGCCACATATCTAGGGCGTGATACTGCAGCCTGTGGTAGCACTATATCTATCTCAAGTAAACATTGTCTCCAAACGACTGAAATGCAAGTTGCAGTTGTTTGTTACTTTGACAAAAAAATCATCTATAACTCGTTTGGAAGTCAAGGATTTTTGCAACTACAAATATATTGCCACTACCTCTTTTAAGTTGAAAGGTCACCAAAATGCACAAACAAGATCAAATTTGTTTTGTTTTTTTTAATTTCATACACATTATTATTTTATAACTTTAATTCCTTTTCAGCTTCAAATATAAGACGACCCTTGTATGGAGAAGAAAGGAAGATCCCTAGAAAACTGCAATGTTAGGACCTTCGAGCCATTGATGGAGAACATTATTAATAATCAGATATTGGCTTTATAGAGAAAATTTACTGCAAAGAGAAAGTAACAATAACAGATGTTTCAGATTTTCTGTGAATGCAGATTGGTAGTAAAAACCTTCCAGTACATAACTCCTTAAGTTTTGGTACAATTGTGAAACTTTATACATAGAAGAACTTGTTAAGAGAAAGTGCAGTCAACAAGAGTTGAAACACTAGTTCAGTTGTATTATGTCTAAACCCCTATTTATAGGATAGAGACATATTGTTTATGCAGGATTTTCTGTCTGTCATTAAATCTTGAGTCACTTACATCTCCTGAAGAAATTCAACTTGAGTCTTGAAATTTTATTGTAAAGTATATCAGGATGTAAACTTGTATGCCTTAGAAGGAGGGTGGGGGGAGAATTATATGTTAATTATTAGCTCACCAGAGTAAAGGTTAGGGTGAGCTTTTGTGATATTTGAAATATCTGTTGTGCATGACACTCTACAGGCCACAACTTTGACTCAGGTTTCTTTGACAGACTTGCTCAGAATGTTTGTCCTGACAATATCTAGTCATGTTTGACTTGACTTGACTATTTGAGTTAACCGTCGCCTTGACAATATTTCAGTCATAAAGCCGCGTCCAGCTAATTACAGGTGGAGGAAGACCCCAAATGCACAGAGGCATCTGGGAAGAACCACCGACCTACCGGCAAGCCAGCTGGAAGGCTTTCTCACATGAAAATCCAAATGACCCTGCCGAGATTCGACCCACGTGGTGAGGGGCTGAGTGAGAGCTAAAGTCAGTGACTTTATCCTCTCGGCCACAGAGGCCCCAGTCATGTTTGATCATGTGTACATGTAGTTTGGGGTCAAAAAGTAGGTCACTGGGTCAAATTTTAGTCAAAATCTTGTCTAAGCACATTGTAACTAATTCTTTTTCAAACTTAGTGAGAAAGTTTATCTTGATAACACTTAGTCAGATTCAATCATCGGTGGGTTGAGGTCAGTAGGTCAAAATCTTGTTTACAAAATGTTATTGTTAACACTCTTATATATAGCATATGAGGTAATCATTCATGTGATTGTTGTTTTGTCTACATGAGAGGGACCCGTACATGGTTTTGACCAATGTCTGACTTGAGCCTTCTTATTTGTAATGTTAAGATATCATTTGAAATAGATCTGCTTTAAAGTCCTTCTGTAATGCCATCTTCAGTTGAGTGATTAAGTACCATCTTGGCCTTTTTGTTAACAATACAGCAGAAAGGATATTTTTGGTAAAATTTGTCCAGCAAATATTCAGTTAAATGTTTCTGTATGTATTCAGAGTTTCACAGTTATTTCACTTCATTAATCATGTTTGGTTAAGTCCATAGTCCTTTTACTTATCAGTGATGTTTTGGAAAGACAGATAGGTACTTGAATTTTTTTCACTTAAAAAAAAATTAAATATTCATTTTTGTAAAATAACATAAATACATTCATTGTTATGTATTGCTTACAGCTTAAAATACTGTATTCATACATACAGTTTTGCTTTGAGAGCAAAGAAATCCATATTGTATAAGATAAATTTAAATTTACAATCTCTTGTAGCATATGATGCTTATAATTAACAAGGTAATTGTTTATTTTTACAAACAGAACAATGGTATGTTTTAAAAACCGATACTGTCTTGAACTTCATAGTATAATGTTCAATTACTTCTTTTATAATATTGTTTAAAAAATTGTTTTAACCTCTTATCAAGCAAAAACAATTTTTTTTAAGTACTGACCTGGGAGTCATCTTCAACATACATTTTTAGCTCACCTGAGCACGAAGTGCTCAAGATGAGCTTTTTTGATCACACTGCGTCCGTCGTTAACAATTTACTGTAAACATCTCCTCTGAAACCCCTAGGCAGAATTTAATAAAATTTGGCAGGGTTGTTCCTTGGGTGAACCTTCACAAAAGTTGCTAAGATAAACTTGATCCATGTGGAACTCTGGTTGCCATGGCAACAGAAAGAAAAAAAATTGAAAACTTTAATAATCATCTCCCTCCAAACTATTGACCAGATTTCAAAATGATTTAGTACAATTGTTCCTTAGGTAACTCTTTACCAAGATTGCTAAAATAATTCCAATCAGGAAATAAAAATGGCCGCCAGAGGCGGGGCTAATTTGCCTTATATGTATATAGTGAAATCTTTAAACGACATCTCTGAAACCGCTGGACAGACTTTGATTATATTTGGCAGGGATGATCCCTGGGTGAAGCTTCACAAAAGTTGCTAAAAATTATTCCGATCCATTAAAAAAACATGAATGCCAGGGTGGGGCTAATTTGCCGTATATGTATATAGAGTGAAATCTCTAAATGACATCTCCTCTGAAACCACTGGACAGATTTTGATTTAATTTGGCAGGGATTATCCTTGAGTGAAGCTTCACAAAAGTTACTAGAACTATTCCAATCCATAAAAGAATATGGCTGCAAGGCGCTGGACTTATTTGCTTTATATGTATATATTGAAAACTTAAAATGACCTCTCCTCTGAAACTGCTAGACAGAATTTGATAAAACTTTGCAGGGATCATCTCCTTCAAAACTACTGACCAGATTTCAAAATGTTTTAATATAGATTGATGTTCCTTGGGTAACCCTATACTCAGGTGAGCGATTCAGTGCCATCATGGCTCTCTTGTTAATATAACTTAGAAGTTTCCTTATCCTTGCACTTTTTTTTCTGTACAAGACATTCCTTAAACTTGATTTTGACCACAGATTTTAAGTGAAATCTTACGTAAAAAAGTCTTAAGAATAATAAATATTAATCTTTTACTATGGTTTATTTTGAGTTTATTGCAAAAGGTGTGCAATGTAAATTTTATCATACCCCAAATACGTAGTAGGGGGGGGGGGGGCTATGTTGGAGTTATGTCAGTCCATCTGAAGGTGAGATTTGTCCACCCTATTTCTTGCCTACCTTTGGTCAGATTTTGATGAAAATTTGCAAGACTGACAAGTACCAGCCTAATTGGGCATATTGTTGGCACATCATGATTTATTTAATTTAGAATGAGCTATGGCTATAGTTTTCAAGAATTTCTGACATGGTAACAGTAAATGTGACAAAACGGTATCTAGGAGAAATCATTTTCAATGACAATTCTTGTTTAATAATGTCAGGACCTCAGTTATGAGTGTGAAGTCCTCATTTGTTTGGTTGTGTTTGCAAATCATATACTTGAAGTATGTGTATGAAGTCCTCATTTGTTAGTGTGAGGACCTCAGTTGTAAATGCGAAGTCCTCATTTGTGTGGCTGTGTGTGTAAATCATATGCTAGAAATATGTGTAATAGTCCTCATTATTCACCCACTATCCCTGGATAGGGGGAGCTATATAGGAATCACCTTTTCTGTCCATCTGTCCTAATTCTTTTTATGCTCCCTGAAGGGAGAGCATATAGTTGGTGCTTTAAAATTGTCAGTCCCGTTCGTTCGTCCGTCTCGTCCATCAGTCATAATTTTGTCTTGAGTGTATCACAAAAACTATAAGAGGTATCAACGTGAAATGGGTAGATAGATTTCAATGAGGAGAAGTGCAGTGTACAAAACAAAAGGTCATTCAGGTGCAAATGATTATATCACTCAGGCTATGCCCTGGCAATATAATCATATACACTGAACTCCAAACCTGTGTTTAAGTACACAACAAAACATGGGTAGAGAAAGAATATTTCTTAAATCTAAGGTAATAATATTATAATAAAATCTAAGGTATTAATGTGGATTTTAAGTTGCTTTTATATTTTTAAATAAAGGAATACCTTGCTAAATTAGGAAAAATTTATTGAAATCTTAATCCATGGAAAATTTTACTATTTGAGATCCATCAGTTTTTAATACAGTCCCTTGTATTTTAAATGTTGTAAAATGTGATTGATATGGTAATGAATTTTTAAATTTTTATTTATTGTATGATTTTGTTTTGAAGCAAATATTTAGCTCTACTAAATGAAGACTAGTAGGGCTTGTGTGTCCAAATGTCAGGCAAGTTCAGAATTGAATCCTGTGTATTTCATAAGGTCAACTTTAGATTAAAAAAAAAAACTCAAGAAGCCCAATTTTTGTCCAGTTTTTACAAAACTTTGTTATCATGCTTGTCTACATATCATGGTAAAGCTTGAAATATGACTCAATGTCAAATTATAGAAAAAAAAAACTTGTTTACATTCTTTTGCTATATTTTTGTCAGTCTTCATTAAACTTGATATATTTTCCCCAATCATGAAACTTGGTCACAGTGTTTGTCTGTATATCTTAGATTAGTTTGAAACTAGTTGATGTTGGGTCAAAACGTAGGTCAACAGGTCATGTCTTAAAAATTCTTGTGAACACTATAGAAGTTGCATGTCTGGCTAAATTTTCATGAAATTTAGTAGGATTGTTTGTCTCAGTGATATGCTGTATAAGGTCAAGATAAGGTCACCTTCGATCAGAAAGCAGATCATATGGGCAAATCACCGAAAAAAAAAATAAGTGTAACCAAGTCAGTTTTCCTCAGGTGAGCAACACGGGGCCATCTTGGCCATCTTGTTTTTTTTCCTTGAAGAATTTGTATATAGTAAAAACCATCAAATAAAGCATTAATGCAATTATAAAATTCTTCATTGGATTCGGTTTAGTTATTGTCCCCTTGTTTTCACTTACGTGTTGTCTTGTTTTCCCAAAACATATACTGACAGTATGTTTTTCTGCAATAAACAAATTGAAAAAAGAATATATTGACTCATCATGAATTTATGGTTCCATTAATGATCAAAGAGTACATCATACTAATGGTGTTAATTATGTATTTATAGAAATGCATTGATATGCTTGGGTATTGAACTCCAACCTCCAGATCACGAGTCATATACCAACCAAACTACCCGGCCAGCCCTCATAGGTCTATATAGGCCTATTGAAATGTTCAAATCAAACTGCAAGAAGAAAGACGCCTTTCTCAGTTACTGTCACATTCAAACTAACTGCATGCAGTTGTTTTCGTTGGTGGCAACAGTAACATTATCATGAAACTACACTTCCTATCAGTGGTTAAAACATCCGCCTCGCGAGCGGGAGGTAGTGGGTTTGATCCCCGACCGCAGCATACCAAAGTCGTAAAAAAATGGTACTGGTATAGCTCCCTTGCTTGGCACGCAGCAAAAACGGATAGTTCCAGGCCTGGTTGGCCCAGTGTCAGGATAATGTGACTGGGTGTGGTATCATGCCACATGTCTACGGTGTGATACTGCAGTGTGGCAGCACTATGTCTCAAGTAGACATCGTCTCCAAATGACTGAACAACTGTCGGTGGGACGTTAAACCCAACAAACAATCACTTTCTATCTATTGTCCTGAATTTTTTTTTTTTAAATTTAAATATTTTTTAACTTTTATTACCTTTTTATATACTTAAGTTTCCATGTTATGATGCAAATACGACGATGAATTGCGTGTTGTCAAAATGCATATACAAAACAATAATTTATCAAATATGTAATGATTCCTTATCTGGAAAAAAAGATATGAAGTTGAAATAATTAAATTAAAATTTTAACCTCCGTTTCATCTTACTCTGGTGTATTAATAGAGAAACACATATATCTCAATGACGCTTAGTAGTGAATGGGAAACGCTGTATGTTTAAAACATTTGCATGTTAAATTAACAACATTTTTTTCCTAATGATCATTCCATTGATTACAAAATATATCAGATTTGCATATTCAGCATGATCCTCGTCAGTTACTCGATGTCACCATAAACGAATCACGAGCACACTAATTGCTGACGTTGCAGATAAACTCTGATTACTTTCGGTTTCGGAGCGTCTTCGAGAATACTCATCAATGCAAAATGTAAGTTCACAATGATAGTATTTTAACATCAATCCAAAATACTAAATGGTGTAATTTGGCCAACCTTTTCAAAGTGTTAAACTTCTTTTAAATCAGATGTTTGCAATTTATATACCATTTGTGATAGTCTATACAATACAATAACGCCATTTTATATATTATTTTTCATTAAAATAATATCATTATAAACTTAAATGGGCATTTAAACCATCATATATAACACACAACATCAAAATAGTTGGATACATGTATATATTACAAGCAAAAAATACGGGTTTCAACAAGATAACGTTACTACAATAGGAATGCTGTTGGGGAACTTGTTGCAATTTGCTGCAGCCTTATGTTTGTAGTCCGAATGTATGCATTCCGTTGAAAAAAAGAAATTCTTTTTCTATCTAGATGACTGCTGTCAACGTAGTACGAGCATTAAATTTTGTAATTTTTTTTTAAATAACGAACAGCCAGCGAAAAGTTATGTCATTTTTGTTGTAAATCAGATTTAAGGTCTGTTTCTACGTATCATCCGCCTGCGCAAACCACCTTATAATGTGTGTGCACAGTTCACCACTTGGCGGGAAGGCAATAAACACTCCGCCAGTATTTAGCGACCATCTCAGAACAATCCTTGGCCGAGCGGTTACAGTCGTGGACTACAAATCTCTCAGCCCCTCACCGCTGTGGGTTCGAATCCCGGTAGGGACTTCGGATTTTTCATGTGAGGAAGCCTTCCAGCTGGCTTGCGGTAGGTCGGTGGTTCTACCCGGGTACCTCCGTGTACTCGGGGTCTTCTTCCACCTGTAATTAGCTGGACGTCGCTATATGATTGAAATACTATCGCAGCGACGGTAAACCCCAATACAACTACAACTACAACAACAGCACAAGCCTTACGAAGAACTCAAACCTCTGTTTTTCCGCTCTATGGCGGATCACTAGTCTGCAGAGACTATATGAATATTTACAATAAATTCCAAACCTATACTTTAAAATAGCATGACCAAACCCGGGTCATATTAACGCAGTCTAAAAAGTCCTATATGGATCTTGTACACGTCCATAACTGGAAAAGGACCCTTCTCCAGCGGTCCCGGAAATGCTCGATAAGCTTCTGTTGAACACGAGTGCGTTTCGTAACGTCTGCACGGTTGCCTAGATTGTCACCCGTTATTGATACATCACAACTTGGAAGTGATACGCATTCCGTACAGTAGATGAGACGGCGTAAAGGCTTCTAATATCAGAAGTGACGTATGACAACGGACGGTCATTCATGACTGCTTCCGCTTCTGCGAGGATAGTCTGCAGGGTAATGAAACTAACATAGGAGCGGCCTAATACCTTCTTCAGAACTTGTTTGGTCAGGCCAATCATCCAGTGTGTTACATGTAAGAAAGTAGGAAAGTGACTGGAAAACCATATCTTTAACAGTTTAAGTGTAATTGCAGTATTATAAGAAGCGTAATTATTAGGCTACATCGGACATTGTGTTGGTTTTCGTAAGTGGCAAAAATTAAAGTTGAGAGAAAGAAAGAAAAAGCCAAATGATACTCGGAATCAACATTAGCATAACCCATTTTGACATAAAAAAAAAAAAAAAATACAAATATGTGTGTATGTATGAATAAGGTAAAACTTCAAAGGATTTGATGATAATTACATTTAGCAAACAAAACACTGTTACACATACATGTATAAACAAAAATGACACTTTTCACAGCCATTAATAAACATCGATGCATATGTGCTAGGCTAATTCAATCAAGACTTCTGAATTCCTGAAACTTCCAAAATCCGAACTTTTTGGTTGGTCTCACATAATTATATATCGGACTTATCCAATAATTTCTAAAAGCAGCATGCATGCATCATGTTTGTATTTGATATTGCGATGTTCAACATTACAAGTGAAGAGAACATAATATGAAGAGAAACTCAATATATCGGTGTTAGATGTTATATTGTGTGTAAGGTGTCATCGTGTTTCTTCATTCTCAGTCATTTCTGCATGGATGAGCACATTTATTATTTTTCTTTTGATGCATCTTTTATATATATTTTTGAGATATATAGAAAGGATGAATTGGTTCCGAAAACAAAAGAGTAAAATGTGTTTAGTCCTAAATACGTTTGTGTAAGACTTCCTCACTTTCCGGATGTTGTACTTTTTTATCTGTTATTTCTGGTGGATGTACACGCTATAAATATTATATTCTATTAATGACAAATCTTTCATGTAATGTATTATTAAAGGGATGGAAATGACCAAAATAACGAGTATATAATCAGAAATATATATGTGTGTGTGTGTGGTGTCCTCATTTGTAAGAATGTGTGTAACGTGTCCTCAGTACATAAACAACATTTGCGGAACCCATCAACAAGATTTCAACTTAAATGCGTAGCTCTTCAACGCCTCGTTGGGCATCTACCGAAGAGGGACACACACCTTTAAGTGCCCATTTAGAACACTGTTGTTAAGATAAAACAATTTCATTATTCCCTTTTTTAAATTTATTACTATAATATTTCAGATCGGTTATCTTTGGAGATATGATGAGGACACCATACACACACATATATATTTCGATACTAAAAATATCTTCGTAAGCGTAAATTCACAGATGTAACATAATTTTTTTCCTGTGATTTTTTTTTCTTTACAAAAGGTGTTGTGTTTGTATGATGCAATAAATTGGGTCATCTTTCTTCGTGCTTTATTGTGAAAATAAGAAAGTAATAGAAACAATCTAGAACTACAGGCTTACGACTAAGATCAAATTTGATCGTGCGAAGCTTAGTGATAATGGTTCCAGAACTCGCATCCTATAGCTTTGCAGCCAGTGCCATAACATTCGTAATAGTGACACTACAAGATTATAAAGAAAAGAAAAAATACACGGATCTGTACGACATGGTTTGGTATTCGTGTCTAGTTCTGGTCCTTCCCACGAATTTCGACACTAAGCAATAAAACTATTACGTCCAAGGCAAAGATCTATATTTCAATAAATACTACATCTAACTTAAAAAAAAATCCATATTTCCCTCAGAATGCATCTCCGTCCTCCAAGGTAGCAATAGCATATCACATTGATCATCGGGGATTATCATCTGGACAGTTGTGAATTACAACCATGTCTCTTAATAATATATATTATTCGTCAAGCTATGATTAAAAGAAATGAACATGTTAATTAAAATTCAAATCACTTGGTTGCATTTGTAAATGAAATGAAGTGATGAATAATTAGTAATAGTTTACAGATTTAAAAAAAACTAAACCTGTATCGTTAGAAAAGGTGCTTTGATATGTCTGTACTACTATATATATACACATTTACTGATCATTGTGTTTATCTCCCACTCAAATTTGTGTATGAAGTGATTTCTCTCTCTTTCTATCTCCCCCCCCTCGGCATTTCTAGATTTTTTTTTTATGTTCATAATCTTAAATAGACAAGCAATTATACTTTTCTGTTTTTTCCGTATTGTATACTCCATTTATTTTCTCTTAGCCGCCATCTTTGTATCTTTGTATTCATTTGTGTATTACTGGCAAAAGCCAAAAGTAGTTTGTACCAAACATTTTTTTGACTTTGGCAAAAGGGGGCGGGATTTGGTAGAAAAACGGGAGGGAAATTGTCCGCCTTGTAAAACTCACGAGAGAGTAAATGTCCGCCTGGGAGGGGAAATGTCTGCCTTGTCAAAATTAGCGGGAGGGGAATTGTCCGGGAGGGAAATTGTCCGAATACCATTTTTACCTTATTCGAAGAAAAAATCCCGTTCCCTAGATCACAATTCATGTACATTTTTCTTTCTTTTTTCCAAGTCATTTTTCGTAACTTTCGGGAACTATTAACTTATTATCATTCGTATCCAGGTCAGTAATCAGGTATATTTTGCGGCGGCACTTGGAGTGATGGCTCAGGTAATTTGGCAATGTGTGTCCGACCGGAATGTTTGATAATTGCTACATCAATGTCTGACAGGTAACAAAATATGCACGTGCCAGCAGATAAACCCAGGTGACAAATTTTGAATATATTCCATATCATCGCGTTCGTCACCGGCATGTGACGCTACCTGAAGCAGTAGATCGACGGTAAAAATATGTATCACTTTGTTGACTTGTTTGAACGATTATGAACTATTTTTATTATTTTTCATTACTTGCAAATAGTATATTCGTACACCTAATAGATATGCACCGGTAATGAAACGCAGACATGCACGCACACGAACTGAAATTTCCATCGGATTTTAATCCCAATAATCGTTATTTCGAAATTTTTAGGTTGGTCCTAAGGACTTCGGTTTAACGAGGTTCTACTGTAAGCAACACTTAGTTGATTTGTTTTGTACCTAAAAATTTAAAAGTTTTCGAAAAGAACATGTAACTTAAAAAAATCATGATTATTGTCAATTTTTTAAGAATAATTGATTGAATTATGGTAAAAATAATCATGAAATTCATCGATTAATGATTGATGTCTGATTAATAGGATTGTTGGTCAATTATTAACCATTATGATTAATGATTATAAATACCCATGTCTGACAGACACTTGGGTTTACTCCGATTTCCTTCCACAATACATGTAACGACCCCTCAGTCATATATCGACGTGACCATTACGAACATGTATTCAATATTAATTACAAAGACGGAATTTTATACGTGTATGAATTAATTTTTTGTTGTTGTTTTTTTTCTCCCAAATTCACACTTAAATATATTCTAACGTTTTGAGCTGTTTATGCCTTAAGCTTAATACATGAGGTATGATACTAACATTGGCATAAATCACACTGAACCATATCCCATGACAGAAACAATACAGTTCATTTGGCCCGATTTTTTTTATCAATTTTTTTAACACAGACTAATGCTTTTGGTACTTTTGGGGAATTCGTACATTCAAATAATGCGGAAGATCTTCCGCAGCAAATGCATTCTTTTTGTCTAAGTGCCTGATACATGGAATCCAAACAAATCATAGCTTTGTTAAAGTTCGAGCATAGGAGTCAAAATTTTGAATAGGGAAAGAAAAACTGCAGACGATCTTTTACAGATAACAACTTCAGGCAGCTGAAGAAAATCCAAACGATCTTCTGTAGAACAGGTAAAAATTGCTGACTGGATGAATACATGCAATGTCGGCATAATCTAAATGTTTGATAAAATGCCACGAAAATGCATGATGGTAATAATTAATTTCAATTATACGGTAACCTTCTGCTAATGTACATTTACCGAGTAGCCTGCTTGTAATAAATTTAGCTTTATTGCCATTATTGAAAACTCATGAAAAAAATGTCTGTCTTTTGGTGTTCATTTATTTTTTTATTCTACGTACATGCAATACCAATCCGTCGATAGTTCTTTTGTAAAAAGCATATTTTGCTGACTTAGGTATCGGATTTGTTTTAGGAGAAGGGGATGTTTATGAAGCATAAAACCTTAAAAACTGACGGTATATATCATACATTTGCGATAAAATAAAGAATAATAAATGGGTAAAAATTGTCGGCACACGTCGTCTGCGTATTATACTAAATATATGGATGAAAACATATTGACGACATGCATTATTTAAAAAAAAAAGATTGAGTGAATTCATTCGGATATAACTGAGATAACGGTGTCTATAAACTAATTTTAAGAGTGTGAACAACATGAAAACACTCCCCTCCCTCGTAAACTTATAGCGCAACATTTTTTAGCCGTACGATCTCCATAGCAATTCGACCTTGCGTTTGCCAGCGGCTGCCCCAAGTTCTTATGCATTTCAATTGACCTTTCGGACTCAAAAAAAAAAAAAAAAAAAAATCTACGGACGCCCTATGGCAGTTGTAAGGCGGTCCTACATAGCTAATAAAGCGAATTTTCAAATCGCCGCGTACCATTCATAACAGTCTTCACGTGTGGTGCGATATATACCAATTTGTTTTACATGTACAATATGTGTTTTTCTTACATCTGTCAATCATTTAATTGGATTTTTTTTTTTTTTGATAAATCGATCTAGGCAGTATAAAATAAATATCAATTATAAATTAAGCATGATTTTTTCATTTATGCCAGTATTACTTATGGAATAGATTCTTTAAAAAAGGATGTATTTGTTTGTGCTGCAGTATTTTAAATTCCTGTCCCAAGGTAAAATGGCTTTTGAATTTAGGTACTGTCTTCACCTACTGATAATTAATTCTAAACGCCGGGGTAAAAGTTAATTATAAAATGCTGTACAATTTTTAAGAAAATTCCGTTAATTTAGTAATAATATTTTACAGACAGAAGGCATTTAAATATTAAGTAATTATATGAAATTTGATAAAAAAACAACACATTTAAGTTATTAGATTGTAATTTTGACAAAAAGTCTTGTTTCGAAATGTTTAGCGAAATTTTCGTAAAGAATTTACACATCTCGTACCAAATATACATTTTTGTACTTTTAATCCTTCTTTGTTTTTCGCCGCCAAGTTGGACACAGGGTATCAAAATAATTAAATCAATCATAACTCAAATTACAGAAGGTAAGAATAAACAGTAAAAGTAAAAGTAAAAAAAAATCTACAATTTATTGCCTTGTATATTACTTTCGGATTATTATTTATGATATTGTCTTTGTGATTCTTAATACCGTGCATTAAAGTCATAAAATTTTATGGTCACCCTACGGCCACCGCAGGAACGCCATAATGCACCGTGTCTGCTGTGTCATAAAAGTATGTTCACCCAAAGGCCGGCGACCGTGTGTCATCATTTGAAGGCTGTACGGATGCCACAGGCTTTATGTCAACACAAATTCAAAATACTCCGTGCGGCAATGACTGCTATTGGATGTGACCGTGGATATTCTACGGCGGCCTTAGAATTGCTACTGGTTGTAGAAATTTTAGACCCTATGGCCGCCGTGGCAAAACTGTGGATTACATGTAGTTATAAATCGTTCAGTCATTCCTGCAAGGCTGTTCTTTTTTATTTTAAAATATATTGATACAATGAATTCCATGAAGTAAATAAGATGTGAAATGACCGAGATACAGGTGTTTATCATCTTTGATATAGATGTGTGTAAGTCGTACCCACATGTTGAAAGTCATTAATTTTTTCTCTCCATTGCTACATCATTGAACATATATTGTAGATATTATTGTGATATATAAAATGATTAAGTAAATTGGCTCCGAAATAGCCTTAATATAGGTGTGTGTATATCTTAGTGTGTAAGACGTCCTCACTTATCAGATGTCCTCATTGATAGGCATGTCCTCAGTGCGAAGTGTATCACAGATGTCCTCATTGATCGCCGGGCCTCAGTGCGAAGTGTATCAAGCATTTGTCCCCATTTTCAGGTGAAAAAACAAGTTCTTTCCCTAAAGTCCTAAAGGAAATCTAAATAGCCTAAGAAGATAAAAGCAATCTAAAACCGCCCTAAAAAAAAATTCGAGACTCTATGATTGCTAGAAAGTGGTGTCCCCAATCGGAGGCAAAAATCATGTGTCCTCATTGTACACCTCTTGCAGGTATGTGTGTGTGTGTGCCGTCGCTGTGACAGTAATTCAGTCAATCTAATGACCCAGAATGTGGAGAGGTACCCGGGTAGAACCACCGACCTTCCGCAAGCCAGCTGGAAAGCTTCCTTACATATGGTTTTGATAATATAAACTTGGTTATTTGTTGTGTCTTTTTATGTTGAATCCTCTTTTGTGATCCTGCCATAGTTATAAATAGACAAACAGGAAAACCCATTGTATGTTTTTGTTGTTGTTTTTCCTAACACACACACATACACACACATACACCTTTTTTAAATTGTATATATTACATAGGTTTGTGCGTGGAGGGAGCTTGAGAGAGATGTGTGTCTGTGTGTGTATTTAAGTGAATTTTCACAATCAAAAATATATGTGAATTTCAGTCATATCCTGTCAGCCATAGAGAAAATTTGGGGTAGGTTTATTAACGCTAAAATATTCGATTAAGTGAGTAATCGAATAAGAAAGTTTTATGAGAGAGAGAGAGAGACTTCTTAGCAGTAATTATAGAAGTTTAACAAAATATGATGAACTGAAGATAAAACAAACATAGCTGCAGTATGTTTATAAACGTGTGGAATATCATAGTGGTATAAGGTCAAGGCTTTTAGTGCTTGAGTTTTAGTGAATCCATGAAAAAGCAATTTACGAATTGTAAATAAATAAATAAATAAATAAATTAATTAATTAATTAATAAATTGACAAACCCTTTTATTTAAAAAAGAACTTTTTTATGACAATTACAAATGTACGTAAGTTAATATTTGTTTGATGGGCTGATAGTCCCACCGACTATTTCAGTCATTTAAGACGCTCTCCTTGCGACAGATATCTGCAGTATCACGCAGCAGATGAATGGTATGATAAACACCGAGTCACATTATCTTACGGACGGATAAACTACCCTTAAATATGAAGCAAACATATAAATGGCATTCAATCAACTTTAACATGTCACACCGTAGGATCGAACTCACCACCCACAGATTACGGTGCGGAACTGTGACCACCTGGCTTACGGAACTAGCTTGTCATCATTGAAATAGGCATATCTTTGTCGTTGTGAGATATATAATCCGAAAAGATAAAATGGGGTAATAAAACATTATAATCATGTATTTTGGTATGCGATTTAAGTCTGTATTTAATTAAATTGGGGCATCCGTGGCCGAGAAGGTAAAGTCGCTGACTTTTACACTCACTCAGCCCTTGACCGCATGGGTTCGAATCCCTATAGTGTCATTCGGATTTTCATTTGAGGAAGTTTTCCAGCTGGCTTGAAGAAGGTCGGTGGTTTTCCCGGGGGCTTCTGTGCATTCGGGGTTTCCTCCACCTGTAATTAGCTGGACGTCGCTATATGACTGAAATACTGTCGCAGCGACGGTAAACCCAAAAACACACACACTCATAATTAAAGTGATGATATAAGGTAAGTGACATCTTTACAAATACGACGATTCTAGCTTGAACGGGTGTGTGAAGTAGATGTATAAATATGTTTCTTAGTTAAAGTAAAGGTTCGATCCTGAGCAGTTTGATTGTAATAGATTTTTTTTTCCTATTTATTATTATAATTATCATTATTATTTCATTTTTTCTGCAAATAAGAATTGTGTCTTTCATGAATTACATGTTCTAAACTCTATTTGGTCTACAAAAGGTCAAATTGCGATGATCCGAGCAGCTTTGTTTTCCAGCTATAGTCTTTACGTTAGATTGTGGAAACTATGTGTGTGTGCTGTCTTATAAGTTTCGTCTCCAGTACTGGTTCCTCCAGGAAGCGACATGATCACAGCTAACGATATCGGCGTCACAGTTCACAACATCCTTGCAATAAATATTTGTTGTCGTCTGATGAATTTTAGTCAAATGGTGTACAATAAATTTTGTTTACATATTAAATTTGAACTGTGTTCAATTTAAGAAGTATCAATGAGTATGTATGAATAAAAAAATCACTTTACCTAATAGTATATGTGTTTTGTCGTTTGATATATATATATATATATATATTTAATGCGACAGTTTTTTTGGTCTTATCAACATACCAGATACCTTAAAAAGTTTGGTTTAGAAAAGAATACCTATTTAAGACCCAGGCCCAGGGTTTTGTTTTAATAAAACAACGTTGAATTCTGCATTAACTTTTATTAATCACTGAAGCTAAAACAAATAATGCAAATCAAATAAAATGATTTATGAAAAATCACCATCGTTAAATACAATTATCTGTTCAAAGTCATTTGAAAAATTTATAATCGTGATATAAAGTATTAGCCGGTATTTGCCTATATGTTACAACGAGATAACATTATAAAGTAAAACGAAAAGACTCCTGATTGGTCGGGTTTTACAATGTTAAGTCAAACATTTATTTAATGCAAACCACGAAAGCAAATGAAAATCGGAGCATATTGATCCATAAGAAATTACAAGTATTAAAAAAAAGTATTTATCTAGAATATTGTCAGTTCAAGCAAAATAAGTTTGTTTTAAAGAATTTTTTGTATATATTAACGGTATTTGCCTTTTCTGTTCATTTACTCACATGTAAATGAAAATGCATTAAAAATTAAATGACGAAGTTATCAATGATAGGTCAGGATTCACAATATGATATCAATTCTTAAACTGAATTATGACATTATCCATGATAAAATTGGTTAAAACATTTGAACAAAAAAAAATCAGGCTAATATGAAGTTTTAACGGTGTTTGCACCTGTCTGGTACGTTTATTCAAATATACATACATGTATATGTAAAAAAGTAGTACAGTCAAGAAACAATAACGGCCTTTTGTTATATAAAACAAAGTGTCAAACGGGAAAAAGATTTACAATATTATATCAACTATTGCACCCCAAGAACTCACGAACACCATAATTAAAGTTAATGTTTACAACTGCACTTTAGTTGAATTTCAATTTTGATCAAGTAAAACAGTTTTATATGATATCCATAACCCAAATATTGGCATTTAAAATTGAAACGAACTCCGTTCTGAACTGCAAGAAATTTTCATACTGCTTTGGCAATTCCAACAACGATGAACATGTGTGGGCTACAGGACGACGTGCAAGGCCTTCAACTTTTACAAATGAAACTTCAATACATTTTTCAGTTAGAAGATCAGCACCGGTACAGAATCTCAAAAAGCGTGTCAGAAGATCAGAGTCCATTTCTCTAATAAACCGTTTCAGATGATGAGATGTGGCGTTGGAATCCTCGCACATATTGTTAGGAAATTTTAGAAGATTTATTACACGTCTTGGAGTTGGAATTAAGTCCTTGTACAGTGACTGCATTTTTTTCTAGCGACAAATGCATCGCTCTCAAGATCGGAGTCCAGCAGTCAATGACAAACATTGCGGCTTGCAATAACTCTTTATGAGCCATTTCCCGAAGAATGCGTTCCATGTTAGCCTGCCTTGGTACACGCTTGAGTTCATGCTGGGTAAAAATATCATAAAGTTCTGATTGGTCCACGGTTGCGACATCTTTCAATGCGGCTTGGAGTGTTTCGGCATCATTTTTTGGAATGTATTGCATAAACGCATCTAATAAATCATCTTGAAATGTTCCAAACATGCAGTACTGCATGAAAACTGGCGAAATTTGAACTGGAAAATAATTTGCAGTTTTGAAGCCAAACACAATAATTCTTGCCACTGATTTCCATTGTTCTTCACCGAAATCGTGCCTTAAACACGGATTTTTTTTTTCATTTCCAAGTGTGCACTCCGTATAAAAAGAACCCCAAAACTCAGCCAATACATCCCTTGTTACACCACCTGCATCTTCAGCTGCTTCCATTTCACCATTTGGCATTATCATTTGAGGTTTTATTACACTTTTCACGGTATAGTCTTCATTTTCGAAAGTTTCTATCATTTCTTTCATAACTTGACCTCTGTGTAATTTTAACAGTCTTTCTGCTGGCTGAAAATTAGCCGCATCATTAGTTGTAATGTTTTCATAGTATTCCGAGGAATATGAATGGTTAGAGTTTTCTTCTGACATATCATCGACTCTAATACCTTGGTCGTTATCAATTCCTGCTGTTTGTATAGCAATGGATAATATGTCATCTGATGATTGTCTTTCAGAGGTTCCTGAAGATGCTGTCTGTTCAGATGGACCATGCAGTTGAATATCGGGGAGTGAGTCTGTATCCATGTCATCATCAAGCTGTTGTCCATGCGTGTCTACTTCCGCCTCAATTGAAGCTAAATAAAATCTGAGGATGGGCAATTTGGTGTCTTTGTACATTTGACCAACTGTTATAGTTTCATCCATACTTCTATCTTGATAATCCCATACATCAAATTGGAAATCATTTTGGTTGCCTTTTGAAGATTCCCCATTCGGAAAGAATAGCCGTTTCGCCTCTTCTAACAAATCTTTTTTAGTTGCATCTTTGTTAAGTGTTAATTTTCTTGTTCCCCCTCCTTTCTTGCTCCTAATCTGATTGCTTTTTCCATGAGATTTATGAATCCATCCCATTTCAATTTTTCGTTTCTCTTTTTCAGCATTTTTGTTGCCGATTCTCTTGTTTGATTCCCTCATTTCTATACCACCGTCACTGTCTGTCTCTTCTCGGCGTCTTCTTGTTTCTATCTTTTCACGGAGTACTTGAAGTAAACTGGAACGTTTTCCTCTTCTTTTTGAAGTCACACAATCTCTTAAGTATTTTCTTATTCTCAGTCTTTCTCCATGTAGGGGAATATATTTCGAGAGTTCCTCGTCTGTCATTAACGATATAAGATCCGGTCCAATCTAAAAGAGAAAATAATTTGACATTGATATAACCGAAAAGCTTTCCGATTTATATAATATCTTACTAGTTCAATCCCAATATATGCTATATAACAGTGCAGATCACGTCAAAGAGACAAATAAATACATAAAATCAAAGTAGTCATGGTTTTGTCAATGGCAAATTTATATGAAATGGTTTCAAAGACTGCACCAGAAACTGGTTAAATATGTTATCCTCACGTGAAAATTAGTCGGAAAACCCCAATCTGTGTTTATTATTAATCAAATTAAAGATGAAACAATGTAATAAGCAATATAATTTGTTTTTACCGATTGCTTTACTTAAACACAGAACTATCTTAATTCTTATAAGTTTAACATGCTTAAAATTAATGCGTGTAATTCACCGTTTTAAAAAATAAAGGCTATTTTCGGTTGATATCTATAATATACATGTTTATATTTCTTTCGTTCCCATGAAGACATGTAATTTATGCATACATAATTTTATGTTTAGATTTCAAAGTGAATTTTTTTTCGAGAGCCTGTTTTACCTTCCGTTGAAAATATATTTCTACGTTTCTTAATTGCTCTTCTTCATAATTAAAAGTGTTTGTATTCTATGTTTCAAGATTCCCGGACTTCGTAATATTATATATTGTTTGACCTGAAATATTTATACATGTTTGCATGTTTTACAAGTCTATGTAAGAACTAAGTATTTCTGCTTTAAATGCACGAATGTGAATAAACCTTACTTACATATAAGTTGATGATATCTAAGACAATATTGCTTATGACGGTGATGTGTTATTTTCACATGTGCGTGATTACATATACTACAGAGATACCTTTAATTCTCAATCTAATCATTCTTTACAGCAATCATTTTGAAAAATCACATGTTAAATAAATAAAAAATGAAACACAAAAGGAAATGATGTATTTTTACAAAAATTCGGTGCAGATTATATAGAAAAATGTGGGAAATAATCATACAGAAAACATTCTAGGTCACCTGTATCATTTGTGGAGAGCGAAAAATATGTGGACAAAATGACCGAACCCAAAAAGAATATCGGTGATATAATCTGAGGATGCAATTGGAAAATTGATGTTAAACTTACATAGGAACCGAATAAGGAGCTCGAGTTATACAAAAGTGCCAAAATGTGTTAAGAATAAGAAGAACAGAATCAAGGAATTATCTAAGCTTGAAAATGTAAAAAGCTGAAAAGAATCTAAAGACAACTTTATTCAATAGATTAAGATTACGCATGTAAAATGATATTCATAATATTCAAGATGTTCAAGATAACACTTTGTATGGACACTCTCATTATCTTGGTATATAACAATGACGCACCGTCTCTATTATAAGATCTAAATCTACTTAACAATTCCTAGATTTGTCAATATTTACGTGGCACTCAACATTGTAGACGCGTTTGATTACTAAAGAGCATATAATTTTACACTAAAACAACATTGTATATACCAATTTTGCGAAACCCAATTATGTAGAAATATCTTTTTCGCTTTTGATTTGGTACATATTGATCGCCTTACGTTGTCTTTTTGAATATAAATGATGCCGTAAATGACTTACCCAATTATTATTCTATAAAAAATCAATTTGCACGTATACACACTTATTAAAAATGTATATAATATAATCAGTAATCGTTTTGCTTATTTGGCATTTAGAAAATATTAATTCTTTTACATAAATTATTTAGGCTTTCGTGGCTGTTGTACTATCAAAGCGATGGTAAACATGAAAAACATTTTAGAACGATACCTTTTCTTTCAGCATTTTTTTCTTCACTTCTTCTGATGACACATCACTCACAAATGTATAAAAGTCACTATCTTCATCCATTTTGTTTATCTCGCTAACCATGAAGGAATTTAAATTAAAACCTGTCCTTATATAGTTTATTTCGCGTTTATTCGCGAATGTTTCGCGTTTATTCGCGAAAATATCGCGTTATAACGCGAAAATATCGCGTTAATTCGCGAAAGTTTCGCGTTACTTCGCGAAAGTATCGCGTTATAACGCGAAAATATCGCGTCTATTCGCGAAAGTATCGCGTTAATTCGCGAAAGTTTCGCGTTAATTCGCGAAAGTATCGCGTTAATTCGCGAAAGTTTCGCGTTATAACGCGAAAATATCGCGTTTATTCGCGAAAAAAAAAAATCCAACCAAAATGAGCTCAATAGGCTTTCGTATAATACTATTGTTGCATACGCGAGAATATTGATTTTTTTTTTCAAGAAAAACGCAGTTAGTTTATTTGCTGAAACATGCTGTAAAATTTATCCGATAGAATTGTTTTAAAATTTGCGTAATGACTGGAAATGAAACAACGACGATAATGGATAATAATGTGAAATACAATAAGGTATCGATAGGCTTAATTTTGAGTTATCTTTCCTTGAAAATGACAGAAAAAAAAGAGCAAAAGCTCACTTTCAGGGGCAGATAACTCAAAAAGTAGAATGATGACTCCCAATCTCCCCACCCCGATTTTTATTTTCCATCCCTGTTCATGGTGTGTACCTTCATTCGTTTATGTATCGTTTCCTTTATTATCCTGGACTTATAGTCACTCTCCCGATCTATCACTGCCGCCCCTCCCAGTCTATTTCATGATTGTATTTATTTACGTGGTCCGTGATGGCACTCTTGTTCAGTTGTCACTCTCCAGAGTTTTCGCCACCGTTACGGGAAGTGGCGGAAATCGTCGACACTGACCGGAATTTCATATGCGCAGAAAGTCATATGGAATATGTCAAAAGTCGTAGTTGACTAAACTGTCGATGTCAGTTCAATTTTTAGTGTAGTGTTAAGAAAAAATTATCATTCTCATACTCTTATCTATTGTATATTTCTAGTTCACTGCGTCGGTTCCGCCGTAAATATGTTTTTTGTTGTTGTTTTTTCCTTGTGCTTTAAAATAGTTGCAAAGCACCTTTGAACATATATGTATATATGAAAATAGTGCTATAGAAATGTAGAAATGTGTAATTGATGATGATTCAAGAGCCATCACTCTGTAAACGGACGAAACGAAAACAAAACATCAGGTATCCGACATTTCAGATATGGCTCAGTATGAACAAAGGGACAGACAGGCGATGCCAAAGCAATATCACCTTTTGTTCGTTAAGGATTAATCTTGTATAAATGTTTACTATTTCCTCTCTGAATATACGGCTCTGTGTAAATTTGAAGAGATAATTATTTTAATACAAATGTTTCTTGAAATAAAATGTCACTATGAACGTTTTAATATGAGGAAATCCATGCTAGCATGCAATAACACAATCAATCTCTCAGCATTATTTTAATGGATTTTCAAACGTACACATGTCAAATCACGGATTTTCTTAATGGTCTTATTAAAAGACTCTGTCACACACGCGCAAAAATAGTAATCTTTGTCAAACTTTCTTAAAACTGTTGAAATTTAAATGAAAAAATACCAATATTCATTTAATTCCATCTGTTCATGCAGATTTTGCAGGTGGCGGAGTGTGCTTATATTATTGACACAGCCATGAGGAAGAAGAGCGTCATATTTCTATGAGCTTAAAGAAGTGAATCCCATTTAGGCCAAATTATAAAAATCACATGGTAAGTAGATTCATTTATTGCTTAGTCTTATACTTCATTGACATAATTAGTATTACCTTTTAATGCAAATATATTTATTTTGATCATTTTTACTAATGTTTGTGTTCAGCAGATTGATATCTTCTTTAATTATATATCAATTTTCATTACTTATTACTTACATGAAGTTTATACCAAAAATAATACAGAAAGTTTAATTTTTGTTGCTGTTTTTTTAAGTGTTAAACGTCTCACCGAGATAGTCTGACCGAATTAAGATTTAACATTACATCATCTTCTTTTTTTTTTCTTTTTTTTTTTTTGTATAAATCTTTATTATCCCCGTAATTCGATGGAAGTAGGTCGGGGACCCATCCTACTTACCACCTTACAATTACAATAATTTACATGAAAAATATATATTTTTTGTACAATTTCAATCATAATTACATATATCTTAAACTCTTGTTCTCTGTACGGGATATAAAGGAACAGAAAGTGTTTATACATGATAAATATGATACAATAGTACATAATCAATAGTAGGTAGCCTTTATAAAAACAATAAATGGAGAATAAATTGTTCAAACATACAATCTTTTTCCAATATATAATCTATTCTTAATTTAATGATCTTGTGAAATTTGTTTTACAATTGCCCAATTTTGTTTTTCAGCATCACTTATTTTTGTTGATCTATAAATGGTCCATGATAATTTTAGACTTTCTTTCATACCATTTATAGAGGGGAATATTTTCTTTTTCTTGCACATAAAAATGTATTTTTTATATTCTAAAAACATAATATCATATTTATAATCTCGTCGGCAAGTCCCTAAAAGTATAATCCTTCTATTCATTGAAAAAAGTGGATCTGATGTTTTAACAGTTTCGAATAAGAAATATATTAATGGTTTTACTTTGTCACATTCATAAAAAAGATTGATTAAAGTTTCCTCGTAACATTCACAAAATGTACATAATTTGGTATCAGCTATTTTCATTTTAAAAAGCAGTGAATTAGTAGGTAAAATTCTGTGTAAAATTATAATTTGCAACCACTGAATGTATGTATCCTTTGTACATTTGAAAATATAGCTATAAATCAAATTCCAATCAATATCAGAATTTTCAAAAATAGTTATCCATTTTGCTTTACTAGTTGGAACATCAACATTCTTTATATTTGTGTTATACACAAATATGTTTCCATCAATTTTGGTTAAAATTGGCTCTAAATAGCAGTTTAAACATGGATTATGAACATTCAAAAGGATATCTTTTTTCTCCTCTATGTTTAATTTAATCATAAACCTTATCACCACATTTTAGACCAAAATATTGTAAGTAATTAACAGTCTTCCCAGTAATAGTTTCTAAATCAGATATAGTAACAAATTCACCATTTATGTTCAAGATGTCTTTCACAAACCGAATCCCTTTTTCAAATTTTTAACATCTATCCAAAAGTTGTTTTTAATTTCTTTGATTAATTTTTCACAAAAAAGTTTACCAGTATTAAACAATTTACCACAGTCAAATAAACATTCAGCAAGTTTATAACATTTTCCCTCGCTATGACAAATAATATTTTTCAACCATTTTAATTTCATACTTCTTTCATAGCTTTGTATGTCTATCATTCTAAGACCATCTTCGTTATAATCTTTAATGAAAACTGTATTTTTTATTTTTGCTTTACCATCCCATACAAAACTATTTAAAATGTCACTAAGAGTTTTTATAAATGATTTTGCAGGAGATGGTAGACTTACGAATAGATTTGTTAATAATGGTAAAAGTAATGATTTAACAACAGTTATTCTTCCAAGAGGTGTTAATTTTCTTCTTTTCCAATATGAAATGATGTTTTTTATTTTTTCTTCTTGTTTTTGAAAATTTAGATTTACCATTTTGCTAAGATCCACATCAAAATGTATTCCAAGTAATTTAAATTGTATTTCCCCCCATGATAGTTTCCATCTTGTTTTAATTGAATTAGTGCTGTATATTTTTGAACCAATCCAAATAACTTTAGTCTTGTCAAAATTGACATTTAGACCGGATATTGCTGAAAAATATTCTAAAACTTCTAAAACAGATTTCAGAGATTGTTCAGAACCGTCAAGAAACAGAGATGTATCATCGGCAAATTGTGATAAAATGTATTCTTCACCTTTTATTTTTATTCCCTTTATATTTTTAGAATTTTTTATTTTTATAGCTAGAATTTCTGCACACAGGATAAAGATATAAGAAGATATTGGGTCCCCCTGTCTACAGCCCCTACATATAGTAAAGAAATCTGATAAAAATCCATTTATCTGTACACATACCTCTGTATTATATAAAAATATACGAATCCATTTTTTTAACATTTCTCCAAAATTAAAAAAGTTTAATGTTTTTTCTATGAAATTAAAAGACAATGAATCGAAAGCTTTTTCAAAATCAATAAGCATCAATAACCCAGGTATTCTATTATCCTCACAATATTTAATTATATCATATACCAATCTAGTGTTTTCTCCAATAAATCTGTCTTAAATAAAACCAGTTTGATCATTCGATACTATGGTATTTAATATTGTTTTTAATCTATTTGCTATGCTTCCAGATGCTAATTTATAGACAACATTTAACAGAGTAATTGGTCGCCAATTTTTTAGAAACTGTTTGGGTTTATTTTCCTTCGATATACATATAATTGAACCCATTTTTATATTTCTTGAAAAAGAGCCTGAAGTAAAAGCATAATTTAGAGCTCTAACCACAAAATGTCCAATCTTGTTCCAAATTTTTTTGTAAAACTCACTTGTAAATCCATCACAACCCGGGCTCTTATCATTTTTCATGTTTTTTTATGTATAACTTACTTCTGAATAACTTAAAAGACCTTCCATATCATTTATCTGATCCTTATTCAATTTTGTTATATTACAATTACTGAGTCAAAATTTTGGTTTTTAAAAAAAATTAAAAAAGAAGTTTCTTTCAGAATTTCTTGCTGATCAAAAATTCTTGAGCCATCTTCTTTTTCAATAAAGGGCATGGATTTATTTGTGATATGTTGTTTTTCTAAATTACAAAAATATTTTGTCGCTTTTTCACCATTTTCTATCCAGTTTGATCTTGATCTTATTAAAGAACCTCTTAACTTGTTATTTCTCATCTCTGTAAATTCATTTTGTAAATACAATAACCTTTCTTTATTTTCTTCAATCAAATTTGCTTCTATCTATAAAATTTCAGCTTCTAGTTTTTCTAAATACCTTTGTTTTTCTTTTTTGGAAAGGTTTCCTCTAATTTCCATTAATAATGTTTCTAAGAATAATTCATCATTTATCATAAATTGTAAATTTGATCTCTCCATTGTCAAAATATTTTCAAATGAATATACAGGTAAGCAGTATTGAAGAATAATTTCATTATTTTTTTTTGTTTATACAATTTATATATTCAATATCATGTAAAAGCGAGTTGTTGAATTTCCACAGCCCTTTTCCATGTTTAATTGTAGAAAAACTCATGTCTAAGAAGACAATAGAGTGGTCAGACTTGTAACTAATGTCAATATCACAATTTTTTAGAAAGTTTATTAAATTATCGGTGAAAAGAAAGAAATCCAGTCTACCTTGTTGTAATGGTGTAAATCTTCTCCATGTGTATTTCCTTGTATTTCCATGTAAATTCCTAAATGGGTCTATTAAATTTTTGTCCCTTATTTTTGATAACAATAAATTCCTCGCTTTGATGTTGTGATTTGTTGACTTATAATTTTCATAATCTGAAGAGGGATTTAGTACAAGGTTGAAATCCCCACATATAATAAAGTTATCCTTAGCACTGAAAGAATCTATATATTTGAAAATTGTGCAATAAAAGTCAGGATCATCTTTATTTGGTGCATATATATTTATCAGAATAAATTTTGTTTCAAGATACATCAGTTCTAACATAATAAAATTTCCACAATTGCCTTTCTTAATATTCATAACTTTAATATCAAGGTTTTTTCTGAATTAAATCGCCACACCTCTAGAGTTTGATTCTCCATGGCAAAAGTAGCAATCTCCATCCCATTCTGTGTATATCTTATTTTCATCTTTTTTTATAAAGTGTGTTTCTTGTAAGCATAATATATCTGTTTGCTTTTCCTTTAATATACTAAAAACATCTTTTCGTTTTTTGGAATTACTTAATCCACGGCAATTGTAAGATACAAATTTTAAATTATCCATATGAGTAACAGCAAAAACAAATATTTATTATCTTAATCTCCTTCCTTGGAAACAAAAAATTGTGACACATACATACAGACTTGACAGAAAAATAAATGTTAAAGGCAGAGTCTATTGAAAATGAGAAAAACATGTGAGTGAAAAAGTATAAAAAAAAGTATAAGTGAAGTAGAAAAACCAAATGTCCCCAAACTCTTGTGTTTTTCGCACCTAACACAACTGCATCATAAAAGTTATTTGGTATTCTTTGTTCAAATTACAGAAAATAATAAAATTTAAGTACTGATGGTATTTTTTTTTATTTAGAAGTATATATGCAGGTACATATTCTTGATGTACATAAAATTATATTGCTTGTTATACATATGCATCATAGAAACCCCCTATATCACACAAAACATAAGATGAGTTGTATCATATAGATAAACAAATTGGTGAATTGAATTTTATATGAATCACATACAAATGTGTAACGTGTACTTCCCCATATATTACAAGTTACATCATCTTCTTATAACATCTGGAAAAGTTGAAATATAATTCCACGTAAAGAGATACTTTGTTCAAAGTGTAACCTAAGTGACCTTGAGGATATCGGTATTAAGATAAGATTTCATCTAGATATTTTTCAAATTCGAACGATAACTTAAATTGTTTGAACTTCATCCATTTATAACATTATACCAATTTTGAATAAACTAGTCAAACAAACGCTGTATAAATACAAATATACGACCATATTATAAGTTGACTGTTTAACACATAATCAAGATTTACAAAATTCCAGATTTACAGGTACATGTACTCTTTCTATATACTTGTAATTCTGAGAAACAACAGCCAGTTACATTATCCTGACACTGGGCAAACCAATCATAGGACAACCAGGTATACACTCAGAGAAATTTCTTAACGTCCGCTAAATAATTTTTAATATTTTCAGGATTTGTGTATACCGACCATATTTTATGTCCTTTTGTTTTTAAAGGCAAATTCTATCAGCTCATTTTTTTAAAACACTATTTAAAATGGCGAGAATGTATTTTGCTGAACGTATCAAAGCACTTGGAATGTTGGAAGCAGGATCGGCTCTTAGAGAGGTAAGTTAGCACTAGTAGTTGTTGCCCTTGAAATGACGTCTTTGATTATTCTAAATGTTACTTTCAATAAACCTTTTCATTTAAATAAGTATATTTCGTTACTAAATTACGGTTCAAAAATGTTAATTTTTTACCACCATCTTGTATGATCACTTCATTGTTAGAAACGCTTTCCGGGAAACCCCACTTTTATCTATGACGTCATGTTAACAAACGTTACATACTAGTATACGGATTTATTTTTTTTTAAAAAAAGGAGGAGATGTGGAGAAAAAAAATACAAATAGAGAAAGATAAAGGTCAAATATGAAGGTATCTTTTTATAAGTAATTTATTTTAGTGGTGCTAAAAACAACTGATTGTTAATTTAATAAACAAAGGTTGATCGTATAAATAAAAGAACAGTATTAAAAGTTCTGTCTTCTGAGTTTTGTACTGCCCAGCACAACAATACATCCAAAAACTGTCATTAACAGTCTCAAAGACGCCGGTTTTTGTGCAATACGCCCTTGTAGGGTCCCAACCCTTAAGGTCTTTCGCCGAAGAGGAGAGCGTTATGCTGCTGTCTGCGTGGTAAATCAAGAGCAAATACTGGTGGGCCTGTTATGATGTGGGCAGACATCTCAACGCATACCAAGACGCCACTGATTGCAATTCAATGTAATTTGAACGCAATGAGATTCCAGGCAAACATCATTCGGCCGCATTGTTGTATCTGGGCCGATTAAGCGAGGTCCGAAGGTTACCAGGGATGAGTCCATTGGAATCCGTGACCCTGTCGTACTTCCGCGAGATGTGACTATGTGCATTAGAAGATATCCGGCTGGTCGAGATAGGCCTGTTTATCTGTAGCTGGTTTGCAGAGCAGATAAATCATGTCTTTAAGAAATACGAATTGGTTTTGTTTCTGCGGACATGAAATTCTTCAACATGTTATCCCGCACATCCAGATTACGCGAGGCATGCAGTTTGCCGAAGACAATGCCCCGAAGTACACTGAAAATGCTGACAGATTACAAAGTGAGGGTTCTTGATTGGCCAGCCAGAAGCTGATCTTAATCCGATCGAGCACATGTGGGAGGTGTTGAGTATATTTACAACAGGCTCAACAAACGGCTGAATTGCGATGAAACGCCATCCAGATTTGGAATCCTATTCCTCAACAAATCATACAAAGGTTTATTGTATCAAAGAAATCAAGATGTCGGTTGTCATTACAGAAAATGGCGGAGACATCAGGTAAAGAAGAGTACTTC
>CM037784.1:18602630-18617449 GCA_021229015.1 Solen grandis
TCTTTTTTATAGCAAACGTGGAGCGTTCAATCGTAAGAATGTCGATATTTTTTTCTATTTTCCAAATATTTTTGATAAGTTTAATTATATTTATTTAGTTTATTGTATGATGATCATATATTGATATCATTATTTTTTTAAGACTTTGTATAGCCCCCGTCTAAGGCTGAGGCCCTGACCCTCAATTTTCCGTGATTAAGCCCAATGACTGAATATACAAGTCAGCTCGTATATTACGGGGACTGTCAATACCTCTGTTGTATCAATGTTCTTTGGTGTTACCATGTGCCTCCGCCTAAGGGCTAAGGACTTGACCCTCAATGTCCTTAACCCTAGGTCGAATGTACAAGTCAGCTTGTACATTGATGTCATTTCTAAATATAGATCATGATTTCATTCTTAATATAGCTCATGATGCATTTCTAAATATAGATCATGATGTCATTCTAAAATTAGATGTCATGCTAGAAAACCAATATGGCCGCCGCACAGGGCGCAAATAATCCCATGACGTCCCCTCCTGCCCCTTGCGCAGTCTTGCCCCTAAACCGCTGCTAATACTACTAATAAAATTTGATTATTACCATTCCCAAGGTTTTCGGATATTTCATTTTAAAAATTTAAACTTTCCGTCAGGTATGGTATAATAATAATATCTTGTTGATGCGTCGTCGTCCATGACGAAAAAAAAGTCAATGTTGCAAGCATAATATTCACCCATTACCATACGTCAGTTTTGTGCTTAAAGTGTGTTTTAATTAAAAAAGGGTTAATCGGCCTACACGTCAACTGGATAATTTAGCATAGCTGAAGAGTGTAATCCACCCGGGGCATTATTTTTCCGATATGCAAACTGGTTCCTAAATTTGTTTTTGGTTCCCTACGCTGAACTTCTGATGAGGGCGATATCATGAGTTGCAATTATTATAATGAGGACACTTTATTTTTTATTTATTTCTTAAATTTTTTTTTTTTTTTTTTTTTTTTTTTTTTTTGAAGTACGTTGACATGCATTATGTCATTGTTTATTTGTTTTAGCATTATAAAATTTTATAGTAATTAGCGAATACATCCAGAGATATAATAAAATTTCCTTTTAAAAGGAAGGCTTTTTAGTTTATAATTAGCCGGGCTATCAATAGTACTTGTTGCTTAATCACCGAATGTTTTTGTTCAAATCTTGCCTCAGTATAATAACCAAGAGCCGTCGAATGGACTTACCGGTAAAGTTTGAAGAAAAAATAAATTAAAAAAAATCTATGGTGAATAATTCACAAACATAGCACCGTCAGATAACATGAATATCAGCTCAAATACGAAACAAGTAACATTTAACAAAATAATAAATCAAACAATCATAATGCTTGTGCCAATCTGACAATATGTGAAAACACGCTGCACTGCAGGTTGCAATTAAATCACCAGCGAACATCACATGCAGGTTAATTGGTTCGACCGATAGGTGAGAAATACATAGCACTTTTAACCTGGGACCGGAAATTTAGTTCGAGAGTTCCAGCCATCTGTGTTCGACTCATCCCAGATCGAACAATAAAAAATTAAACAACAGTTTTGCTGGGACCTTTCCCAGTTCTAGTTTTCGGTGTTCGAGTCACCGAAGTTCGATTGTAAATGGTTTCCTGTATTCTGTTAAGAGTTAACTGCTGAGCACAAGGGCTCGAAGTTCTATACGGCGAATCTCCCCGTGCAACTTTGAGACCCTGTGTTTCAGATTGGTTGTTTGTTCCTTCAGGCAATTCATATTAACTTCGGGAATCCGCATATCACGTGTACACAAACGGATAATCTCGCCTATCTGTCAATTGAACGTACGTCCGAAATGATATGAGAACGACCATAAGTATCTCAAAATAAAGTAAAATACATGATATCAATCTAAAGACGAACACCAGAATGAAAAGCGCACGAATTGATGTACTGCGTAATAATAGAATGGTTTCAGATTATGTATTTAATCACAGCAGAGTACCAGAACAAGCAGTCTATTTCTGATTGGTTGTTCCTGTTATCTTTGGGTAACTTTGGGAAACCCGCATATGACGTGTGCACGAACGGATTATCTTGGCTGTGTGCATAATGTTACGAAAACGATGATAAGGGAATCACAAAATGACGTATATACGAATTTATTGTTAATTGCATATTCAAACGATAAAATGTTCAATAAACAATAAACATTCTGCACAAAAGCACAAACGTGCTGAATGCCGAATAGTATTTTATTCAATGTCATATGAGGAGAAATGAAAATATTATTTAAACTATGTATAAAAAAAAATTAAATTAAAGATTAAAACAAACATGATATATTACATTGCATAATGAGTAAATTTTTAATTATTTTAATTCATGAATCAAATGAAGGTATTTTGCCAAGTAACCGATGGTTTGGAAATTCTGTATGCAAGTTTTATTAAATCTTATATTCAGGTATTCTTGCTGAGACTTTTACATGTTAAAACATCGGGAAATATATATTTTTTTTATATTTCCTTAAAATTGTAGACATGTTCTTATTGAGTGGTAAATAAGTAAGTTTTCCTTAAGTAATTGTCGTGACGGATGCATGGTTATTATCCCATCGTTCCTTGAATGAGAAATTATGATACTGTTAATTCTATTGAGTTAACTGGCGGAATCTTCTTCCAAAGAAATCGGTTGTTACATCTATTTGAGTGTATAATGTGCATATATTTTAAATCTAATCATTCTATAGGAATAACTCAACAATTTTTACTCATTTTTCTGAGCAGACATTTTTTCGTCGGAGCCATTCGCTGACGTCACACAAATACAGTTGAGGGGTTAACCTCGTCTTACTTACTTTTGATTACCAACATGGCAAAATATGAAAAAAGTCCCTGATTGGTTTTCTTAAGTTATATTTTTTAATATTTAATTATCAGAATAGCAATTTATGAAATGTTTAAATCAACATAAGAATGAATTTATTAAAATCCAATTGCAATAGAATAAACAATTTTATTAATTAAAAAATTAATATTTACCCCGAAGCTTTGTGTGACGTCAGCGAATGGCTGTCAACTCAGGAAATTGAGCTAAAGTGTTGAGTTATTCCTGTAGAATGGCGTGCTTTAAAATATCATCGGTTCTTTTGGGTGCATTTTAGTATTCTATATCGAGTAGGCTAACTAGATTGCTACCACTCATTATTCCGATCGAATAATTCAACCAAACGTGGGTTGGGAGGCGAAAAGACGTTGCACTCCTTGTGCTTTGCTGTTTTATTATGCAGTATACGGACGATTTTTGTTGACTTAATTATTTATAGAAAACAACTTACAAACTCCTGTGATATTACACATGTATGAGATAAAAATATTCTATGACTCGTAGCCGGGTAATTTGAAAAAAAAAATATGCACATGTATCCGATATGTATCATAGAATAATTCTATTTCAAAAATAGTTTGTTTTTATTTATAGGAATTACAAAGGAGAGAAACGAAAAATGAATATAATTCTCATGATTTTGATGGAAATATGTTTACGTGCCGGAATTGTCAGTTAACGGAGAAAATGTGCAATTTCCGAGTTCATTACAAGAGTATTGTCCATATACACAGTTTTGTGAACGCGAACCCATTTTCAACAATACTTCATCGGAATGGATTCCATGCTGTCGGCCAAGTTCTTGTCAGAAAAACTGTTGGTTGCAGAACTGTTGTTTTCAAAACTTCAACATCGGAGTGAATGTAGATGCTTTGTGTACCGTAGCTGCAGTCAATCATTTCGTTACAGCGCCAGTTTCTTCATATGCCATGATAAACAAGTGCACAGACGTCAACGAAAGCTGCATCGACGAAGGCTCAGCTCGGTCAATACGAAATTTCACCCTACGGTTTCAAAAACTTCAGGATACATTTATTATAATACGCACTGTGCTGAATGTAACGGCTTATTCGACTCCGAGCCATGACATGTCTCTCTATACTGTAAAGACTCTCGGTCAGAAAATCTTGAATGGTCTCCGTGGATAAGTCTAAACGAACTTCTGGAAGGGGAGAATTCGAACTTGACTCATTGCACTTTGATGTTTATTCCTAGTGATCAACATGATGTTGATAAATTTCGCTGCTTTGATATACAGTACAAGTGTGATGGTAAAAGTGATCTTCTGAAAAATGAGCCTGACTTAATCAGGAAGTGTGAATCTTTCAATGCTAGTTTCAGCCTTAACTATATGAAAGAAACGGTTTTTGCTAACGTGTATTGCTACATGTGTGACAGTGCGTACAATAAATACAGTAAGGTACATGTCATGTGTCCAAGCCATGCTTCTGGCGGAAAAAAATGGATTTGGCTCAGCGTTTACAGCGTTAATAAATATTGGGTTGTTGAATGAAAATAATCACGAAGTTTTAACTATAAAGGATTCCGAAGAAATGCATTGATGGTGAGGTATTGGATACAGTAAGCGTAAGTAATTTTAAACATTGAACATTTTTTGGTTTTATTTATTTGTGAATATTGAGGCTCCTCCTTACAAAAATCAAAAACTATTTGGTAATCAGTGTAGCGATTTTTGTCTCGGCATCAGGATACACAATATCTACACAAACCACGTATGTTCGTATGCGTTTTAAAGGCGGTGAATCGATTCAATGATATTTTGATTCTAAGGCAGACCTTCTTGAACAGGTTTCCCAGTGTTGATCTTCACCTTGCAACCGTCATTTCCAGTTGTTCGTTCACAAGCAAATATCTGGTCTGGCTTCGATGGTCACATTCTTCAATGACTACTCACAGGTTTTCAGAATACCGTAGACATTATTATTGATGACCTCTTTTACATTGTTCTCGCCTCGAAAATTGATCCATCTTCTTCATCTTCCCACTTCACAAAAACAATGTAGAAAACTTTCGGGGTATTACTCTATTGAGCTGTTTAGGAAAATTATTTACGCGTGTTCTTAATACTAGACTTTCTAAATGGGCCGAAAACTAGTTCGTCTATATTGAGGCACAGGCAGGTTTTAGAAGTAAGATGAGTACAGTAGATAATATTTTTGTGTTCCATGGTCTTATTACACATATAGTAAATCAAAGTAAACGTCTTTATTGTGCTGTTTTCGATTTTTCTAAAGCATTTGATTACGTGGTTCGTGAACATTTATGGTACAAACTAATTCAGTTAGGATTAAGTGGAAATATGTTAAATATAATGAAGTCTATGTATATTAGTGTTAAGTCTAGAGTTAAGCTCTGTAATAAATTAAGTAATGTTTTGACTGCACCCTCGGTGTTCCACAAGGCGAGTGTTTGTCGCCGATTATATTTTCTCTATTTATCAACGATATTGAACAAGGATTTCTTACCAAGGGATATAATGGTATCAGTATTGATAGTGTTAAAATGATTAATGTTACTGTATGCAGATGATATTGTGATATTTTCTGAAAATGAACATGACTTGCAATGTGGTCTAGTCTATATCTCTGATTACTGTCAAAAATGGAAACTTAAAGTAAATACGTCGAAATCAAAAGTCATATTTAAAAAAGGTGGTCAAATTCCTAGAAATGTTCGTTTTACTTATAATGATTCCGAGTTGGAAATTGTTAATAAGTTTGTATACCTAGGAATTGTTTTTCATCAGGTGGGTCTTTTAATGCGGCTCAGTTGTCATTTGCTGGTCAAGCACAGAAAGCTATATTTAAAATGAACAAATACTTACATAAATTCACTTTTCTTTCACCAAAACATAGATGTGACTTTTTTGATAAACTTATTTTACCAATATTAAACTATGCAAGCGAAGTATGGGGTTTTATTTAAGGGAACGCCATTAAAAATTTCAATTTTGTAAGAAGCTTTGGGGGTAAAGAAAACTACACAGAATATTTTGAAAATATCCAAATAAAATTAGCTGGGCTACTCTGTTGAGGTCATTAGTTCAATCATTAGGATTTATGACGCATGGCAATCAGGAGTAGGACAAGAAAAGTGTTTTTCTGTTAGTGAAACAAAGATTAAGTGATCAGTTTATACAAAACTGGAATAGTCGCCTTCAAAACTCTAGTTATGCGCTATTTTATAAAACAGTATGTGAATTTAGTTTCAGCCATATTTAAATGTTTTACAAAGTTCGCGATCACAATTAAGAATGTCCTCACATAGATTAGAAATAGAAGCAGGTAGATGGTCTAGACCAGTAAGTACACCCCATGACCAGAGAAAATGCAGATTATGTAATAAAGTAGAAGATGAGTATTATTTTTTATTGGAATGTACTTTATACTTACCACTTAGGAAACGTTATATACAGTCATATTTTTGGAAAAGGCCAAGTGTGTTTAAATTAATAACTCTTCTCAAAAGTGAAAAACAGTAAAATTTAAAAAACTTTAGCATTGTATATTTTCAAATCATTCAAATTGAGAAATGAAACACTGTACTTATCATAATTGTAAACTTAGTGTTAATTTGTGTATACATATATGTGAGCATATGTAATCCTGCGTATCCTTCAGTCGCCCTATTTTAGTTTTTATTGTAGGGTTACAAGAAGGATATCGATTATAAACCAATACAATTTACGTTTTAAATCGTCTCAAATTAATAGGTATTATAAATATGTATGTGTTTGTTTTTTTTTATTTTCGTTTCGTTAGGGTTACTACTAGAGGGATATTGGTATTATTTCTTACCATTGTTTCTTTAATTGAGCTAAGGAATTCTTTTTTGATGTTGGTAGAATTTCATTTAACACTTATACTTCAGTGTGCGTATGTGTAAACGTCTGTATGTCTTCATATTTATATGTAGGAGTATATATGCGTATGTCCATATGAGTTTGTTTTCTATATGATTTGTATTCTGTAGTGAGGTCGTAATATGTTGTATTACATATTCAAAATTTATCATTTCGCTATTTTGCGATGTAAAAAAGGGGATGTGAGCTGATGATTTGTTTATAATATTGTTTCGTAATAATGAAAAAATATTCTACAAGCAACAAATTTTTTCAAATATGACATTTAGGATGTACTTTCTCCTTTAAATTGCTCTCTCTCTCTCTCTCTCTCTCTCTCAATTATATAAAAGTATACATTTTATTGTTATAATACTATAAATGCTGTCTGCTGTTATTGTATATTTATGATTGTACCACATGGGCCATTGTGCTTACTGGATTTTGAATAAACATCTCTCATCTCTCATCTTCTGAACTCACGTTCCCTCAATACGCATTTTTCTTAATCGACCGTGGGTTATTTGATTAGCAAATTAATACCTTTATGCAAAACCCACAACTGATTACCTGTGAGTTGAATGCAGTTTATTCCAAATTTTATTAATTCAATTAATTAATTTCATGAATTTCCAACAATATTTAACAAAATAACTTCTATGATTAACATGACACCCTCGACACTCACAGTCAGACTATTCTTAAAGCTAAAAAGTCTGTGTTCTCTTTTTGATACAGTGGGGGTTATAAGTTTTGTTCAGGATATATACACATGCAATTCATTTATCTAAATAAATAATAATTTGTTACAGAAAAGATGTAGAAAGATTCTATGTCCAGAAGGCCAATATCAAATATACGGTGAATGTATCTTCATAAGCGACAAGTGGATTGCAAACCCATTTTACCTCTATCTTAGACTTGAACCATTAGACTCCCAGAAGATACCAGTGGTCCTCTTTACATCTTTAAAAAGGCGTGAACGTTCCGTTGAGGCACCATGGCTCTATCGACATAAGCTCCAGAAATGGAACTTGTTACTATACTTTAGGCTATCGAAAGATAATGATTATGTCTCTGATTTTGTCGCTGCTTTGTATTCCTCAAAAGAAGAGGCTAGTGCACGTGCTCTGTTAAAGAGGATCAAAGCGGTCTCTATCTCAAAACTGGAAGTTGAACCTGAATGGGACGGCATACCTTTTAAAACCTGACTTCAATAAATACATAAAATATTATTTTAGAGATACTGAAATAGGTAGTTATGGAATATTTTTTCCAGCTTGGACAAGTAACTGTATGGCAATTGAGGACGTGGCCAATGTCAGTGTATATCTCATTACAGCCGTGTTTGTTGTAGAGAATGAAGTCGATACGATGGGAAAAATGGTGATTTTCAGGTCCTATTTTTGTGATCAGGTTATATTTACATCAGACGAGTTCATAGATTGCAAGGACAGAATTTTTCTGAAAGCCCACAACAAGTATTTGGAAAACGGAGAATTTCTGAGAATTCAGGGGGAATCACATGCTTCTAATATCAGTAAAATCAAAGTTTGCATCTCCTTATTTGGAGAAAGAATGCGTCTACAGACTCAACGATCATTTTCGCGGTCATTGTTTCAAACTACTACGGGGACCTTTTTAACAATAATGGTTCTTCTACATTTGAAATGCATTTTGGTGGTGTGAAGGGAGAAACAAATTTATTTTTACAAAAATTATATAAATAAGTGTAAGGCCATTTTTCCTTAAAATTACTAATATTTGTGATGAATTTGAATCTTTTTTTTTTCTTCAGTGAAACCTATTTAACTGTAACGCACACTGCAAAGCACACAGCAGCAAAAAATATCTTCTATTATTTTTTTAATTATTATTATTAATAACTTTCACAGGATTTTGTTCCAAACTTTGGCAGCAGATTTTCCGACTTTCAGCGAGACTATGGAAGGGTAGCCAGGGCAACATTCTATTCCGTATGTTGCTTATTCTGATGTTGTAAAAACAACTGCATTCCTGTGTTTTAATCAAATTACACAATGCTGTAAGACTTAAGGGTGATATTTAGTTACTGCTAATCCGATAAACATTATCCGACTGCAAAACTACAAGTATCTGCTTCTCCAATGGTTTCTATATCTGTCTTTAACCGGCGTCGTACTAAAAAGTAAACTCGTAAATTTACTTCAAGTATGGCGAATCAGATGGGAGAAATGAAGACCTAATGCATGGCATTATACAATGTGTCAAATATAAGAAAATCTTCAACCTTCTGCGAAAAGTTGATTGGCATTGCAGAACCTTAAAAAAAATGCCTTCTTACAAGTCAATGCTTACATATGACAATTTGACTTCCTTATATTTTAATTAAACCATTATTTTAGTTTTACAGAGAGAGGTAATATTAGGGAGATGACAACTTAGGCACAATTCTGATTTATTTCCCTTGAACCCCTCTTCAATGACATATAATTTTTCCTTTAACCGGTGGCATTTGATAATCATGCTGCAGTCACATATAAGGCACAACGATAATAAGTAAGCGATAAGTGACAAGTATTAGTTATCGGTTATCGCAAGAGACGCAAAGTTTTCAGTATTTGCAGTTTGTGGAATTTTAATTCGACACAGCTGTAATATTTTTTTAATCAAATGCCCCGATAAAGGTTTAGTGGGACCCTATAAATTGGCACTA
The DNA here is from genome assembly GCA_021229015.1 of Solen grandis. Taxonomy (NCBI): domain Eukaryota; kingdom Metazoa; phylum Mollusca; class Bivalvia; order Adapedonta; family Solenidae; genus Solen; species Solen grandis. Next base: position 18,612,062 of record CM037784.1, read on the forward strand.
TTGGGATTATGAATATTCAATTATCCTAAAGCTCTGACATTGAAATATCTCTTTTTAGAAATAAGATAGCTCTAAAAATATAACGTCGTATCCTCTTTACAAAAAAAAAATGAAGAAAAAAATCTGCTAAGCGTGTCAAAACATTGAGTGACATATTTCAAAGGTATTTCATAGAGGTATTTTGGTCGGAATTTTTAGTCTTTCAATATACCAAGTACTATATTTGTCATTAAACTTAATATGTTTATCAGATAGATACCTATGTGTGCTTGGTTTAACGTCCCCCCGAAAATAGTTCAGTCATTTGAAAACTTTCCACTTGAGACAGATATAGTGTTGTCACACTGCAGTATCACGCAATAAACATGCGGCATGATACCGCACCCAGACAGATTATCCTGAAACCGGGCCAACAAGTCTTGGAACTACCTTTATATGCTTAGCGCCAAGCAAGTCTTTTAAACCAGTACCATCTTTACGATTTTGGAGAGTCGCGGCCGGAGATAGAACCCACGACCTCCCGCTCCTGAGGTAATAAAAAAATGCACGAATTATAAAAAAAAATAATGATAAAACATTTGTTTTCTTTCTAAATCTAATCTTAGTTATACAGAAATAAGGTCAAAGAGAAAATTAGAACACATTTGACACTACTGGGATTTTAACCAATGACCAATTTCAAAGCAGTTAACAGTAATACTACCCTACATATGAAGTTGATACATTAGGATAACAATACCTTAATATATCTTTATACATCTATTACAATTGCTCATGGCTTTCAAATGAAATGTTGAGAAGTTTATTTTGCATGATTAATTAATATGGGCAGCGTATGTAACATCAACTGCAACAATAATTTGCTGTTCAGAGGAGTAAAACTTTGAAATTTGAACTAAAACAAAATAAGAAAATAAAATGGAGGCGATTTCTTTTATGTAATGATGACACGGCTATTAGAGATCGATATTTGTAATGCCAGGTTATTAATCAGGATCTGCATGTCGACAGAAAGTCTGAGTGCCACACAGATAATAACATTAACAATATTGAAGACGAATCGCAGAAATGTTATTTTCCAGTGAAGAACCTAGGAATTGGTTTTAACGTCCCATCGACAACATTTCAGTCATTTGGAGACTGTCTACTCGAGACAGATATAGTGCTGCCACACTGCATTATCACGCCGTAGACATGTGGCATGCTGCCACATTATCCTGACACCAGGTCAACCAGTCCTGGAACTTCCCTTATATGCTGATTGCCAAAAAAAGTGTTCTTCCATTTTTAATGAGTTGGAATGTCGCGGCCGGGGATCGAACCCACAACGCTCTAACCGCTCGGTCACCGGGACCGCTTGATCCTAGGAATTCATAACTTGGGATTTTTCGACCACCAAGGTCACTGAGCGTGTCTGATGTCATGTTCGACCACCAAGGTCACTGAGCTTGTCTGATGTCAAACAATCACTTCTCGTCCTTATATTGAGAACTTTACAACACACAAATTATTCAAGGACATCAGCATATATAAAATATATTTTTCGTTTAATTTGTGGAAGATGCAATGTTTTTGGTTCCAAAAAATTTTTTTTTTCGAAGTTCACTGGAAATAAAATTGCATCTTCCACAAAAATGAAAATATATTCTTTATATCTTGAACGAAAAACATATCATATTTTAACTCCAAGATCAAACGGAAGATCGAAGAGGAAATCCGTCGGTTTCTTATCATTTGTGGAAAGCGAGGTTTTCAGTCCCGTGTGGAAAAATAAATTTGGCTCTAGTTGTAGCCCATTGACATTGTGCTTCTTAGTAAAGTTGTAAATAGATAAGTCCTTGTTTAAACTGTTGTTCACTAGAAGATGTTCCATGATGTCAGGAACGATTTCGGACGGGAAAAGCATCGCTTGTGTGCAACAAGCTGGGCTCTCCGTCAGTGTATACAGCGATGGGTGCCAATGCCGGAAAGCAAACACGTTGATTCTACCCAGCAACAAAGAAGTGGACGTAGCCATGACAATACCGTAAACAAACCATGGAGTAAAAAGTGAGTGTGTGTTTCGTTTTGTGAAACAAACAGATGTCAGTCTCATAACGAAACCCCCTATCAATCCAATAACACAAAGCTCGAATATTCTATCCAGTTCATTTGCAAATCCTTGCCATTTGTGAGGATAATACAGTTTAAGATATGAAAATGGTGTTTTGGTGGACAATGTATGTTTATCTATTAATAATGGCAAACGATACTTCAGGGTATAAGCGATTGCACTGAACAGATTACTGTGAGGTATCACGTCGTCTTCTAGTACCAAAACATATTTAGAGCTCAATGAAAGACTTACATTTAAACAAAATACATAGTCTACGATTTCTTTTCGTCTTGCTGGGTCAGTGAGTTTGCTGTTCTTTAACTTTCTAGAGAAGGTGAAGTTTAATCCTAAGTTATTGACTCCATCTTGTTTATGGATGAAACGCAGATAGTCTCTGAGTTCACTGGCATCAACATGTTTATATGGATTGTTGTCCACGTTACAGACGACAATTAATTTCCCGCTGAAGTAATTCTCAGATTTAAGTAAATAGTCCATAGTTGCAGCAGTCTGAAATAGATACCCAGTTTTTGTTTGATCAGTATCCCTAGCAACAGTAACTATGGTCACAACAAGTTCCGGCTTTCCTTTTTGATGATGCTGATAAGCTCTGTTTATAAGTTTATCGTGTTGTTTGAAATAATCCCTCGACTTCGCAAGACGCTTTCTATTGTAAATCATGGAGGAATTGAAGAGACTTTTCTCATTATGTCTGGAATCAAACAGCAATGAATATGGTAGTGTAACAGCCACCATGCATACAAGTGCATACACTGAAAATGTTATATGTAACCAGAGACAGATTTGATATCTTGACATTCTGATTTTAGGTTTCTTTATGCTTTACCAAATAATTTGTACGTGACCTTACATAAGTTAGGACACTTAACTTGACCTTTCACGTCGAGTGGGAGAATCGTATACCACTCCCTTTGAAACGCACTTGGATCGAACTCACAGTATTCCCATTTCTTCACTTCAACACTTTCACCGGTACACGGTCCTCACTTTTGATATCCTCTCAACACCTTATTTCCGGTGCGATCATTTTGTTTTACATGTCGACGGAAAAGTTTGGTATTTTCAGTAGACGAGGGTTTTGTCACTTCTCACGGAGTCTTCTGTCGGAGATTGATCTGAATAGTGAGGCAGGCAGTGTGTCCTTTAGTTCCGCCTGAAAAATAAATGGGACGTAAAGATAGCCTGACATAGGTGCATACCCAGATTAGGAGGATGCTTTACATGTCCTGGGATACAAATCTAGAGCCATGAGATGCACAAAGGAGTTGGTTGTAAATACTAAATACGTACTCTATTTTAATGTGGAAAAGCCAGTTTTACTTACATTTGGATGAAACTCTGAAGTAAGTGAATTCCGCATGACCTTGTAAACTCGCATACATCCAGAAATTCTTAAAGTTATGGTATCAAAATTGATTTCTATTCCATTTTTCATGCATTAAGTTTCATTGCTTCAAATGTATCGATATTATTTGTGTGTATCCTGGAGTATCCAGTTCTCGCCAGTATAAGAAAATTAACAAAACAATCACTCACTTTTATATTAGATATTTCATTAAATTCATCAATATTTTCCCTTCAAATGTAATAAATTGTCAATGAAAATTGAAAACAAATTTAAAAAATAACAACAATAGTCAAAAATATTATTTCCAAATTGGCGTCTTGAGTTCTCGGCAATAAAATGAGCCTGTCACAAGTTTAGTGAACATATATAGTGACAAAATCTATAAACAACAACATTTGCAATGAAGTTATGTTATTCCTAACAGCCCAGATTGGTGTGCAAAATTTATCGGTAGATTTAACATGTGGTTTGAAAAAGATTAAAAAGAAGCATTAGTGAAAATGGTATAAAATCAGCAATTCTTTATTAAAAGTTGTATTTCAATCATATAGCGACGTCCAGCTAATTACAGGTGGAGGAAAAACCCGAGTACACAGAGGTACAAGGGTAGAACCACCGACCTACCGCAAGCCAACTGGAAGGCTTCCTCACATGAAAAATCCGAAGTCCCTACCGGGATTCGAACCCACAGCGGTGAGGGGCTGAGAGATTTGTAGTCCACGACTGTAACTGCTCCTTTATTAAAAGAATGTTTTATCTGTTTCCCTAACATTTTAAATAAAAACAAGAAATATCTTTAAAAAGAGAGAAAAGAAAGATATGAAAGAAAGTAAAAGTGTTACAACATATTTTATATAATAATGCTGACAAGTTTTAATACGAGTAGTATGTGATTTTAAATTAATGCTAGAAAACGTATTTGTCGCTAACTTTAGGAGATTAATATGCTAACCAGTGGAAAAAAAGAAAGGGGCAAAAACATTAAAAAAAAAGGTTCCGTCAGTATGATTTGATCTCGGAGCACTTAATTTAGCTGACGAGCCCTTCACCAGCTGTTACTATAAATATATGGTGGCTGATTTCTGCCATTTCGTGTTTCGTGCCGCGGGGCGAGATTTCGCCCCGAAATGTCGAAATCTCGGGGCGAGATTTCGGGGCGAAAGGTCGAAAACACGAAAATGCCAGTATTTCGGGGCGAGATTTCGGGGCGAAAACTCGAAATTTCGCCCCGCAACACGAATCATAGTATTTCGTCTTTCGCCCCAAATTAGTAGTATAGGGTGGCACTATGGTACCAAGGTACCATAAATTTTTTTTTTATGGTACCGTGGTACCATAAATTTTTTTTTTTTTGGTATTTATGGTACCAAATCTATAGTACCGAATGGTACTCAAACAGAATCTATAGTACCGAATGGTACTCTATATGAAAACAGATTTATGTAAAATTGTAAAAATGACAATTGTAAAATGTCCTTTCGAGACATTGGGGTTGGCCCTGAAAAGGGCCGTTTTGTTTCTTATGAATTGTGGTCCATACCACATGTTGTACAGTCCCATCACATATTGTGGTCTATACCACACGTTTGACAGTCCCATCCCATGACATATCTCTTCATCCATCCTGCAAGGAGATGCAAATGACAACGGGTTAGATCCTTGTCACCTATGAAGTTCAGGCTGTCTCCCGATCCCTGTAGTAGGGTAGATGGTACATCTTCAAAGGTAACTGACAGGTAATTAGGGAGATCTCCCCTTTTTGTAAGAGTGACATATAGATCATACACATCAACTTGGTCGTGATAGCTGTCTGGGTCGCTCTCTTGTTCCTCATAGCTGGGACTGTCGAGGAACAATTTTAGCAAGTCTGGGGTGGAGCTACGTGTGTACGGTCTCATGTTTCAATCATAAGAGCTTTCCTTAT
>CM037784.1:18617549-18667549 GCA_021229015.1 Solen grandis
TTTGTATTTTTCTCATCTACAAAGTCTTATAGGAAAAGAGTAGAGAAACTTAAAGACTGAGTCAGACACTTACTGTGACCACAACCATTAAAATACCGGCAACTTCCCATTAAAAAAAAACAGCAAAAAACATTAATTACCCCATTAATATTTGAAATGATCTTTTTAACAGAAAAACATACTTTGATGGGTACCACCTATAAAATACCATAAAAATTCCTTTTAATAGCCATGTATTGGGCCAAAAACATCATTAAAATTACAAATGTGTTAAATGGCCATGAATAATTAATGTTTTTTCCTAATTTGTACTTCCTAGGTTTTTATTGGCAAATGAACTATTTTCATGCCCATTAAGGTAAATTGATATATGTTACTGGCATGACAATGCCACAATTTTTAACATAAAACCCATTAAAAAGCAGATTTCATTACAAATAGGCACTCCACGTCCATCTTCATATAGAGACACCATGTCCAGCTTCATATAGAGACACCATGTCCATCTTCATATAGAGACACCATGTCCATCTTCATATAGAGACACCATGTCCATCTTCATATAGAGACACCATGTCCATCTTCATATAGAGACACCATGTCCAGCTTCATATAGAGACTCCACGTCCATCTTCATATAGAGACACCATGTCCATCTTCATATAGAGACACCATGTCCATCTTCATATAGAGACTCCACGTCCATCTTCATATAGAGACACCATGTCCATCTTCATATAGAGACACCATGTCCATCTTCATATAGAGACTCCACGTCCATCTTCATATAGAGACACCATGTCCAGCTTCATATAGAGACACCATGTCCATCTTCATATAGAGACTTCATGTCCATCTTCATATTGAGACACCATGTCCATCTTCATATAGGGACTCCATGTACAGTTTCATATAGAGACACCATGTCCATCTTCATATAGAGACACCATGTCCTTCTTCATGTTGAGGCACCATGTCCATCTTCATATAGAGACTCCATGTTCAGCTTCATATAGAGACACCATGTCCAGCTTTATATAGAGACACCATGTCCATCTTCATATAGAGACTCCATGTCATCATCATATAAAGACTCCATGTCCAGTTTCATATAGAGACTTCATGCCAGCTTCATAAAGAGACCCTATATCCATATTCAAATAGATACTCCATGAACAGCTTCATATTGAGACTCCATTTCTATCTTCATATAGAGAATCCATGTCCATCATCATATAGAGACACCATGTCCAGCTTTATATAGAGACACCATGTCCATCTTTATATAGAGACTCCATGTCCATCTTCATATAGAGACTTCATGTCCATCATCATATAGGGACACCATGTCCATCTTCATATAGAGACTCCATGTCCATCTTCATATAGAGACTTCATGTCCATCATCATATAGAGACTCCATGTCCATCATCATATAGAGACTCCATGTCCATCATCATAAATTATAGAAACTCCATGTTCATTATCATATAGAGACTTCATGTCCATCATCATATAGACTCCATGTCCATCTTCATTTAGGGACTCCATGTTCATCTCTATATAGAGACTCCATGTTCATTATCATATAGAGACTTCATGTCATATTCATATAGAGACTCCATGTTCATCTTCATATAGGATTCCATGTTCATTTCATATAGAGACTCCATGTTCATTATCATATAGAGACTCCATGATCATTATCATATAGAGACTCCATGTTCATCTTCATATAGGCATACCATGTCCTTCTTCATATAGAGATTCCATGTCCATGTTCACATAGAGATTCCATGTCCATCTCTATATAGAGACTCAATGTCCATCTCCATATAGGCACTCCATGTCCTTCTTCATATTAAGACTCATTGTGTTTATATACTGTATAGTATACAGCAGTGTATATGAGATGTAACATAGAGTGATCTCCCACAAGCAAAAGGAACATGTCCAGTAATATCTTGAATGAAAGATTTTAATACATATTTGCTTCAGCAAGTTAAGCAACACAGAAATAAATTATTCCTGGGTTCAGAAAATGCAGAAAAATAATCCTCAGAAACTAGAAATGTGTTCATAGGACACAGATGCCCCCAAAAAAGTTTCACAAACCCAGGCCCTGCGGTTCTCCAAATGATTGGACAATTATTTCATACTAATGTACATAGTGACCTTGACCTCTGACCTAGTGACATCAAAATCAATAGGGATCATTTTCTGGTCATGGCCAATGTCCCTACCAGGTTTCACAAACCCAGGCCCTGTGGTTCTCCAGTTAATGATCAGACAAGAATTTCAAACTAATGTACACAGTGACCTTGCCCTTTGACCTAGTGACCTCAAAATCAATAGGGTTCATCTACTGGTCATGGCCAATGTTCCTACCAGGTTTCACAAACCCAGGCACTGTGATTCTCCAGTTAATGATGGGACAAGTTTTGGTTGAATGTATGTAAGGACGTATGTACGGGCAGCAGCAATGCTATATGCCGCCCAGTTTTCAAGTGGGGGCATAAAAAACTAACCCCTTTTTATGGCAAAACCGCAGAATATTACACCTGCAGAAATGACCCGCTATACGATAGATACTCCATGTCCATCCTCATTTAAAGACTCCATGTCCATATAGTTTACTAAAATAGACATTAACAAGAGCTGTCAGAGGACAGCACGCTCGACTATTCAAAATGCTTGTTGGTAAATCATATGAAATCTATTTAAATTCTTGCCCTTCATAGTAATAGTAAAAAATGATATACCTTGATAGTCTGATACCCCTTAATATATTTATGATGTCTAAAATCAATCCCATGCCTAGTTACTGAGACATAAGCACAATAACACTGTGCATGCAAAACTTAAACCAAAAATCCAAGTTAGAAAAGGGCCATAATTTGCATCAGTCCAAAAGTTATCCTCCTGTTTTCTGATGCCCTTGAAGACTCACCTTAACTTTCTAGTCAATTTCACAAGCAATTTCTGAGATATAAGCTGGATAGTAGCTTGAATGCAAAAATTTAACCATAATTCTAAGTTAAAAGGGGGTCATAATTTTTAATTTATTCCATCAAGTGTTATCTTCCTTTATAGTATGATACCCCTAAACTTATTAAAGATGTTTCAAATCAATTCCATGCCTGGATCTGAGAAAAGCATGAAAGTACTTGCATCAAAACTTTAACCAAAATTTCTAAGTTAAAAAAGGGGCCATAACTTGTAATATATTCCATCAAAAGTTTCTACCACATATTAAAGATATTTCAAATCAATCCCATGCCTGGATACTGAGACATAAGCATGAAAGTAACTTGCATGCAAAACTTTAACCAAAATTTCTAAGTTAAAAAAGGGGCCATAACTTGTAATATATTCCATCAAATGAAAGTATGATACCCCTAAACTTATTAAAGATGTTTCAAATCAATCCCATACCTGGATACTGAGATATAAGCATGAGAGTATCTTGCATGCAAAACTTTAACCAAAATTTCTGAGTTAAAAAGGGGCCATAATTTGTAATATATTCCATCAAGAGTTATCTAACTTGGTTGTATGATGCCCCTAAACATATTCATAAACTTTCAAGTCAATACCATGAATGGTTATTGAGATACAAACTAGATAGTAGCTTGCACGCAAAACTTTAACCAAATTTTCTATTGCATGCAAAACTTTAACCAAAATTTCTAAGTTAAAAAGGGGCCATAATTCATATTAAATTCCATCAAGAGTTATCTACCTTGGTAGTCTGATGCCCCTGAACATATTTATAAACTTTCAAGTCAATACCATAAATGGTTATTGAGATATAAGGTTGATAGTAACTTGCACGCAAAACTTTAACAGAACAGAACAGAACATTGATTTTATTGACGTATATTAAAAATTTGTAGATCAAGTCACACACATACATTCAATACATTACAATCAGATTCAAATGCAGTTATGTAAATATAGTTTGTAAATTGAGGATGCAAAATTAACTTATGAAATGTATTTAACTTATAAACAAAAGTAATATATTACTATTGAGGATGAACTGAATGCAATTCTTCCTAACGAACAATTAATGAGTTCCTATGACAAAACGCTTCTTTTAGAAATCTTGAAAGATTGAACAATACATTTTTATTATTATTTTGTATGAGATTTATAAATTTAAACATGCTTGGTTTGGTATAATAGTACTTTTTTAAATACTTGATTCTTATATTTCTATAGCAGGGACAAATCATAACAAAATGGAATTCATCTTCTAGATCATTTGAATTACAAAAGACCAAAAGCTGCAACGCCGACGCCGACGACAGGGTGACTACAATAGCTCTCATATTCTACGAATAGTCGGGCTAAAAATGATTTCCTGTTTATTTATTTCATGTCAGTCAAATATTTCTCTCATATTAAAACACACAAAAGTTTCCTTTAATTATCATCTTCAGTTTTTATACAACAAAACACAATATTACAACCTGTTTGTAGTGTTTGTCTGATAAACTAATCTGGAAAAGTCAAGATGATTCAATATAAACTGCCTCATTATCTGAGAAAATTCCTCACTCAGGGATTTTTGTCATTATTTTTCCTCCAAGGTTTGTTTCCCAATATTCTGACAAAAATGCTAGCAGTGCTTGTAACAAGAGTGCAGATACTGTGGTTTGATTTTCATGCTTTCAAATTGTAATTTTATTTGTTAGGGAGCACAAAAGAAACTTCTGGTTTTGTTTTGCTCAATGGTATGGCATGCCAAGGATTTGTGGGGTCAAATATTTCAAGTCATTTCAATATGAGTTTCATACAAACAAATTATCCATTGAGACTTGTCTGGGCAGGCTCCAAACCGACAACCTTACTGTCACCCCTTATTGTACCTTCTCTTTCCTAGAAAAGCATTCTGACACCTGGTCTGGCTAGAACCCAGGTAACAGATTAAATGTTTAAAAGGCAGAAGGGTAATTTTTTTATTGTTTGTAAGTGTAACTTTGTGTACAGAATGCGATAACAGTAACACATTCTTCAAATATTAACAAATGATTTCAAAAAAAATAACCAGATTAATCAATAGTTTCACTGAAATATCATGTGATCATTGATTATCTGGAGTACACAAAATTTCATGTTTTATGTAAAAGTAGTCCCTTCTTACTGAAAGGTACATTTCTGGAGCAGTATGAAGCACTATATTTCTACATTATTGGTCCAGTATGATACCACTTCATTTCTGGTTCAGTATGACCATTACATTTCTGTGCAGTTTGAAGCACTACATTTCTGGTGCAATTTGGATCCAGTATGATACCACTACATTTCTGGCCCAGTATGAAATATTACATTTCTGGTCCAGTATGAAGCACTACATTTCTAGTCAAGTATGAACCATTACATTTTCTGGTCCAGTATGAACCATTACATTTCTGACCCAGTATGAACCATTACATTTTCTGGTCCAGTATGAAGCACTCCATTTCTGGCCCAGTATGAACCATTACATTTCTGGTCCAGTATGAACCATTACATTTCTGGCCCAGTATGAACCATTACATTTCTGGCCCAGTATGAACCATTACATTTCTGGCCCAGTATGAACCATTGCATTTCTGGCCCAGTATGAACCATTACATTTCTGGCCCAGTATGAACCATTACATTTTCTGGTCCAGTATGAACAATTACATTTTCTGGTCCAGTATGAACCATTACATTTTCTGGTCCAGTATGAACCATTACATTTCTGGCCCAGTATGAACCATTACATTTTCTGGTCCAGTATGAACAATTACATTTTCTGGTCCAGTATGAACAATTACATTTCTGGCCCAGTATGAACCATTACATTTCTGGCCCAGTATGAACCATTACATTTCTGGCCCAGTATGAACCATTACATTTTCTGGTCCAGTTTGAACAATTACATTTTCTGGTCCAGTATGAACCATTACATTTTCTGGTCCAGTTAGAACCATTACATTTCTGGCCCAGTATGAACCATTACCGTATACACGGTCAGATTAGGCGCAGCTACGTATAAGGCGCATCCTAACTTTCAGGGTAACTTATTTGAAAAAAAAAAAAAATCACTTATCGTATCATATGCTGCGAAATCTTGTTTTGAAATTTCCGCCGTCGTACATTTTGACAGACCGAAAGCTATCCGTAAGTCACCAGGCTAATCATACGGTGAACCGTTTTATTTACACATGGCATAAGATTACCGTTAGACCGTTACATTAACAACGGGTAGGATAAAGGTGACACATTTTCATAACATGACATTACTCAACCGTGTCCCTGCATTCTAACACTGGGGACCATTGTCACCTGTCAAAATTCTCACAACTAACAAACATTATGTAACAATTGCCACCTGTCAAGTTTCTCCTATACATCATGAGGTCCCGTAAAATAAACTTATTTGTTTATATTGAAAATGGCTTCCATCAATTTGTTTCTGTTTCTCACGATCAATTTATTATGAAATATACCTGTAGGATAACTAATAAGAACAAAAGCAATAATCTGGTATTGTTTATCATGGCTTTGTATAGACTTTGTGTCATATTATCGTATTCATTGGCTTTCAGTATATCCATTTTCTGAGATCGTATCGGTAATTTTCACCTCTCGGTGAATGAAAAAAGAAACCTGAAAAGCTGTATATCATCATATAAGGCGCACCCCCTCTATAAACTTGAATTATCTGGAAAAAAAGTGTGCCTAATCTGCCGGTGTATACGGTACATTTTCGGGTCCAAAATGAACCATTACATTTTCTGGTCCAGTATGAACCATTACATTTTCTGGTCCAGTATGAACCATTACATTTCTGGTCCAGTATGAACCATTACATTTCTGGTTCAGTATGAACCATTACATTTCTGGCCCAGTATGAACCATTACATTTCTGGCCCTGTACGAACCATTACATTTCTGGTCCAGTATGAAGCTCTACATTTACTTCACAGAGGTTTATTTTGCCAACTCCCATCAACCTCATTATGCATGCATTATCCATTTAAATATTGTACTTTTGGGTGCCCATTGATATTATTTTGCAAATTATGTACAAGCTCTCAATTATTTTTGTGGTGTGGTCACATTAGATAAGGGACTGATATGATTCCTAAAGAAGGAAATTATACATTTGTTACAAGGAAAGAGCAAAGAACTTGTATAGAGCTTGTACGATATCCATAGACAACTTGTTTGTTTATTTGTTATGTCACACAAGTCTTGTACAGTAAAACCTGTCTGACACCCACTGGGACCAGCTGATAATGTCTGATAAGACTGGTTGTCAGATAAGGCAGGTCATTTTAGACCGTACCTTTAAAATTGATAGTCCATTTTTTTTAAATCATTCTGAAAATAATGTTGAAATACATGTATATGTTGCCGAGGCCGCTCAGAGGGGTTCAATGAGAACAACAACAACAATTAGTTTTTCCATGCAGTTGTTTATCACGCCGTGTTTAATCTGTTGAAGATTAAAGAATTCAGTTAAATATTTAGTAAAAAGACATACAATATTAAACAAGACAAAGTAGAAAGACATAAAACAAATATTTGAAGGTTGGTGAGCTTTACATACAAGAAAAATGGAAATCACAAAAATAAGAAAATATTACAATTACTTTTATACAAAACACTTATTTTCTATATTAACAAAATATAACAATAAATAACCAAAATGTAAATACCTGAAAAAAATGGAATTTCCGACAGAACACATAATTTTCTATGGCCATAGCTTGTATCTGACTGTTGTGATGTTATCTTTGATTTCATTGGGTAATATTAAAAAGGGCGCGCGTTAGTAGAAACCAATATAATTTTAGTACACGGATTAAAAGGGAGATAATTTTAAAAGTTAATCTAATAATAGAACATCTATCTGCTTTTGACTAATTAAGTTTACAACCACTAACGCTTATAATTAACTACTTTATAAACTACATTCACTACTAATGCTTGTATACTAGAACTATGATTTATACTATAACATATACATGTAAAACAAAGGTGTATATCAAAACCCCATCTCAATACAAACCCAGACGAAAGAAGGGGTAGTCAAAATCCCCTAGATGAAAAATGAAGGGGTTGTCAAAATCCACTAGATTTAAAATCCCCTAAGTGTTATAATGGTATTTGGGTAGTCAAAACCCCCTAGCTTCAAATTTCAAATTCTCCATTGTTTATTAATAAATTTAATATTGTTGTTTCTATCACAAGAAAATAATACTTGATAGTTTCAGTTTGCATTCATGGATTTTTGGTTTATGCTGTATAAATAATTTCACAGTTTTATTATCTAACAGAGGTGCTAATTTGACAATTAGAGATGGTTACTAATTGCTATTATTAATCAAATTAGAATGCCTAATGGAGACAATTAATTTAATTGGACCAACTGATGCTTTTTAACTTTCTCGGTGGGTTTTTACAAGCATTTAATATGAGTCAATGAATTTTACAGTTTGTAGATTATGAAATGAAATAAATGTGAAAATGCGCAGTGTTGCCATTATACGATGTATTATTGTAAAATGTATGAGAAAATAAAATCAAATCATATATTTAAACAAAATAAAGATCGTTTGTTTATTTTACAAACTGAGTTGAAAAAATTATCTCTCTCTTTACACTGGTACTGAGAACATAAAAAATTAAATAATAGAAGGATGTGTGTGTGTTATTGTGTGTGTGTGTGAGAGAGAGAGAGAGAGAGAGAGAGAGAGAGATGAACATCAGTGCTCTTTAACTAATCAATATTTATAGTTATAATCAAGAATACATTTATATAATAAAAAAAAAAAATAACTTTTAATTTTTAAAAAAAGGTAGAAACAAAAATATTAGATTTATTAATAAATAATGGAGAATTTTGAAATTTGAATCTAGGGGATTTTGACAACTCATTCCTTTTTCATCTAGGGGATTTAGACTACCCCTTCATTTTCATCTAGGGGATTTTGAACACTTTATCAATTTTTGGCCTAGGGGATTTTGAGTCATGGGGATTTTGAGTGTCTCCCAACAAAAACACATGAGCTAAGGTTAACATCAAAGTTAATTACAATTAGTTAACAATAACATAACTGATTGGTCATTGTAATTTCTTCAACCAAACAGTAACGGTTTGCAGATGTGTTGGATAAAGCAGTGTAATTATAGTGCAATTATCTTTAACAGGGACCAAAATCATATGTTGGATTATAGGTAAGACAGGTGTCATTATGGTTAGGTTATTAATAGGAAAAATGATGGGACCAACGAAAAGTGTTGGATAATACAGGATGTTGTTATAAACAGGTGTCGTTATGTACAGTTTGAACTGTACTACTCTCACTAATGTCACACAAATCTTGTGCTTCTTTCACAACTGGTAAAGACCATACTTGTATCGTACAATTTCATGATACCCACCCGGTGCCCTTGACACTTGTACATGAGCCTCTTATGACCTAAATAATTGTGGAAAATTGTTCACACTCTTGCACAAGAACTCAAAATGCCAAAGATTATCGCACAAGTTGCCCATATTTGTGTGAGGCTTGTACAAAAGAAAAACATTTTTTGTCAGAAAGATGGCTTAAGACATAGGCATTCCTTAGCTCTGACCGTTACTCAACATCTGAAATAAACTAGGAAAAATAATAGATCTTCTCTTTTGTGTCATATTATTTGAGTAAATGATTTTGTTGACATAGTTATTTTTCTTACAGCATTTGTTAGAAATTAAAATACATGAATTAGGGATAAAAGTTTATGACCAATGTGACGCTAAAAATAAATTTATAAGAAGCTCCCATTCTTTGTTCAATGAATGACTTCTATAGTCACAGATGGGCAACAGACAGTTTAGATCTCAATCAACTTACAAAGTGGCTTTACATATGTTTTACAAAATAAAAACTTGTCTAATGTGATATTCCTTGGAAATCCAACACAAAAGGCTGCTGATCTTGGCTTGTTATATTATTAAGACTCTCTAATCCAAGAGAAGTAAACATAAGAGACCAGAATGTTTCTAGGGTTTCTTTAACATAATAATTCACCATATGTTTCATCCTTGCTTAATACTTCCTCAATTAATATGTTGGTAGGTAGCCAAACACTAATCAACACATTATCAATGTACTATACTACATTAGTGTACTCGATACTGGATATACAGACTCAAAGTCCACTGCAAACAGAGACTGAGCCTGACAAGTCTGTTTCACATTGTACCATTCATTTTTCAACATACCAAAATAAGAACATAAGGCAGTATATTAGAACTAGAGTGTAAAAATCCCAAGCATCAAAATCAGCCTCATTTTAAAAAAGCCAAAAAAGAGACTTTCAATTTAACGCTAAAGAAAAGTATTATATTTTTAAGCATTTCATTACACATCCAACTTCAAGTTATACATTGGTTGTATCTTGTTAAATGTATAATTACTGTAATAAAAACAATTTTCAATCAGTTTTGTTGACCCTGTGATTAGAGCATCAACCCAAGAACTAGGAGGATATGGATTTTATCTAGACATTATTCATGGCACTTGTATATCTGTACTGTTCTTGGCACTAAGCATACAAAGGTAGTTCCAGGGCTGGAGGTAGATCCGGGATGGGTTGGCACGGCATCAGGATAGCATGACTTGGTGTAGTAGCATGCCACATGTCTACAGCGTTGAGTTTTGAAGATAGGGTTCCTACTACTTTTTGACCACATATTCTGGGAGTATCTAAGAGACTCAGGTTTACGCTGGTCAGAGAGCGGGTTGACTGTCCAGTACGGGGCAGTGTAAAGGATTTGGGGTAAAGCTGACCACGGAGCCTGTTGGGGCTGTCTTAGCATGTTTTGATATACTGATAGAGTACACCACATGTGATGCTTATAGCCATATTTGTAACCAGGCTGGCTAACACCATAAATCTTAGCATGTTTTGATATACTGGTAGAGTACACCACATGTGATGCTAATGGCTAAATTTGGAACCAGGCTGTAAGCTATTTCTGTCATTGGCTAACACCATAAATCTTAGCATGTTTTGATATACTAATAGAGTACACCACATGTGATGCTAACAACCATATTTAGAACCAGGCTGTTAGCTATGCCTGTCACCCACTAGCGCCATAAATCTTAGCATGTTTTGATATACTGATAGAGTACACCACATGTGATGCTAACAACCATATTTGGAACCAGGCTGTTAGCTATGTCCATCATCGGCTAACACCATAAATCTTAGCATGTTTTGATATACTGATAGAGTTTACCACATGTGATGTTAACGGCTATATTTGGGAGCTTGGCTTGTAGCTCTGCAGGTCAAGTTGTCCTTGCCTTTGTCTAATAAATCACTATAATATAAGGGGATTGTCCTTTGTTCGGGATTTTTTCTTTTAGGCTTTTCGATCTTTATGGACTTTCAGACTTTGAGAGATGCACGGGGATTTTAAACAATATAATTTGAATGTTAAAGAAATTAAGAATTAAGAAGACAGTAATAAGAAAGTGTCACTGAACATCAGTAAATAACTAGATATTAAATGTTGTACAATCAAAAGATAAAGTAGACATTCTACTTTGATACCTAAAAAGGATCCATGACAACTGAGAGTAAAACTTAAACTGGTGAACAAAAAAGGAAACTTTAGAAAACCCTCTGACTTAAGAAAACCTAAAATCTGGTGGCAGGCAGTGGGATGAAAAACCCACCACCTTAGAAAAACTAAAACTGGTGGCAGGCAGTAGTTACGTTAGTGGTGTTGGGGAGAAATTGAGACTCAAGGTGCTCTAAGAAAACACGCTATGACATCATCAATCTGTACCATAATATCCGACCTACGTGCGATGCCTGCAGCAGCACCGTGCTATGATGTCATCAATCGATACCATAATAACCCACTCACACGAGGTGCCTGCAGCAGCACCATGCTATGATATCATCATCTGACCCACCCGTGATGCCTGCAGCAGCACTGTGCTATGACGTCATCAATCGATATCATAATTACAGAGCTCTTTAACGAGGCTGCACGACTATCATTTCATCAATCATGATTGAACAGGATATGACAGCCACACAGCCAACTTTTATAAAACGTGTTAATTTTCTAAATTAACATTCGTTGTGTTCAATAAACTTATGAATTTAACAAACATAGAACTTCTTATTTGCTTACTTTTTTTTCTAGAAAACCAGGGCATTCAATAATAAAATGGTATTCATCTCCTATTTTAAATTACATCGTGTACATATTCTGTATTAGTATGGAATATTATTCCAACTACCAGTTGGCTGTGTGGCTGTCATATCCTATTCCATCATGATTAATAAATTGATAGTAGACTGACCTCGTTAAAGAGCTTAGTAATTATGATATTGATTGATGATGTCATAGCATGGTGCTGCTGCAGGCATCGCGTGGGTCGGATATTATGGTATTAATTGATGACGTCATAGCATGCTTTCTTAGAGCACCTCGCACCTCAGTTTCTCCCCAACACCACTAACATAACTATTGCAGGCAGTGGGATGAAAAACCAACCAACTCAACAAAACTAAAACTGGTGGCAGGCAATGGGAAGAAAAAACCACCAACTCAGCAAAACTAAAACTGGTGGCAGACAGTGGGATGAAAAAGCCATCAACTTAGCAAAACTAAAACTGATGGCAGGCGGTGGGAAGAAAAACCCATCAACTTAGAAAAACTAAAACTGGTGGCAGGTGGTGGGATGAAAAATCCATCAACTCTGTTAAACTAAAACTGAAACTTAAGAAAAACTTAAATTGATGGCAGGTGGTGGGATGAAAAACCCACCGACTTAGAAAAACTAAAACTGCAACTTAGAATCAAAGCGCTGAAGGCACTGAAGTTGTGTGTGTCTCAATTGAAGGAGTGTTTGAAGAGCTGCAAGTCGATCACCAATAATTAAATTCACTTTGATAAACAAAAGAAATGCGACATTCCTGTTCTCTCAGCGCTATCAGAACTTTGATTTGTATTCATGCAGTAACTTATCTACAACAGACTCTATTTATAGATTGAAGTACCTATGCAAACTTTCTTCACAGGTCAGAGGCTCTGAACGCATTTCGGATAGTAGATATACAGGTTTTGGTCATTTTTTAGTGTAAGAAATAAATCCTTGGAGATATCTGAGGTCAAAAGATTGATGTGATTATTAGTATGTTACAATGATTTGTTTTGGACTTCACATGGGTTATTGTAACAGCCTAAAATGACCGAATGCTGCACATTTACTATCAAATTTATTTGCGAGCCACCTTTGCATCGAAACAAACTATATTCGTGCGCTTGGTAAAGTGATCATGTGATAAAAACAGTTACATCATTTGGTTGCAGTTACATCAGCATAGAAAAAAGTCCTATAATGTTTTTATGTCTCAGGCAATTTTTGTAGTCTGTAAGCATTTATTTTTGACAAAGCATTGAGTTTTCAGCATTTTGCTTTATTCTAATGTATTTAGGTTGTAGAGATATATACAGTTGTTCGATCATATTTACACTATTGAGAGGTTATTCAGTTTTAAATCTAGGAGAACAGGAGTTGAAAACGAAGTTCTATAGTTGGTGTGACTGACGTCACATACAACTAAAAACTAAAACTGGTGGCAGGCGATGGGATGAAAAACCCACCAACTTAGAAAAACTAAAACTGATGGCAGCGGTGGGATGAAAAACCCACCAACTTAGAAAAATTAAAACTGATGGCAGCGGTGGGATGAAAAACCCACCAAGAAAATCTTAAAAACAGTGTGGTATTGACATGAGGCAAAGGCCTAAACCCAAAGATAAGCAACTCATATAAGCGTGTGAAGGAAATACCCTCGGCGCCACCGCAATATTGTGAAAAAAAAGGCGGTGTGCTTGTACTGAAGTAACTACTGCACGAAGTTGTGTTCCGATGCCATTTGAAAGCTTACGAAGTTCATCTACAGCATAAGGTGCACCTGAAGAACATGGTTCTAATTGGTTGCATATGTCGGACACATTAAGTAAAATAATGACTGTTTAAATCCGAGAGTAATCAATATAAGGT
This sequence comes from Solen grandis, assembly GCA_021229015.1. Classification (NCBI taxonomy): domain Eukaryota; kingdom Metazoa; phylum Mollusca; class Bivalvia; order Adapedonta; family Solenidae; genus Solen; species Solen grandis. The sequence continues at coordinate 18,631,618 of CM037784.1, forward strand.
CTTAATGACTGATTAAGGACTGGTAGGGAAATATTTCAGGAAGGAAATAGTTCAATTAATCAAAAAAGATAATCTTTGCTAATGTTTTGGCAAATATAGCCTTTATGACGAAAAAGTGAAATTAATGCTCCAGCCTTTATGTTTGTACTGCTGCAATATTTTTAAATGTATTTTTACTCTTCATAAAGGCAATAATTTTTGTAGGGAGTTACTTTATGTATTTACTATTATTTAAATGGTTAAAGCGTCCACCCTGGAATTGAAAAGTCATGGGTTCGATCCCCGGCTGCAAAATACCAAATTCGTAAAAAATTGAGATCCCTTGATTGACGCTCATCATATATTTAGGTATTTCCAGGAATGGTTTACCCCGTGACAGAATAATGTGACTAGGTGTCTACTGCCTGATGCTGCAGTGTGACCGCACTGCATCTGTCTCAAGCAGACATAGTCTCAAAATGGCTTAAATACTGTCAGTGTGTCGTTAGACCCAACAATTAAACAAACTAGCATATATTTATTTTTATGGGATTATTTTCTATAACAAAACAAAAGTCATTAAAAATTAACGTATAGACGCTAGTACATGTATAATCTAAACAAAATTTGACATTATTGTGGATTATTTTGTGTAACAAGTGCTAAGTTCAAAAGAATCTCTCCCCCCTGATTTTACAGTGTTGGTCTGTAAATTTTTTTTTATTTTTTTTTCTAACATTTTTATTCCTTACATTTGACAATTTGACTGGATTTTGATGACCCATACAATTGTCAACTCTAGTCAAAATCTTTTTTTTTTGCATGTTTTTGACATTGTCATTATTAGCTGTTTACAAATGACTGCAATCATTAAGTACTTTACATGTTTAACGATTATTTTCTTTCAGCCATGCTTTTACCCATGTGAGTAACAGTATTTTTTCTATAACAATGGTTATCTTTATATATTGAACAAGCGCTACGTTTGAGTGCTTCGCAAGGGCCCTTAGACCTTAGAGATCAAGGTCAGGGTACCTGGCTGGTACAGCTTATCAAGGTGCATGAACCTGTAAAGTTTGAAGGCTGTAGGTAGAAGGATTTCCGTGTTATGGTCAAGGTGAGCGGAATACACCTGCCCCACTCTTGTTCTGGTACGAGAATATACAGTATTTCGCTGAAATTCTTATCTTTGGGTTTAGGTCTTTGCTTGAGGTAACACTGTATCTTTCAGATTGACAAAAGTCCCTCTTAAATATTGAAATGTTTCTACAGGGATGTTTAACACAAGCAAACAAAAAAAAACACACCAAAAAAACAAACAATAGTTACAATCTTTGTTTTCACCAAATATCTTTATCTTTCATGATTAACATAGGCAAAGCTGCTATGTGTATTATTTTACAATTATTAAGTTGTAAATTTGATTTAAAAAAGTCTATTGGATACAAGGTTATCTTGCACGGCTTAACTTAAACATCTCAAGAACTTAAGACAGCTGTCAAAGAATCTAAGTACTCAAGTATAAATTATCTGATCAACCAGGAAATCAACCTATGTTATTTGATCAACATTTCTTATTGTTTATTTTTTACTCATATATTTATATCCTATATTGTTCTATGTTTATTACATAACTGTACATCAAACAATGCTTTTTATGACAGAAAATTTCCAGTGTATCATCATGTTCAAAACAACTGAATCATTTTGCTATTACTCTGACAACAGGTGCTGTTCTCAAAGATGAATTATATACAATACTTAACTATGTTAAAACAGATGGCAGAGTTCCAGATGAGACTGCTCAAACATCCTTTGTAAACAACAATACCAAATCTATTATGTTATCTTTATTTTATTTTAGAATTGATAGAATGGGTAAATGAAAGATCTGAGTCTAAACACTTTAAAGTTTCATCTTCTTTATTACTGGCTATCCACATTCACAATTTAACTGCTTGGTATTTAAGACAATTGCCACATACTTTAATAATTACTGAAATGTGCATTTTCTTTTGGGTTTCGAATAATGATTGTGAATCATGTATGCAGAGTGAGGGTTACCAAAGCAGTTCCTATTACATATAGAAATAGAAGAATAAGGAACCCTTTCGTGGTCAGCCCTTAAGGTTACTATTAGGTATAATTTTACATTATTTACACAACACAAACTACAACAATATAATATAATATTATAATATTAATATAATCTGAAATCAATACAGCATTTACATTTGTCTAATAAAAATGCCAAACTGTTATAATAACAAGAGGACCATGGTGATCCTAGATCACTCACCTGAGTACCATCAGCCTAAATAATCCATAATTATAGGTTACATAAGATGTGACTGTATAAGCTCCAACATCAGCCAGATTCAAGATTATACAAGAGTAACCCATGCCAACTCGCATCTTTTTTTTTTAAAAGGAGGGAGATAAATTTGGTCAAAATGGGCCTAAGAGTTATGGCCCTTGATGGGAGTGTAGTCCTTATGAAGTCTGATAAATGTTTAGAAGTTATGGACAAGTTAAAAGTTTGTCACGACTATGACGACACAAATGACAATGACACCAGAGTGATGACAATACCTTTTTTCTTTGGAAAACAGACAAGCTAAAAAGGAACTAACTCTAACCATCATGGAGCCTCATTATGAACAGATCAACATACTGTAGCAATTATGTTAGCAGGCCATGAGGAGATCATTGACATATAAAGCATGTTTTTAGAAGAAAAAAAAATTCAAGGGAGCCCCATTTATCAAGGGATCAACTTTGTTTTAACAGTTTTAGAGGAGGGCCATGAGGTATCATTTGTGCAAATTTAAATCCTGACTATTGGTTTCAGAGAAGAATATATGAATTATAATTATGAGGAATTTATAGCCAACGTTTATCAAGGGATCAACTTCATTTTAGAATTTATGATTAAGGGTCATGAGGAGATCAAGTAAAGATAAAGTAAACAGAATGTGTTAAAACTATTGTGCTGAACAGGGCTCTGTAATAGTCACAATTAATGATACAATATTTGTATTGATACTATATGACCAAGATATTTACCAAGATATTTTCACTGCCACTTATTCATTTAACATGCAAAACTGAATGAATAAAGTTAATGAATCTCTGACCAACGGTTGAGGCATGCATGCAATCTTGTGAGATCAGCATAAGTGAACAGCAAGATTTATTGTATTGCCCCCTTTGCTGATGCAAAATCAGCACTGTCTTGTTGAAATAGCCCTTAATTTAACTTACAGGAGGCGGAATGTTTGCAAACAACTTAAATTGTTGTGCTTGATTTGATTCTTATTATGAGGTTCTTAGATAAACATATATTGTTCATGTTATGGAGTTACTCAATGTTTAATTTTCCTTATTTATTACTACTTGACTAATGTGATCAATAAATAATAACAGAACTATTGGAAAACATCATTTAAATGGACCTATTGATTGCAGTTTTAATTGTGCACTCCAAGCAGTGGCAAACATCTTTGTCATTTTAGTGTTAAGTAATCAGTCAAAGCATATCCAAATGTTTTTGGTGTCCTGGAAAGTTGAAAATGAAAGTATGCAAAATGATCAGAACAACAACAACAACAACAACAACAAACTAATTAAGAAGATTTATTGCTAGACTTTTATTCTATTTGATGATGGATACTTTTTCCAGTACAGAAACATTTAATCTGATATATCTATTGAATCTACAAAACAAGTATTCCATATATACTGAGTACCAGTACATAGCTGACAAGTCATTCTAAGAAAATCTGGTAAGATTTTTCATACATTTCCAAAATCACCATTCAAAACAGGTGGTTATATGATATTTTCTACATAAAATTTAATCTTTGTAGATTACTGCAGCTCAATTGTCTTTAGAAAACATTTTGAATGAATTTAGGTTTTAATCCCATAATATTCTGGCTTTATTTGTATAAAAATAATTGTTTATATATTTTATATGATATATGATTTAGTTCTGCTATTATACTTCAATTGTTTACAAGAGATGTGTGCTTGATATTTATGACTTTATTAAAAGTCTTAAAATGCCTCTCTGTATTAAAACCCTGTGGAAAGGTATAGATTTTGCACATATTTGCCCAGTCTTTATAATTTGACTTGACTTGACTATTTGAGTTTACCGTCGCTTTGACAGTATTTCAGTCATGTAGCGACATCCAGCTAATTACAGGTGGAGGAAGACCCCGAATGCACAGAAGCATCTGGGTAGAACCACCGACCTACCGAAAGCCAGCTGAAAGGCTTCCATACATAAATGTCCGAATGACCCTGTCGGGATTCGAACCCACGCAGTGAGGGGTTAAGTGAGAGTTAAAGTCAGGGAATTTACCCTCTTGGCCACGGAGGCCCCCCTTTATCATTTGAAGTCTAGCTTCTTTGGCATGGCTTGGCATCTGCCTGGACTTTTAAGTCCAGCTGTCTTGTGCCAAGCAGACAGTTGCTGCAACTTAATCATGGGAGTTTGTTCCAGCTTAGTATGGCGATGCTTGGATATACCTACATTATTTTCTGAATATAAGTCTGTATAATTTAGATATAGACATACTTGTTTATAAAATAATTATAAATAACAAAAAATAAAATCTTCCATTCACTTTCACATAAGGAAGACACAAATTCATAAATGATAAAATGTCAGAATTTCTTTGGTCAGGCAAGTAATTCCTCTCTGCAAAACATTTAATAGATCAAAGTGCTGAAGTGCAGAAATCTTATCCCTCAGAATAGGACAACAAACAAAGATAAAAGGCATTAAAATTAATAATGTAGAACATAAATTATCTCAGTATGCTGATGATACAACAATAATCCTAGATGGTTCAGAGGAGTCACTAAACAATACATTATGTACACTGACTTGTTTTTCAAAAATGTCTGGTTTAAAAGTGAACTTTGATAAAACTAAGATAGTATGGATAGGCGAAAGAAATATAGTTCTGACAGTATATAGACAAAATGGAAACTTAACTGGAATCAACAACACTTAAGATGCTAGGAATACTTTTTCATGTAGATCTAGACAAGTTGATTGATATGAATTATAACCCAAAATTAGAAAAAATAAAACTCAGTTTTATCACATTGGAAGAGAAGAATTCTCACTCCCATAGGTAGAATTACTGTTGTGAAAACCCTTATTATTACTCTTTTTAACCACTTGTTTATGTTCTTACCAAATCCATCTCTCCAATTTATTACACATCTCAATGGTTTACTTCTTGAATTTGTATGGAATGGTGTTAACAAAATTAAAACTAATACTGTGTTAAAGAATACTATGAGGGTGCATGGTCTTAAAATGGTAAATGTAAAGTCATTTATTTCAGCTCTAAAACTTATGTGGTTGAAAAGACTTTGCAGTGTAGGCGGTAAATGGCAAAATGTAACTTTTACGGATTTTTATTAACTCTTACCATTGGGCAAAGATTATGCCATAACATTACATTCAAGTTTAAAAAACAAATTTTGGTATGACATTATTGCAGCATATATTGATATGTGTGCAAATCATAAGTATATTCAATCTGAAATTTTAAACTATCCTATCTTTTACAATGAGCATATCACAATTGATTCAAAAAGTGTATTTTTTAAACAGTGGTTTAATGCAGGAATTTTGAATAATGGAAAGGTTTTTTCTACTTATGAAATTAAAATTAACCCTTAAAAATTTTTTTAAAAACCACCATTGTAATGAAAGTAACAATTACATGTGCATCTGGTGCTAAAACAATATATAACAGTCTTAATATCAATTCGGATGTTCCAACAAGTCAAACAAAATGGGAAAATGAATTTAAAATAAAACTAGCACAAAAATGATTGGGAAAAGATCTATTTACATCCTTTTGTGAATGCGATTTCCCCAAACTTACAATGGTTTCAGTTTAGGATTAATCACAGAATCCTTGGAACAAATGACCTTCTTAACAAAATGAAAATATTAGACAGTAATAGATGTTCTTTTTGTAAAACTGATAAAGAAACTATTGTTCATCTACTATGGGAGTGTCACTTAAGCCAGTGTATTATAAAAAAAGATCACAGTAAAACAAGTAAATCCAAAAATAGCAAATATAGGGAAAGTAGATTTCTTATTTGGTGTATTAAACGACACATGTATAGTGGAAAATCTTTTAATATCATTTACTAAAAAATTCTTATATCACAATAGGGTTAAGAAACTTAAACCAACATATGATTAAGCTGTAGCTTATATATTACACAACTATACACAATATACGCCAACACATTTTTAAAATAGAGGATAGGAACCGCTTTGACTCCCAATGGAAACAACTTCTAAGCAATATATACACATTAGATAATGTTTAAACCTTAAACAGTATTTTCAACATGGACATAATTAAGGTACAGATGCTTTACTTTACTTATGTTGTATGGACTCAAATAAGTATACCACTATAGATTTTGTATTGCTTTACAATTCTATGTAGGTTAGGCAACATGTTTTTTTTTTTTTCTTCTTCTTCTTTATCCTATGTTTGCACTACTTCTATTATAGAATTTAAACTACCACTTTGTTAATAATTGATACAAAGTTAGAAATTAAATATTGCATTAGGTATATGACAATTGTTTTGAATTCCTTTATATAAACATAGTTAATGCAGTTGTATTGTACGGAGCAACGGGGATGGCCTCGACCCTTTTGCTTCTATGACAAGGAAAACTAGAACTATCACTAAATGTGATTAATACCCCCGCAATACTGCTTTAGAAATGATGAAGTTATTAGGATTAAGAAGAAGAGTATGAAAAAGACATTTTTACATTAGTTTTTTTTCCAGATTTTTGGCCGGGTTACACAGGTTGTGCTTGACCATTGTATGAAATTGTTTTGAATTCCAAACAGTTTTTAAGTTAGCTGGACAAGGAAAAGTAACAAAGGGAATAACTCTGTAATTACTAGATAGAGTTATGGTTCTTGTGCACTGCACTTCCTCATATTGTGGTTGCCATTGTATGAAATTGTTTTGAATCCAACCGTTCTTGTGCACTGCACTTCCTCATATTGTGGTTGACCATTGTATGAAATTGTTTTGAAATCCAACCAGTAGTTTACAAGTTATACTCTGGACAAGGAAAAGTAACTAAGGGCAATTACTCTGTAATTCCTATAGATAGAGTTATGGTTCTTGTGCACTGCACTTCCTCATATTGTGGTTGACCATTGTATGAAATTGTTTTGAAATCCAACCAGTATTTAAAAGTTGAAAAGTAACAAAGGGCAATAACTCTGTAATTCCTATAGATAGAGTTATGGTTCTTGTGCACTGCACTTCCTCTCATTGTGCTTGACCATTGTATGAAATTGTTTTGAAATCCAACTTGTACTTTTCAATTATGCTCCGGACAAGGAAAAGTAACAAAGGGCAATAACTCTGTAATAAGTCAAGATGGAGTTATGGTTCTTGTGCACTGCACTTCCTCTCCATGTGCTTGATCATTGCATGAAGTTGTATTGAATTCTAATAATGCAACGGACCGCTGGACCGACCGACCGACCAACCGACCGACCGACCACCGGGTGACTCCTATATACCCCCCCAAACTTCGTTTCGGGGGTATAATAAAGTGGTAAAAAAAAACAAAAAAAGGGCCATTTGATTCATTACTTTCATTTTACTTTAGTAAATAATCCATTTCAGCATTGTCATTAAATTATGAGTTGTTATTTTATCTATTAAAATTATCACCAGTTTCCATTTAAAAATTATTTAAAGACAGACCTATAACATTTGAATGATAAATGAAATGTTGAGTTTTTAATTCTGTGTACATATAAACCGGCAAATTCAGATCAGAATATTACTATTTTTTTCTGAGAAATATAGGGAAGGACCCAGCAATGGGTGAATATCCAGATAAGCTTCAATCTTATGTTCATTATATATTTGTTTCACTTGGAATGAAATCACAGAAATTGATGTAGAGGAACAGGAAACAAAATAGCTCGTCTTCGTCTTCGTCTTCCAATAAAAGGTCAGGAGTCTTCTTAGACTGTAGTATTGACCTATGACGGAGGTTGAGATAGCCATCATCCTCCAGGGTTAAAATCTGCTATCTATAGCTTAAAATAATGTGCAGTCTTAAAATTATGTACATGGCCCTGATGTCTCTAAGCCTGGGAGATGAAGTGGCCACCCTTGATAAGGTCATCAAGAGCAGCTGCAAAGTACTCAGCATGGTTAATGTCTGTGACTGAAATGGGCAGCTGGTTCCACTCTCTTACTGTGCGAGGGTAGAATGTCTGACTGTAGACTGTAGACTCCACACCGTGTTGTCGAATCCTTCCTCTGCCTCTTGTACGAGGATCCCCTGACAGTAGGAGGTTTCCTGGGTCAATGTCAACTTCACGGTGCTTAATCTTGAAGAGGTAAAGCAGTCTGTGTGCCCGTCTTCTGTCTTCAAGTGAAGACCAGCCAAGATCTCTGATGGTCGTTACGCAGCCGGGGGTTCTGTCTTTGTAGTTGTTGCAAACAAATCTAGCACCCCTACGTTGGACTCGTTCAAGTTCGTCAACATCCCTTGTGAGATGCGGGTCCCAAGCTGCTGAGGCATAGTTCAAGGTAGGTAGAACGAACGTGTTATAACTTTGCTCCCTGACCTCCTTCGTGCAACTGTAAAGATTCCTCCTCAGGAAACCCAGAGTACCACTGGCTTTAGCTGATATCTTGTCCACATGAGTCCTCCATGACATATCCTGGCTAATATGGACACCAAGATACTTAGAGCTATCCACTGATTCAAGGACATGGCCATGCAATGTATACTGGTGATGACGTCTGAAGCGTGGATTCGTGCAAATGTGGATCACCTGACATTTCTCTGGGTGGAATCTCATTTGCCACTGGTCCTCCCACCTCTCCAAGGAGTCAAGATCTTTCTGGAGTGCCTGGACATCTTTACTTGATCTGATCTCTCTGTAGAGAAGGCTATCGTCAGCAAACAGTCTTGTCTCGGACGAGGTGCAGTCTGGCAAATCATTTATGAAGGCAAGGAAGTACAGCGGTCCGTTCACAGTCCCCTGAGGCACTCCGGAAGTGACGTCTGCTTGTTGTGATGACTTTCCATCCAAAAGAACTTGTTGTTTCCTGTCACTCAGGAAGGACTTTATCCACCGTAGATTCTCGCCTCTCACACCATAGTAGTCGAGTTTGTAGAGTAATCTCTGGTGGGGGACTTTGTCAAACGCCTTTGAGAAGTCGAGGAGGATGACATCAACTTGGTCCCGTCCTGAGCGCAGTTTGCTGGCTATACCCTGGATGGTAGTTACTAGCTGAGACTCGCAAGAACGTCTTTTCCGGAACCCATGCTGCTCATCACAGAGTATGTTATTATGTTGGAAGTGGTCCATCACATTACTGTGTATTACATGCTCCTTTTGGGGAGACTGGTCGATAGTTGGAGGCAAGCTGCTTATCACCCTTCTTGTAGATTGGTACAATGTCAGCATCCTTCCAATCCATGGGCAAGTTACCGGTGTCATAGGAATGTTGGAAGATTCTGGTTAGGATTGGAGCAATCTCCTCACTGGCAATCTTCAAAATGTGTGTGGGTATGGAATCTGGTCCAGCCGCCTTATGAGGTTTTAAATTGTTAAGCAATTTGGCAATTCCTTGACTTTTAAAAGAGATATGTGGCATAGATGGAACTGGGCTTGGGCCTTTGTCTGGCATGTTATTTATGTTTTCTTTTGTGTATACAGATTTGAACTGCTCATTTAAGATATCCGCTCTCTTGGTCGTGTCACTTTGTAGAAAACCTTCTTTGTCAATTAGAGAAGACACACCAATGTAATCTCGCTTTCTACTTTTAACGTACGAAAAAAAGCGCTTTGGATCACGTTTAAGATTCCCACTAACAACATCTTGGAGAAATCTCTTCTCAGCTGACCGTGTGGATGACTGGGCTTCCCTCTGTAATCCTCTGTAGCGCCTCCAGTGTGTTTCTTTCCCTGTTCTTCGGGCTTTCCTGTGTGCTCTTTGCTTTCTTCGCATCAGTCTCCGAAGGCTGGTGTCTACCCATGGGTGTGTCTGTCTGGTGCTGGACATTTTGGAAGGAACAAACCTATCAACAGCGGATGAAATGGCGGACTTAAAGGAGTTCCACATGACTTCAACTGGTTGAGCCGGTTCACCAGTGAACTTGTCTGCAAATGCACGCAGTTGTTGTTTAATGCCATGCACATCACATTTCTTCCATATATATATCTTCCTTCTTGGTAACCGTTTTCTTACTGGCTGTATAGATGTATCTAGTAGAACAATGTCATGATCACTTTTAAGTCCTATGGGTGGGAGGGGTTTACATCTTACTTTAAAACTAGGATGTGACATGAGCATGAGATCTAATGTGTTCTGTAACCTTGTGGGAAAATTCACTACTTGCTCTAAACTACAGTCCATGATTATATTCAGAAAAGACTGACTCACTCTATGTGGGTAGTTGCAATCTGTGACTGTGTGATTTGACCAGTCAATGTCTGGCAGATTAAAGTCCCCTCCTATAATGTACATGGCATTTTTGAACTTGTTCCTAAGCCTGTCAAACTCCTGTTGCACAGAATCTAGGTAGCTTTGGTCAGTTCTGTTCGGTGGCCGATAATATGCACTGATGACGAGTTTCTTCTTACCAACTTTCAATGTTCCTGAAATCAGCTCCAAATCACTGTGGGTTTCAATATCCAAGACTTCTATATCATTCTTAACAGCAATCAGCACTCCTCCATGTGGGTCTGTTAATCTGTCACGACGGTACACATTGTATCCAAGTTCAGGGTTAAAGAAATAAGAGGACAAAATATCTGTGCAAAGCCAAGTTTCAGTACCAAAAATAATATCCGGTTTAGTTGATTCTACCAATACATCAATGTTCCGACCTTTGTTGCGTACACTTTGGAAATTTATATTCAGAAAACGTAGGGTTTTTCTTTGTATAGAGTTTCTAGAAAATTTTGGAGATGAGGTTGCACCAGGAGATCCAAATGAATTTACACTAGTGTCGGAAATGTTATATGAATGATGTGACCCTGACAGATCTGGGGTATTTGGCTCCCCTTCGCTGACATCAGAATAAATACTACCAACACTATCCGGAGCGTCATAAATAATATCTGAGTGATGGGGGGTACCACAATCAGGACAGAACCATGGAGATAAACTGTTTGAAGCAAGCTCCTCAAACTCATGTGTTAGCATTCCGACACAGGATTTGTGTATCCACTTGTCGCAATTGTTGCAACAGATAGCTCTGGCACCAAAGTCCTCCACCTCGCAAGAGCACACACCACATGGAAAACTAAGCGAGAGCTGACACGTAAGGTCCTTAAAATAACAATAAAAGCGTATTTAAAAAAACACAAAAAAAACAAGATACGTCACAGGATGTGACAAATGCCCCCAAAGTGCGTATTCATTGTTTTGTGAAAAATTTCCTGACATTTCTTTTGACTTTTCCCTGATATTTTAAACAGTGAAATCACTACAGCATGTACAAAATACACAATAGCTAGAATCATATGCATAATTGAACTGTAAGTCCCCGACTGGTCATGCATATTTTGATTATTTCCATTACCATAGCAACCAGTATTTTTATCCAAGAAAAATATCAAAATGAGGTGCATAGTCTCCATATTGCGTTCGTATACCAAGTTTCACTGAGCTAGCTTATAATATGGTTTTAAAGTTACCACAGCATCTCAATTTCTGGACAGCCAGACAGAGGGCAAACCAATGCACAATTAGGGTTTATGACACTTGACCTCTTAGTGTGACCATGACCTTTCAGCGATGAACCCAGGTATTGTGCACAACACAATATATCATTACAGTGCACATTTATGAAAAAAAAAAAAAATCAAAATCTGTTGAGGAGTGACAAAGATATGGAGTGGACACAAAAAAACAAACCCTTTGAACTCTAAGTGTGACCTTGACCTTGAGCTACAGACCTGGGGTTGCACTACATATTGCTTCATGATGGTGAAAATTTTTACCTGTAATTCAAATTTTTTAAAGCCATCAAGGTTTTTGAGCTACAGACCTGGAGAATGTGCGCAACACACTGCCTTATGATGGTGAGCTTCAAAATTTATTAAGGAATTCTGTGGGAGTTGTGGAGCAGATACAAAAATAGACCCCATTTTTGACCTTTGAATTCTAAGTGTTATCCTGACCTTGGAGGTACAGACCTGGGTATTGCACATGACACATCATCTCATGATGGCAAACATTTCTGCAAAGCAATTTCAAAGTTCATCAAGGAATGTCAGAGTTAGGGAGCGCAAATGAAAATAGACCTAATTTTTTACCTTTGAACTCTAAGAGTGACCCTGATCTTGAAGCTGCTGACCTAAAGATTGCAACTGACACATTGTCTCGTGGTTGTGAACATTTCTGCCGTGTTATTTCAAAATCCTTGACCTTGGAATGACAGACACAGGTCTGCCACATAATTTCAAAATCCATCAGCAGAAACGAAATTCGGATGGACAGACGGTGGGATTATTATATGCTCACCTTCAGGGGCATAAAAAACAAATCTATTTTTTAATTTACGAACATGAATTATCATATATAGGCATAATTTTTATGATTAACATATGAATAAAAACACCTATCTTCACAATATACTACTAAATACAAACATTAAAGTGTTACATTTGACCATAATGGGTTATTCAAACAGATGCTATATTTGAAGTGAAACGTCGGTTCCGACGACTCAAGATAACCGAGATCTGACTGTAGTAAAGAGCTCTCCCCAGCATGTAAAATACAGGCTCATAAAAACCTTTTCACTTCTGTACCAGACATAGCATAAAGTCCTGCTATGATTATAAATCACAGTTAAATTAAGTCAAATACAATGTATGCACCTACGAATCAACAAAAAATTACAGGCAATGAACCATTACCCTCCAAGAGTAAAGGCTGGAAAACTTCCAAAATAGGTAAAACAAAATGGCCAACACCTGTACATAGCAAGGCGAACATATTACTAAAAATGCCAATGTAAGCATAGGCATATCATATCCCTGTTATTATTTGTGTAAGGTATACATATTTCAGTTTACATTTTCTTAAATCTGTCGGTAGGACGAAATATGCTTCACATTCAAAACTTCCAAATTTCACACTAGTGAATGACATTTTGGAGACTCAGTAAAGTCCCCACAGACTGGAATGTTCTTAAGTGCCTGGACAGCATTTTGAAGACTTAGATTTTACTGTAAGGACCCCCAATGTTCTCTTAAAATTCCCATTAATAGGTATTCTGGCAGCCAATGATGAAATCATGCATGTTTTATTTGACACAAGCAATAAATAGACAACAGGCATTCTGATGTTTTTTTCTGCATTTTCTTGCAGAATTTCAGGAATCAGATAAATGTTTGATACTGATCTTTTTTTTATTTTCAAAGTTAAGTGATATAGGATAAAAGTGGCATGTGAAGCTTAAGGGAAAGTGAACAATGGTGCTGTTTGTACCTCAGGGATATCTTAGAAGTATGAAAGGATTTAAATATTTAAGAATGTCAAACATTATCAAGGGTGATGGAAACTTTTAACAACAACATGAATACTACAAATGTATTACTTTTTCTTGCAAAATTCATTGAGACAGGCAAAGTCATAGAATTTTATGCTCTGAAAGTTTTAAAAACTGAAATATAGTGAACCTTGCTGTCACAAAGGCTTGATCTTTTAGCAAATCAAATACACACACACAAAAAAAAGACTGTACTATGCAACACAGAATGAACATGTAACTTAACTTACTTTTCTCAACCACACCGTAAGATTTCAAAAAGAGTCTGAAGGGGGATGGAGTGTTTGGAAAACATCACAGTTGTATCCAAAGTACATTATTTACTCTTTCTTTACACCAAGAAGCTGTCTTGAAAATTTGTTACATTTATTTATTGCCACATTATTCTGTCACTCCTATAATTTGAATGAATGACTGCAAATGAATTACTGGTGTAGATAACATTGGTTTTGCAATATCATTCCTTCTTACCAAACAATACATTATGAGAGAAGAAAATTGGGTAACTACAAAGGATGTTTCCTCAAACATGACAAGGACCAAGGACAAGGTCTCTAATGTTTCGATTTATATTAAATATGGGACAGTCACACAGACAGATGAGGAAGTAAATGTTAATTGTTCTGTATTGTTTTTATTTTTTTTTATTTTTTTTGTGCATCAATTAACATCCTGCCTGAGTTAAAGTCATAAACTTAAGAATTTATATTGATAAAACAATGTTCCTTTCAGAAAACAATATTTACATACAAGATGTCTTTGATGAATCATTAATCAATCTTTACTTCAACACTGCACATTTCATCTTGAAACACTTTAACACCCTCAAACCTTAGCAATCATTCATCCCTGATTTGTTATCCAAGCTGGAACAATCTATTTCAAGTGATATGATGACATAAGTAAACCATTCTGTTGTAATTTCTCCAATTCATTATAAACACTGCTCATCATTTCAATATTCTATTAACTTCCCTACAACACTTAAAACTACTTAATGAATCAATGAACCCATTGGTTATTTATTGACTGCCTCAGTGGCACAGTTGGGTATGGCTAGGTTCAAGACCAACTGTGACCTCTACCATTCTCTTCTTTAGTTGTCAGTTGCTGATCTGTAGTAGTTGTTTGATCCAGAAATTCGAACTTGGGATGACTGGCTATGGTTAAATGCCCAAACAATTTGATATATCAATCATCCAACCACAGCTGTTACACAAACTACCACCACAGTTATTATCATGCATGGGAAATAACCGCTCTACTGTAAACATATCAAAACATGCAAACATTATGTTTGACATGAAATGACTGATATGTTATAGATTTAAGATTATATTTACAAAATACTCTTTTTTTTTTGCTGTGATTTCATCCCCTGCAATCAAAATAAAATTTATTTGAGATAACAGGAGTTTAATTTGAAGTGTGCTAGGTTAAAAACTATAAACAGATATAATGATAAGCAACCATAGGTTCATGTTTCTCCCCTGGGATGACTTTCAATTGAAACAGTCAACTTGGGCAACTTGAGACCTTACAAAGCAGGATACCAGCTACATAAATGATAACAGGTGAAAGTCAGTTGGATGATGCTTGCAAATATTTAGATAAAAAACAGACTTCAGCCTTTGTATAGCTCTCATTTTTTTCTCACAGGAAAGTTTATATCAAATTCATTAAAAGATGTGATTTCTAAACAAGAGGGCCATGATGGCCCTGAATTGCTCACCTGATTATAAATGAGCAACATATGTTGCATTTTTCATATTGACCTACTTTTTGACCCCACATGACCAACTTTTGAACTTGTCCAAGATTTTATGGAAACAGACATTCTGACCAAGTTTCATGAAGAAATGGCCAAAAATGTGGCCTCTAGAGTGTTAACAAGGTTTTTCTAAGATTTGACCTCATGGCCTACTTTTTGACCCCACATGACCCAATTTTGAAATTGTCCAAATTTTATGGAGAAAACATCTGACCAGTTTCAATGAAGATTGGGCCAAAAATGTGGCCTCTAGAGTGTTAACAAGGTTTTTATAAGATTTGACCTCATGACCTACTTTTTGACCCCACATGACCCAAATTCAAACTTGTCCAAGATTTTATGGAGACAAACATACTGACCAAGTTTCATGAAGAATTGGCCAAAAATGTGGCCTCTAGAGTGTTAACAAGGTTTTTATAAGACTTGACCTCGTGACCTACTTTTTGACCCCCAGACCAATTTTAATTGTCCAAGATTTTATGGAGAGAAACATTCTGACCAAGTTTCATGAGGATTGGGCTAAAAATGTGGCCTCTAGTCAGTGTTAACAAGGTTTTTATAAAACTTGACCTCATGACCTACTTTTTGACCCCTCATGACCCAATTTTGAACTTGTCCAAGATTTTATGGAGACAAACATTCTGACCAAGTTTCATGAAGATTGGCCTAAAAATATGGCCTCTAGAGTGTTAACAAGCTATATTGTTGACGACGCACGACGGACGTCCGACGAAGGGCCATCATAAAAGCTCACCCTTGAGCACGTTGTGCTCAGGTGAGCTAAAAATGAAGAATCTGAGATGTTGATAATGCATGGTGTAAAAACTAAATATTTTAATAAACATGTACAAATAAATTTTTGTCTAATTTTTCATTCTTATTCTTATCAACAGAACACCTTCCTCATATATTATGTAAAGAACATTATGTTCTTCATATAACTCTAGCATCTATTATAATCCATCCTACATCTAATTGTATATTACTTCCTTTAACCAACATTTTTCTTTATCACTAAGATATTGCTTTTGTGTATAAAATTTAATTAAAAAAACACCAGTAGATTGAAAAACGATAGTCTTCTCTTATTCATCTGAGTTCCAATACTCTGATAGAACAACCACTTTGATTATCAAAATAATTTGTTTCCAACTTTCCTAGTAAATGTATATATTAGAGTGTAAGCAAAGTGGAATATGTTAGTTTTCTGTACGATTTTCAGTGCTGTATATATATTACTGTTATTAAGCCATGTGTATAAAAAAGTAAAGGTGAAATATTTGTTTATTATAGTACAGTCACCCCTACTGAAAGGGCCAGCCAGTTTTGACTTATGAGACACCTCTTTGCTTTCACAAGTACCTCCCCGGTTTCCTCCTATATGCCAGGCACCATGCAGGAAGACAGCCAGTAACCATTATTTAACTAGTTAGCAGCTCACCAACCAGCCATATCAGAACGTCCCCCCTGCCGGGGATCAAACCTTTGACTCCTGCTCCCGAAGCAGATGCCTTAACCACTAGGCCAAGGGATCTTTTTATATGTAAATAAATAATGTCCAATTAAAATGGGTTTTAACTTCCATTGGTGAATGTGCAAATTGGTATTGCAGTCTAATGTAAAGCTGTCATTGAAATAATTTTCAGTAGGCAAAAATTTTCAATGTGATTGTTTTGTGGCATCAAATATATATTTTATGTTTGTTGTTCCAGCTGGGACTGGTTTTATTTTTCTTATTTTTATCCTCAAATTTTGTTTCAATGTCTTTATCAAAAAAAATAAAAAATAAATTAAACAAAAATAACATACATAAATAAAAGAGAAAGTTTTGATAAGGTTGTTTTTAACATGACACAATGCAGTTATAAGGTATTTTAAAATATTTCGAAATTCTTGGGCTGTATATGTAAAGAATGTTTTAAATACTAGCTTTTATACATCCATTATTTTGTGTTTGTTAATTTGTAATTGTTTCCTTTTGATTTAGATCATATACCTACAAAAGAGAAAGAGAGAGGGACAGTATGCTTATTGTAAGCTGCCCAATAAAACAATTCGTTTTAATCTTTTCTTGTTATAATTTGATCAAGAGCCATAATTCCTGAGCAAAAATCCAATATCAGTTTGATATAATCATTAATATTGCCAAAATCAGTTTATTCTAGTATGACTCAGACAACTTGAGAATTGAAGATGATAGCAAGTGAGACAAAAGTCAGACAGTGGACGGCTAGAATGACAGACATCATTCTTGAAATTGCAATTGATTTATATGAACTAGAATCAAATGGCAATGTTCTGTGACTGGGTACATTGATTTTGAGTTCAATTCCTACTGCAGTGGAGGCCAATTCCAGGCTCAAACTAGTGCTCTCAAGGAAAGTGTTTAATACTCATTCTACCCTGCAATTTTCAAGTGATTAACATTTGGATGTTACTGACGTACCAGAAAAAGTGGCTCTGCAGAAACAACACAGAATTTAACCTTTGGGAAATTGTCACTCAAATTTGATTAACCATTTCTGTCTCTTCTTTTACATTGGATAAGAAATGAAATCTATCAAAAAAAAACAAAAAAATGAAATTTTTGAAGTAAAATTAATTTTAATTAGTAAATACTTACCTGTTATTACTTCAGGTATGTGTCTATTTGTGCACAGCTTCCAAAACAGAGTCCGCAAAATAAACCATTCCCTAAACCCCCTAGTTACCGGAAGTGTAACCCCCGTTCTCCAATTGTATATGAAGCCATCGAGGGATACAACCACCAGCAAGCGGGGAGGGAGGTGGGACTCTGTAATAACAGGTAAGTATTTACTAATTAAAATTAATTTTACTTCAAAAATTTCATTTTAATAGCATAAATACGTTACCTGTTATTACTTCAGGTATGACTTCGTCGCTAAGGTGGGAGGTTGCTAACAAAGAACCTTGATTGCAGCGACACCCGAAGTAGAAAACGACCAAAGCCGCAGATGGTAAAACGCTCTCGAAAGAGCGAAAAACGTCAGACAGGATGATTAAACTACTGTCTCAGCTACTACAAGCGGACCCAAATCCGCAAAGTTTTGTGATTGGTTAGCCAGTGAGCGGAGATAAAAGGAAGAAAACGTAGTAGAAGACTTCCAAGAGGCCGCTTTAAGAATATCATCCATGGGGGATTTATTCAAGAAAGCCCAAGAAGCAGACAAAGCACGGAGCTCATGTGGTCTAATTCTTAAAAAGGATAGATCCCTGTCCGAAAGATCCGAATAGGCAAACTTGATAGTTGAGGCTACCCAACGAGATATTGATGCTGCCGAAACTTCGCCCCCCCCCTTTTATTGGGAGGAAAAGACGAAGACGACGACCCCGTAAAGATTTAACCTTCTGGAGGTAAAACTTCAAGGCTCTAACCGGACAAAGAAGCCGATCAGGATCACCCCTAGCGCAAGACCTAGCAAGGCTCGGAATAACTACCGGAGGGGAACAGACCGAAGGGAGTTGGGTTTTCGCAAGGAAACCAGGTTGAAAGCTCAAGGATACAGAGCCATCAGATTTGTTAAAGCGTAAATAGCCTTCCTCGGTAGAAAAGGCATGAATTTCACAACGACGTTTAGAAGACGCCATTGCTATGAGAAAGACCGTCTTCCATGTTACGTGCAGGAGAGAAGCCTCAGAAAGAGGTTCAAAAGGTGCCTTAGTAAGAGCCAGTAAAACACAAGAAAGATCCCACTTTGGAGTTAACGAACGAGAGACTGGCCTAGACAGTTCAAACGAACGAATAATTTCCGAAAGATAAGGATCCGAACCAAGGGAAGAGGATCTGTGAAACTTAAGAGTGTTCGATAACATGGACCTATAACCCTTGATAGAACTGACCGCAAGTTTTTTCTCGTTAAAAAGAAAAACTATAAAGTTAGCGATTTCTCTGACAGGAGCTTTGACCGGATTAATCTGCCGTGCGATACACCAATCACGGAAGACCTTCCACTTTGCCTGGTAGACAGATCGAGTAGATTGTCTCCTGGCCTTAGAGATAATAGAGGCAACTGTTGCCGAAAATTTCTTCTGTCTAACTCGCTGTTGGATAACATCCAAGCGTGAAGACGAAGAGCGTAAGGATTTTCGTGTAGGACCCTGTTCCGACCTTGTGACAGAAGGTCCGGAACCTGGGGAAGTTCTACAGGATAGTCTATCAGAAGATCCAGAAGATCCACGAACCAAGATCTCGTTGGCCAAAGTGGAGCTACAAGGAGGATCCTGCACTGAGATCGCAGGATTTTCCTTAGAACTAAGGGAATCAGAGAAAACGGTGGAAACGCATAAGCAAATAGATGATCCCAGTTTACAGACAGAGCATCTATCGCCCAAGCCCGGTGATCCGATACCGGTGACACAAACAGTGGAAGTTGGTTGTTCAGCCTGGTAGCAAATAGATCGACAGACGGAGACCCGAAAATCGCAAACAGAGTTGTTGCGATCCGAGGAAGTAACTTCCATTCCGAGGGGAGAAGAGAATGCCTGCGGGATAGTTGGTCCGCTAAGACATTTAGACGACCCGGAAGATGTCTGACTTGAATGAGTACCGAAGACACCTGACACCAATGAAGAAGGTGCCATGCTTCCATGCACAAAGAAGGCGAGTGCGTCCCCCCTTGTCTGCGGATGTAAGAGACAACAGTCGTGTTGTCTGTAGATACTAGAACAGATTTGTCTCGAATGAGAGGAGAAAACTGTCGTAAGGCTAGCAGAACCGCTTTGAGTTCCAGGTTGTTGATATGAAGAGAACTGTCCCGAGGGGACCAAAGACCCGAGGTTGTGAGACCCAGAGGTTCCAGATGAGCGCCCCAGCCTGACAGACTGGCATCCTAGAAGAGGAACAGTTCCGGTTGAGGAGGAGAAAGAGGAACACCCTATCGGAGAAACGAGGGGGAATTCCACCAACTGAGATGATGAACCAATTCCGGGGAAACCGGAAGAATGGTCTGTAAATGGTCTCGACTGGGACGCCAGATCGAGAGTAGGATAAATTGAAGAGGTCGCATGTGAAGGCGGCCCAGCGGAACAAGATCCGCTGCTGCATTGAGAACACGAGAAGCGATAGAAATTCGCGGGCTGAGATCGATTGCCGACGCGAAAACCCCCGAACCAGAGTTAGAAGAGACAGAATTCTGGGTTCCGGAAGTCTGATCCTGTTTAGGTCGGTCAGAAACTGCATCCCGACAAACGTGAAGTTCTGGGATGGGATCAACTCCGATTTCTCGGAGTTGAGGATGAAGCCTAGCTGGAGAGCTAGGTCTGTCACCCATCGAAGTTCGTCGAGAAGAGCGACTGGGTCCATGTGAAGAAGAAGCCAGTCGTCGAAATACGCCAGGAGGCGTGAGCCGCGAAAATGAACCCTGGCGACCAGAACCGAAACTATTTTGGTGAAGATTCTGGGGGCCGAAGACAGGCCGAACGGAAGGGCCTTGAACTGGTAGACAGTTTGACCATCCGTAAAGCGAAGGTACTTCCTGGAATGAGGATGGATAGATACATGGAAGTAGGCATCCGATAAATCCAGGGAAACAGCATAGTGACCGGGGAGGACGGCTGCCCTGATCGACGAAGTTGTTTCCATTTTGAAGTGTTCCTTCGGAATGAAGGAGTTTAGATGAGATAGGTCTATGACCGGTCGAAAACCGCCGTCCTTCTTGGGAACCAGAAAGAGAAGGCTGTAAAACCCCGGAGAGGTTAGAATCGAGACCTTTTCTACCGCTCCTTTTTTCAGAAGATCTGAAATAGCGAGTCCCAGACGAGGATGATTGGAGGAGAGATGAATGGGAGAGCGTGACAGTGGAGGGGGACGACTGAACGGAACCCGATAACCGTGTCTCACGATAGACAGGACCCATTGGTCGTCGGTGATTGTCTCCCATTGCTGAATGAAATGAGTGAGTCTGCCGCCTACTGGAAGGGGCAGAAACGCTCTTCCTCCTAATCGAACGTCTGGAAGAGGAAGCGGAAGAAAGGACGTACCCCTAGGGCTTACTCCTACCCCTTTGACTGGTAGAAGTAGAAGAAGGGGTGGGGGGCGATGAAGGAGGAAATCGTGGTCGCTGAGGACCAGATTGGCGAGCGCCCCTGGAAGAGGGATTACCTCTGAAAGGAGATTGAGGTTTACCCTTTTCCGAGTCCTTCGGGGATTTACCGGTAGAAGCCGAAGGCTTCTTCGGTATCCGGAATTTAGGGGGAGCCGAAGTAGGAGTGCGGGGTTGGAAGGCCACCGCTCCGTGCATTTGCTCCTCCCTGGAGGCATCTGCTACTTCCTTGATTCGGCCCCCAAAAAGGGACGAAGAAGAAAGAGGGGCCGACCTAAGCTTTTCTCGAGAAGAGGAGAGAAGTAGCTTGTTGGGGCCGTCCAGGATGGCATCCCACCTGCAGCGAGTCATCTCCGAAGAGAGAGAGAGAGATAGCAAAATAGAATGTTTTGCAGTCGCTGCTAAGGCCTCTAAAAGAAGCCTGACGGAAGAAGATAAGGCATCTTTTTGCTGTAGTTTGACCGAAAGTGCGGCCACGAAGGAGTCAGTGTGAGACGAGATGCCGGAAAGAAAGACCTTCTGCTGAAGCGGTAAAGAGGAGGGGACCTTGAGCCGGAGCCGACTCGCATCTAGGTCCAGTTTCGGAGGGTGGATAGAAAAATCACCCTCCGGAAACTTGTAGGTCTTGGGGTTAAAACCCAAAGGCCGAAGGTCTGAAGTGGGAATAAACCAGCCCGGTCCTGGCTTGGAGGAGGAGGAAGATTCGAAATCCTCCAGGGCCAAACGGACGACCGGAGAGAAAGGGAGCAACTCCGGTTCGACTGATTTGGTTTCCTTAGGCTTACCGACAAGGTCGAGGTAACCTTCGCACCTCTTACGGGAGGGAGGAGGGGCCGGTTTGCACACCGATGCAGGTAAGGTAGCTAAGACCTCCTGAACAGCCCTGTCCATGGAAAAACGACTGTCGTCTGACTCCTCGTCCTCGTCAGAGAGAGGATTGTCAGTATGAGGTTCGGAAGGAGCGCTGGATCGGCGCGAGGTGGCCGAAAGAGGCATGTCCTCGGCAAATAAGGAGTCCTCCTCAGGAGCATGAAGGGAGATTTCATCCTCCAAGTGTCCGCTCAGAGCAGCCCCGCTAGTAGGAGGGTTGCGAGTAGAGGGAGGAGACCCAGCCTCAGGGCGAGATGGGGGAGCATCCTGAGGGGGAAAGCCCATAAAGGGAAATGGAGGGAAGAAAGGCCACATAGGGGGCTGTGCAGAAGAAGCGCCCTGTGGCCCCGAGGAGGGAGAAGACTGAAGGAACAGTCTGTGATCTAAGGTCTCTGGTGGAAGAGAAACCTGATCCCTCCTAGAAGATGTAGGCTCACCCGGTATGACAGGGGGGGAGGCAGAACTGAAATGCCTGGCATATTCCCCCATCATGCGGGACCACCACGTGGAAGGATCGAAGGTATGAGGTTGCGCTGAAAAATCCGCACCTTGAACCTTCGAAGACGTGGTAGAGCTTAAAGGGGACCGGTCCCTAGGAGCAGAGCTAGGGGACCAGTGACCGGAAATGCCCGGGGAACGGTTGGGGGGCCGTTTCTTGGGCACCCTTGAACACGAGGGAGCAGGTGGCCGAAGCGGAGAAACCGCAGGGCTGCCTGAGGAAGAACTCGAGTCCGAACTTTTTCCAGTTAGGATCGGCGAAGACCGGTGACCCACACGCCTAGAGTGGTGAGCCGACCTGGCCGTTGATCGGTGACGATCTTTTGCCGATGACCGGTGATGACCGGTCTTGGGTCTCTGAGACCGATCACGAACAATAGATGTTCGACAATGACCGGTGACCGGTGAATGATGACGGGTGCCCGGTGATTGATGACCGGTGCCTGGTGACCGGTGTTCGGTGCCCGGTGCCCGGTGGCTTGTGGTCGGTGACCGGTGGCCGGGATATACCCGGTGACCGGTCCCGTATCATAGACGATGGTCGGTGACCGGTATTGACCAGTGACCGGTGGCTAGACCTGACCGGTGACCGGTCGCGGGCCTGCTATCCCGAAAAGCAGGGTCGTCTGCTACCTGGGGCTAACGCAAGGAGAGCCGTACAGGGAGCCAGGAGACGAAGGCGGCCTCTCCGGAGAGGGGCGGGAAGCCTTCTTCCTGGGAGGGGGAGAGGGACTCTGACCCCCAGCAGCACTGAACCCAGAGAAGGAGGAGGAAGATGAGGCCTTCCTTTTCCGGGATGAATAGGATCGACGTGAAGAGGCTTTCTTCCAGACCTCTTCGGACCACGACTCACAAACAGTGCAGGTGTTATCCCTGGAGCATCCCGAGCATGAAAGGCAGGACTGATGGGAGTCCCGGAACCAATGTAAGCAAAATAAAACGGGAAGACCGAAGGAAACCCGTACAAGAAAATTCTCGAAAGAGACAACAGTTATATATAAAAACAAAATAATACCAGTGCCACGGGAGCCGAAGCACGGAAACCCGTGACACAAGGCAAAAAATCCCGATACGGGACGGGGATTGAAAATTCTACACGATATAGAATAAAAAACAATATAAAAAACAATATAAACAACACAGCCGAGGCTATGAAAAGAAAGAAAAGGAGAGCTGTAGCGCACAGAAGCTATCAAGAAAGGGACACGCTAGGTTACCCACAAAAACTCGATGGCTTCCAAAACACAATTGGAGAACGGGGGTTACACTTCCGGTAACTAGGGGGTTTAGGGAATGGTTTATTTTGCGGACTCTGTTTTGGAAGCTGTGCACAAATAGACACATACCTGAAGTAATAACAGGTAACGTATTTATGCTATTAAAACACATCCAACATCCTATTTTTCACACTTAACCTCCAAGTCTGATTTTGAGCTAACATTTTTTCTTTTGTGCATGGCACATAATTTCACAAAGGCAAACGTCTTGATGGAGTAATTTGAATCAAAGCGCTGAGAGCGCTGAAAGACTGCATGTGATAAAAAATATGAGGGATGAATTATAAAACCTGTACTTTATGCATATTGAAACTGTTTATAGATAAATGAATCACCACCTATAACTTTTTGATCAGTCCATGTTTAAACAAGAGGGCCAAGATGGCCCTGTGTCGCTCACCTGATTAAGATGGCTGTGTTAGGCAAAATGACAAAAAATCTGGCATCTAAAGTGTTTTTCTAACATTTGACTAAGTGGCCTACATTTTGATCCTACCTGAATTTGCACTCAACTGGGAATTCATGCAGTCATCATTCATATTAAGTTTAATGAAGACTGGGACAAAAATGTAGGCCTCTAGAGTGTTCACAAGGTTTTTCTTAGATTTGACCTGGTGACCTAGTTTTTGACCTCATGTGTGACTCATTTTCAAACTCAAACAATATATCAATTAGACAAACATCCTGACCAAATCTATTGAAGATTGGGCTAAAACTGTGGCCTCTAGAGAGTTCACAAGGTTTTTCTTAGATTTGACCTGGTGACCTAGTTTTTGATCCCACATGACCCAATTTCAAACTCATGCAAGATATCATGTAGAAGAACATCCTGACCAAAATTTATGAAGATTAGGCCAAAACTGTGGCCTGTAGGGTGTTCACAAGGTTTTTCTAAGATTTGACCTGGTGACCTAGTTTTTGACCCACATGACCCATTTTTGAACTCATCCAAGATATCATGTAGACAAACACCCTGACCATTTTTTTCATGAAGATTGGGCTAAAACTGTGGCCTCTAGAATGTTTGCAAGGTTTTTCTAAGATCTGACCTGGTGACCTAGTTATTGACCCCATGTGACCCAATTTCGAACTCATCTGAGATATCATGTAGACAAACATCCTGATTAAGTTTAATGAAGATTGGGCCAAATTTGTGGCCTCTAGAGTGTTCACAAGCAATTGTTGACGACGGACAAAAGGCGATCACAAAAGCTCACCCAAGCACAAGTGCTCAGGTGAGCTAAAAAGATATTGTGTTAATTAACACCGTTAACAGTGGTCTTGATGGAAATCACAGATTCTGTTGCTTTTTCAGGGGGACCGTCAAATCAAGCTTGCAGATATAAAAATGTCATGTAAACCATGCTTACCGTATATCGTATATCGTATAACGTAAATTGCAGATCGTGGATCGTATGGTATCAGATTATAAACGCATCGCATCATATCGTATCAAATCGTTAAGGTAAATCAAACATGCTATCATACATCGCATATTGCAGATTGTATATCGCATTTTGTATATCGTTCGTATTTCAATTGTATATCAATCGTATTTTTTGACAACTGATACGATAGCAACACTGTATCAGTCAGAGACAGTTGTAAGCAGTCCAATAATTTAGCCAGGAGAACAAATACCCTTAAACAAGGGGTCCAAGGCTGAAATCTTGGTCTGGCTGCACATTTTTTTCAATTGGTTTTGCACCAAACAAGGGATTGTTATAGTACATGTATCTCCAATTTTGTTTGTTTGTTTATCAGGAACATTATTAATTTGATCTCTGTAAATCCTGCAATGAATTCCAAATTGGCAAGGAATCTGTAACTGCTATCAGTTTGAAACTTTTGTAAGTGGTCCCTGGTTTTAGTCCTGGTCTGGCTGCACATTTTTCTCACCTTCTTACTTTGAAACTTTTTTGTGTCCTCTAAATATGTATATTAGGCCTTTGTTTCAATATTTTAACGTATTGTGTGTCTTTTTTCATTTTAAAATTCCCTTCAAGGCTTGGCACTAGTTTTCTATTTATGTACTTAAATATATACTTATGTTAACAAGTTCACATCTCAATAAAGCTTTTGTAAAATAAAAAAAACAAATTTGTTTTCCTGTTAACCCAAATAAATTTAATTATCAGACAGTTTTTCTTTTCCGCCATGCTTATTTCAATGTGCTGCCACAGGCAGCACTTTTGTACTTGTTCTACATTGAGACAAACAGTTAAATTCTTAATACATTTGTAATGTTGAATGAGGATTCGGTGCCACTTCAATTCTGAACTAGAATCGCTATCGCGATATCATCGGTTTTCGCAAAAGCAATTCCATTCAGTTCACGAGTCGCATAATTCGAAAAACATGTTTCTTCGTTCACTGGCTTGTCGAATAGTGTTAACAGTGATCTTTCAAACATTTTTGTCGCAATGGTTGAACAGACTTTTTACCCAGTAGAATATTTTTGAGTATTAACTGTAAGTTATGTAGTTGCAAACTTGAAAACTTTTTTAACCGAAATTCGGTTAGTGCCATGTTAAATGTGTGAGTTGCTTTATGATGGCGACAAACGACATTTGTAATCAATAAACAACAATTGCAAACGACTCACAACAGTATAGAATGACACATAACAATGCGACATGACACGCGACATTATTACAAACTAATGAAATATCGCATGAATTTTTGAGTGTCGTTTCAAATTGATGTCACCAAGGAACAGAATGCAAAAAATTGGCACAAAAATCAGATTTCAATTTTTTTTAGTTAGAAAGAGTGATTTCAAGAAAAGCGCCCCCTAGCGGCAAAATGAGAAACAAAATTGATTAAAATTTTAGCAATGCAGCTAATATATAAATTCAAAAAGTATACAAGTAATACCTAGCAATGCAGCAAATAGTTCAATCAAGTATACAAGTCGCTCTAGTCAAACATTCTATTTCTTACATATCACAATTTGAAGCATAAAAACTGATTTACAGTTATTCAAAACAAGAGGGCCATGATGGCCCTGAAACGCTCACCTGAGTACCATTGCTACAACTGATTACAAGGTTTTAAACAGACAAGAATTCTGATATAACTCCATCTTAAACATTTTAGCCCTGACAATACTACACACCAAATATATAAGCACTGGGCCTTATGGTTTCAGAGGAGAAGACTTAGTGCGGGGTCATTTATCTCCAAAGGGCCACCATTTTGAAAATCTTTGTAATGAACCATTAGATGATACTACATACCAAAAATCTAAGCTATAGGCCTTATGGATTCATAGTAGAAGATTTTTTTAAGGATTTTCCTATATAACTCTATGTAAAACAAGTGACCCATGGTGCGGGGGCATTTATCACCATAAGGTCATGATTTGTACAATCTTGGTAATGAACCATAAGATGATGCTACATACCAAATATCTAATCTCTAGGCCTTATGGATTCATAGAAGAAGATTTTTAAAGATTTTCCTATATAACTCTATGTTAAAAAAGTGACCCCTGGTGCGGGGGCATTTATCACCAAAGGGTCATGATTTGAACAATCTTGGTAATGAACCATTAGATGATGCTACATACCAAATATCTAATCTCTAGGCCTTATGTTTTCATAGAAGAAGATTTTTAAAGATTTTCCTATATAACTCTATGTAAAACAAGTGACCCCTACTGCGGGGGCATTTATCACCGTTTGGCTATGATTTGAACAATCTTGGTAATGAACCATTAGATGATGCTACATATGAAATATCTAATCTCTAGGCCTTATGGATTCATAGAAGAAGATTTTTAAAGATTTTCCAATATAACTCTATGTAAAACAAGTGACCCCTGGTGCAGGGGCATTTATCACCGTAGGGTCATGATTTGTACAATCTTGGTAATGAACCATAAGATGATGCTACATACCAAATATCTAATCTCTAGGCCTTATGGATTCATAGGAGAAGATTTTTAAAGATTTTCCTATATAACTCTATGTAAAACAAGTGACCCCTGGTGCGGGGGCATTTATCACCGTAGGGCTATGATTTGTACAATCTTGGTAATGGCCCATAAGATGATGCTACATACCAAATATCTAAGCTCTAGGCCTTGCAGTTTTGCAGAGGAAGATTTTCAAAGTTTGCATTTTTAAATCTATTTTTAGCTCCTGTGACCTACTTTTTCAACCAATCTGAACAATTTGTACATTTTTGATAGAGGAACTTTGATAGAGGGCATCATAAAGATGATTCCTGTGAAGTTTGGTCAAAATCCCTTCAGCGGTTCATGAGGAGATGTTGTTTAAAGCAAATTGTTGACGACGGACGGACGGACGCACACACGCACGGACGACGGACGACAGACAAAAGGCGATCACAAAAGCTCACCATGAGCATGTTGTGCTCAGGTGAGCTAAAAAAAAGGATAAAACTTTTGACTGCGGTAAAATGACCAAATGAAGTCCGATCTTCAAAAACTAAACAACACTGGAAAGGCTCTTCAAGAACTAAAACTTTATTCCCTATACTCATAATGAAATATTTTTAGTTTTGGAGCTATTTGGGGCCGAATAAAAACACAATAATTGTAATATGACCTTGACCATTTCATTTATTTTCTAACTTTTTAATTGTGAGATACTTTGAAACATAACAATACATAAGGTGAGAGTATATCGAGAACAATGAACAAAAAATAAAGTCAGGAGTGACAAAAATATGTTTCTGAAAATTTATTTTTTTCCAATATTTTAGTAAAGTTTTACCATTTCTAGTGGACAAACCATGCATTTCTTAAATTCGCTGCCCCATATATTTTGTGCATATATGTCTTGCAAATCGTATGCAGGAAACAGAATTCTTATATCTGATCTCTAACGAAAATGGGTAGGTTTTTCATAGACCTACACTTATTAGCACATTTTTTGCGAGGTTTGAACTCTCAACCTTTCATTACTAACTCAAAAATTTTAAGTCACTCATACCTTGAAACTATCCTATTTTATTAGGCTATCAACAACGAACATAATGCAACAAACAGCATTTGAATCAGGCTTTAACTTTTTGAGTTAAAAGCAAAAGAGTGATTTCAAGCAAAGTGCCCCCTAGCGGCAAAATGAGAAACAAAATTGATTAAAATTTTACCATTAGGTACCTAGCAATGCAGCAAATAGTTCATTAAAGTATACAAGTCGCACTAGTCGAACATTCTATTTCTTATATATCACAATTTGAAGCATAAAAACGGTTTAGCAATTATTCCAAAAAAGGATCAAACTTTGGACTGCCGTAATATGACCAAATCAAGTCCGATCTTCAAAAACTTAACATCACTGGAAAGAGCTCCTCAAAAACTAAAACTTTTGTACATATACTTTTAAAGAAATATTTTTAGTTTTGGAGCTATTTGGGGCCGAATAAAAACACAATAATCGTAACATGACCTTGACCTTTTATTTTTTTTAATCTTTTAATTGTAAGGCCCTTTAACATAACAATACATAACTTGTGAAAATTTCATGAAGAATGAACAAAAAAAAATCAAGAGCGACAAAAAACTTGTTTTTGAATTTTAATTTTTCCTAAAATTTAGTGAAGTTTGACCGTTTCTAGAGGACAAAACCATGCATTTCCTAAATTCGCCACCCATATATTTTGTGCGTATATGTCTTGCAAATCATTTGCAGCAAACAGAATTCTTCTATCTGTTCCTTTGAATCGACTCAAATAACTGAGTTATTAGCCATAATGAATTTTCTACAAAATGCCCCTAGCGGAAAAAGTTTAGACATAATGAAATTTCTCTCATGTTAGGATCATCTACAAAACGTGAAAAAATGATTAAAATTTCATAAATGAAGCATTTCTGTCACAGAGATTTGCCGTTCACAAAAAAGTTTAGAAAAATAATAATTTAAATATTAACTCTCATCCTCCATTACATAACTCAAATTTTCAGTCACTCAAACCTTAGAAATACATATTAAATAGCTATCAACAGGACATAATGCCAAACAAACAACATTTGGAATCATGCTTCAACTTTTTGAGCTAAAAGCAAAATGTGATTTCAAGCAAAGCGCCCCTAGCGCAAATCATGAAGATACCAAAATTTTTTTAAATTTTCCATTAGTACCTAGCATGCACAATAGTTTCATCAAGACATACAAGTCAGCATTACTATGAACATTCTAATTTCTTATATATCACAATTTGAAGTATAAAAACTGACTTAAAATTATTTCAAAAAAAGATCAAACTTTGGACTGCCGTAATATGACCAAATCAAGTCCGATCTTCAAAAAACTAAACATCACTGGAAAGAGCTCTTCAAGAACTAAAACTTTTGTACATATATTTTCAATGAAATATTTTTAGGTTTGGAGCTATTTTGCGCCGATTAAAAACACAATAATCGTCATATGACCTTGATCTTTTCATTTATTTTTTAAATTATTAATTGTGAGGCCCTTGCAGACATAACAATACATAACTTGTGAAAATCAGACTTCAATTTTTTTAGTTACAAAGAGTGATTTCAAGCAAAGCGCCCCCTAGCGGCCAAATAAGAAACAAAATTGATTAAAATTTTACTGTTAGGTACGTAGCAATGCAGCAAATGGTTCAATCCAGTATACAAGTAGCACTAGTCAAACATTCTATTTCTTATATATCACAATTTGAAGCATAAAAACTGATTTACAACTTTTCTAAAAAAGGATCAAACCTTGGACTGCCGTAAAATGACCAAATCAAGTCTGATCTTCAAAAACTGAACATCACTGGAAAGAGCTTTTCATGAACTAAAACATTTGTTCATATTCTCTCAGTGAAATATTTTTAGTTTTGGAGCACTTTGGGGCCGAATAAAAACACAATTATCGTAATATGACCTTGACTTTTTCAATGTTTTTTAACTTTTTAATTGTGAGGCCCTTTCAAACTTAACAAAGCAAAATGTGTGAAAATTTCATGACGAATAAACAAAAAATAAAGTCAAGGGCGACAAAAAAACATGATTTTTGGAATTTTAATTCTTCCTAAATTTTAGTGAAGTTTGACCGTTTCTAGAGGACAAACCACACATTTCTTAAATTCACCACCCCATATATTTTGTGTGTATATGTCTTTCAAATCGTATGCAGTAGACGGAATTCTTCTATCTGATCTCTAACAAAAATGGATAGGTTTTTCATAGACATACCCTCATTTGCACAGTTTTTTTTTTGCGAGGTTCGAACATTCAACCTTCAGTAGCTGAAAAACTTTCAGCCACAGAGACCCTCGAATCCTATCATATGTTATAAGGCTATCAACAGGGAACATAATTCAAAAAACCGCATTCGAATCGGACTTCAACTTTTTGAGTTATAAGCAAAAAAATGATTTCAAGCAAAGCGCCCCTTAGCGGCAAAATGAGAAAGAAAATTGATTAAAATTCTACCATTAGTTACCTAGCAATTCAGCAAATAGTTCAATCAAGTATACTAGTCGCACAAGTCAAACTTTTTATTCTTATATATCAGAATTTGAAGCATAAAACCTGATTTACAATTATTCCAAAAAAGGATCAAACTTTGGACTGCCGTAATATGACCAAATCAAGTCCGATCTTCAAAAACTAAACATCACTGGAAAGAGCTCTTTAAGAACTAAAACTTTTGTTCATATACTCTCAATGAAATATTTTTAGTTTTGGAGCTATTTGTGGCCTAATAAAATCACAATAATCGTAATATGACCTTGACCTTTTCAATTTTTTTTAAACCTTTTAATTGTGAGGCCCTTTAAACATAACAATACATAATGTGTGAAAATTTGATGAAGAATGAACAGAAAATAAAGTCAGGAGCGACAAAAACATGTTTTTGAGGTTTTAATTTTTCCTTAAATTTAGTGAAGTTTGACCGTTTCTAGAGTACAAACCATGCATTTCTTAAATTCGCCACCCCATATATTTTGTGCGTATATGTCTTGCAAATCGTATGCAGCAAACAGAATTCTTCTATCTGATCTCTAACAAAAGTGGAGGGGTTTTTCATAGACCTACCTCATTTGTCCACTTTTTTACAAGGTTTGAACATTCAACCTCTCCTAGAACAATTTTTTTCCGTACCCGATGATGAGATTTCCATCATATTTGATTGGGCTGTCAACAAGGAACATTATGTAAAAAACTGCATCTAAATCAGGTTTCAAATTTTTGAGTTATTAGCAAATTAGTGATTACATGCATTGCGCCCCCTAGTGTCTAAATCAGAAACAAAAGTGAAAAGTTTGACCATTTAGGCACAAGTTCAGATATATATGACTCCATGCCCAAAATTACATAGCTGTAGCTTTTCTCATCTGGCTACTAGGGTGGCTACAAAAATGGGTGGAATTGGAATAATAATAAAAATAACAAGAGGGCCATAATGGCCCTGAATCGCTCACCTGATTATAAATGAGCAACATATGTTGGATTTTTCATATTGACCTACTTTTTGACCCCACATGACCCACTTTTGAACTTGTCCAAGATTTTATGGAAACAGACATTCTGACCAAGATTCATGAAGATATGGCCAAAAATGTGGCCTCTAGAGTGTTAATGAGGTTTTTCTAAGATTTGACCTCATGGCCTACTTTTTGACCCCACATGACCCAAATTCGAACTTGTCCAAGATTTTATGGAGACAAACATTCTGACTAAGTTTCATGAAGATTGGCCGAAAAATATGGCCTCTAGAGTGTTAACAAGCCAAATTGTTGATGATGCACGACGGACGCCGGACGAAGGGCCATCACAAAAGCTCACCCTTGAGCACGTTGTGCTCAGGTGAGCTAAAAAAAAACAAAAAAAAAAAAAAATCAACAGAAGAAGAACAATAGGTTTTTGCACTGCGAGGTGCAAAAACCTAACTAGAGGAGCTTCATACGCAGGTAACCTGGGCTGTAGACTATCAGAAGTTTGACTATGCTTTTGAGTTGCTAAAAGAGGCCAAAGAAAAGCTGCAAACAAGAGTGCCAGTGATGCCACAATATACGCTGCCACAAAATATAAAGACCAAGAGGGGTCTTTTAATTATTGCTTTTAACATTTCTGTAAGCATAAGCTCATAATGAAGTCTGTAAGACCAATTAATTTAGCTGAACAGAGAAAGAACCCTAAAAATGTAGGTCAAATAGCAGTATCAATATGAATCCTTTTTTCTTTCTCCGCATAACTCTTGCAAAAATCACTATACTAGAAAATCCCTGCTTCATGCACTTTTACAACTTGAGTTGTGTTTTCAAGAGACCATGTTTAGAAAGGCATAACTATTGCAAATATTGATGAACATCAAAATCCCTGCTATGTGCACATCTACCCATTATAGTAATGACATTGACCAAGATTGGAAAAGATTCATTCAGAAACTTAGGAGGAGTTGCGTTCACAAGGCTGCAATATCAATCAGCTACAGAGACTAAGTTTCAAGGGACACAAATCTTGTGAAAATCAATGAACCGGAAAATTGCCAGTTCATGCACATCTACCCATTATAGTAATGACATTGACCAAGTTCTGAAAAGATTCATTCAGAAATGTAGGAGGAGTTGCGTTCACAAGGCTGCAATATCAATCAGCTACAGAG
This sequence comes from Solen grandis, assembly GCA_021229015.1. Classification (NCBI taxonomy): domain Eukaryota; kingdom Metazoa; phylum Mollusca; class Bivalvia; order Adapedonta; family Solenidae; genus Solen; species Solen grandis. The sequence continues at coordinate 18,665,291 of CM037784.1, forward strand.
ACTAAGTTTCAAGGAACACAAATCTTGTAAAAATCAATGAACCGGAAAATCGCCACTTCATGCACATCTACCCATTATAGTAATGACATTGACCAAGTTTTGAAAAGATTCATTCAGAAACATAGGAGGAGTTGCGTTCACAAGGCTGAAATATCAATCAGCTACAGAGACTAAGTTTCAAGGGACACAAATCTTGTAACAAGAGGGCCAAGTTGGCCCTAGATCGCTCACCTGAGAAAAGTATCATTCATTGCCTGTACAAAACAGATTGCTTTAGAACTAAGATGATGAGGTGAAACAATGTTCAGGAATTTTCTGACCCCATCCACAAAAGATATCATCATGACAAACATTCTGCCAAAGTTTGAGGAAGATTGGACCAAAAATGTTGCCCTCAGAGTATAAACAAGATTTTTCTAAGATTTGACCTACTGACCTACATTTCTGTCCAGCCCCACCCATTTTCAAACTGGTTCGAGATATCATCATGACAAACAATCTGACCAAGTTTGAGAAAGATTGCATCAAAACTGTGGCCTTTAGTGTGTAAACAAGATTTTTCAAGATTTGACCTATGACCTACTTTTTGATCCGACCCCATTTTCAAATGGTTCAAGATATCATCAAGACAAACTTTCTGACCAAGTTTGAGGAAGATTGGATTAAAAGTGTAGCCTCTAGTGTGTAAACAAGATTTTTCTAAGATTTGACCTACTGACCTACTTTTTTATCCAACCTGACCCAATTTCAAAAGGGTTCAAGATATCATCAAGACAAACTTTCTGACCAAGTTTGAGGAAGATTGGATCAAAATTGTGGCCTCTAGTGTGTAAACATCAAAATTGTTGACGGACGACGGACGACGGACAATCAAGTATCCCAAAAGCTCACCCTGAGCTATGCTCAGGTGAGCTAAAAATCAATGAACCGGAAAATCGCCACTTCATGCACATCTACCCATTATAGTAATGACATTGACCAAGTTTTGAAAAGATTCATTCAGAAACGTAGGAGGAGTTGCGTTCACAAGGTTGCAATATCAATCAGCTACAGAGACTAAGTTTCAAGGGACACAAATCTTGTAAAAATCAATGAACCACTTCATGCACATCTACCCATTATAGTTATGACATTGACCAAGTTTACAAAAGATTCATTCAGAAACCTAGGAGAAGTTGCGTTCACAAGACACGGACTTACAGACGGACAGACGGAGAAGATGACGCCAATATACGACCGCCTCTGGCGGCGTATAAAAAGTAACAAATTGATTCACATTTCAGTCTCATCTGAAGACAGGTGGGATATGGTCAGGCAATACAAAACAAAGCCTGTGGCTAGCGATTCAGGACAAGAGTTACATTATCAAGGTTGATAGCCATGCAAATTTAAATTCAGCCATTATTTGTTGTTTGTCTCAAAACATGTTGAATGTTTCATTTGTTTTAATTGTTTTTGGGGTAGAGAGGGTATAATTTCTATATTGCCCCCAACCTTACCAGGGTGTAGAGAGAGTATAATTACTATATAGCCACCCACCTTACCAGGGGGTAGAGAGGGTATAATTACTATATAGCCCCCTCCACCTTATCAGGAGTTAGAGAGGGTATAATTACTATATTGCCCCCTCCACCTTATCAGGAGTTAGAGAGGGTATAATTACTATATTGCCCCCTCCACCTTATCAGGAGTTAGAGAGGGTATAATTACTATATAGCCCCCTCCACCTTATCAGGAGTTAGAGATGGTATAATTACTATATTGCCCCCCCACCTTACCAGGGGGAAGAGAGGGTATATTTACTATATAGCCCCCACCTTACCAGGGGTAGAGATGGTATAATTAGTATATAGCCCCCTCCCACCTTACCAGGGGTAGAGAGGTATAATTACTATATAGCCCCCACCTTACCAGGGGTAGAGACGGTATAATTACTATATAGCCCCCTTCCACCATACCAGGGGTAGAGTAGGTATAATTACTATATAGCCCCCACCTTACCAGGTACTATATGGCACCCACCTTACCAGGGGGAAGAGAGGGTATATTTACTATATAGCCCCCACCTTACCAGGGGTAGAGAGGGTATAATTACTATATAGCCCCCTTCCACCATACCAGGGGTAGAGAGGGTATAATTACTATAAAGCCCCCCCCCCCCCACCACATTACCAGGGGTAGAGAGGGTATCATAATTGCTCTATATCCCCCCTACAACCTTACCAGGGGGTAGAGAGGGTATAATTACTATATAGCAGT
>CM037784.1:18667649-18717649 GCA_021229015.1 Solen grandis
TTTTTTAATTAATGCTGGGTTTGATTTTGGTTTTAGAGTTGTTTTGTTACATATAGAACTAAACAATTAAATGCGTAGGTACGCCTAATTTAATTGTACAGAGTTATGGCCCATACATTGTTTGACATAAAAAATATAGGTTTAATTCAATGCGTAACTTAACATCTATAAAATTATGAAAAATCTTAGCTGACGTTTAGAGATTCTTTTGAGTGTATATGATGAGCGCTTTCTTACACCGTATATATAGCTCACGCCGTAAACAGATTACGCGAGAGCTATATACGTCGAATCACAGGGATTCGGCACGTAGTATTTGGAAAAAAAATCTAGGTAGTGTCTATATATATTAACAAGGGATGCCACTCACCGAGGGCGAATTTCGATACCGGTGATCTTCCGACGGTCTGATCACAAACAAAAAAAGTGACTGGGAATATTTTCAGGTGCCGACACAAGCCAAGGCATCCACCTCCAAGAAAAACACAAGAAAGTCCCATTTTGATATCTTCTTTTCTAACCATTTTGTCATATTGTCTCAAAACACTGCCAGTTTTCGTCAGTCGGACACAACCTCGTAACACGAATAGTCACGTGTAAACAGCAATTTACTCACATATTTCGCAGAGTTTAACGAACCAGATCGATTAAATATCCAAAATTATTTCAATATCTTAGGTCCATTTCGTCCTATAAGGCAAAACTATATTGGTATTGCGATAACTGCCAAATGTTTAAATTTTCTACTTTCTTTTTTGATCGACCATTATGATGACGCAACTCTTCTCTAGTACGATGCATTTCATTGGCTGACTATATCCGGTTGACCAATAAAATCTCGTGTGCGAGAATGTATTTATAAACCAATGACATAATAAAAATGGTTGTTTGAAAGTGAAATTGATTGTTTAAAAAATAAAGCCCAAATTTCAAAAGTACTATACCGTATAGGACGAAATGGATAAAGAATATAAATTAAGATAATTTTGAAATAATTTTGGATAGTGTCTCTGATGTAAGAACCATGTGACATTGAATACGTATACAGTGTTAAGCATTTGAAAAAGAAATGATAGATAACTTTGGTGATGATATCGTGATAAGCAGTTATCCAGGAAAACCTTATGTTGTAGCCTTGAAATCTGCAGTTTCGCATATCCTCCATAACTTTCACAAAGAACAACAAAAACATTTATCTTCAGAAGAAGAGAAAAAGGTGATCATAGCTACTGCTTTCGAACTGATTCGTGCAGATATGGTAAAAATGTCAACTTGTAATTCAATGTATACATCGTCATCTGATGTCGAGTCTCTTAAAAAGAATGCTTCATTTATTGTGAAAAGTTTAAATGGGTTTCTTGATGTTTTTTTAAACGAATCTACACCTACATTAAGATTAGTTTTAATCAGTTCAGACCACCATACAATAATACAGACCAAAGGCAGTTATTGTACCCATGCAACTGGGTTTATGAATAAAGTTGCACCACCAGTTATGTTCTCGACTTTTGATAGACACATAATCAAGTTAAGGATTTTGTTCATTTTACCACGAGGTTAATTAAGTGAGGCTTATGCTGTTCATATATTAAATGATGATGTTCAGTTTGTAGCAGACAACCTTGACAACAATACATGCACTTTTGCTGGTTGTAACACATTTCATGGTATGGGTTTAATCTCATGCAACACACCAAGTAGAAACAAACAAAAAACAACTGTGCACCACGATTATCTCTGTCCTCAGATGAAATTGTCAGACAGTAGATATTTTTGTCAAATAGGTTCTTTGTATCTTGGTAGATATAGGTCATATCGTGAGATTGAATATGAAAATGTATGGAAAATGAGCTTTTATTTTCCAAGGTTGTAAGGTGTGTAAAAAGAAGCATTCCTTTCTCGTCAGGATTAATGGAAAATGTATAAATAAAGATGACCATCCAGGTTTGTCTACTGTGACATTACTTCCTATGATTGACATGGATCTATCAAATATGACCTGTATCAAATCTACACTCTATTTTTTTGTCAAATCTGACCATTATGTATGGTGTAACTCACATTCTCACTTTTGATCCTTATTTTTAAGGCATCCTATAATGTTAACAGCCAAGAATTTGACAGTTCAATACGAAAACTTGCCTAGAGACTGGGAGGAATCCACACATAAATAAGCTTTCAAGGTGCAATTGGTTAATTCATGATGGGATCTGGTCTTTTAAGAATTACTTGAACTTGTTTTTGATCTAAATGCAGTTATTCAAATGTGGCAAGCTTGTGCAGAAAATTATTGATATGTCTCCTGCTACAGAGAGTCTGTTGGAAATGGTTAGGACGCAACTGCAAACTTAACTGCGATTCCAGACGGTGCAGTTGTCGCAAGCATTGTTTTGATTGTTCTTCTGGTTGTGGTGCGTGTAGAGGCAACAGCTGCTCTAATTCGCCTCAACTGTCAGAAATTGATGTTTATTTTGATGATATTTGAAATATATTGATGCCATTTCACCAATACTTATAACTGATAGTGTGTATATATTCATTTAACAATTAAATTCACTCTTTTCGATATTTCGGCAAAATTTTGCCTTTCTCAAAGAAAGAAAACATGATCTTTTTAGCAAGTTCTACATTATAGACGTTTGAATAATCGCCATATTGTTAATAAAAAAAAAAGATGACGTTACGTTTGGCGCAAAAAGGCAAAATCGCATGTCTTCATGAGTGTGGTTTCCTAGTGCAAAATGTGCGTTAACTGGTCGATCTCTTGTCAGTCTAACATCCCTTTGGTGCTCCTGCATTCTCTCCTTTAACCGACGTTCCATCTCTCCTACATTGTAGCGACTGTAACATCAAACCGTGCACAACTTAAAGCATACACCACATTTTTCACTTGACAACATACATCAGTCTGCACACTATAGAAATCGCGGCCTTGTGTCTGAATTAGGCATGTCTGTAATAATACATATAATGCAGATATCTTCTTACCTATAGATCTTTGAGTCTTTGAATAGATGTTTCTGTCCCTTCTGAAGGCCCCTATAGGTGGCTGTGCGAAGACTTCCTTCACCCGAGAGTGTCGGGCATTGATATGTAGAACATTGGGTAGTATGCCGAAATACGTAAGAACCAGTGGAACTCTCTTACTATTGTCGGGCTTGCACTTCTTACTGCCTTGTAAAAGGGTATTTCTATCAAAGCTTTATATTGACGTCCATTTAAAGACTCAAAGATCTGTGAGTAAAAAGATATCTGCATATCGAAATATTGAAACCGAAACCGAAGGTGATTTTGCAATGTGATTATGTAATTTATGTGATTGCTGCAGGTTCAATGAATAACAAATACATTATGGTTCCTTATGATTGTCGCAAGAGTGGGTGATGTATTTTTAATTCATCAACCTTATATTATGTTTGTTGTAAGCTTCTATAGCACGCCATTCACAACCAGGTCATGAGCCATCTAGCACACCACAGCACCTTGTCAGATGCACAGCATGGCTTTCGCAGCGAGACACAACTTTTGCTGACGCTTCAAGACCTCTCAAAAGCACTAGATGACTCGAAGCAGATCAACCTTTACTACTGGGTTTCGGTAAGGTTTTCGACAAGGTCACCCATGGGCTCTTAGCAGTAAAGTTGGAACATTACGGCATCAAAGAAAACTGTCTGACGTGGGTTAGAAGCTTCCTGGATCACCGAAGCCAGCAGGTACTAGTCGAGGGGCACCATTCCAGCTCATTACCAGTTACCTAATTCATATCAAAGCCATACCACCACACGTTCAGTCAACATCTTTCATCTTCACGGTTGACAGCCTTCTCTATAGATCAATACTTAACATGATGCCCAAATCCGACAAGATGACTTGGACGCCCTGCAGAAATGGCCTATAAAAAAAATTGTTTGTCAATATGATAGTGGTGTGTATGAAAAGTTTCCACATCTTTTATCTCAAAATGACTGGCAACATGTACTTTATGATGATAATTTACATAATGTAGCAGAAAACATAAGTAATGCCATTATAACTGTCGAAACGGTATAAAACCGGTAGTACTACAAATGCGGTATACATTAAAAATACCGATATATACGTATAGGCAGCTACGCCGTTTGCATTGTAAAGCTAAACGTTATTTTAATGATTATTACTGGTCAAAATTCAGAAAAAATATAAATAAAGTTAACATGAATAAAAATGTACTTATACCACTTATAATAAATAACCAGTCAATACCGCCTTTAATCTTTAACAATAAAATGGCTAACGACGACATTCAAAAAGCCGATTTACTAAACTCATTATTTTGTAACCATAAATGACTTAACCAGACATTCCATCTCCCTGATTACGAACTTTTATAAACAATAGAAATTACAAGTCAAGATGTTCTAGACATTTTGAAATATTTAGAACTTATGGTTGCGGTCCTAATAATGTCCACCTGTGTCTACGCAAGGAAGTTACTCCGGTTTATGTATTTTTACCAACTATTAAGCAAGTCGTATTTTCCTTCTTCATGGAAAAATGCTAATGTCTGTCCAATCAGATCCTTCAAATCAATCAAACTATAGACCAATATCATTTTTGAGTTGTGTTGGAAATGTTTTGGAACGTTGTGTTAAATGAAAAATAGCATCTAATACTTCTAATGCCAATTGATTCTACAGTTGACCAATTAGTTTTCACATATAATGTGACATCTGCAAATCTCTAGATAAAGGTAAAGTTTTGTGATATATTAACACTTTCGACCGTATTTGGCACCAAGGTCTCTCGCGTGACACCGAGTTCTCTCGCGAAAATTGTAATAACCTCACTCCTGGTTCAAATCTTATTTAACTCACCGCAAACAAAGAGTTGTGATCAGTAACTCCACTTCTTACTACCTGACAACTGTCGGTGTACCTCAAGGCTCAATTCTTGGTCCGATATTATTTTTGCATACATTAATGACAAAGTTAATGACATACAATCTAATATTCGTCTATATGCTGATGACACCAGCCTCTGTATGATTGTTGAAAATCCTGCAACGTTAGCCAGTCAACTAGCTTCTGATCTAGATAAGATAAATACATGGGTACGTTCATGACTTGTAGATTTCAATCCAAATAAAACAGAATCTCTTGTAATTAGTGGGGAAAATATACCCCCATCTTTCAATTGATATTTAATAATACAATCATGAAAGATTTAACTGAACATAAACATCTTGGAATAACGTTATCTAACAATGGCAAATGGAACGCCACAATCCAATTTAAACTTTATTTATTTTTACATCGATTATGAAACAAGTTCTTACAACTTAAATAAATCATTCTCGATGGCTCTGATGGCGGCGTTTGTGGTCATTAAAGTGGGAGGAAACCGGAGCACCCGGAGAAAACCCACGTGTCTGGACGGGCGACCACCGTATCCTCTCACGTACATTATCCGGGATCGAACCCGGGATGCATTGGTGAAAAGCGAAGTGCGTTACCACTACGCTATCTTCTCCTCGTTGCACATGTTGTAAGACTGAAACTACTAAACACTACCTGTTATACTTCCCTCTTTATTTACAGCATCGCACAACTCATCTTTCCAATTTACAGTGTCCATTACTAATTCAGAACCCCCTATACTGATTAGAGTATCTCACTATTATTCAAAATGAAGAATTATGTAGACAAGAGGGCCAAGATGGCCCTAAAGACGCTCACCTGAAAAAATTGCCTTCATTGCCTGTACAAGTTACTAAATTATAGCATAGTTGTACTGTCAGAATACATAATCTATGACATCATTTCAGTTCAATGAACAAAACAGTGCATGTGGTTAAAATTTGAAGTCATACTTGACTGAGAGATAGTATGGCTTTAACACACAAATTTAAACATTAAAAGGGACATAACTCCTGAACTGTGGCCTTTAGTGTGTAAACAAGATTTTTCTAAGATTTGACCTATTGACCTACTTTTCAGTCCGGCCCGGCCCATTTTCGAACTGGTTCGAGATATCATCAAGACAAACATTCTGACCAAGTTTGAGGAAGATTGGATTAAAATTGTAGCCTCTAGTGTGTAAACAAGATTTTTCTAAGATTTAACCTACTGACCTACTTTTTGATCCAACCTGACCCATTTTCAAAAGGGTTCAAGATATCATCAAGACAAACATTCTGACCAAGTTTGAAGAAGATTGGATCAAAATTGTGGCCTCTAGTGTGTAAACAAGATTTTTCTAAGATTTGACCTACTGACCTACTTTTTATCCAAACTGACCCATTTTCAAAAGGGTTCAAGATATCATCAAGACAAACTTTCTGACCAAGTTTGAGGAAGATTGGATCAAAATTGTGGCCTCTAATGTATAACAAGAATTTTTTTAAGATTTGACCTACTGACCTACTTTTGATCCAACTACCCATTTTAAAGGTTATCAAGACAAACATTCTGACCAAGTTTGAGGAAGATTGGATCAAAATTGTGGCCTCTAGTGTGTAAACAAGATTTTTCTAAGATTTGACCTACTGACCTACTTTTGATCCAACCTGACCCATTTTCGAAACGGTTCAAGATATTATCAAGACAAACATTCTGACCAAGTTTGAGGAAGATTGGATCAAAATTGTGGCCTCTAGTGTGTAAACAAGATTTTTCTAAGATTTGACCTACTGACCTACTTTTTGATCCAACCTGACCCATTTTAGAAAGGGTTCAAGATATCATCAAGACAAACATTCTGACCAAGTTTGAGGAAGATTGAATCAAAATTGTGGCCTCTAGTGTGTAAACATCAAAATTGTTGACGGACGACGGACAATCAAGTATCCCAAAAGCTCACCCTGAGCTATGCTCAGGTGAGCTAAAAAAAAAAACAGCCTTGCATCCGAGCAACTAGCTATTTTGACATTCACTAATGTGGTCTCTCTCTCTCTCCTATACACAACCTCAGCTTTCAAATATGAAGGCTACTTCATGTATTTCAGATGACCGGATAATGTTCATGCATTTAAATGCAAACTAACATTATATGGAGAAGAGTCAATATAAGTTTCTAGGAAACTTGTTTTCTAATCCAAAAGGGGCTAAATGATGTTAAATCAGCGGCTGTACCACTCCCTCCACATTTTTTTTCTGTAGATTAAAGTATTGAGACATGATAAAAAGTATATGGACAAGAAAATGGAGGTAAAGCAACGAAAACAAAAAGCCATTGTTAGTTATATTTTTATTTTGATTTAAGTTAAACCACAATTTATATGCCAAAAAGCATAATCCACCTGAGTCAGACACGACTTTACCTGCCAATACAACTGGCAGACTCCACCATATACATGATAATGTTGATGATACTGTTAACATCCCCTTGTCTTCTGGTATGAATACTAATATATCAAAATAATGTAGGTAGTTTTTATTTTCTTTCTTGAGACTGGCATATAATCTAATACGAAGGTTTGGTACAAAACTAATTTAACTGCTTTTTTCTATACCAAACCCTCAGTATAGTTAATCAGTGTACTTTGAAATGATGATGTCATAAATAAAATTAATTAACTAAAATATACAAGAAGCATGTCCTGTCATTGTCACTTTTCTCGTCAAGCCATTTTTACAGTGGAGATTTGGGAACTATTATAATAGAAACAAATGTGAGGTTTGAAATACCCCATTACATGACAAAGAATCAGTGAACTAACGCTATCACTACAGAATGTGTATGTCCAAACCATTGCACCTATACATACTTTATGATAGGTATGTCATATTTACCGTCCAACCTCTCCAGTAAAAATATCATTATTCTGTGAGTCAATATAAATGTGCAATTAGAAAAAAGAATGTGTCTCAATTAAAATATAGTCTTTTATGGACAAAATCAAACAGTCATTATGATTAAATATGCTAAAATAATAACTTTATCGAAGACTCCATGGTGACCAATGTCATAAAGTTGTATGTCGCTGTGACCAACACTATAAATATCATCCATGATTTTTACCAAGATCAATAGATGTAAAGATAATGTGATAGTCAATGTCACAGTTCTGTTCACAGAAATGTAAAAAAAAAAGATATACTGAATGTGAAAATGAATTACACATGCCATCTGGCATCAACATTCAGCATTAAATATGGAGGTAAAATCCATTGGTATATTGCATGAGAATGTGAACCAAATCTGTCAAAGGACACAACAATAGATGTGATTTTATCGATGTGAGGGGATGCTTCAGTACTGAACATGAGCATGAGTTAGCATTTCTACATACAAGTAGATTTGGATGAACCGACATACACAATACTTCACAATGTTAACAAAACCTAGTGTGTTAGAAGATAATATACACCCACACAAACTTAAAAACATCAATCATTTCAACATTTAATGCCAATAACTGCATCCACTCTACCGAGGAGTGTGGCCGCCTCCCCATAAAACTGGGATGGCAGGATGATCACTGTAATTATCAACAAAAAAAAAAAAGTTAAACTCTCTTCAGTTTGGAGTACAAATACTTCATACTTACAAAAATAAAATAATAACTTTTATTTTCAGAATCTCATATCTTTCTTAGACTCCAAAAATCTAAACCATAATCTGATATTTTATTTTTTTTTCAAGACTTTAAAGTAATCACAGTTATCATCATACTATTATCAGAAATAAGTTGTCATTCCTTCCACTGCCATCATATCCTACCCACCCTCCTATATCAATATATCTAGTCAAGCTTCAGGCATGTTTATCCTGTTACACCTGGATCCTGCATATGCACTATTTTACTCGATCACTATTATACTCTATGTTAACATATTAATCCTTTTCCATTCAAGTATTTCCCTTCACACAAGGAAAACCAGATCAGTCTGAATCTGAACCTCATCTCCTAAATCTGAGGCATAATAAACAGTATAAAACCTGATCAGCCAACAAGTTGCATGCAGCTGATCTTTTCTTAGAATGTTGCAAAATCTCTCTTAAAAGATGTTACTTTTTAATTTGAAAATACATGTATTTAATAATGGTTATTTCCCTTTCATCATAAGGTTTTATTTATAATATAATTTAGATTTTGATAAAATGATCTAGTTTTCTCAAGTACTGGCATATCATTCTGTGTTGACAAAAAAAACATATTTTTATTAGACAGTCTTAGGAATGACAACTCTTGTTGATTGTTCCAATATGCAATATACAGATATACATGCATGCATACATCAAAATCTATACAAATAAAGACACCCATAAATTAATCAAATGTTATAAAAGTGAGTAATCATAACATATTTAGTGGCCCGTACCTTTAAAATTTGAGTAATAATGATAAAATATTATAGGAAAAACAATGGACATAAGATTTATAAATAAATTTTTGGAATTATGAAATAATGTAAAACCCCTTCAGACTGGCATGCATTGAAATTTTGTTAAAATAACACGTTTTTGTCGATTTAATTGAGGTAGCAATATATTAATGCTGAAAGAAAATTAGATAAACAAACATTCTACATGTCTCATCATTATCATTTCTCTTATGATTTATTTCTTCTAGATAAAATTTGGTAAATTCTTAACAAATTTTTAACTTCAGAAGAAAATGTTCTTTTGAACCATCTGTCAAAGCAGAAAAAAAAATCTAAAGAAAAAAAAAATGTTATAATTCAAACATTAAAGAACAAATAAAAGCAATCCTTAATCAAGGATATACTAAGCAAATAGTAGAAGATATGGATGCTAAAATAATGTGGTAAGATTATTTGTATAGTTATTGCAATACAGAATCTTTAAATTTCTGAATAAATAATGTTAAAAGTGAATATAGTTTAATGGTAATTTTAGTAGTACATTAAAAACAAATCAGCCAAGAAACAATTTCCCTAATATGTTTCCATGCTTACCAGTATAGTCAAATGATACACAGAATACCACTGTTGTATGGGCTATAATCAAAATGCAACTTCAGTATAAGTTTGCACTGCTTAAAATATATTATTTCGGATAGAAAAATATTTCTTCTGATAAAATACTTAAATGCATAGGTATTTGGTCCCTTCATTTCTAAATCAGCCAGGTTAGTAAGAGAGCTAAACATTTTAAATAACAAACAGTATTTATTTCAACAAAATTAAGCAAATCCTAAGATGCTTTCTGAATACAGCCCATAGTAGTTAAAATTCACAATTATTTAAAAATTTTTTTGAACGTCAAGTGATATGTACATTGTATAATGAACCTTTGATTTTCATCCTGCTGTTTAATAATTTGATAAATCAATATATGACCTGATTATGAGCTATATGGTACAATTAAGGTAAGAATGACATACATTGGCATAATATCAATGAAGTGTTATAGGAAATCTATCTATCATACATTTATCATTTCTAATCGTAAACTCTAGCACCAAATTTGGCTATCAATATTGGCGTATACAAAGAAATTTCTTACAGGCAAAGATTTAATCTGAATAAGATTATGATTTATATAATAATCAAATTTTTACAAGAATGATTAAAACTTTATATAAAAAATTACGTAAATTGTAAATGTAATGACGAATGAAAAATTAGACTTCAGGATGAAGTAATTGAAATGTAACTATATAAAGTATATAAACTACTGGTATTCTAAATGCTTCTATGGAATTGAAGTAAGACTTTAGTTTACTTTAGGCTCTCTCTCATATCAGTCAGGAAAATATCAAAATATTGCCCACTGAAAGCAAGGCTCATCACCCTTCTTTTTTTAATATATTAATATATGCCAATAAGCCCTTTTGGCTTTCAGTGGACTTTATAATTGCAGCCCTACTGAGTCACCAGAATAGATCAACTTGAGCATGGGGAGGTGCTCTGATGAGCTAAAAATAGACAAAAAGATTAATTAGGGTCCCTTAAAAAACCAAACCCAAGGCCAATTTTTTTTCATTTCTTAAAACCCGGGAAAATTTAACTTTTTATGATGACAGAAAAAACATGAGTACAGTACCATAGTAATATAATTTGAAATATCAACATAATCTAAAATTGCAAAAACACAACCAATCATAAACCCTTCTTCACCGGTACCTATATATTTATTATAAGTAAGCAACTAATAGATATATATTCTGAAACAAAATATTGCAAAAGTCTTCCTACTTAACTTCCCTTTCAATATACATAACTGGGACTACAAGAAGCCCACAGAAATGATATGCAAATCTCATATTGGTACTGTCATGTCAAATCATGTATAAATCATAGGAGACTCTTTTAAATATTGATCTTAAGAAAAACAGCAACAATGAAATCATTTCAATTTAATTAGTTTTGCAGAAAAGAGATCAGTAAATAAGTAAAGCAACTAGTATTAATCAAATTTGCCATGTACACTGTATTTATGCTTAACACTTGTAATAAGAGACCAAAAATATTCACAACCATTAAAAAGAAATATGAAAATGATAAAATATCCTCAGTCATTACAAAAAATAGAAATCTGTATCATGATATCTGGTACCACTGACAATAACAGTATCATTAACAAGTAACTTAAACATTCAAGTATTAAAGGGGTGTGTCATCACAAATCTAGGAAAAGAAAAGCAAAGGACGGCCTATAGAAATAGAAATTACATATAAGTAAAAATTTTGGAACAAAAAAATCTTGCACATCTTTTCACTTTCCTGAGAACGTTTCATCAAATAACTTGTACCTGCACACTTTGAACTGCTTTTTTTCTTCTTCAAAAATCGACATATACCTTGGAGCTTTATGAAAGCTAACAGAGAAATTGAATTTTTGCAAAACAGAAACAAAAGGGCCATGATGGCCCTGAATTGCTCACCTGATTATAAATGAGCAAAATATGTTGCATTTTTCATACTGACCTACTTTTTGACCCCACATGACCAACCATTTCAACCAAACATTCTGACAAGTTTCATGAAGATTGGGCCAATAATGTGGCCTCTAGAGCATTAACATGGTTTTTTTAAGATTTGACCTTACCTACTTTTGACCAATACAAATTCGAACTTGTCCAAGATTTTATGGAAAAAATAATTTCAGAGATTTGGAAAAATGTGGCCTCTAGAGTGTTAACAAGGTTTTTCTAAGATTTGACCTTGTGACCTACTTTTGGATCCAAAATGTCACAAATTCGAACTTGTCCAAGATTTTATGGAAACAAATATTCTGACCAAATTTCACGCAGATTGGGTAAAAAATGTGGCCTTTCGAACGTTAACAAGGTTTTTCTAAGATTTGACCTCATGACCTACTTTTTGACTCCAAATGACCCATTTTCCAACTTGTTCATGATTTTATGGAGACAAATTCTGACAGTTTCATGAAGATTGGGCCAAAAATGTGGCCTCTAGAGTGTTAACAAGGTTTTTCTAAGATTTGACCTTGTGACCTACTTTTGGATCCAAAATGTCACAAATTCCAACTTGTCCAAGATTTTATGGAGACAAATATTCTGATCAAGTTTCATGAAGATTGGGCCAAAAATGTGGCCTTTAGAGCATTAACAAGGTTTTTATGAGATTTGAACTCATGACCTACTTTTTGACCCCAAATGACCCATTTTCCAACTTGTTCATGATTTTATGGAGACAAGCATTCTGACCAGGTTTCATGAAGATTGGGCTAAAAATATGGTTTCTAGAGTGTTAACAAGCCAAATTGTTGACGATGCACTTCGCACAACAGACAGACAACAGACAAAGGGCGATCACAAAAGCTCCCCTTGAGCACAAAGTGCTCAGGTGAGCTAGAAAGGAATTCATAAATTATGCTAAAAATAAAACAAGAAAGTTAAGCTTACTTCAGTATCAAGCAATATAATAAATAAAATAAAAATATCATTTTCACTATCCTTTCTTTCAAAATTTACCATGAATATCCAGATGTTTTATTTGTTGATTTGTGCAAGTGTTTATCTGAGTTTGAATAAACAATTTTGATGCTCAATTTGCATCTGAAATAAACTGGTCTGAACCTTAATCTTCATCAGAAATAAACCAGTCTGAACCTCCATCTATATCTGAAATAAACCAGTCTGAACCTTAATCTACATCTGAAATAAACCAGTCTGAACCTCAATCTACATCTGAAATAAACCAGTCTGAACCTTAATCTACATCTGAAATAAACCAGTCTGAACCTCAATCTACATCTGAAATAAACCAGTCTGAACCTCAATCTACATCTGAAATAAACCAGTCTGAACCTCTATCTATATCTGAAATAAATCAGTCTGAACCCCAATGTACATCAGAAATAAACCAGTCTGAACCTCAATCTGCATCTGAAACCTCACTCTACATCTGAAATAAACAAGTCTTGACCTCAATTTACATCTGAAAAACAGTAATAAGATATCAAGAGGTTACATATCCGTTATCTTGTCATTTTAGAACCCTAAAAACAATTTACAGGCATTCCAAAATGTAATGAAGCACTAATGACAAACTGCACTGTCACTGCTGTAACATTAAATATATTAAAAAGCACTAACTGTGATGAGAATTATGATGGAAGATGACCAGAATACCTACACAAATACAATTTACTTGTGTAAGATTAATTGAATAGTACTAGCAGGTGATGTTAATAATACTCTAATGGTGTACACCCATTAAAAATTAACTCAACAATTAATGTGTCCCTATATACAGTCATAACCTACCCGGTATACAGACAATGAGTTCTTGGATATGAAGATAAAATGACATGTTAAAATACAGTAAAAATTATACCCAGTATCAAACTGATGGTATAGCAGCAAATACATCAAAACAAATATATATCTTGAAACAATGTTTTAAATATGTTATTGTTCAAATGTTAGGACAAAGTTTTGAAAAGGATAAAATAGGACATAAGGTAAAACTTTACTGATAAAATACTTTGATTGTATCACCACTGGCTATATGCAAATGTATGTGAAAAGTGATTCCTATCACCATGCTTAACCCTGTACTGTTCTATTACATCATATTGGGGATATGTATACCACAAAAAAAGCAAGATATGAGTTGTGAATCTGAACAGATTTTACAGAGATGTCCCCTAAATTTCAAAGCTAGCAAAAAGGATACTACCTGATCAGTGAGTAACTCCCAACTAGAATCTGCCTTTCAGGCATTCCTTAAAACTATTTCGCAGTAAAGGGTTAACATTGGTTGAATGCTGAATACATTGGAAAGGAAATAAATCAGAGCTCACAGAGCTCAGTTGAATCAAAGACGGCAAAACTAGCTAGATACATATTACTGAACAGGTGAATACAGTAAAATTATTCCAATCTAAAAAAATTAAAAGTTTTATTTGAAAAAGTGAAAAACATGCTATCAAAATGAAATGGAAAATAGGTCTGTTCATGAAATAAACAAAACAAACAAGAGCCACCATCTTCAAAGACAGGATCAAGAGAAGAAATAATATTAATACATGGGCATATTCAATGCCACAGATTGTGTTATATAGAGTGTTTATGATTGAATGTATTCCTCTTCACAATTAAATCATGCATCTGCTAGTTCTGCCTTCTTTCCATATGATCACAACTGCACATGTCTCATACAACCCAATATCAATCTTATGTCAATCTTATAAATATACTTAATACTTAATTATAACCCTTTACTTCATATAAGACTCAATTTGACATACAGGCAAACAGTACAGACCCAGATCCTATAAGAGCTGTCTGATCTGGGTCTCCTCTATTTATTTATACAATATTGTAGCTCAGTTTTTACACAGTCATCTGTAGCAAAGAAAAATCCATTCTTTCAAAAACCATTTGAAGATCTTTCAATTAGTATTTATTAAATCATATTTTTTACATGATTTTGAATATTCATGAGGAAAAGGGTTAAAACTGGTCCTGATATGAAATATATTTATTTAATCCAGGAATAAATTTTAGCTTATACATTTTTCTTTTTTTGTAATCCAGGAGGATATATGACAATCATGTGCTCTAGGTTTTCAAGAAAAAATAAAAAAACAGAAAATATATTCAAAATAATAAATAAATAACTCAATGACGCCATTTTTTGCAATAATCCTTAGGATATATTTGATATCAATAAAAACAATTCAAATAAGAAAAATAAAATATTAAAATGAAGTTTTTCAAGTTTTTTGGGAGTAAATTACTGGTAAGAAACTTAAACTTAGAGTTACCCAAGTCATATACATAAGATTCCTCAACACATTTTGTTTTATTCCCCCTGGAATAAATCATATCTTAAAAAGAAACAATATATGAAACAGCTAAGTTACTGACATAATGCTTATAAAATTTGCCCTTTTCCTGCCTTTTTCCCCTTCTAATCAAATAACAATTCCAAAAATACCACAGTAAGCATATTCAGCATTATAAAAATGTTCAAATAAAGAAAAGAAGTTTCAATTAAGTTACAAAATATAAATCTTTGAATTGTGGTATCTAAATTTAATACAGTTTCAGCTATTTCTGTGTTTCCCTATATGACAATGATTACAATGTACAGCGGTAACTCTGGGTCATTCCTCAGGCCAGTTGAACGACTGTCCTATCATCTTGTACAGCTTCAGGTTGTGTGGAGCAAAGTATCGCCGCAGTTTCCTTATGACACTCTCGTCCACATCTGGATGCTGCCTCCCTTTGCTCTCAGCCAAACATTTCTGCAGAGTGTCCGTCTTAACACAGTAAAATCCCTTTGTTTTGTTGAAATAGAAATTAGAGTCTTTAATTTTGTGTTCCAGACCAAGGAAATCTTCCACGCCTCTCATGACGTGGTAAGGATGATAGACCAACTCCCTGCTGTCAATGATGTGAATCTGATCCAATGTGAAGAACTCAAGCCATCGTGCCAGGTGTCTGTGATACACAGATCGACTGATTGCCTTGTAACTTTTATTGATTTTTCCATGTTTATCTAAAGCATGTTGTTCAAAAGTTCCAAAAGGTTTGTTCTTTGACTGCATATTGACAGAAATCTGTAGGTAATCTGATATGGATCTTTCCACTGGGTCACGTAACAGAAGAAGCATTCTGACAGTTTTATTCATTCTGTACACTCTCTCAGGCACTTCAGCTGAGGTGAAGTAAGCAGGGGTTTTCTCAACTGTTATTTGCCCCTCATAAGTAGGAGGCATTTTTTTCCTGTATGCCTCTAGTGACTGAGAGTAGAAATAATCATCTTCAAAAAAATGCATCTCCTCACCTTTGGCAACCACATCTGGATGGATATTCAGATAGGTGAGCAGCGCACGTGTACCAGCCTTTCGAGCGCCTATCACCAAACACTGAGGGAGTCTTCGTTTCATATGTGCAAATGATATGCGAGGCTTTCCGGTTTTCTTTGGTATTGTACTAGGATCTTCATTGTTTGTGAGGTTACAAAATGCTGCAGCCTGGCTGAACAACCCGGCTTTCAGGCAAGAAAATGCTATCAATATAATGGAAACTACCAGAATGGTCACCAGTGCAAGCACCTTGAATCGGGAGACTTTGTTACACAAAAACTTATTCTGCTTCGTCTGAGTGGGTGCCACCTCTGTCTGGTCACTCTGTGACAATACTGTATACTTGAACCCCTTCATCTTATTGTCCTATTGGCATGCAACTCTGCTAACAGACTTCACACATCTTGTTATACCTGTAATAACAAATAAAAGAGACTAAAAACAGTTACCTTTGATATGATTTAAACTAGGGCATGATTTAAAACTGGGATAGTGTCTTTCTTTTTAGTAACATTGCAGTGATTGCTTCTGTTACGTATAACAAATATGTTGAGAGCAAAAATCCTTACAATTCCTGAACATGTTGCAGAGCATAAAAAGTCATATGAAAAGTGTTCAAGAACTGACAACATGCTTTGATGTTATATTATTTTAATTGCTAGAAACACATTTTTTGTTGATAAATGAGACTTTTGCAATTTACTACTACAAATGTTTCACATCCATTATGCAAGCAATAAATATGACATTCAGAACATGGTCAGGTTTTATGTGTAAATAAAGAAGTTACATGTATATACTATAACAATCGAAATTGTTAACACAGTCTTTAAGAGAGAGAGAGAAGAGGGAGGGAGGGGTGGGGTTTCAGTCACTACAAACCCTAGTGGGGACGTCCCATTTCATCTACAAATCAAAATCCCATTTTGTCTACAAAACAAATTTGTTTACAAACCATACACATGCCATGAAATACTTATAACTGATCATAAGTTCAAGAAATAGGAAGAAATATTTGAATAAACAAAAGATGAAATAATATTATTTGATACATACTGATAATCAATTTTCCACCTTTTTTTTCATCTTTGATTAAATTAAAGGTGAAAAATAGCACAGGTCTCTGGAATATCATATAAATATGAATTTAATCATGCAAATATTTTATATCAAAATAAAATCAATAATAATACTAGAACCGCAAGCGGTATCTTGGTTTTCGCTTTTAACCTAATCAACTTGAACACTTTATTTCAACTCAGCCACAATTTTTAATATGAAACAGAACGCAAAGGTTTTTTGAAGACCTACTCTCATTTGCACAGTTTTTTTTTTTTTTTTTTTTTTTTTTTTTTAATGTTAGAACATTCAAACTCCTCTAGCGCAAATATTTCCCCATACCCTATCATCACATCACATCACATCACATTCTGTGGTGCTGTCAACAAGGAACAAAATGCTGAAAACCGCATTTCAATTAGACTTTAACGTTTTGAGTTATAGGCAAAAGAGTGATTTTAAGCAAAGCGCCCTCTAGCGGCAAAATGTGAAAAAAAAATGATAAAAAAATTTACAACTAGGTACCTAGAAATGCAGCAAATAGTTCAAACAAGTATATAAGTCGCACTAATCGAACATTCTTTTTCTTATATATCACAATTTTAAGCATAATTTAAACTGAATAACAATTATTCCAAAAAAGGATCAAACTTTGGATTGCCATAAAATGAAAAGATCAAGTCCAATCTTCAAAAACTAAACATTACACGAAAGAACTATTTAGAACTAAAACTTTTGTTCATATACTCTCAATGAAATATTTTTAGATTTGGAGTACTTTGGGGCCGAATAAAAACACAATTATCATAATATGACCTTGACCTTTTCAATGTTTTTTTAACTTTTGAATTGTGAGGCCCTTTCAAACATAACAATACATAACTTGTGAAAATTTTATGAAGAATGAACAGAATAAAGTCAGGAGCGCGAAAAACATGTTTTTGAAATTTTAATTTTTCCTAAAATTTAGTGAAGTTTGACCTTTTTCTAGAGGACAAACCATGCATTTCTTAAATTCGCCACCCCATATATTTTGTGCGTATATGTCTTGCAAATCATTTGCAGCAAACAGAATTCTTCTATCTGATTTCTAACAAAAATGGATAGGTTTTTCGTAGACCTACCCTCATTTGCATTTTTTTTACGAGATTCGAACTTTCAACCTTCCGTTACTAGCTCAAAAAGTTTCAGCCAATCATACCTAGAAACTATCATATTTTATTAGGCTATCAACAAGGAACATAATTCAATTAACCGCATTTGGATCAGGCTTCAACTTTTTGAGTTATACGCAAAAGAATGATTTCAAGAAAAGCGCCCCCTAGCGGCAAAATGAGAAAGAAAATTGATTAAAATTTTGCTGTTTGGTACCAAGCAAAGGAATAAATAGTTCAATCAAGTATACTAGTCGCACAAGTCAAACTTTTTATTCTTGTGTATCAGAATTTGAAGCATAAAACCTGATTTACAATTATTCCAAAAAAGGATCAAACTTTGGACTGCTGTATAATGACCAAATCAAGTCCGATCTTCAAAAACTAAACATCACTGGAAAGAGCTCTTTAAGAACTAAAACTTTTTTATATATTAAAATTTTTGTTTGGCCGAAAAAAAAATTTCTTTTGATTTTTTTATTGTGAGGCCCTTTCAAACATAACAATACATATTGTGTGAAAATATCATGAAGAATGAACAGAAAATAAAGTCAGGAGCGACAAAAACATGTTTTTGAAATTTTAATTTTTCCTAAAATTTAGTGAAGTTTGACCTTTTCTAGAGGACAAACCACGCATTTCCTAAATTCGCCACCCCATATATTTTGTGCGTATATGTCTTGCAAATCGTATGCAGCAAACAGAATTCTTCTATCTGATCTCTAACAAAAGTGAGAAGGTTTTTCGTAGACCTACCCTCATTATTTCACTTTTTTCCAAGGTTCAAACATTCAACCTCTCCTAGAACAATTTTTTTCCCGTACTCGATGATGAGATTTCCTTCATATTTGATTGGGCTGTCAACAAGGAACATTATGTAAAAAACCGCATCTAAATCAGGTTTCAAATTTTTGAGTTATTAGCAAAACAGTGATTACATGCATTGCGCCCCCTAGTGGCTAAATCAGAAACAAAAGTGAAAAGTTTGACCATTTAGGCACATGTAAAAGGTCAATTACAAAAAAAAAAAAAAAAAAAAAAAAAAAAAATCAACAGAAGAAGAACAATAGGTTTTCGCCCTGCAGAGGCGAAAACCTAATAAGGTCAATTACATGCATACCATTACAAGGTATAAAAAAGCCCAATACATATCCGACCCTATTTAATTAGTGTCATATCCTATGGCATTTCATGTGGTAGACGAACTGAGAATCTGTCTGGAAAGGTGTGAAATAACCTGTAGACAAAATCATGGGATTTTTTTCATCTACAAATCAAAATTTAAATGGTAGTAGACGAAATAGGTGTAGACGAAATAGGACGTGACCTCACCAGTGAGCACTGATACATGACTTTTAAATCTGATAAATACAATGGCTTAGTTGACTGTTCAGTCTTTTCAGTTTAGTGAATATTTAGCTGTAAATAACAAGAGAATGACTTAATTTTACCTGCACAAGGTGGAAGGTAACACAGAATAAAACATACAATGACAATTCCCTCTAGACTAATTAGACAGTCAAAAACATCTTTGCTTTAGATATGAACACCTCATAACTGCTGAACCTCTTTAAAATATCTGAATTCAGATACAGTATTTTGGTATACTATATCAGTATGGATTGACTTTCTTTATTTCCTATGTGTTGCAGCACATCAAGGCTATTTGGTGGTAACATTCTGATTAATTCTATGAAACTGTTTGTTCGCCTTATTGCGAACATACATGCAATTTTCATATATACCCATCAATGAAAAATACTCACCCAAAATAACGGTTCCAGAGGAATCAAATTGATAGTTTTAAAAGATACAACTTGTGAGCATTAATCAGGTGGAATAAAATTTAGTTTGATGTATGGAACTGGTCAACCAGTTTAAATTGTGCCATCTTTAAGCTTTGCCTTTCACGACTGTTTTTAATCCAGTCTAAATAATTTGAGGGGATGAAAATTTCAGTCCATGAAGTGCTCATTAGACAATTTAGCTATCATGTTTAAACATGTTAAAATGCGGTTTCTCCTTAATTTTAGCATTTCTTATCCTACAAACACCTTTCAATTTTTTACTTTGCTGAAAGGTTCCCAAGGATATTCAGAACTTTTCCAGTGCTATTAGAGTGCTTTTCTTGTCAAAGTTTTTCAAAATGGCATCCAATAATGAGCCCAATGTGGAGGAATATGAATTTATTTAAAATAAATATTTGGGCAGTGTTTAAAGTTAAACAAAGAAAAAGAATGTTCTAGTACCTATACACCAATACCTATTAGTAATACATGTAGTACTTATTAACCCTTTCCCTCATATAGACTCATTTTGACGCACTCAATAGGTACCACATAAAACCTGATCTGCAGAAAACCACAGTTAAACCTTACCAAATTTAATTGTAAAATCCTCATTTCCAGACCACTGAGGAGCAGCGAACAGCATAAAACCTGATCAGCCTGCGAGTTACTCGCAGGCTGATCTGGTTTTATGCTGTTCGCATAGGTCTTTTCATGGTTTCCTCTATGAGGGAAAGGGTTAACATGTATCGCAATACAGAGGCTGTTGTATTGCAATATTTGAAAATATGATTTTGGAAGACGGTATTCAGCCCTGTTAAGGTGGAATCAAAGCTTTGAAATGACATCGTTTTCCATGTCAAAACTGACATTTTTGTGAGATTTAGGGTGTGCACAAACAAATTTGGATGACTTTGCATCTGTAGATGGGTTTAGATAGACATACCCACAAATATTTAAAGTCAATAACCATCTGTGAACAAGCTACTTAAAATCCTAGCATTTCATTCTGATTTTTTTTCTGGATGGTATTCAGTACTATATATTATATACTGTTATTAAATCATGAGTATATAATTAATATGACCAATTAAAATGGGTTTTAACCTCTGTTGGCGCATGTGCAAATTGGTAAAGCAGTTGAATGTAATGCTGTGTTTGAAATAATTTTCAGTAAGCGATAATTTTTATGTGACTGTTTGGGGGTATCAAATGGTATGTGTTTTGTGTTTGTTTTAAATAGTTTTGTGTGCGATTGATAATGTTTAATATGTTATTAGTCAGTAGATGTTTGTATCTTAATGATGTTTATTATACATGTAGTCCATGACCTACTTATCGCTTCACTTGTGGTCATACTAAAATGCTGATGATATAGAACATATAGTAAACTGCTGACCATATATAATTGGAAGACGCTTATGCTATGTACCATTATATAGTCTTATAGAAGGAAACTTTGCACAGTTGTTTAGCCAAGATATATACGCATTTTTAGCAATAATTAAAATTTGGAAACTCTATTGAGTTATCTAATATTTTTCATGCAATTAAAAGCAAGAAGGTAAATGAAAACATAAGAATTTTTGCATTATTTTTGTTTTCAATATACATAGTATCTGGTTAGATATAAAATAAATGATCTAGTAAATATATGCAAATGCTTGACATACTTGAATTGGTCAGAAGGTAAAAATAATTAAGTAAACTGACTCTATGTCCAACTGGTCAGCAGTTTCCTAGTTGTTTGAGATACCGGTACATAGGAAACTGCTAGCCATACACACTAACTCTTGTCGGTCTGGTCAACTGACATTATGTCTACTGTATTGTGCTTGTAATATATAATACATGTTTTGTGTGTAAACAGTATTGCATATGATGAAGTTTGGTGTACCATGTAAAAGATTGAAGATTAATTTCAAGCTTTTATTTTTTATGTTGCCACTTTAAATCCAATCCTTTCATATTTCAATTTAAGTATATTATTGTTCACCGTTATTATTTTTATTATTATTCTTTCTGTGAAGTTCAGATGTTTCTATCAAATTATCTTACAACTTATTAGCCCAGTTATTTTAGTCTAGTCCTCATCTTTTAACAATTTCTCTTAATATATATAATATATGTGTGTGTGTGTTTAAATTATAGTATACCTTTAGTATACGAAATTTACTGTCTAAAGAGGACTCAGGTATTTTTATCATGTGCCAAAGATATTGGGTTTTTTTTCCATATTTAAGATGAATAATATTGTTTTTCAAATATTATAGGTACTTTTATGATTTTATCAAATTCATTGCTCTAATCTACATAATCTAGTCTGCTATTTACTAATTTATATTATCATCAATAATTTTTCTTGATAAAGTACCTGATTCAATATTTATAATTTATTTTTAAAACGATCACAATTTATCATTTAGAGTATTTATAAATTATTTTCATAACTTATCATATAGAGATATTAGCTACATTTATATTTCATTGTCTATTTCATCCTTGAAGAAATATTTGACATGTGATAATAATATCAACTATGTCAGGTATAACTATAATTAAAGGACCACAGTGGAAATAAGAGTTTTTAGTAACTCCTTTCTGTGTCATCCTTAACCCTTTCCCTCATATAGACTCATTTTGACGCACTCAGTAGGTACCACATAAAGCCTGATCTACAGAAAGCCAGACTCCAACCTTACCAAATTTAATTGTAAAATCCTCATTACCAGACCACTGAGGAGCAGCGAACAGCATAAAACCTGATCAGCCTGCGAGTTACTCGCAGGCTGATCTGGTTTTATGCTGTTCGCATAGGTCTTTTCATGGTATCCTCTATGAGGGAGTGGGTTAACATATATTGTTTGTTGATATGGCTTTATTTATGCATACACTTGTTAATAGTTATTGTACGTTGCAATATGTTTATGCTATACAATTGTAAATTATTATGTTGAATAAAAGCTATCTATCCACAGTATATTAGTGAAATGTGAAAAGTCAAGCTGTTGTTTTGATACACTTAATTACCTATAAATAACCTCATTTGCACATTTGTTCAACAATTATCTCAATCGGGAAGAGAGCCGTTCAAGGGTCCTGAGTTCTATTCCAGCTAGGACTTTTTTTTTTTCAATTCTTATTTTTATTATCAAATCTTGTTTCAATTTCTTTATCAAAAGAAATAGTAAAATAATAATAAACAAAAAATAACATACAAAAGAATGGAAGTATTTATAAGATTGTTTTAAACATGACTCAATGCAGTTATAAAAGTATTTAAAATATTGTTCGAAATTCTTGGGCTATATATTAACAGTATGTTTTATAAACCAGTTTTTATACATCTGTTATTTTGTGTTTGTTAATTTGTATTTTTCTTCCTAAGTTGATTTAAATCATAGACCAATTAACCCTTTCCCTCATACAGGACACCATGAAAAGACCTATGCGAACAGCATAAAACCAGATCAGCCTGCGAGTAACTCGCAGGCTGATCAGGTTTTATGCTGTTCGCTGCTCCTCAGTGGTCTGGAAATGAGGATTTTGTAATTAAATTTGGTAAGGTTTAACTGTGGTTTTCTGCAGATCAGGCTTTATGTGGTACCTATTGAGGGCGTCAAAATGAGTATATATGTGGGAAAGGGTTAAACAGGTTATAAGGTCAAAACGGTAGAAGAGAGAAAGAGACGGGGTCAATATGTTTAATTATCGGTCCATTAAAAAAACGAAACGCTATCAGTAATCACAGAAACACACTTACTATAATATGTATTCAATGTAAACAAATGAATAACTGAGTCCATATATGTATTTATTTTCTATGGATCCCTTCTTGTAAGCCGTCCATTAAAACATTCTGCTTTAATCTTTTTTTGCTCATATTCATTTGAAATATATCAAGTAACTTAAGCATATACTTAACAAATTGGCACAATAGCATAATTAATAGTCTATGAATATTTTAGGCAGATGTTTACCGCTTGTTGTTTACAACTCACATGAATGTTTAGTCGAAAATAAAATGAATAAACTAAAGGTGATAATTATATATGATGCATTATCTAAGACACAATGTTAGTCACAATATGAAAGCGAATTTAAACAATAAATACAAACCAATAGCAATGTTTTCGTAAAACATTTGTATTTGTTTTCATTTTATTTTAGATAACGGCCATTATGGCCTTGACATAAGATTCGCTTGATTGAAAGTAACGAATACGATTCTATGGATTCTGTCTATGCTGAATTGAATTTGCCATCGATTTAACTTATCTATGTACAAAATAAACATGAATATTTATATTCTATAAAAGAAAAAGAAAACACCTCCCAAATTACAAATGTTTTATGATAATATGCATAGGTTCTGCTTTGGAATCATCACACTGCCAAATATATCATATAATCGAATCAAGTAGCACCATTCCTCGGCTAGTTCCGTTGCCAATTCGAAAATTTCCGGAAACTACAGTAGTAATTGTTGTTGTTTATCAAAGCGCTGAAGGCATTAAGAGTTCTGTCGGCGGGGTTTATGAAGTATATTTCGAAATACTTTCAAATATCATAGATATGAAAAATATAATAATAATAATAATATTTTTATTGAATAGCATTTATAAGGATTTTAGATGAAATGGAATTTGATTTGTAATCGGAGGACTTTATGAAATTTATGACTGAAGATGAAATGGGTATTTGGTTTGAAGACGAAATGGGACGTCCCCCTCATGAAATGGCTATATAAGTGAGACTGACAAAGCAATCAGATACTGTACTATGTTTATATATCTGTGAACTGTTCGATTCACTCAAGTAAATCAAGCTGTCGTTGCACGAATTGGTAGGGATGTCTTCGATACCATTGAAGGTATAATAGTACAAACCAGCTTTGATTGAGAGAGAGAGAGAGATAGATAGAGAGAGAGAGAGAGAGAGCTGGGGGCGGGGGTAACAAAATAAAGTAAAAGAGCAAAAAAAAATATACAGAGAATATTGTTACTTTTTTGAGTTGATATGGAATATGATATATGTCTTCCAGAAATGATACAATTATAATATTTTCACATCATCTGTGAAATTCTTATTACATGTATTGAGATATACATGCTGTTATATATACTTTTCTTAGATCGACCTCATCCTTCTCCAGTTATGAAAACCTGTATATGTATGTATGCTCTTTAGTTCATTATAGATGTCCGCATTTTAGTGCCAACGACAAGAAGTCCAAGTCCAACCTCTTACCGAAGTTCAAGCCTTATCTTTCTTTTTTTTCAGTTTTAAAATATCAAATGTACACACTTATGTTATCTCCTGTTTTAAAAAAAGAATTAAGACAGTTATCACTAGATTATACAATTTTACAGGATATTGCAATACATGTACATGTAGAAAAATGAATGAACTCGATATGCACTTCGAGAAATTCCATTGCAGTAGCTTGTGCAATAAGAGACTACAAATTAATGTATGCTGCAAGTGTGTTTTATATATGTTGATCTTTGAAAGTTTCGGTGATGAAAACATATGGTACATGCTTAAGTAGCTTTTAAATTATTTTTTTTTAAATTTGATTAAGTTACAAGTCTATGTTTTGGAGAGGTATCCTGTACTTGTGTCAGGTGAGACATTCATATGCACAAATTAATTTCAAATGAAAGCACGTATTAAAAAAAAAGTGGGGGAAAATGGTCCAGTATTTTGGAGCATTCCCAAATTAAGAAATATTCAAGTACATGCATGGCTATGTTGACATAAATTGAAATTAAAAAAGAATTAACAATAAATATTTAGAAACGAAATGCTATTAGTTTTACTAGGGAACCAAGAAAGATGAAATTCGTCCATTAAATACCGAACAAATATTTGAATTGCGATAAATGTTTTTATTGTCGAATCGAATGTATTTCCATCTATTTTGGTGATATCATCTGTGGCATGATTCCTCCCCGAGTTGCCTGGTATATGATCTTGACAATGGATCAGCCAGTCCTGGTAAATTACGCCTGTAATTACGCTCTAGCTTCCAGCAAAGGAGCAAGTATCAATTTAGCAACTTACGTTGCGTAATCATTGCTGATCGAACTACAATTAAGTGTGGACACTGCACAATATTTAAAACACTTCCAACAGTCCGTCAAATCTGTTGCACCCAAATATCTTCAGAATACTGAATTACTTTTTATATCAGTGTCTGCAGCCCTTCAGTCTTCAGCAGTTTTTATAGGCGGCTGAGACTATCTCCGCAATGCAATGGCGGAGCAAAACCCCACAGGACATTCTTCACGAGAACCACAAAAGCGGATATAATTGGCTTGTGCTTCTTCCAGTCCCCACCCTCAGCTGGCAGCCAACTGATGTTTAATGGGCACACATAAATGATCTATTGACTGGACGCTGTGTGTTTTGGTTAAGCCAAAAAAAGAAACAAAAAGTTCCGTTCCTGGTCTCCAGCAAATAAAAAAGAGGTCGGTAGGTTGGGATTTTATTTATTTATTTATTTATTTCTAACTTTACATGAAACGAAAGGTAAAAAAAGGGAACTAGGGGGCCTCCGTGGCCGAGAGGGTAAAGTCGCTGACTTTAACACATACTAAGCCCCTCACCGCGTGAGTTCGAATCCCGGCAGGGTCATTCGGATTTTCATGCGAGGAAGCCTTCCAGCTGGCTTGCGGTAGGTCGGTGGTTCTACCCGGAGGAAGCCTTCCAGCTGGCTTGCGGTAGGTCGGTGGTTCTACCCGGATGCCTCCGTGCATTCGGGGTCTTCCTCCACCTGTAATTAGCTGGACATCGCTAAATGACTGAAATACTGTCAAAGCGACGGTAAACTCAAATAGTCAAGTCAAGTCTAGATAAATTAAATAAGACTTGATATTACAAAAAAAAAATTCCCAACTCGCAAGCTAGCCATGCATAGCGCTATAAAAAAGAATGAAGGTAACACCATATGAAACATGGAAGTCCCCTACCGGTGTTTACACAGTAGGGGACTATAGGTTTGCCCTCCGCCTGTCTGTCCGTCCGTCCGAATGTCCGGAAATCTGGATCCCGCGATAATATCATGAAACTTGGTATATGAATAGATGGCAGTATGGAGATTCTGCACGTCACTTTTTTTTTTCTCGGACAAAAATCTGGTTGCTATGGTAAAGAAAAATTATGCACCTCACCGGTAGGAGACTCATGTGTTGCCTGCAACACCAGTTACCTGTTTTATTAGTAATTTATACAATGTAGTGCCGAAAATGGTTCGAAGACAATTTATTACACAGCAATTATACAGTAACATGACTTTGCACACATATACGTTAAGGTAAAAACAACAACAACAAAAAACAACAAAAAAACACAATATATTACCATTTCGCTCATAGTCTTCAGGTTTTAAGAACGGCAATCAATTGTCATTACTTTACAAATTTTATAAACATATATTCTTGCACTTCTTATTTGGTAGTTAACAGAAATCATTTAGTACTATACACTTCTCAAAGAAATGAGTCAAGGCTACATGTATGCTTGAACTTCTCATTTGCAATGTATCATTCGGTATCTTGCATCTGGGTCTTAAATTCTGGCATATTATTAGTCTTTAACTACGAAGAATTTAGCATTACACACTTGACATTTAAAACCGTCTAACAGAAATGCAATTAGGCATCATTGAAAAGTATACATACACACAAGCACATGTCATTTTGCATAAAGCATTCGGAAGTAAGCATGTTGTAATATTTACATAAATAATCTTCCATAGAAAGCAATGTATCGTTTGTTTTGTTGGGTTTAACGTCCCACCGACAGTATTTTAGCCATTTGGAGACTATGTATATAGTCTTATAGTACTGCCAAACTGCAACATCACGTAATAGACACGTGACAGGTTACCATATCCTGACACAGGGCCAACCAATTTTTTTCATATTCTTTGCTTTCCTTCATTTTCATGTTCTCCATCATGGAATTAAAATAGTGAACTAAATTAGACATTGCAGTCATTGATAAACCTCGAGCGGGTTCCTGTGTTTTGTTTTGCTGAAGATACAGCATCAGAAGAGACATTGGTTTGATACAAGGGAATCTGCGTGCGATACTCTAGCTCTTTTGCGAAAAGTCCCCTTGGTTCTTTTACGTGCCCGGTGTACGTACGTATAGCACCGATATACGGAAGAAAAGTTACTGCAGTGGGTAGAACCAGTGCTGAGTACCCCGAGTTCTCATAGCAACCCCATATTGCCGAGTGTAAGACTAATGTGCATCTGGTACCATTTTTATACGTCTTTGGTTTGACTCGGTCACTAGATGAAGGTACCCCGGTTGGGATTCGAACTCTGGGCCTCCCGAACGCAAAGCGGACTCTGAGCTATTGCGTTTTATTGATGTTTGGTAAATATGAAAATTAATTAAACCAAGGAAAACGTTTTAGTGAGTGAACAAGAAAATCTGTGCATGGGTTATTTTCCATGCTTATATCTAAATTAATGATTAAATTAAATTAGATTATTTTTCTAATTCAGTTTGATTCTAAATCAAATATTTATTGCAATTGTGAATTCACATAAAATTATTTTTCATACTTATATGCATTAAATTAATACTCAGTCGTATCACAATAACTTTTCTTTCGAAATTTGACCTGATGCTGGTGCGCTAGTACGATTCGCCCTGGTACGCATGTGCAATGGTACGCTTCGTCGTATATGCTGGAGTGATCTCTCTTCATTAAGAATGGGCCCTAGTAAAATGTACATGTTCATTTTGGTTTCCAGCTTCGATTATGTTAAGTGATTAATGCTTACTGCCTAGTGCTATGTGTCAACTTGTTTTCGACAAGTGCTATTATACTTGCATATCGATTTAGTTATTTTTTAATTAGATATAAAGCGCCGAGGAAAGCATATGTATTAATTTCATTATTATTATTATTATTATTTAGAAATAAATACATTACAATAGTGAACAAATAGCATTTACTCGAGAGAAACCGACTGTGAGCGGTACCGAGAATCACGGTAACGCTTGGTTTAGAACTTTAATATGAAATAAAGAACTAAAGAAAATAAGAATCGAACAATTGAGAATCAAGTAAATGATGATGAAAATACGAAACATGATGATTAGGAGAAGAATATGCATTTGAATTGTTATTCTCCGCTCACAGTTACAATGTGGGCGGGGCCTAATGAAAGGGGGGTGACTACGACTATTTAACCATAGACATAGGGTCAGACGAACTTAAGGACGTTTCAGCGGGTTACGGCTGATTTTGATTTTGGTAAAAAATTTTTAATTTTCATTTAATTAAAAAAACCCAAATTAAAAAAAAAAGACACATTTTAGTTTTTTATGCAAATTTGGCTAAAATTCCAAATAAAAAAAAATTAGTTAAAAAAAAATCTGGTGAGGTATGTAGTTTTTTACATTTTCATAAAGCATTTATATCAGAAAATTGACTCTGAAAAAATAAAGAAAATCTGTCCGTTGAATGTTGTTGTTCTTTTAGAAAAATATATATAAAAATTCACAGTTTTGGGATAGTTTTTGTATACATTTTGGTCCGGGCGCAAATGAGATTTTATGCACGGTATGTATTTTCAATGCAAATTTGACAGTATTTTTATCTGTAACTTATATAATACGTTATAAGTTACAAATGGTGATAAAAATATTTCAAAAATATCATATTAATATGCTGTTACAGTATTTAGAAACTAAATCTTTCTTATTTTTTTATTTTTAATGTCATGTTTTTCAACAAATGTTAGCAAATAGTGATGCTCTACCATAAGCTTAATCTCTAAAACAAGCATGGTGACCCCCTATTTTTATTCCATATATATGTTAGTTAAAGTCTAAAGTACTTATATGCAAATTTTAAAAAAAATCTGTCCGTTAGAAGAAAAAAAACACGCTTAAACGCCTTTAAATGAATTTGTTTTAATATTATGAATGAACTGCCACTGGAGAGTACTAGTATAAAATATGACAGCGAAGAGTACAATAAAACATGATTATGAGGAGGACAATAAAATATGACTCTGGAGAGAACATATTTAATCTGACTCTGGGGAGTACTATAAAATATGACTCTGGGGAGAACAGACTCTGGGGAGTACCAGAAAATCTGGCCTTGAGGAGTACCAGAAATCTGACGCTGGTGAGTCCCAGAAAATCTGACCCCTTGGGAGTACCATAAAATCTGACTCTGGAGAGAACCATATTACTACCTGGTGCCATATAACCTGACTGAGAACACACATACACTGGAGTGGTACCGTATTACCGGACAGTGGTGCCATATAACCGGACTGAGAACACACATACACTGGAGTGGTACCGTATTACCGGACAGTGGTGCCATATAACCGGACTGAGAACACACATACACTGGAGTGGTACCGTATTACCGGACAGTGGTGCCATATAACCGGACTGAGAACACACATACACTGGAGTGGAACCGTATTACCGGACAGTGGTATCATATAACCGGACTCAGAACACACATACACTGGAGTGGTACCGTATTACCGGACAGTGGTGCCATATAACCGGACTGAGAACACACATACACTGGAGTGGTACTGTATTACCGGACAGTGGTATCATATAACCGGACTGAGAACACACATATATTGGAGTGGTACCGTATTACAGGACAGTGGTGCCATATAACCGGACTGAGAACATACATACAATGGTACCGGTGAAAAAAACCTCATCATTTTTCGCATTTTCATCATTATTTACTTGATTCTCAATTGTTGGATTTTTTTCTTTATTTCGTATTTAAGTTCTAAACCAAACGTCACCGTGATACTCGGTACCGCTTGTATTGTATTTATTTTTAAATAATAATAATAAAATTAATGCAAATGCTTTCTTCTGCCCTATATATCTAATTAAAGATAACTAAATCGGTTTAAAATACAGTAAATCATCTAAGACATCATTGATAGCATTTTTCTCATGCCCCGCCTACCGTTAGTTCCGCCCATCTCGGCATCTGTGAAGAGTACCAGATTTACTAACTTTTACCAGTACCAACGTACGCTTACCTCACTTTTTAATCTAATGTCATGTGGCTAGTCTATTAGCAGTAAGCATTTAAACGAATGCATCACTTGTAAATCTAACGTCCTGTGGCTGGTCTCTTAGCAGTAAGAATAATAACGGAAACGGAAACCGGGGACCAATTTTAGCATAAAATACATTGCAAATGTACACAATGTCATTTACTAACTTACGTAGATGCATCTTAAAGCTATATACATGGACATAGTAGTGAGAAGAAACAACTCAATAACACAAATGAAATAGTCAATAGAAAGCATACCGGTCATTGGCATGTATACGCAATCACTTCTCATTTAGATGAATGTATGTGTA
Organism: Solen grandis; assembly: GCA_021229015.1. Taxonomy (NCBI): domain Eukaryota; kingdom Metazoa; phylum Mollusca; class Bivalvia; order Adapedonta; family Solenidae; genus Solen; species Solen grandis. The sequence goes on from CM037784.1 coordinate 18,699,274, forward strand.
AGTTACATCAACCGATTATTTACGATAATTTATGATGATGATGATGATGATGATGATGATTTATCTTTTTTATTTAGTATGATATTGGCGATTGAATCTTTTAAATATAGCCAGGTACTACAGGATGTGTTGCTACATTTCCCACAAGTTCCTAGTGATTCCATTGGTCGAATCGCGGTCACGTGTTGACCCCATCCATATAGGGTAAAAGAAACAAATAAATGTCTAAGTGGTCGATGAAACAAATCAATTATTAAGTTTGGTACTGACCCTACAAGGAAATGTAGGAAGCCAGTAATGTTCAGTAATGTTCTGGCACCGAAGCCGAAGAAAATTTGAGCAATAAAACATTAATTTGTTGAATTGCTAATTGGACATAATTATTTGTGACCCCCCCCCCCCACCCCCCTCTCCCGAGTAATTGGAGTAATCTACTTCAGAACGCGGAGGTTCGATCCCCGGCAGGGACATACCAATGTCGAAAAAATCTGGTTGCTCTCTGCTTGGCGCCAAGCATACTGGTATAGTGTCAAGGCTGACTGGCCCGGTCAATGACAGGAAGATGGCATCGATTGCAGTTCACGTCTATGGCATGACATTGAATGTGGCAGTATACATCTTTTGTCTCAAGTTGACAAGGTCTCTAAATGACTAGCTGTCGTCAATTAGAAGATGTCAGGAGAAAAAACAACAACAACAGCAGACAAGATCGGATACAGTTGATGTTAGATATTTATTCATATTGAGGCAAATAATCTACAGGCATACATACTAAGAAACTGTCACAAAATCATATGAACACAAGTCACATCCAAGACGCAAAATCTTCTTTTGACATTAACAATTTATAAGGAGAGTAAATATTTTTTATACGGAAAAGGGCTTAAAAACAGAAACTCTAACTAATAAATATTTAAACTTTCAAGTATATACTTGTGTTATGATATACATGTGTATATGTGCTACACATTATCATATGTGTATATGTGTTATTTTAAACATATTAAATTTAATATTTCATTTTTCATTTGATTTATTATTCAGATGATTTCGCGGATTATATTATTTTTTAAATTCTTCAAAGGAATATTAGTACAGATTCATATTTACATTTTTTTATTATTATTCATACGATAATTCTGTTCAATCATTTCATAAGAAAGGAAACGAATTCAATACAAAAAAATCCATACAACATTATTTTCATGCTCAATTAATTACATCATGTTGAAATCAAAGCGTTTGTGTGCTCTTACATGGGATTAATATACGGTATTTAATTAAAGACGTCAGGAAAACTCTTTGTTTTGAATCCAATATCAAAACAATGTATATATAATGTCAGTCAATTTCTTCGCTTAATTCCGTTACTTTCCGTACAGAGCCGAACACATCAGTATTCCCGTTTCTTACTCTGTGATTGGATAAGTCGCAGCTTTTGACACATGGCACATATCATGTTGGTCCTTGGCTAAACGCACGTATCCGTTCATTCCCCAGCCTGTACCCCAACTGAAAAAAGACCATAAACATTACCAGTTTTAGAGCTCTTACTGAATAAGACATCGTCACATTTGAAATTATTTTCTTGGCACAAAACAAACAGCGTTAATAACTATGGAAATGGTAGTAAAATAACACAGGTAATACACCAGCATACTCGCATAAAATTGTTTGAAAATGTTTATGGGTATATGGAAGAATGTAAATGAGGATTGCGTGATAGATATCACCATTCACTGCAACAGGGGTGGTAAAGTATATGTAAGTTGATAGAGTTTTCGCCTGGAACTGAAAAATTCGAATCTCGGTCAAAATGTAATTCTTTCTCACTTTTTTTTCAATTGCACCTAAAATCAATTGATCTATTTTGTTCGACTGAAATATCGAAGGGTTAAAACTACCACAAAGTATTTCCAGGTATTTTATCAACAAAACAAAACCGGCTAGTAAATATAAATACCACAATTTCTAATTATACCAATATATCATGTGCGTACAAGACGTTAAAATCTAGCATCACTCTCTAACATCACTCACTTTCTAACATCACTCACTCTCTAACATCACTCACTCACTCACTCACTCCCGAAAGACATTTGAGGGTAGACGCCGTAAATACTACACTACTACTTTGGGTCAAATTTGAAGGACGTAGCTTGAAAATACAAAAAAAGGACACTAGGTCATGGTCAAGGACATCTAAGGTCAATGATTTGGAAAAAAAAAAAACAACTGATAGAGGTCCACTAGGTAATGTCTTAACTCCAGGCTTTGTGGTTTCTAACGAGAAAATCCTGCGTAAGTCTATACATTGCCATAACTCCTGACAGAATTGGCTGATATGATTCATAATCGAACTTAACCAAAATATTATGGCCATACACATCATCATGAAGTTTGCTTCAGAAATGAAGATGCTAGAGTGAACACAAAGTAAATCTGTCATTTTTTCATTATTCAAGGGACATAACTCCAGACCTTATGGGCAAATATCAGCCATAAACGAACTTGGCCGAAAGATTATGTTCATGAACATTGTTATACAGGCTCCGCCCTCGTGACTATATCGTATAGTTAAAGGCAACTATGAACTAACCCATAAACAGGACTAGTTATTATTTTGTCAGATTTTCAGTAATTCTTACTTTTTAGTGGTGTGCTATTAGTGATAACAAACATATGTTCACATACTCTGAATGTCTTTCCGAATATTTGAAAATATTGTGCATCTGGCAAAAGAATCATTGGTGCCTTTATCATACTTCGCATGCGCTGTATTCCATTAAAATTGGCGAATAAGTAGAGTACTTCCGGCTGCTTCTCCTCCGAATCGAGGCAAAAGATGTTGCATGTGACAACATAAAATGACGTCATCGTGTTATGACCACACTATGACATACGCGGCTATGACTATAATTAGTGACAATTAGAGACAGGTTTACTTACCTATTTTTGATAATCCAGTAGTCCGGATCACTCGAGTAGCCTACAACCAACACAGCATGGTTCATGGTATGAAGGTTGCAAGTGCTGGTCAAGGAATATTCCGCTTGAGTAGTGCTGGAATTTCGCAGTCACGGCGATTCCGACAGAAATCGGACCGACCATTGCAGAAGCCTCTTTCAGATATGTCTCCCCTATCTTAACATTCTTGTAGCCTTTCAACCTGGCCCCAACACAAGACGACTTGAAGTGACACGCATCAACAACCTATCAATATATCTTTCAGCGTTCAATGCATTTGTAATATCCGCATTTTCATTTTGTTATAAAAAGTAACGACTTATTTCAAGAAAGCTTTTTTTGATTTTACTAATGCATATTTAATGGCACTGTTAAAGGATTAGTTTAGGGTTTCAGTTTTGACGTTTACCCTAACACCTTAAACAAATCAAATCGTAACCCTAAACCTTGGTCTTAATCTAACAGTGAAAATACACAATGAAACGTCTCTAAATTCTTAAATTCAACTTTTACTTCTCGAATTAAGAGGAATTAGACACCCGCCCCAGAGAGAGAGAGAGAGAGAGAGAGAGAGAGAGAGAGAGGGGGGGAGAGAGAGAGAGAGAGACACCTACTTTCCCTTTATACGGATAACAGCTCTCCTTATCAATTCCCCTCTCCATAACGTACTTGTAGGCCAAGGACGGGAGACCCCCATCGCATCCGTGATTTCCTTTTCAAAAATTGCGCATTGGTAAACACACACACACATATATAAAGGACAAAAAGGAGATAATATTAAAAAAAAAAAACCCTTAAGGTATCCCATCCATCATTAAATTTCAATCATGATACTTCAAATGCTTAAAAAGACTTCAGTGCAGATGCAAGCATCCAATGACTTGGAGGTATATGCTCTTTTTGTTCAAAAACTTGCATTTACTACAAAATTCCCACGATAACTTGGATCACAATTTAATTATGGATGGATAACCTTAATTTGACAATTCCGTCCTTACTCTGCTGATTGAAGTCAATGAAGATAATTACGAAATACAGACAATGATTGTTACTCTGTAATTGTACATACACACTTGTTTTTCGAAGTACTTAAAGCACCGTCGAGATCACTGTATGATTTTGCATTGTGTCATGTACATGTACATGGTATTTATAATAATCAAATCATTTTCAAGTATTTCATTAAATTAACAGGGGCCTCCAAGGCTTAGTGGTTACAGTTGCTGGCTTACTCTCTCGTAGCCTTCCCCATCCTTTCGCTGCGGGTTCGAGTCCCATTTTGATACTTCTGATATTTCATGTGAATCTGTAACTTTGCTTGCGATAGTCGGTGGCTCAATCATAGTGTCTCTGTGCACAAGAGGTCTTTATCTACCAGTACCTTATTGGACGTCGCTTTATTACTGAAATATTGACGCAGTGGTGGTACCCCCCCCCCAAAAAAAAATATAGGGAGAAAAACAAGTTTGTATATTTCAAAATATAAAGCAAGTAAATTTACACCACTAAAGGTATACTACCAGATATTCATGATACACTAACAGATATTTATGATATACTACCAGATATTCATGATATACTACCAGATATTCATGGTATACTACCAGATATTTATGATATACTACCAGATATTCATGATATACTACCAGATATTTATGGTATACTACCAGATATTCATGATATACTACCAGGTATTTATGATAAACTACCAGATATTCATGATATACTACTAGATATTCATGATATACTACCAGATATTCATGATATTCTACCAGATATTTATGATATACTACCAGATATTCATGATATACTACCAGGTATTCATGGTATACTACCAGATATTCATGATATACTACCAGATTTTCATGGTTTACTACCAGATATTCATGGTATACTACCAGATATTCATGATATACTACCAGATATTTATGATATACTACCAGATATTCATGATATACTACCAGTATTCATGGTATACTACCAGATATTCATGATATACTACCAGATTTTCATGGTTTACTACCAGATATTCATGATATACTACCAGATATTATGATATACTACCAGATATTCATGATATACTACCAGATATTCATGGTATACTACCAGATATTTATGATATACTACCAGATATTCATGATAAACTACCAGATATTCATGATATACTACCAGATATTTATGATATACTACCAGATATTCATGATATACTACCAGATATTCATGATATACTACCAGATATTCATGATATACTACCAGATATTCATGATATACTACCAGATATTCATGGTATACTACCAGATATTCATGATATACTACCAGATATTCATGGTATACTACCAGATATTCATGGTATACTACTAGATATTCATGATATACTACCAGATATTTATGATATACTACCAGATTTTCATGGTTTACTACCAGATATTCATGGTATACTACCAGATATTCAGATATACTACCAGATATTTATGATATACTACCAGATATTCATAGCATACTACCACATATTTATGATATACTACCACATATTTATGATATACTACCAGATATTCATGATATACTACCAGGTATTCATGATATACTACCAGATATTTATGATATACTACCAGATATTCATGATATACCACCAGATATTCATGATATACTACCTGATATACTACCAGATATTTATGGTATACTACCAGATATTAATGATATACTACCAGATATTCATGGTATACTACCAGATATTTATGATATACTACCAGATATTCATGGTATACTACCAGGTATTTATGATATACTACCAGATATTTATGGTATACTATCAGATATTTATGGTATACTATCAGATATTTATGATATACTACCAGATATTCATGATATACTACCAGATATTTATGATATACTACCAGATATTCATGGTATACTTCCAGATATCCATGATGTATACTACCAGATATTCATGATATACTACCAGATATTCATGGTATACTACCAGATATTCATGATATACTACCAGATATTCATGGTATACTACCAGATATTCATGGTACATATATAAAATTTCGTTTTTGCACTGGTATTCATTAAACACAGACTTGTTTACCTGTTTTTTTCGAACAATCCACCAAGTTCTGCTCGGACAGTGACACCAGTTTCCCTGTTTTAATGGCCACCTGGCCTTCAATGGCTCCTGTCGCAGAGAACGCCCAACAGCTTCCACACTGACCCTGTGTTAGCATGAATGTGTCAATTTAGTCAAAAATGCACCATATTCAGTATACAACTTTTTGAGTTTTTTTTAACCATTATAAGATGCATTTTATATTTAGAAAAAAAAATGCACTAGTTTGGAAGAAGATTGGGTGACATTAAATACACAATCAACGAAACTTAATGTCAACGAAAATACATAGTGTAAATGATTTTACAGTATACTGTTTCCGTGGAATTTAGTCACATGATGAAGTGACTATGATATTCGTTTTCTTGAGAATGGTTTCAAGGTCAGGGAACACCTACCTGATTCTTCACAGATGTGACTGCATCTTTTTCCCTCCAGTCAACCGATGAAGGAAGTTCTACTCGGGGGTAAACTTCTGGCGCCGTCTCAAACGGAGATTCCGGGATGTGGTATCGTGACAGATAAATGTCCGAAAACTCTTTAAATGTCTTTGAAAATAAAAAAAAGATGCACTTTATTTCATACATATTGTTAATACGAGCACAATCTTAATTCATTTCGTGATACAGTTTTTAGTTAAACTTTCGGGACAACCCTCATTTGTGTTATCAATATGCAATTTCGTAACTATGCAAAACTATGTCATGCATACATTTTCTTATGATTTTTTTTTATTAAAATCGACATTTTGCAAGCACATGCCTTTTTTTTTTTTGACCATTGTTTTGTCTAGTTCATGTTTATAATGTCCGAAGTGCCCGTTTAGTAAACATATGTATGCTAAGATTGCCCAATACGAGTGTTTGAAGAGCTGCAAGTCGATCACAAATAATAATTAAATTCACTTTGATAAACAAAAGAAATGCTGCATTCCTGTTCTCTCAGCGCTGTCAGAGCTTTAATTATATTCACATGTAGTACCTTACCTACAACAGTTTCTATTTATAGATTGAAGTAATTATGCAAATTTTCTGCACAAGTCAGAGGCTCCGAACTCATTTCGGGTAGTAGATATACAGGTTTCGGTCAATCTTTAGTGTAAGAAATGATCCTTGGAGATATATAAGGTCGATAGATTAATGTGATTATTAGTATGTTGCAATGATTTGTTTTGGACTTCACATGGGTTATTTCAATAGCCTAAAATGACCGAACGCTTCTCATTTGCTATCAAATTTATTTGCGAGCCACCTTTGCATCGAAACAGACTAAATTCGTGCGCTTGATTAAGTGATCACGTGATAAATACAGTTACATCATTCGATTGAAGTTACATCAGCATAGAAAAATAAGATCTATAATGTTACAGGCAATTTATGTATTTATTTTTCACACAACATTGCTTTTTCAGCATTTTTTTTCTTAATTCTAGTATACTTAAGTTGTAGAGTGATATACTACCAGACATCTATCATACAGTGTTAAAAATATGGTCAAGATCCTATCAAATTATGCGCATCTACGATATCGTAGATGCGCATAATTTGATAGGATCTTGACCATATTTTTAACACTGTATGATAAATGTTGATTCTGGATGCCTCATATATATCACGTGACCTACCATATCTGTGAACTGGTTGATGCCCATTGTGTAGGTATGAATCCCAAAGACGGCTTCCGTGTTGTGCTGGATTATTGTGTCGATGTTTTTCTCCCAGGTCATCCGCCTAACCGGAAGTAAAGAAAGAGCACTGAAATATCTAGAATTCATACAGCGCTATTTACAACATTCAGCTCCAACACGTGATTAGGTGTTATTTGTTAACAGGTTTTGATTTACCGAATTTCTTCCTGAAATATTCAAGTTTCTTTCAAGCTCGTGTAGTCTAGAATGGTAAAGTCATTACTATGTGCATATTTTGTTTTTCTTAACCTGCTGCAAAGTGTTGTTTTTTTTCCATAACGACATTTGACCGTACATGTTTCGGGTTTGAGGACCATTACTTTTGTGTATGGAATACGTTGTGCTTATTTCATTCTTCGTGGCGAAAATATCGAAAATTTCAAAACAACATGGCAGAGATCAGCCATTATAGTTTACTGATTATTATTTGGACTACAAGGAATGTTGTTTATTTTAAAAGAATTAAAAAAAATTCCCCGCAAGTACCTCCAGAGCATTTCGGCTTTACTAGAGTACGACTTATTGTATGTTTTAATGAAGTCTATCCACTGGGTGTCGAGCTCGGACCGGAAGTGGAGTCCGTCAGTCTCAGCAGCAGACGACATTTCCTTGACCGTGAAAGCAGACGACCCGCATACTGACACCAGTAGCAGAAGACAAACAAACATAGCGGTCTCCATCGCCTGCAAAAATGAGAACTAGTGATTAAATTGATATAATTTTGCCGGGTCTGACGTCCAGCCGACGGTGTTTTAGTCATTTGGAGACTGATATGACAACATGAGACATGCATACATTGTGCTGCCACACCGTAGACATGTGACATGATATCACACCCAGTCACATTTTCCTGACATTTGACCAACTAGTCCTGGAACTATCCTATTTATATATGGAGGCTATTCGTTGCCAAAAATCCAGCCTTGTAATCATGACAATTTATACTTCGGTTCAACTAAACAGATTTGTAAAAGTATAAACGTTTATCCGAGAGGTACATATTGTGCTCGTATTGTGCGTTTTGATTATCTCGATTTAACTAGTAACGTTTTTTACTTCTAGAATGTAATTTGGTAACTTGCAGCTAAGATAAAATGCAAATAATATATATAATTTTTCAAACTCAAATTTACGAAATGTACAACGACATACACGACACGTTTTACGCCGTACATCACGACGTTCGAGAATGGAGCCGCATCAGATAACATTCTCAGGTTTACAACTGCATACTTGACTTTTACATTTCTACGCGATTAACATTTGTAGACGATTTTGCAACTTCCATATATGGCAGTATCACGGATTTAGGCGAAGATTTAAAGGCGGAGCCAAATTTCACGAGCGGAAAATAAAGAGAGGTAACTCTTACACCATGATAAATCGGTAAGTACAGAAATATTTCGTATTTACCTGAGTCTGAAAATGATACTTTGTAGATACAATAATTTTATATACATCAATTGTTAATCATTATACTTACCTTTGGACTCCTTTAATATATACATGGTAAAATGAAAACGAAAAAAAAATATGGTTGAAAAAATGTTATGTAGATTTATGAAAGGGAAGTTGCTATGTATAGACATTTAAGCTTCATAATTTTGGTTTTAATTTTACTAACGTTATAAGTGAATATTAAGAAATGAAAGCTTTACATTAGAAACTGCATAGATTTTTTTTCTCTTTTTTCTTATCCAGTCATACCCTAGTATTAAGGTTATATTTGTGATATAGTAATTAAATGTTTCTTAATATTACTGGGAAAGGCAGCAGCCAGAATTTGGCCTGTAAAAATTATTGTATAGATCTATCTGTAGCAAATCTTCCATCTGTTTTGACTTGAAAATTGGACAATAGTAAAGCAGCAACTTAAATGAACCTTAACTATCAATTTGACTTATTCCTTCTATAAATATATTTGTTTTGCATAAAAAAATCTTGATTTATAGTCAAGCAGTAATTTTTACTGTCTGGAAAAAAACCATTAAGAGTTGGATTAAGACACAGACAGTTGATGGCATGTAACTTTTGTGTATTTTCTTAAAGAAATCAATCAATCTCAGGTATGAAAAAAAAAAACATTAATATACTAGGTGACAAGCAAAGGATCAATCTTTATTAAAGCAGGATATATCTGATATCTTTATAGAACATCTCCTGATTAAAGACATAATGAATACTTCAACTTGAACTTTATACTGCCAATAGTCAATATTGACTACTTAAGGCACCTTAATTTTGGATGTGTCTGGAATTGTTATTCAAAAAATTGAGTCCGGTACACCTCAGCTCTGTTTGTGAAAATTATGCATTGTTTTTCTGAAAATTGTGAATAAAAAATCGACTTTTTTTTATGAAAGTGGCATTGAGCGCGAATTCACAACACCAGTAATGGCAGTGGCTAGATATTAAATTTTGAAAAAACTCAATTGTGGTGAAGTGGGTTCTCATCATGCGGCTTTGGTGGCTCAACTAAAAAGACATCAAAGTTAAAATCCTGGCCAGGGATATAAATATCTAAATATAAATTTACGCCATGCTGCGCTTATATTGCTGGCTTTACAATGTAGGTGGGGTACGTTTCAAAAACTAATCTTTTTTATATCTTCTGATGTTGATTCAATACCTGCATACAATGGCACTCATGCAACTGAAACACATGATACTTAGTAAATAATTGTGATACTGTTTAATTCTCATAATGCATTTACCTTGAATGTGTACACCTACACGCTGCAACACTTCCCTTATTCGTACATGGGAGATAACTGCGTGGAGATTTGCCAGTCGTTGTCGGAAAATACCGAAAGTGAGCGGACAATTACGTTTATTTACGATGATGTAGTGGGCGGGGAAATGGGCGGAGCTTGTTTATCAACATTGCAAACGTGTAAACCTGGATTAAGCTGAGCCGAATCATGATGGTCGGACAATGTAATGTTGCGCGCGTTAAAGTAAGAAGGCGTTTTGTAGTTTATCAAAATGCATTTTGTTGAAATACGTATTTACAATGTTGCATCGTCAAATTCAGTCCAATAATGTATCTCTGGAGTTTAAATACTAAGAAATTCAAATGAATTGTGTATTTTGTCGGAAAATAAACTGTTCAGCTCAGATCAACAAGGCTGGATTTTTGGCAACGAATAGCCTCCATAATTTATACGCGTATACTGAGCGCAAAGCACCATTTAAAAAAAATGTATGACGGGGATCTAACTCCAGCTCCAAAGGCGGACGTTCTAACCATTCGTCGACTGGGGACGAAACAATGGGGTCATATTTAAGAAACATAAATATCTAGAGCTTTCAGCCAAATACACCATGTGGTTGGAAAACACCGCTTTTAACATTTTTATTCCTTGTTTGTTTGCTATGATATCAGCAAATAATCTGAGTTGACTTTGTTTTAGAGTCTGTCTTCTAATCACGTGATCATATGATAATGACTGTCAAAAGCGGAAAAGAAATGGGCGCAAACAATGGCGATTATCTAAAAATGGGACACTCATAAAGCAGAATTCAGGGTAGGGCAGGAAGATATATCATGGAACACAAGAAAGAATTTCCTGTGCAAAAATTGAAATGCTTTCGGGAAACTTGTGTTGTTTCACAGTATTTTTTTCCCCATTACATCATCGGAAATGCATTTGTTTTCCACATTTAAATTACCTTCTTGCAAAATAATAGCCACCCATGTAATTTAAGTAGGAAGTTAAAAACCTAAAAATTAGCGTCATAATTATCGTTCGCGGTGGCCGAGCGCCCCGTAACGGAGAGGTCGTGGGTTCGATCTCCGATGGCGAATACCGAATTATCCAAAATTTGAAGTGATATCTGTCCCTTTGCGCTCTACATTCGGAAAAAAAGGTAGTTCCGGTAGAACCGGTGGTTCCAGTATCAGAATAATGCGACACTTTGTCCGCCTCATGCAGATAGAAGTCAATAATTTAATTAAATGAAGTTGATGGGACGAATAATCCAAACAAACAAAGAACGTTATTTATTATTATGATGATGGATTACAAAAGTTATTTGTTCACAGTTCTTTCATTCATGTTTGAGTGTTTCTTCTTGTTATGATCTCGATCTGCTGTTACTATAGATCATATGATAAAAAGAATCTGACATGAATTGTCATTTCATATCAAATTTTACTAAACTCGTTCATGAAAATGTTATTAAGGTTGCCAGAGGCTCGTTGAATAACATTTTCATGAACTCGTTTAGTAAAATTTGATATGAAATAACAATTCATGTCAAATCTTACTTATATGAAATGTCAATAGAACGATAAGAGTTTAGAAATCTTAAAGTTTATCCTTACTGTCCATGACGCCATCTGGAATTTGACAGAAAGGTCACATTCAAATATGTTCCGGATAATGACAAAGGGAACTATGTACCTCTCTCGTGTTTACATATAGATTTACATGTATTCAAACTGACTTACAGGATACCCAATAGATACACTGGAATAATGGGTAGTCAATGGTTGATCTGATTAACAAAAAAAGATGATTTTGTTTGTGAGCAGTAGGCCTAGCTTACATTTTCACCGCTCTAGTATTATGTTTCGTAGATGTATTTGTTTAAATGGTTCGGAACCTGATCGATCCATATCCTCTCCAAAACATATTTATCATAAAGTGTACGTATTGTTTTAGTATTCTGAAAAACTTGAATAAATATTTTTTATCATTAAATAATATTATATCTTTCTGAGAGCACGTAAACATGAACTTATTCTTTTGCATGAGTTTTACGTCCTTACGTTTTCAGTCATTCATTGGAGACTTTGTCTACTTGTGACAATTATAGTGCTAACTCACCGATATATCAAGAGAGGTTGTTTTCTTTCTTTTTTTTCCTTTTTTTTACATGATTCATGGCTTGAAAACATTAATAAATATCTTTTTGAGCAAATCGATGTACTTTAATTTGAATAAGATTTGCTTGTTTGCTTTTCCTAACAATCTATACCCACAGTATTTCAGTAATTTTGAGACTTAAGAGACTCTAAGTACGATCATATATAATACATACAATATTTATTGATAATTATGAATAAAACTGGTAAATTAGTTAATTGTGTCGAATTCTGCTTTTTTTTTTTTTAAGAAACATATCAGCTGACTCGTCTTTGGCTATACATGTATTAATTTTTTAACCTACGAGATTTTGCAAGACTACACGAGACACGTGACGTAAACTACAGACGCTGTCCTGTCATAAAATTTCTGAAAACCAAAGGTGAAATATATTTTGGCATTGAATTAATTGTTTAACTGTAATCCATGTTACTGGTCAGGGAGTCCCCAGATTTTGGTCGCTGACAATAGTGGGCTATTACACTGATATAATGTGAATGCACCTATCACTATTTTGCATGTGGGACCGGCGGGCTAACCCAGATAAATTTGACATTTTTCTTTTATCTATTGGAGCCTAAATCCCCTTAATTGAACAATGGTATTTCTTAAAAAAAGGAAGACGCTTTGCCGAGATTTAGAATTTGGCGTATTTCACAATAACAGTTTTTACTTTATAGACATAGAAGGAAAATCAAAACTAGCGGAGAGAATTATCTTAACTTTGCATGATTATATAGAAATGTATTAGAAAGAAATTTATGGGGAAAAATGGGAGTCTCTTTGATCTTTTAGGCCATATTTCAAAGGAAGATAACTAAAAATCAAGTCAATCAATACCTTATTTTTTCACATTATAGTTTGTTGTTTCATTTCCAGTCATTATGAAAGTTTAAAACAGTTCTTTCACTTTGTTTCAGCAAATAAACATACTGCGTTTTTCTTGAATTAAAAAAAAAAGAATATATACATGTATTCGCGAATGCGAGTAATATGGACGATAGTACTAAACATCGAATTGAAATTAAATGAGGTCTTGCTAGCCTTTAATATTGAGTATTCTGCTCTTGAAAATGACACAAAAGAGCAAAAATAGATAGATAAATAAATAAATAAATAAACTTTCAGGGGCAGTAAGTATTCGGACATAGTTTTTCTCCGGGTGCTCGGGTTTCCTCCAACAACCGGGTACTGCGTCCACACCCCCCCCCCCCTCACACACACACATCAATAAAAATCATTGTCAACGAAAGATTTTTTTTATCTTAGCTTAATTGCTGTAAAGGAAATGAAATTTGAACATTAGTCCAGGGTCCGCAAATAGGGCTATTACAAACAAATTTCCAGTCCCGCTGGCCGAGTGGTGAGACTATCCGTCTTGTAATCGAAAAGTAACGGGTTCGATTCCCGGTCCCGCTAAAATGGTACTGATACATCTATATATCTACCTTGCTTACCGCTAAACATATAAAGGTAGTTTCAGGACTGGGTGATCTAATGTCAGGATAATGTGACAGGGTGTGGTATCATGCCACTTGTCTACGGCGTTATATTGCAGGAAGCACTTAAACCTTCTCCCATTTAGATAAAAGTACCCAAAATAGCTGAAATACTGTCGTCGGAACGTTAAACCCCAAACAGACTAACTAATTTTATGTCTAATGCTGAAAAGGTCCAAAAATTGATATAAATGGGATGATAAACACAAGCAAACAAGAAATCACAATAATATAATTATGTTATAATAACATACCTGCAGAGTCTCGTCACCAAGGGTTACTGGTGGTGAATGAAATTTGTCCAAGCAGTCCGGTCTTTATATAAATTATATGTTACGAAACTTAATAAACTACCGCTTTCAGGATATCTTGTATCTGTTAGAGATAAAAACTACGGAAAATAAATTTCCAAAACAGGAAACTTTTAGTTTCGTATTTTAGTAAAAACTTATTTATTCATTTTATATAGTGATATCATGTTTGAATTTTTATATTTTTCAGCACACCGTAGAAAATAAAAAGCTAGGTCCCATTTTATATGACCGATTTAAAAGAAATCTCAAGTGGCGGTATTATAAGATATCAAGCTGTCACAATAATGCTTCGAAACAAGAAATTTTGAGAGTGGCATGTATACTTGGTTTAAGTTAATATTTCCATAATCATTGCAGACATTACAATTGGTACTGTCTCCGGTAGCCGAATGGTTAGAGCGTCCGCCACGGGAACGGGAGGTCGTGGGTTTGATCCCAGGCCACGACATACCAAAGTCGTAAAAAAAAATGGTACTGGTATAGCTCCCTCGCTTGCCGCTCAGCATATGGGGGTAGTTGCAGGACTGGTTGGCCCGGTGTCAGGATAATGTGACTGGGTGTAGTATCATGCCACATGTCTACGGCGTGATACTGCAGTGTGGCAGCACTATATCTGTCTCAGGTAGACATCGTCTCCAAATGCCTGAAATACTGTCGGTGGGACGTTAAACCTAACAAACAAACAAACATTATTGGCAATTAAAGAAACATCGCCCTGTCATCATAAAGAAGCGTCTGATCTGTAATCATCACTAAAATATTATCAGATGGATGGATGGATGGATGGATAGACAGATAGATGTTTTATTGACTTAAACTGTATACAGTTCATCATCCTTTCAATAACAACAATACAATGCAGATATATTAATTCACATGATAGATAAGTATAACATAATCATCGCAACATAAATAACACACGCCTTGAAACATTCCGAATTCTAAGACAGTTCCAACATAAAAAAACAAACAAACAAAAAAACAATAAGAGGATGGAGAAAAATTAAGCAAATTAGACATATTTTCTTATTTTGTATGCTTCATGTATATATTTACTTAAATTAACAATGTTTGTTTTAGATGCTTTAAACAGCTGTACTAATTGATACATACTTGGTCTAGTGATATAATATTTTTATAAGTTTTTTCCTAATTTCAGTATACATTGGACATTCTAAAATAAAATGATACTCATCTTCAACTTCATTTTTATCTCAAAAGATACATATTCTTAGGTTTCTTTCTAATCTTTCTCTAGCATATCTTCCCGTTTCCACTCTTAAAAAGTGTGCTGAAATCCTGAGTTTTGTTAAAAATGATCTATTTTGCCTTGTAAGAAAAATCAGATAATCTTCCATTCCAAAGTGTAATTTTATATTTTTGTATAATATCAGTTAACAATTATTTTGAATACTTCTAGTCCATTTTTGGATAAAATTATCTGTAACTCTCCGCTTAAAGTCGGATCAAAAAGTACCTTGATTTTCAATAGTATTTGGTTGATCCCATGCGTACATCAAACCATATTCATATAACAATTCCTTAACATTACTAGCCCAATTTTTACTACCTTTAATGCAGTCTTCAATAACCTCTTGATATATGTTTTTGATAATGATATTTTCTGAGCTCTGTACCTTTAACCAATATTTAACAACATTTACATATCTGTTAACATATAAAGGAAACCTGCCCAATTCCCCATATATTGCATCGTTACAGGAATTCTTTCGCACACCTAAAATATATTTACAAAACTTTAAATGTATGTTTTCAAGTAATTTTGACTTAGTATATCCCCACACTTGAGAACAATAATTTAGAATGGAGCCGACAAAAGCATCAAATAATTGTAAACATGTTTTAACATTCGGTTCATTCTTTCTGATATTAACCAAAAGAATGTTCATTGCTTTAAGTGCTTTACCATATAGAAACTGATTGTTTAGAACAAATGACCCCGTGTAATTAAAAACTGTACCTAAGTAATTAAAATCGTTCACAACTTCAATGTTATTATTTTTGTACAACCACTTTTGTTTTATCAACGTTAACTTCCAAACCCCATTTATCGCAATACTCAGATAAATTATTTAAATTATACTATAAATCTTCTACTGAATTGCCAAAAACTACCATATCATCCGCAAAACATAACAAGAGCGTAGTCATATCGTATATTGAAATACCGCTATTTATTCTATTTTGTAAAAATAATCCAATATCTTTTATAAAAAGTTCGAATAAAATCGGAGAAATAGTCTCTCCTTGTCTCAAGCCAACTGATATATCGAAAAATTCTGAAAATGAGTTACAATGTTTAACGCAAGTCTTAACCGTGTCATATATCGAACGTATTATTCTAAGTAACTTTCCATCAAATCCCAGTCTATGTAATTTAAACCACAATGCATTTCTATCTATAGAGTCGAAGGCTTTCTTAAAATCGATAAACGCAAAGTATAGTCGTCCTTTATTATTTAAGGTAATGTCTATTAAGTTTTTTTTAATAAAAACACAGCATCGACAGTGGAACAACCTTTTTTAAAACCAAATTGCGCATCTGTTATTACATTTTCATTTTCACAAAATTTTACTATTCTAGTATTTAAACACTTGTAAATAATTTACCCAAATTACTCAAAAGTGTAATACCCCTATAATTTGAAACATTGTTCGTATTACCTTTTTTATGTATTGGAATGATATATCCATATGACCATTTTTCAGGAAAATAGCCATTGCTAAAAACAACATTAAATAAGTCTGTTATATGCCCAGCTAAGATGTCTACGGACTCAATAAAATATTCATTTAATAAAAAATCAGAGGGTGCACATGTTTTGTTTCTTTTTAGTTTTTTGATAGCATTTATTACTTCCTCAACAGTAATTCTCTTATCAAGATCTGAAAATATACAATTAATATCATGGAAGTTATGTGTGCTATTAAAATCTTCAGCTTCAGGCACATTCGTACTACCTAAATCATGAAACATATCGAAGAAATAATTGTGGAATTCATTTAAACTTATATTGCTAAAAGAGCCACGTTGACCTGAAGAAAAATGTTTCCAAAAATCCCTCGGCTTTGCATGTTTTAACATCTCTAAGTCTTAAGATTTCTTAAGTTTAATATAACCTCTTCTTTTTTCTAGTGAGCGTCTTGTATCTTCGTTTCGCATCACATAAGTTCCACCGATTTTCCTGTGATTTAACGTTATTGAACTGAAGTTAAGCCGATTTATAATTTTCCTTAGCTTCATAACAATCCCTATCGAACCACTTTTTTGAATCACACCCTTTATAGAGATGACAGTTATTATTAATGCTAAAATCTTTTTTGAATAAAGGCACAGCTAAATCATATATCTGAGACGAAAAATCTTCTATAATATCATCAATATCTCTATTTTGGGAGTATTCCCGTCTAATAATTCTATTAAAGTTTGGCAACGAAGCAATTAATTTGGATCTAAATACGTCTCTAAACTCATCGTTCCATCTGACAGTACTACCCGTGATTGATATTTCTGGCGCACACGTAACCTTACTACACAGTACAAACGAAAGCGGTGCACTAAACACATTAAAATCTTGTATCATGAAATTATCAACTCTACAAAAATCACGCTCGTGTAGCAATAAATAATCGATAACCGTGCAACTACCTCTACTCAAGTATGTGTATTTACCGACGCCAAATTCAGAGCCTAACCTGCCGTTAGCTACCCGCAATGACGTAGCCTTACATAAGTCTAACAATTCGTTCCCACGTGAATTAAATACACAGTCTTGGGAGTATCGTTTGATGGGGGTATCAGTTATGTAATCATAATCATCAATGTCGCTTTATAACATTATCATAGAGAATATAATCAGGTTTATCAGAAGATCTGGCATTGCAATCGCCAGTTAACAGTACAGTTC
>CM037784.1:18717749-18760622 GCA_021229015.1 Solen grandis
AGTCGCCCTTGCGTCAGCGTTGGCGTTGCAGCTTTTAGTTAAAATTTTGCGTGCAAGTTACTATCAACCTTATATCTCAACAACCATTCATGGTATTGACTTGAAAGTTTATGAATATGTTTAGGGGCATCAGACAACCAAGGTGGATAGCTCTTGATTGAATATATTACAAATTATGGCCCCTTAGCTTAGAAATTTTGGTTAAAGTTTTGCATGCAAGATACTCTCATGCTTATATCTCAGTATCCAGGCATGCTATGATTTTAAACATCTTTAATATGTTTAGGGGTATCATACTATCAAGGTAGATAACTTTTGATGGAATATATTACAAGCTATGGCCCCTTTTTAACTTAGAAACTTTGGTTAAAGTTTTGCATGCAAGGTACTTTCATGCTTATGTTTCAGAGTCCAGGCATGGGATTGATTTGAAACATCTCTAATATGTTTAGGGGTATCATACTATAAAGGAAGATAACACTTGATGGAATATATTAAAAATTATGACCCCCCTTTAACTTAGAATTTTGGTTAATTTTTTGCATTCAAGCTACTACCCAACTTATATCTCAGAAATTGCTTGTGGAATTGACTAGAAAGTTAAGGAGTGTCTTCAGGGGCATCAGAAAACTAAGGAGGATAACTGTTGGACTGAATTTTATGCAAATTATGGCCCTTTTCTAACTTGGATTTCTTGTTAAAGTTTTGCATGCACAGTGTTATTGTGCTTTTGTCTCAGTAACTAGGCATGGGATTGATTTTAGACATCATAAAACTATTAAGGGGTATCAGTCTATCAAGGTATATCATGTTTGACTATTTTTATGTACAGGGTATGTGAAAGGCAATAATTGAAATAGATTTCATTTGATTTACCAACAAGCATTTTGAATAGTCAAGCGTGCTGTCCTCTGACAGCTCTTGTTCTATTGATACTATTTATGTAACTAATGTATGATTTGCATCCTTTATATGCGGTGATGTGATTACCCTTGCAATGTGCACATTGTTTTTTGTTTCATTGGGTGCACTGGACATGTGTGTGGGGTCCTGCACAATGAGAACATGTGGTTTTGCCGTCACTTATGGAGAAGTGATGACCAAATTTTTGGCAGTTTTTGCACCTTAATGTTTGCATGTAGGCTGGCTTGATGTCTACTAGTATGTTATTGATTTTTAAATCTATGTTGTCTGTTATGGTGGTTTGCTGTTTCTGGTTGGAGTCTAGAAGTTCCTTAAATTTGTATTTTGTGGTATGGTAATTATGCCTTTGGTTTAGTTTTTCCATTTTTAAATCTATGTTGCTGCTGTATTGGAAGTTTTCCTGTGTGATTTTTAAATCTATGTTGCTGCTGTATTGGAAGTTTTCCTGTTTGATTTTTAAATCTATGTTGCTGCTGTATTGGAAGTCTTTAGCCTGTGTAATCTGGTCATTACGTATCCTAAACCTCATTTTTTTCCTTTGCTTGCTAGTGGTCTGATTAGGTGGGGTCCAATTGTTTTAGTAAGTTTTTTCCGCTATATTGTGCCTTAGGTTCTGGGTGACTGTGATGGTGGAGATGATTGTCACAGTTATAGTGACCCACAGTGGTTGTAATGTGTTTTTTTGTTTTGTTGCAGGGGTGGAGTGGTCTGTGTTGGTGTTGTTGGGGTTTTCTTTGTGGGGTATAGGCGAGGTTGGGTTTGAGGTGATGTCACCTCCTTCTGATTTGTTGGTCAAAGTTGAGGTTAAGCCGGCCACTATTTGGGAGTAGGATGGTTTAGGATTGAGAGTTTCCTCATTCTTTACTTCGGTGACCAAATTTAACCTTACAGGAGTGGCACAGAGCATTGAGTGTTCCCCCTCACCCGACTGATAGCTCTCGTCAATTACTAGGCGTTTACATAGGGGTGACCCATTGTCGTTGCTTAGGCTACTGTCACTAATGCAGATCTGCTTCTTTTTTCAACCATTTTGTCTGGGGTGAGTGGATTGGGTCAGAATTGGGTCAGAAATTAACAGTTTAAGGGTATTCTTGGTGTTTTACACTGAGAACTGGGTTCAACTCCCAGGAGACTGTTTTCTTGACCTAATTTGAGCTCAGAAACTGGGATGAATTTTGAGTAAAGCACTTGACCTACTTTCTGATTTTGATATAGAGGTTTTGATTGGACGTTGATAAATTGCAACTGTCCAATCAGGAGATATGTTAATATCTAATTTTATTTTGAGATGTGAGCAGGTTTTTTAAGCTATATTTGTAATTTTAGAACTTTGAGAGCTATCAGTATGAATGAAGTAGATGGATAATAAGAGAACAGTAAATAAATAAACAATTTTAATATATATATATATATATATATATATATATATATATATATATCTTCATTCTCCCATAGCAGTGTCGAATACACACGACTGCCTATAACATTTGTCGACCGGGGGATATTTGGCTAGCACTTTATCGTTATAAGGATCAAACAGACAAAATGCTGCTTACATAAATGAATACTCTTTATTTGGAGATCTAAAATCTGTAAGTCGATCAAGGTTGGTTTAAGTGCTGTAAGTACGAGAGTTTAAATTGGATCAAAAGTCACCACTATATCGTTGGTTTGCAAATAATGGCGAGGCTTTTCAAATAATCGATAACGAGCAAACGCTTACTAATAATCCCACGGGCGATGTATGTAGTAGCGGAATGATCGTTCTTGGGTTTCCATCGCTGACTACATATATGAGTGCTAAAGTTGCGGTACTGTAAGTATCCCGGGAAAGAGTTGTTAGGTGAAGTGGTCATTTGTTAGCCTTTGGTGTCATAAAATGGCGTTAAATAATTCAAATAATATCATATTTAGCACACAATGATTGATTGGTTGATTGGCTGATTGGTTATTTGAGTTTACCGTTGCTGCGACAGTATTTCAGTCATATAGCGATGTCCTGCTAATTACATGTGGAGGAAGACCCCGAATGCACGGAGGCATCCGGGTAGAACCACGAACCTACAGCAAGCCAGTTGGAAGGCTTCCGCACATGCAAATCCGACTAACACTGCCGGGATTCGTACACACGTGGCAAGGGGCTGAGTGAGTGCTAAAGTCAGCATCTTTACCCTCTCGGTCACACTTCTCGCAGTGATTACGTCACGATTACGTCACGCTGCGCTACTTTTATAATTTTACTGATCAATGGAATCAACTGCTACGAAGAGTTTGGCTTTTCACTTGTACCTTATGCTGTATGAATACGTGGACATCGTGGTTTATACGCACGCCAGACAACAGCGCCTTCCTTCGGAGTGTTCATATAAACGCCACACAACATAAATTCGAAAGATAAATTGGATAACTCGCAACTATAAATAATAGGACCCTTGTTTTTGAAATTGGGACACACAACCGATATCGTTACTTTGTAACACTCTTATAACGTGGCTGCGAGGCTTTTTGAAATTGGGACACACAACCGATATCGTTACTTTGTAACACTCTTATAACGTGGCTGCGAGGCTTTTTGAAATTGGGACACACAGCCGATATCGTTACTTTGTAACACTTTTATAACGTGGCTGCGAGGCTTTTGGAATTGGAACACACAACCATATCGTTACTTTGTAGTGGCTGCGCGGCTTTTGAAATTGGGACACACACCCAATATCGTTACTTTGTAACACTCTTATAACGTGGCTTTACTTTGTAACACTCTTATAACGTGGCTGCGAGGCTTTTTGAAATTGGGACACACAGCCGATATCGTTACTTTGTAACACTTTTATAACGTGGCTGCGAGGCTTTTGAAATTGGGACACACAACCAATATCGTTACTTTGTAACACTCTTATAACGTGGCTGCGAGGCTTTTGAAATTGGGACACACAACCAATATCGTTACTTTGTAACACTTTTATAACGTGGCTGCGAGGCTTTTGAAATTGGGACACACAACCAATATCGTTACTTTGTAACACTCTTATAACGTGGCTGCGAGGCTTTTTGGAATTGGAACACACAACCGATATCGTTACTTTGTAACACTATTATAACGTGGCTGCGAGGCTCTTCGAGATTCCCCCCAAAAAGTGTACGTATTTTTTAACAATACGAAGAACCAACTATACCAAAAGGTGTTCTCCAGAAATGTTACTATTTTTTAGCCCTACTCAGTGTTGATTGATTCACCATGAATTTTTGAAAACTGTGCACGTTTGTTTATTTCTAAAAACAAACAATACAACTGCTGAATAGTCAATGCATAAACGTGATACTCTGTAAACATATTGTTGTTTTGTAACGGCGCCAAATCCGACACAAACATCAGTTCGTTCTTTTAGTAATATACATGTAGATTACATACTCGTTATCTCGACATCAAAAAAAAAAACACAAAAAAAAATCATTTCATGTCGAGATGTAAATGCGCAGACATATGAATTCACCCGTAAATGTACCTTGAAACATGTGTTCATATACAATCATGCACGATTACTCGCTAGTAACACTACCAAACAGCGTCGATGTTAGATCACCGTTATCATGAAGGAAGGTTATGCTAAAAGTTTAGCAATTTTATAAATACGTTCCTTCATTTTGATTTTGTTTAACACGTATGTTTCGGTGTGTGCGTTTTTTATGTATAGAACACATATTGTTAAGTTGAAAATTTCGTACATGATCTTCACAACAGTAGGACAGTGGTGTGGAACCATAAATATTAAAAAAATATAAAAAATGATGAAACTGTAGCGACCGTCTTTAAGTTTTTACGTGCGACAATCATAATATTTAAATAGTTTGTATCTTTAAACACATATTAGATTTCTGAAAAACTTACGATTGGTGGGACGCTCCACGTAACTCGCTAAAACACGTAAGTATCACGACTGCGTATAACTCCAATCAGCAGTTGATATGTTTAGTAAGATTCACATGTTACATGCGTATGTTAGTACTCATATATTTCTCGATTTAACGGTTGTCGAAAAAAAGAAGGAAAGGTACATTTTGTTAAGCTATTGTCATGATATTGTTTCTTCACCCATGATGATGATAATGATAATGATGTTGTGGATCATTTTGAAGATATATACATACACCTATATCATAAAAAACATAGTGCCGATAATTTACACTGTAATTTTGCAATCATCAAAGTTATTTTCACAACTATAATTATAGTCACCTTTAAATTCTAAATTTATTGATTCTAGCATTGATCGTGACATTATTGTTTTGTGATTTTACTTTTGAAGTATGACGTAGCACAAAATAATACAATGAATATTATAATAATCCAGGCAATATCTGAGGACAGTATAATTAGCGTCTATTTCCTACTGCTTATGTGTGTCAACTTAAAATAATCCCATCCACTCAAATTTAAGGTTGTGCAAAAAAAAAGGATGGAAACTTTATTTTATATAATTAAATATTTAATAATTGAATATTTGATAATATAAACTTAGATTTATATCGTATTGATTTATGAACTGCCTCATAATTAAGTCGGGAAAGATGTAATAGAAAAATAAGCATAATTTTGCCTAAATCTATAATGTTTTGACGCTGATGTAGATCGAGAATTTGATTTTTCGTCTCTTTATTTTTATTATATCTAGTATATTAAAATAAAAGTCAAGAAAACAACTTAATTCTACTTTTACAATATAGATCTTAAGTTCAGCTATGTTTATCTAAAGCTTTTTTGGTGGATTATAGGGAAATATCAGTGAATTAAAAAAAAAGTATTTTCACTGTTTGAAAATGAATATTACAATTTTTTATAATTTTCACTCTGGAACTTGAACCCGACCCTGCGTCAGAAACTAATCGGAGCATCATTTGTGCTGGGATTTACGCAAGAAATGACGTCATAAGAAACGTCACGTACGCGAGTTAATCCCGCCAATTTCGACGTCTTTTGTGAATAACACAGCTAATTTCTGGCATTTCAAGCACTGAATAAAAAAAAAGTTGTTTGTTTTGGTGAAAGATCGATTTATAATTCATTTGTGAACATGAAAATATGCATTTTCACTCGTGGTTTCGCCACTCGTGAAATTCTATTTTTATGTTCACACAGTGAAATTATTTATCGATCTTACACCAAAACAAACAAGTATCCTCTATATCCAGAAATAAACAAATCTATTGATAAATTTGTATTAGCAAATTTTCCTCAAATGATGCACACTCGTTGTCTAAAAATGTTCCTTTCTACAATCTATTTACCATTTCTTCAAATCATTTTTAAAGTGCGCATGAAAATTATGCAAAGTCCCGTGTGACTATATTTATTCTTTCGGTAGTTCAATATTACGCACGTACGTACTTGAAATATTAGTCCGTGGCGTTTAAAATTAACCCTAACACGACTCGCTTTTTTCTCTATACAGAAGAAAGGAAACAAACTGTGTAAATTCGCAAACAAAACGCTGATCTCAGTGTACGCTTCCTTTTGTTTGTTGGGTTAAACGTCCCACCAACAGTATTTCAGTCATTTGGAGATCATGTCTACTTGAGACAGATATAGTGCTGTCACACTGCAGTATCACGCCGTAGACATGTGGCATGATACCACATCCCGTCACATTATCCTGACACCGGGCAAACCTGGGGCCCGTTTCACTAAACTTCGTACGATCAAATTTGTTCTTAGTCGTAAGTCTTTTGTTCTAAATAGTGTCTACTAATTTTTAATTTTCAAAATAAAACATGAAGAAGATGACCCAATTTATTGCACTATACAAACACAACACTTTTTTGTAAAGAAAAATTCACAGGAACAATACTATTTTACATCTGTGAATTTACGCTTACGAAGATTATTTTTCGTAAGAAGTTTAGTGAAACGGGCCCCAGTCCTGCAACTACCCTTATATGCTCAGCGCCAAGCAATGGAGCTTAACCGTACCATTTGTACGACTTTGGTATGTCGCGCCCGGGGATCGCCCGCGTAATTATTCCTCATATTTTATGAATGAAAATATGTTGATGACCTAATGACGTCATCTAATAGAAGAAAATATACCGATATATATACCACATGATGTTCATTTTGCAGGTTAATGGAGGCTTAAAGGGAGAGATATATTAATAGAGGTTAGAAATATTAAAAAAAAAAAAAACTAGTTTAAACAAAGACTATAAAAAGCACATTACAGTTTGTCCGACTTGATCGTCCAATGAAATGCTTGCATTTTGTTCATAATGTAAAGAAATATGTTGCATAAAATTATCCGTGAGGTAAATGTGACTGTATGCTGCCTACGTAATCTTAGGACATAATGGGTGGAACTTGTTGCGGCGGAAGTTTACGTCATGTTTACGTCAAGATTACGTCATGATTACGTCATGATTTGCATGTAGCCTTACAAAACGTACCCAGTGATCTTGACTCTGAACCATCCCAAGGACTGTCAATCAAACGGGTTCGCGTAGCTTGCAATAAATTCCGTAAAACATAGAATATAAACGATAACTAATACTTAGACTACGTGAGTCTTTATTAATAATCGTCATTTATATATTTTGAGAGAACAGAGTATGGGACGTTACTTGGTTTATTGGTTCCACATTTCAAGAAAATAGTACGGATTAAAAATGACGAATATCGGGTTAGAATCGAAACATCGAACAAATCAGAGTCCGTCTGTTTTCCTGTGTATATTTTACAATCCTGGGGCCCGTTTCACTAAACTTCTTACGAAAAATAATCTTCGTAAGCGTAAATTCACAGATGTAAAATAGTATTGTTCCTGTGAATTTTTCTTTACAAAAAAGTGTTGTGTTTGTATAGTGCAATAAATTGGGTCATCTTCTTCATGTTTTATTTTGAAAATTAAAAATTAGTAGACACTATTTAGAACAAAAGACTTACGACTAAGAACAAATTTGATCGTACGAAGTTTAGTGAAACGGGCCCCAGGTGCGTATATTAAAAGAGGGGGCTATGTCTTCGGGATATAATTCATTCATATAATAATTACATTGATAATAATTACTCGTTGTAAGCAAAGGCCTACATTCACACCACTTAAACGTGTATTGTGGAAATGGAAACTATGTTACAGAGGTTGAATATTTGTGTATGTGAATTTATCACTACTGCAAGTGGTTATGCAGGGGTTATCTCCCCTTATCCGAGAAATATGAATGCGTTGACAATGGTTGTATCATCCTACATCGTCGAAAACCCACGGTATATATTCAATTATCACTTCTGTATATACCGTTGGATTTTAAGCTGACAAAACTCCGTTTTCATGAATATTAATTAGCTACTTGCTGACGGATGAAATCATATGTAGTATTTTGAAAACGTTTCGTTGAAGTTACAAAAGAAACAGTTGACTCATAGTTTCCGCAAGACAAATCGCTACGTTACCGTCTCACCCTCTTATCGAATAAAATTCATTATGAAGAAAAGCTTATTGTGCGAACCTGTCTTTTTCCGACGATGGTCACCCTATACTCGTATAGCAGTATGTACATGAATTTATTTCTTTCATTATCTCTCCCTCTCTCTATAACCGTGTATCTCTTACCATGGGTTAATACACATTAACTTACCAAGAATTAATACACATTAACACAGTATACTACATGATTCTACAGCATCCCAGTGTGAAGAATAACAATAACCCATAGTAAAGCAATATATTTAATTATCTTACTTTGTTTACATACAAGTAATCTTTGTAAATAACAAGACGTTGTAAGAAGACAACACAGTTCGCAGAGCAGACCACTTTCCAGGAGAGCTAACAACTCGCATAAATAAAATCAGTCAATACATTATTTCACATTCCTTTTATCTAGAGTTAAACAGTTGATATTACGTACCGACTGTCATGTCATTCGGAATGTAGAACAGCTCGTGAGTGTACATATGCATGTATACACACATAGATTGAAGTTTGCATGCAAATACACACTATAAAATTGAAGGCACTGCCCAAAACCATACAATTTTAATCTAATACATTTATTTACACATCTACAATCCATCGTAAGAAGGTAAAATATTTAGAAATTGGAAAATATCACCAACAGCATTTCCACAAGCTACAGCATTTTTTTCTTTTTGAAATTCTAAGTTAAAAAGGTGCCATAACTGTGTCAACAATTTACAGATTTTTCTAAAAATCAAACGTTCGTTTTATTTAATATTTTGCCCGATACTGAACTTGACATTCATTTCTTTTTTAGGTAAACATATATAATACCAAAATTAATTAAATCTTGGTGAAGGTTTACTACTGATAATTATTAGCACTGCTAAAAAGTGAAACTATTTTACATAAGTGTTTGAAACCTTAAACATAGTATAGTAACATTGTCAGTAATATACAACATAAGTGTATGAAAGCTTAAACTTAGTATAGTAACATTGTCAGTAATATACAACATAAGTGTATGAAAGCTTAAACTTAGTATAGTAACATTGTCAGAAATATACAACATAAGTGTATGAAAGCTTAAACTTAGTATAGTAACATTGTCAGAAATATACAACATAAGTGTATGAAAGCTTAAACTTAGTATAGTAACATTGTCAGTAATATACCACATAAGTGTATGAAACCTTAAACTTAGTATAGTAACATTGTCAGTAATATACAACATAAGTGTATGAAAGCTTAAACTTAGTATAGTAACATTGTCAGTAATATACAACTTAACTTAGTATAGTAACATTGCCAGTAATATACAACTGAACTTAGTATAGTAACATTGTCAGTAATATACAACATAAGTGTATGAAAGCTTAAACTTAGTATAGTAACATTGTCAGTAATATACCACATAAGTATATGAAACCTTAAACTTAGTATAGTAACATTGCCAGTAATATACAAAATAAGTATATGAAACCTTAAACTTAGTATAGTAACATTGCCAGTAATATACAAACAACAGAGAATAAGCGTTTCAGGGTCAGTCAGACAATACTTAATTAACATAGTGTTTGTTAGAATTCAAATTATAACCTTGTGACCTTGACCTTAAAGGTACATACCCCAGAATCAAGAGGGGTTTCCTATTACTTATAAGCAATAATTGTGGGCACCATGGTCCAGAGTTAACGTACCCAAAAAACGGATCCAGGTTGTGGGTTCCAACCTCATAGGGGTGAGGACACAAAGTACTGGTCCAACCCAGGAACCATCGAGAGGGATTAGTATAGGTTGTAAGAACTTGTTTCCGAAGCGACGTAAAATAAATAACTTTAAACTAAGAAATAATTGTGCAATATTTGATAGGAAAGTGATACTTAGAGTTACCAGTTGGACAGTGCTTCCTTAATACAATGTTGACGAAAATTTAATCTATGACATTGTGACCTTAACCTTTGAAATACAAATCCCAAAATAGATAGGGGTCTTGACCTTTATTTTATTAGGATAAATATGTGTACAAAAATATTCAAATATGTTGACCCGTTTCGGAGTTATCGTGCGGAAACTAAAGTTCGATGCCGCCCGCCAGCCAAACGACA
Source organism: Solen grandis (assembly GCA_021229015.1). Taxonomy (NCBI): domain Eukaryota; kingdom Metazoa; phylum Mollusca; class Bivalvia; order Adapedonta; family Solenidae; genus Solen; species Solen grandis. Next base: position 18,728,230 of record CM037784.1, read on the forward strand.
TACCCCAATGCAAAAGCTATGATTTCGTATCGGCGGGCTAAAAATCACCCCTGATAGTAAAATATGTACATATATCCAAATAACAATACATTATACATTATAATTGGTAAACTACAGTTCAGTCTGATAAAATGATATCATGACGAAGTGTGCTCATTGTTCATGACGAGAAAGACATGTTTAAGTTTAACACTGTTATAAAACAAAACATAATATATATACAAATCTACATTCCAGAATGAACAACTATTTTCAAAAGACCAATTCATGGTTTTACAAATACCAAATTCCTTGTCATTCGTTTTTACAAAGTAATAAAATAACAAAAGTATTAACAAGTATATATAATTCAAGTATATACAGCATATTTTCAACATGTTTTTATACCTCAATGGACAATATTAATACTTTTACAACCATAACATGAATGTTATACACGCACATGTCAAACACACAAAACTTTATAAGAAATCCCGTCTTGAGAAGAATAAAAAAAGCACTCCTCACATTCAATAATAGGCTTCAAAATCAAAACGATGCTACTAGTATTAGTACTACTATCAATACCACTACTTCTGTTACTGCTGACTGCTACTACCACTTTTGCTGCTACTAGTACTACAGCCATTAGTACTGAAATATCTTAATTAACAACAACCGCTATCAATACCACTACTTCTGTTACTGCTGACTGCTACTACCACTTTTGCTGCTACTAGTGCTACTGTCATTAGTACTGAAATATCTAAAGTAACAACAACCTCTATCAATACCACTACTTCTGTTACTGCTGACTGCTACTACCACTTTTGCTGCTACTAGTACTACTGCCATTAGTACTGAAATATCTAAAGTAAACACAACCGCTATCAATACCACTACTTCTATTACTGCTGACTGCTACTACCACTACTGCAGCTTCTAGTACTACTGCCATTAGTTCTGAAATATCTAAAGTAAACACAACCGCTATCAATACCACTACTTCTATTACTGCTGACTGCTACTACCACTACTGCAGCTTCTAGTACTACTGCCATTCAACCCTACTTCTATTACTGCTGCACTACTACTACTATTAGTACTTAAATATCTTAAGTAACCACAACCGCTATCAATACCACTACTTCTATTACTGCTGCACTACTGCTGCTACTAGTACTACTGCCATTAGTTCTGAAATATTTGAAGTAAACACAACCACTATGAATACCACTACTTCTATTACTGCTGCACTACTGCTGCTACTAGTACTACTACCATTAGTACTGAAATATCTTAAGTAACCACAACCGCTATCAATACCACTACTTCTATTACTGCTGACTGCTACTACCACTATTGCTGCTACTAGTACTACTGCCATAAGTACTGAAATATCTTAAGTAACCACAACCGTTATCAATACAACTACTTCTATTACTGCTGACTGCTACTACCACTACTGCTGATACTAGTACTACTGTTATTAGTATTGAACTAATTAAATCATCATCTTAATAAAAAAAAACAGTACGACTAACAATGACAACTCCTGCTACCATCACTACTATTGCTACTACTTCTGATGATGATGATGATGATGATACGACGTCAGTGATGATGATACTACTACAAATACTACTCACAACATCACCCCTATCATTTTCAATACAATAAATACTACGTACACTGAAACAACGACAAATACTGCCACTACCACTACTACTACTACTGCAACATTTATCACAAGAAATAATATACAACAAAACTACTAATACTCACTACTCAAGTACTACTGCCATCACTACCACAGTAAATACTACATTACAATAAATACTACTATGAACACTATTGTTGCTTCCAATACCGACACCGTAAGTTCTCCCACCACCATAACTTTTGGTTCTGGTGCTATGTTTATGTGTATAAGAAAGTTACCTACCTTGAACAGTTCACTCGGCCATATTTCCAGCTTGTGATCTGCCTGTAAAACGATAAGATCAATATTATTAAATTTACAAAAAACAAAAAAAAAAACAAAAAAAAAACAGCAAGTAACTAACTTATAAAAAATAAGTAATGGTTTAAAATAAATAATGTGCATTTTTTAATTAAAAAATGGGGAAAGGAATTTGATAGACAAAAACTACAGAGTCTGAAATGAGTACTTAAAACAACAACAACAATAACAACTAAATGATAATGGGTAAAATCATCATCAGCTGCATATCATGGCTGTTTTTCATTCACAGTTTTAGGAAATTATTCGGACATCATCATCATTATCATCATTTCACTAAAATACATTTAAAAAATAGCATTCATTTTAAAAAAAATATGTAGAATATATAATATATATTCAAATAAATATCTATTCTATTATGATTTAAATAAAATGAATAAATGATAAAATAGTGAAAGAGTAATGAAATATGAAATACATGACTGTATGAATTTAATTTTAATATAGTCTATATAGTGAACAATTAAAATATACATCCATAATTAAACAAGTAAAAACTATTATGATGAATGATTAATAAATAAATACAAATTATTAGATTTGGAAATAAAGCAATAACATTTGAAAGGAAATAATAATCCTTTTAGGAATGAAAGAATGAACAATGAAAGAACAATCAAAATGGCGGCTAATGAATAAAAAAAAAGTTATTGAACTTAAATCCAGTAAAAACGTGATGAAGAGTAAATAAATGAACGCTGATATGTGATAAGAATTGTTCAAAGAGTGAAAGAAAAATCAAAGAAAATCAAAATGGCTGCTGTGTGGAAACATAAATTCTGATTGTGAACAGTTCCAATAAATACCATGATGAAGAAAAAACAGTAATAAATAAATAAAGTAATAAATAAATAAGTTATCATGATAAGTGCCTAAAGAATGAAAGAAAGAAAAAAAAAAGAACGTTCAAGATGGCGGCTGTGATATAAATATGAAGTAAAGTCTTACCTTCAGCTCTCCGTCAGCTGGAATTCCTGCACGTGATCACTCCATCTACCGCCCACGTACATTCGGTCTCCCTCGGGACTGAGACTGATGGCCTGTGGCCACCAGCACAAACCGTCTTCCTTCCCCAGGATCTGTGTGGACCGGTTACCTTTGACGGCCACAAGATGGACGGCTCCATTCCCACAACAGACAAACACTGACCCGCCCCGTCCACTGTAACACCGTGGGGTGTGTCCAGTCCCACCATCTTGGTCATCACTGACCAGTCACGTGTACTTATACTGGTCAGCGTGTTGTTCCAACTGTCTGAAACATATAAGATCCCGGAACAAGGACTGGCCGTGAGGTAGTATGGGTCACGCAACAGTTGAGCCCCGTCAGGATCTGTCTGGAGTCTCCTCAGGACTTGTCCGTCCATGTCCAGAATTTTCAACTTTCCCCGAGAGGCCACCATAACTCACCGCGAGTTTCCTGTCCTGAGTGACCTTGATACCCTGACACCAACCTTCGACTGAGATGTCCTTGTCCGTGTCCGTGATCTGGTCATTGGTCACTCTGATGTAACGGAGACTACTGGCACCAGGCAGGGTAACGATGAGGTCACGAGTTGTTGATTCCTCGGTGACGTCACGAGGCACGAGTGCCGTGTCCCAGGGAATGGAGTGGAGGCGGATCTGAGATACGATTTCGTTACGTTTTGTGTCGACAAGTTTGACAGATTTGTTCCAGTGGTCACAGAGGACGACTTTGTCCTGATCCAAAACACAGATACCTGAGATATAACATATCTCCTCGTCTGATTTACTTTTCACTTTTATATCCCTCACATGTTTAACTTTCTTGTCATGGCGTCGCACATGCAACTTACCGAGGGTTTTAAATGACAATTCCACATGCTTTAATTCCATGTCCGGCTCAAATCTGTATCGCATGACCCCGTTCTTTGAATGTATTGACTCGATCTTCAACTGAATCTCTGCCATTTTCATCTCCGTTTTTTTCATAGCCACAAACAGTTTGTTGTTTAGGTTTTTATTTAATCTTTCATCGAGTTCTGCAGACAGTTTCTGCAGGTCTGTTTCCATGGTTACACAACTCTTGGATACTTTGTCCATTACTGATAAGTCGCTTACAGCTATTTGATCAATTTCCTGCACTAAAGACAGTTCTAAGTTATCAAAGAGTCTTACTAATTCCTCCTTCATGTGTCGAACCTGTGACCTCGTCTCCTCTTTAAGTTGTTCAATGTCGGCCTTGTTTACGTCTGCTGTTTGTTTGTTTTTCTTCACTCTCTCAATCAATTCCGACATGTTGTCACGGAGAGAGGAAAACTCCCGACTGTTTCCGATGTCTTCTGTCTCGTCGGGAATGAAACTTACACCACAATTTCCATGATTTAAAGTCTCACACACAGAACAGAGAATGTCTTTGTGTTTCTTACAGTAATACTCTAACAAGTGTCCATGTTTCTCACATCGTTCAGTTAATGGATCACGTGGTACCACTTTCTCCTTTGGCATGGAAACTTGATCTAACATCACGTGGTCTCTACATAAGCCGTTTGCAGACTTGGATTTTCCGCCAACACTACAAGGATTACAGAGGAGAGGATCATATTCCTCGGACAGGTTTGTGGCTTCAGCCATGGTCAAGTCTTTGTTGAAGATGATCAGACGTAAATATCCGGTAGACGGGAACAAGTCAGAATGCACAGTATCTGTTAATGGATATGAAAAAAACAACAACTTCAAATATACAAAAAAACATGTTTTAAAAATAACAAATTGTTCATTTATTAAATTACATTTCAAACTGCACTATGTAGTTTAGAAACAGAGCGAAACTTAATTTTAAAGTTAAGACTGATTACTCATATCTATAATGAGCTTTTAACCTAGGAGAATTTCTTTAAAATCATGCAATTTTTTCCCAATATGCTATTTAGCCCAGATTTCATTCACAGGCAATTTTCTTTGAATTCATTTATTATCCTTGAAATATGTATTTAAGTTTTCTTATTTAGAAAGATAGAAAAAAAATAAGATTGCTAATCACAAAACAACAAACAATGAATTACTTATAGGTTCGATTCCTGGTCACATACCTGAGAGGGTAAAGTGGTCAACCTTTAAGAGGTTTCCTCCCATAATAATGACTACATTCGCCGCAACCCAAGCATTCGAGATTGATTAATAGAAATTGTAAGAACCTATTTCGTAATCTATGTAAAATAAGTAAAGTTTAATCTTAAAATTATAAAGAACATGAAGTAAAAACATAACAAAACACTGTGGGTTCAGGGTTCGATCCCATTAGGCTCATGACTTTAACGACTCATGGTAATTCCAACCCAAACAACATATATGACAATCATGAGTGTACCTTAGTGGGTCTTGCAAAAATTAAGATGTAAGAAATCATGAATGGATGGATTGAACAAAGAACACAAATGGAAAGACAGGCAGATAGACAAATAGGACTAGAGGACAAACATATACATAGATAGGTAGGTAGGCAGATAGATAGACAGATTGGAATACAGGACAGACAGACAAATACATAAATAGACAAGTGGACAGAAAGACACTCAGGCAAATAGAAAGATATGAAAACAGGACAGACAGACAAACAGACAGGCAGACACACAATTTGAAATACACATGGATAGACCGGCAGACAGACATTAAGATGCATAGATAGACAGGTAAACAGACAGGCAGGCAGGACACACATACATAGATAGACAGGTAGGCAGATAGATAGACAAATCGGACTACAGGGCAGACAGACAGATTGGCAGGCAGGTAGGCAGATAGATAGACAAGTAGGACTTACAGGGCAGACAGATACATGGATAGACAGACAGACAGACAGGCAGACAGGTAGGCAGATAGATAGACAAATGCATAGATAAACATACAGACAGACTTAAAGAAAGACAGAAATATTTTTATCTCAGCTGAAAAACTATCCCTGAAAGCGTCTGTTATTGTCAGGAGCTCTCTTCTTTGGTTCGTTGCTAGAACTAGCAGGCAATTTTCGACCGGCATAGCACCATCAGAATATCTAAATTCATTGACAATAGAATCTAGAATTAACTAGAACTGCCATTGTAATGGTGCAAATACCCTCCGCATGTCGCTTTGTCACAGGAATGAAGATTAATTTTCTTGTTTCAAGTTTCATCTTGATGCCTTTTATACTTTTTGAGTTACAGGCCGGACAAAAATTAAGTACGAAAATTTACAAAGGGCAATAACTCCAAAATTACATGACAAAGAGTTATGGTTCATCATCACTGCACGCCCCCTCAATGAGATCTATCGACATATGAAGTTTCATCTTGATATCTTTTATACTTTTTGAGTTACGGCCCGGACAAAAAATTAAGTCTGAAAATTTACAAAGGGCAATAACTCCAAAATAACGCCACAGAGAGTTATGGTTCTTGGTCACTGCATGCCCCCTCAATGAGATCTATCCACATATGAAGTTTCATCTTGATGCCTTTTATACTTTTTGAGTTACAGCCCGGACAAAAATTAAGTATGAAAATTTACAAAGTGCAATAACTCCTAAATTACACGACAGAGAGTTATGTTTCATGGTCACTGCACGCCCACTCAATGAGATCTATCCACAGATGAAGTTTCATCTTGATGCCTTTTATACTTTTTGAGTTACAGCCCGGACAAAAATTAAGTATGAAAATTTACAAAGGACAATAACTCCAAAATTAGCGACAGAGAGTTATGGTTCTTGATCACTGCACTCCCCCTCAATGAGATCTATCAACATATGAAGTTTCATCTTGATGCCTCTTATACTTTTTGAGTTACGGCCTGGACAATAATTAAGTATGAAAATTCACAAAGGGCAATAACTCCAAAATAACGTGACAGAGAGTTATGGTTCTTGGTCACTGCACACCCCCTCAATGAGATCTATCTACATATGAGGTTTCATCTTGATATCTTTTATACTTTTTGAGTTATGGCCCGGACAAAAATTAAGTATGAAAATTTACAAGGGCAATAACTCCAAAATTACGCGACAGAGAGTTATGGTTCTTGGTCACTGCATGCCCCCTTAATGTGATCTATCTACATATGAAGTTTAGTCTTGATATCTTTTATACTTTTTGGGTTACGGCCCAGACAAAAATTAAATATGAAAATTTACAAAGGACAATTACTCCAAATTTATGCGACAGAGAGTTATGGTTCTTGGTCACTGCATGCCCCCTCAATGAGATCTATCCACATATGAAGTTTCATCTTGATGCCTTTTATACTTTTTGAGTTATAGCCCGGACAATAAAACCGACGGACGGCCAGACGGTGAGACGGCCAGGCAGACGAGCTGAATCCAGTATTCCCCTCTTACAACTTCGTTGTGCGGGGGGTATAATTATTTACGATAATAAATATTGAAATGATAAAAATTGAACCTGATAATAAATTAAAACGGGTATGACTTTGTTTATTGTTTATTGAAAGCGAGTAAAAAGAAGGAAAACAAAATATTTCGTGAATGCATCGTCTGCCCTGTTGTTGATTGTTGACCGATAAAGACAGAGTTTCCCGCATGGTTTCCATTACGAAAGATATAAGTATGTACATTGCGGGGAACCAATTCGCAATCGTTACTGCTTGGCCATCTCAGACAGCCGATAATCATTACATAATCGCTTAAAAAAGCAAAGGAAACTGTTTTTTGAAGAAAGTGAAAAAAAAATTCCGAAAATGAATCGGTGCTGTATGAATTTTTTCATTGGACATTGTGTCCGACAATAATAGGCGCTTTCGTCAGTCAAAATGGAAATATAACGGACATGTCCGACTGACCGATGGGCATTCGCATTGACTGCAGGTGGAGGAAGATCCCTATGCACGGAGGCATCCAGGTAGAACCACCGACCTATCGTATGCCAGCTGTAAGGCGGTGAGAGGCTGAGTGAGTTTTGAAGTCAGCGACTTTACCCTATCGGCCACGGAGGCCCCTAATACTTATATATAAAGATAAATAAATTAAATTAAAAAAAAAAAAAAAAAAGATTGTTGGCGCAATAAGATAACAGGACACCTCCTCTTTTAAGCTGTATTAGTAACAATTGTAGTTCTCGTTCTACTCTCCAAAGTGTGGATTGGTATACAATCATGTAGAGTTATAAAGCACTTTCTTTTATTCTTTTTGTTATAATGTAATCAAGTGTCCTCATAAATGATAAAAAAGTAAAAACAAGAGGGCCATGATGGCCCTGAATCGCTCACCTGATTATAAATGAGCAACATGTTGGATTTTTCATATTGACCAACTGTTTGACCCCACATGACCCACTTTTAAACTTGTCCAAGATTTTATGGAAACAGAAATTCTGACCAAGTTTCATGAAGATATGGCCAAAAATGTGGGCTATGGAGTGTTGACAAGGTTTTTCTAAGATTTGACCTAAAGACCTACTTTTTGACCCCACATGGCCAAATTCGAACTTGTCCAAGATTTTATGGAAACAAACATTCTGACCAAGTTTCATGAAGATATGGCCAAAAAAGTGGCCTATGGAGTGTTAACAAGGTTTTTCTAAGACTTGACCTTAAGACCTACTTTTTGACCCCACATGGCCCAAATTCGAACTTGTCCAAGATTTTATGAAAACAAACATTCTGACCAAGTTTCATAAAGATTAGGCCAAAAATGTGGCCTCTAGACTGTTAAAAATATTTTTTCTATGATTTAACTTGTGACCTACTTTTTGACCCCACATGGCCCAAATTCGAACTTGTCCAAGACTTTATGGAGACAAACATTCTGACCAAGTTTCATGAAGATTTGGCCAAAAATGTGGCCTCTAAAGTGTTAACAATGTTTTTATAAGACTTGACCTTATGACCTACTTTTTTACCCCACATGACCCAATTTTGAACTTGTCCAAGATTTTATAAAAACAAACATTCTGACCAAGTTTCATAAAGATTGGGCTAAAAATGTGGCTTCTAGAGTGTTTACAAGGTTTTTATAAGACTTGACCTCGTGACCTACTTTTTGACCCCTCATGACCCAATTTCGAACTTGTCCAAGATTTTATGGAGACAAATATTCTGACCAATTTTAATGAAGATTGGCCTAAAAATTTGGCCTCTAGAGTGTTAACAAGCCAAATTGTTGACGACGCACGACGGACGACGGACGAAGGGCCATCACAAAAGCTCACCCTTGAGCACGTTGTGCTCAGGTGAGCTAACAAGTGAAAGGATTGTCACAAAACTAGGTTTTCTTGAGGTCAATTATTCCTCCAAAAATTGTCAAAATCACGAAATACTGACAATATGTGCCAGAGCATTAAATGATGGTGACCCTGCAAATGTTTGGACAAAATTTATTGAGAAATGTAAGGGAGTTGCACACAGAAGAATATTTCTCAATAGCTTACACATGTGTTATTGAAAAAAATAACTTAGGGCCATAGCTCCATCAAAAATGGTCAAGGGGCAAACATGTAACTCTAAATTTATGAACCACAGAGTGAGGCTCATATGCACTGCATTCCGCCTCAATGAGATGTATGCACCTATAACGTTTCAAGTCAATATCTCTTATAATGCTCCGGACAAGGAATTTTATCAAAGGAGCATAACTCCACCAAAAATGGTCAAACTGCAAAACACAGGTAATATTCTCCAGGGTGACTTAGTGAAGGTACATCTGTTAAAGTATGGACAAAATTTATTAAGAAATGTACAAGTTGTGCACGAAAGAATATTTCCCTTTATATAACATACGTTAAGGGGAAAAAGGCCATAACTGCATCAAAAATAGTCGAACCACAAAACCCAGAAAATATGCGCCAGGTCACTATGTAATAATGCTTCTGTAATTTCTGAAAAATGTAGGAGGAGTTGCACACAGAAGAATATATCCCTATATATTACATATGTGAAAAAATAACAAAGGGCCATACCTGCATCAAAAATTTTTGAACCACAAAACCCTAACAATATGCACCAGGTCACTATGTAATAATGCTTTTGCAAAAGTTTGGGCCAAATCCGTTGAAAAATGTAGGAGGAGTTGCCCACAGAAGAATATTTCCCTATATATTATATAAAAGAAAAAATAACAAAGGGCCATACCTGCATCAAAAATTTTTGAACCACAAAACCCTGACAATATGCACCAGGTCACTATGTAATAATGCTTTTGCAAAAGTTTGGGCCAAATCCGTTGAAAAATGTAGGAGGAGTTGCACACAGAAGAATATATCCCTATATATTACATATGTGAAAAAATAACAAAGGGCCATACCTGCATCAAAAATTTTTGAACCACAAAACCCTGACAATATGCACCAGGTCACTATGTAATAATGCTTCTGTAAAAGTTTGGGCCAAATCCGTTGAAAAATGTAGGAGGAGTTGTGCACAGAAGAATATTTCCCTATATATTATATAAAAGAAAAAATAACAAAGGGCCATAACTGCATCAAAAATAGTCGAACCACAAAACCCTGACAAGGTGTGCCAGGCCACTATGTAATAATGCTTCTGTAAAAGTTTGGGCCAAATCCGTTGAAAAATGTAGGAGGAGTTGCGCACTGAATAAATTGTTTACGCCCGCCCGCCGACATACCACAATCAAATAACCAGAGTTTTCCTTCGGAAAACCTTGTTAAAAATGACATCTCCAATTATTATTATAAATGTAATATTTTCGCTGCCAGGATTTTAAGTTTAAATTTCAATGCATCCACAAGATGCCATAAAATACATTGTATATGGAAAATGCTACTTAATTGGGAGTCATACTGTTTAAGCTTAGAGAGACTCGGGACTCGCGCAGGGAAAATTATAAAGTCACTGGATAACTGCCTCTCTATATATAAATAATATTAATATTAAGAGAGGTCATTATTATTATTTATTTTTATTTTATATTTAATATAAAGGCCCTGTGCATAGACAGGTTAGGTTATAATATCAATACAGTAGTAAAGAGAAATAGAGGGGGACAGTATGCTTATAAGCCGTCCATTAACACATTTTGTTTTAATCTTTTCTTGTTTTAAATAAAGGTAAGGAATTTCATAGACATTACAAAAACAATGGAGGCTGAAATCAGTACTTCAAACAGTAACAAAAACAATAACAACAACCAAATGAAAATGAGTAAAATCATCATCAGCTGCATATCATGGCTGCTTTTTATTCACACTTTTACGAAATTATTCGGACATCATCATCAATATCACAAAATTACATATTAATAACCAAATTAAAAACAAAACAAAAAACAAACAAAAAACAACAACATATTTTGGGATTCATTTTTCATAAAAATGAGTAGACTATATATATTAAATCAATATCTATTCTATAATGATCTTAATAAAATCAATAAAAAAAAAAACAGTTAAAAGTGAAAAACAAATAAAAAACAAATAATAGAATAGATAAAAAAAAATGTTCTATGTTAATTTTTCAAATAACACAATTGCAAAATATCTTGCACTAACAGTATCCAATCCTAATCAAACTAAACTACAAATGCTAAAAATAGGTGTTTAGTTAAATACAGGTCACCCCCCAGTAAAAGCAACTTTCGTATGTGCCAATCATTCAAACTAAAGGTAAAATTATACAAGTCAAACTCCACTATAAGTACTATTTTTTGAGCCATAATCTCAAACTAAGGGTAATTTCTCAAGTTCCCTAGGAACAGAACCCAGTCTTCAGCACAAATTGTACTGAAAATAATCATAATAACTGTAGAGAAAAAAACAACAACAAAAAAACAGTAGAAATAGTCAAAATGTAAAACTCCTAACAAAACCTTAGACAGTTCCATGATTATGGGGACCCCCGAAAACGGAACGAAAAGAGTACTTTTTTTCATCTCCGAAAGAAAAAAGGTCAGTAGGCCACCCACCAGTCAATCAATTTACGACTATCACAAAGACACATAAAGCATTCTCAAACCTACTTCGCGGACCCCAAGAACCGCGATATAGCGGTTTTGTGCTGTAGAAATATGTACAATCGACACAGATACACCAACTTTTTTTACTATTATATTTGTTAAAATAGGGGACATAACTCTTCCTGGTCTCAATAAATTTCACATTCAGGTGAATATATTATTCATATATGGTTTCACTGATCTATAGATATTAATTTCATGTCACAAAATGCAATACAACTGTATCAAAGCTAGTCAAGGGCAACAACTCTGCCAAGACTATATTTTAAAACAAAATCCCACTGACGCAGTCCATAGCTGTAAAACTGGTGAAATCGGTAAACAAAGATAATGATGGTGAAAGAAATGGAAAGAAAAAATTGTCTTCTTACTATATCTGCATGGAATTTTACGTGTGCATCCTAAATCAATTGATTTGAACAGCCGAAACAAGGTAGGGGTATCAGTGTAAATTTCCCAAAGCTTTTATATAAGGCCTGGGTAGAGGTCCAGCGGAGGCCAATACAAAAAATATAACCGGAGCGGACCTCAGTAGGAATTAGCGGCCGGGTAGCTCAGCCGGTAGAGCATTCACCCCGTCAGAAATGGAAAGAAAAATATGTCTTCTTACTAGACATGCGTGGATTTTTAGATGTGCATCCAAAAACAATCGATTTGAACGGCCGAAACGAGCTAGGGGTATCGGTGTAAATTTCCCGAAGCTTTTATATAAGGCCTGGGTAGAGATCCAGCGGAGGCCAATACGAAAAAAATAACCGGATCGGATCTCAGTAAAGATTAATAATAGCCTTCTTAAATAATTTGCCATATTTTGGCATTCTAGTACTAAAAGGAGTGTTGAATATCAAAACTTGCAAGAATGACGTCACATGGAATCATTTTATTAAAAAAACGAGTCCAAAACAAAAAATGCGTTGGAATAGTGATGCGAATGTCGGAATAGAGTACTGTACGATAAATAAATTGAAAACATCATTTGTCTTACATTTAAAATTAAAGATTACATCCCTTTGACATTTGAGAAAAACAATCGATTTTTATTTCATAAATTATTTCAAAATGAAAACTCTTTGCAGTTATTACTATGAATGGTGATTCCAAAATGATTTATAATAGCAAAATAAGCTGATTTTTAAAAACTCCAATACAATCGCAAACAATTCAAAATCTGGAAAATGATAAAGTTGCATAAACAAATTTTAAAATGCTACAAACATAATAAATGTAGAGAAAAAGACTATCGCAGCGCCTAACAGAAAATGTCTTACCTTTAGCTTAAATATCGACAAGACGAAACAAATTATTATTTAGAGTTCTTTCTCTCGCCATTTTCAATCCAAACCGAGGCTGCAAGTCAAATTCGATCTACATTCGGTGCACGTTTAGAACGCGGACTATAAAAAGAGCTAAGTTTTACGCAGTTACCTCCCTTATAGCATAGACTTTCATAATATAATCCGAGTAGGTTTTTTTTTTTTTTTTTCCTGTTTTCTATGTTAAGGCATAATACCCGATCTCAAATATATTTTGTTTCATTTAACAAAGTTACTGAGTATATGTCTGTGGCTTAATGAGGATAAATAAGTATTGGTATTCAAATATCAAGAAATAAATTGAACATATGTAAATATATGTCACCGTGATCCAATGTGAAAAGTGAACAGAGGAATGAAGATGTTTAATATTGGCATTCATCAAAAGTAAGCATAGGCCCTCTACAGCACATTCTATGATAATGCTTGAAATTGTTCTCTTTTATATTATGTAAATATTTTTTTAATAAATATGTTTTCGTTTTTTCGTGTTCTGTAATTTCTCTCCTGACTTTACAACAACTGACTGTTGTAATAATCTAGGAATGTGCATTTTACGTCAAACTCTCTTATAAGCCAGTTATTTATAACGCCATGGTTAAGATTCTTTATTTTATCTGTGTTTCTTCTTTAAAAGTTAAAGTTTTCTCATATAAAATAGTTGCAATTAATATTGATATTTGTTTACATTTGCCATTTTTCTTTCTTTCTTTCTTTCTTTCTTTTTTTTTTAGGCCATTTTGACCGATATACGCAAATTAAAATTTTTGTAAGTAATCAATCTAGTGAGCAAAAATGAAAACAGTGATGCTGTAAAAGGGATATCTTCTATATTCCTGAACATGGTCGTATTCAAAAATCTTCTTTTTTCCCCCTATACTTTGTTTGTACAATGTGAATTACATGTACAGTGGCATAAAGGGGATATGGAAGATATATTTATATTGCGTTTGCATGTGATAACCACCAAAGCTGTTAGACTCTTTCGAGTGTGCATGCCAATTTTTACTATTAGATGCATTATTGTATAGCCTTTGATGTGGGGGGGGGGGGGGGGGATTAAATGGCGAGGGGGTATTGTTGCTGTTCTGCGATAAAAAAAAATGACGAAGACTGTATGATATGTAATAGGAAGAAGAAGAAGTGCTGCTGCTGCTGCTGATGATGATGATGATGATGGTGATGAAGTGGTTATGTGTCCTTATCCGATAATACTACCCTGTATATACAGAGACCCTGCTTGGAGTTATATAGGCTCAAAGTCCATAAAGGCTTGCATTTACTATAATATTCCCATGATCACTTGATGAACCATGATCACAATTTCATGATGGATGGATTACACAATGGTAATGAACGCATCTGTTGACGTGAAACACACGCAAAGGTGCACACACACATTGTTAACTCGGTAGAATAATTATAGATCTTTTTTATCATCCGGTTGTCCGGAATAACTTACAGACTTTATAAAATACCTTGTTTGTTATAGATATGTGCTCTGCATTGGAAATTCCTATTGTGAACCCCTACTGAAATAAAGCCTGGCACCCGACAAATCACCAGGCCCCTGCTGTTTCCGCGACCCCATGCTATCTGCTGTCATCGCTATCTGGCAACGTCACGGTTAAATGATAAACTGAAAAGTGATAAAACTGACAGATTATTACGGTTTGTTTTCAAATGACCAAAGGTATATAATCAAAATAAAGCATGAAATGTGTCAGTCATTGAAATTGCAATGAACAGTCTTGGCACGTTCCAGGTATATATAAAGATCGAGACATTATGATTAATTAAGAAAAAATGACAACAACCTGTGCGTCTATCGTTACTTTGAGGGACTTAATAGGAAAATTTGACTCTATCTTTTTTTCTTTTTTTTTTTAGGTGGTCTTAAATTCCGATCCTTAGAGTGGCTGGACTTTGTCCCATTTTATCGGTCAAATTCACGTCTGCTTGTCAAAGGTCTCGTGTACATTCCTTAGGACAAAACATTAATAAGTGCATTAACTATGAAAAGTAATATAAATAATTTCAGCACAGGCCACCCTTTAGAGGTCCTGGCCTCGCATATCGTCCGGAATATTGCTATGTATGCGCATGCGTAGTAGGCCTACTGCCGGTCTACTACAACCACTGTATAATACACAGGTCGCCTGTTCATGCTTGCAAGTATTCCATTCATTTTCTTTCAATTTTAAGATATTTATATTTTATCATACCTTGATATCTCGGTCTTTCACTTCACTGTTGTGGTGTCGCGGGAAAGACTTTGCCGACACCATTTTGAACCGGAACTGAGGAAGTTGCAATTTTTAATGAAATAAAAAAAAAGTAGACTAATTTCTACTAGACTAATAGGTCTCCGCAGATGGAAAGAAAAACTAACTTCTTTCAGTTTACCGACTCCCTACTAGTACGCATGTGCTTGTCATCCCATCTCCCCCCCCCCCCCCCCAAAAAAAAAGTTTATATCCTGGAGTATCCTGTTCTCGCCAGCATATTGAAAGAAAACATAACAAAACAATCTCTCATTTTTATATTGAATATTGAATATATCAACAAATGCATCAATATCTTCCCTTCAAATGTATTAAATTGTCAATGGTAATGGAATACACATTTAAACAAGAAAATATTGAAAAAAATGTTTTAATGGACAGCTTATAATAAGCATACTGTCCCACTCTTTTTCTCTTTTCAACTGTTTTGACCTTATAGTCTTACTTGTCTATGCACAGGACCTTCATATTAAAAAATACCTCTCTTTATATTAGGCCTATTTATATATAGAAAGAGAGGCAGTTATTATTTTATCAATTTCTCTGCATGAGTCCCAGGTCTCACTATGCTAAAAAATATGACTCCCAATTTAGAAGCATTGTCTATATATCTTATGCATCTTGAGGATGCATTGAAATTTAAACTAAGAATCATGACAGCGAAAACATTATATCTAAGATGAAGAATGCGTGGGTAAAAAAAATCACTAGAGTGGTCGATTTTTTTTTTAAATTAAGAATTAAATTTTTAAAAAAATCGACCTCTCCATATATTATTTATACAAAGAGAGGTCATTTTTTTAAGTTTTCATTCATTTATTTATTTATTAGTTTATGTTTATCAAAAGGAAGCAAATACAAAATAACAAAGGCAAAATATTGGATGTATAAAACTAGTACTTAAAACAAACTATAAAGATATAACAATAAGAATTAAAAAAAAAAAAAAAGGTTCCAGCTGGTATTGAACTCATGACTTCATAATGGGTAAAAGTACTGATCAACGCTCTTACCGATTGAGCTAATTCCACAAGCGTGAAACAAAGGCGAAAATAAGGCTATTTATAGGTAATCAAAAAACTGAAAACAGCATCACTACACAGTCTATTTTACTGTATTATCAACACCAAACGTTCTTTATATTATATTTACATATTAACAAGATACACACTATGCATTACTTATCCCACCCAACATGTAATAATAAAACTTCTGTGTATAATTCAAAGATCAATAGAGAAGATATGAAATGTGCAATGTCCAGACCAACGAGCGAAGCTATCAGTAGGTCATGGCCTATATGTATAAAAACATCATTAAAATGCAAACATCTACTGACTAATAACTTATTAAATATGATCAGTTACACTGAAAACTATAGAAAACAAACACAAATAATGTATTTGAAACCCCTAAACAATCACATAGAAAAATATCAGTCACTGAAAACTATTACTATCACAACTTTACATTTGACTGCAGTGCCAATTTTGCACATGCGCTAACAGAAGTGTAAACCCATTTTAATTGGACATACTAATTATAAACAGTGGTCACGCGATTCCTCGATGTGGCGATTCATTGAATACCGGCGATGACTTGAGCTACAAGCCCGGTCCCTTGATTTAGCCCTTCTTGTTCTATGTAAATTTATGGGCGATTCTTCAAACATGCGATTTTGGATTCCTCGAGCTCCGCCCCCATTCCCTAAATAGCATATTCTATATAATTTCTATGCAATTCCTCGAAGTCAATAACAAAACCTATCTGTATCTCCTTGACAAGCAAACTCCAGCCCTATGACCACCTATCCCTGTAATTCACACCTTTTCACACATCGTCAAACCTCCGAGAGTACATAGGTAAATTGTTATATCAACACGGACATGTAAAACGTATTTTCTCATCTACTGATCATGTAACAAACTGTAATTATTTGTCATTAAAGAAGCCTATTTTGTTTGTTTGTGTGTTGTTGTTTTTTTCTCTGTAATCATTAATTTGGAGAACCACGGAAACATGTTTAGTGTTTATTACAAGAATGTAAAAAATACACAACGCCGCAATTACACAAATTAAAACAAAGGGTTTCAATCAAATTATTGGTAATAAAAAACTTATTTCTGACATAACTTTTGCAATGAAAGCTATAATCAAGTTATTTTTGTAATGGTTAAATATATTCTATGTTTAAAAGGTACCATTGAAGTCTAAACGTAACAAAATAATTAATGAAAAGATAAAGTTGAGGTATCAACAAATATAAATATATTGAATTTTGATATATAAATGATTCCTCGAATATGCCGATTCTTCGAGTTTTTTTGCAGATCCCATCCGACCTTGAGGAATCGAGTGACCACTGTATACAGTTACTTAATAACAGTAATGTATATACAGTACTGGATACCGTCCAGCAACAGTTGAAAACATCTCAAAAATGGTGTCTTTGAGTTCTCGACAGTTAACACAGAATGAGTCTAACAAATATGTTGCACATATAGAGACAAAATCTATAAAAATACAACAGTTGCAAATAAGTTCTGTGTTCTTCCAGAGATGTGAATACCTAGTAGCTTCGTGGTTTTTCCTAACAGCAGACTGGAAATAAGAGCAAGAATCACACTCACACTCACAGCGTCCATTTTATTATAGGGTGCCCTCTGAGTTTTGTAACTGGAGGTTCACTTGCTATTTTCCTTAACTTTGCATGCTTTCATATAGAATGTCCCTACAATTTTGTGGGTACATGTCAAATTTTTGGGGTAAAAACCCTCTACAGAGGGTAAATAGACATGTTATAATTATCAAATATTAAGTGTGAATTTTGCTGTCAGATTAATACATTGTAACAACTATGACTCAAAATGACTTCCTTACATAGGATTGTTCAGAAGTAAATTTATAATCAAACATACACTATTTTAAGAAAATATGTTAGTTTACATAAATCAGTCATCGTCAGCTTGCTGAGAGTTTTAGGTAGTTTTATCAGAAGGTTTAGTAAATGATAAAAAGAAGCATTAGTGAAAATTGTACAAAATCGATACTTCTTATCTTTATTAAATGCATGTTTTCATCTGTTTCCCAAACATTAAAAACAGTTTGGAAATGAGGATAAATCAGTTTCGCCAATTGCCGATGGTTTCCCTGTAAAATTACGTCACACTCAAGGTGAAATATTTAATTGATGTACATAGCCTGAGCATAACAATTAGGTGAGAACTGAATACTTGAGGATAGCATTTATTGTGATAATCAACTGACAGACTCAGTAAATGCTAGATCGTCGTCTTCTGCATTGTTTTATGAATGATAATTGTGTAGTAGCCCTGATTGGGCAAAATTTTAACTTTTTAAGGGTTCAAAGTAAAACACAAGTTTATTTCAGGTTAACTGCATTTAATTAGTATTCATTCTTTTCATAACAAATAAATTTCATAATGTTGTGTGTGTCCAGTCCAGCTGAATTATATTATAATTAGATCTACCCTTTAAGCTTACCATATAAAGTGAAATGCCCGGATAGGGATTCTAGTAGAGCAGTGCCATTCAGAAAGTATATAAGCTGATTCCCCGAATGAGATAAAATACCAGCTTATTTACCTGTATAGACTGGAGGCATGAAATGCATGAAAGACACCGTACTGCTACCTTGGTACCATAGATATATACAATAGAAACCTGTACAAAAACTAGCAAAGATCATGTAGCGATACCTGTGGGTAGCGGTATTTATAAGGAAGTACCCCGATACCAGAGAATCCTAGGATTGTCTATTTAGGCCAAACATGGCAAACAAATGTGTTGAATATGTTATTAGAAAGGTGTCACATTATAATGCAAAGGTGGAGTAATAGTGACATACAGTAGTAAATAGAAGATAAGACTTCATTGATAATTTGTTTCTGTTCTTGTTTTTTGTACTGCGAAATGAGGGAACACCATTCTAGTAACACGGAATTGACAAAATTTGACACAAATATTTTAGCATAAAGTACAAGGGAAGTAACAGTATAGGGCACTGATGGGTCCTTGCTTTTTTTCTACTTTAAAACTGACCATTTTGTTTTTCAGGGGCAACATGAACAAGCACATAGTACTCAGGCCAGACTGACTTTATATGGTTTAAATCCCAATCAAGGAAGGATGTTGATAGAAATACACCCCTTTCCCGAGAGTTTACATCTGTCGCGGAAGTGGGGTAAATTGAAAGTCATTATATTTTCATATTTTGTGTTATTTTATTCTCGATTATAAGTAAAGCTTTATCTTAACCCTTTCCCTCATATAGACTCATTTTGACGCACTCAATAGGTACCACATAAAGCCTGATCTGCAGAAAACCACAGTTAAACCTTACCAAATTTAATTATTAAGTCCTCATTTTCAGACCACTGAGGAGCAGCGAACAGCATAAAATCAGATCTGCCTGCGAATTACTCGCAGGCTGATCTGGTTTTATGTTGTTCGCATAGGTCTTTTCATGTTTTCCTCCATGAGGGAAAGGGTTAATATAAAACCAGTGTTATTGATATGCAATAACAGAAATTTGTATTCAATCCAAATAAAAGACATCTCGGTCCTGGTGGGCAGTTTGAAGTTGTAGGTTTGATCCCTGGCCTCAAAATACCAAATTCATAAAAATATGGCACTGGTATAGCTCTCTTGCTTGGTGCTTAGCATGTAAGGGTTGTTTCAGGAACGGATATGGTATCATGCTACCTGTCTATGGTGTCCTATAGCAGTGGGGCAGCACTATATCTTTTATATGTTGACAAAAAAATCTAAATGACTGAAATACTGTAAAGCGAATAAAACAAGCAAAATACTTAATATTTATAAATAGACCTTGATTTCTATGGTTACCGGTATATTTTTGTACTGGCCTCTGCTGCACCTCGACCCATGCCTTCTATGTTAACTTGATGAAATTTACACCAGGGCCTCATTTTTGTCATTTAAATCATAGGTTATTGATAATAGACAGTTGTTTGATTGTAGATACTTAGGCATTTTTTCTATTGGTTCATTAATTTGACCCATTACAGGAATTTACTCCATCTTTATTAGGGGTCATTGGTAATTTATTCTAGGACTTCTATTTCATGTTTATTGTTAAAAGGAACACTTCTAAGGACTATTCCCAAAATACGTAGGGAAAAGTCTGTTGAAGTGTAGTCAACACAGCCTTATTCATGTTGCATGCTGACAAAGCCTGAAAATGCCTGAAATACTGTTGGTTGGGCATTTAAGGTAAAGTCCCTGGTTTCGCTTTGTCTTGGACCAGTTAACCTCTACCAAGATAACCAAGGTACCCTAATGAAACATAAGGAAACCTTGGTTATCTCCCTGAAAAGCCATGAGGTCCGAAATATAGCAGAACCATTACAGGGATCTTACCAAACAAACCCATGCCTTTTCAGTTAGTTTTTATTTCATGTATTTTTGATTCTTCACATTAGAATATGCCTGAAGCCTCTTCTTGAAAGTAAGTGTTCAGGCACCAAAGGAGGCCGTCAAAAAGATATATGTTCCTTAGATTTGGGGAGTGGTATTTTTGTTATTAATTATACTGTTATTAAGCTATTTTTAAATTTATGAATAAAGCCTGTCTGTTCCTGAGAAGGTTCTGAGATATTTCTAACTTGTTCATCCAAGGTTTTCATGATTTTGAATACTTGAGGCTAACACACAGCAGTTACCAATCAATGATCAATCAGATACCAATCAATTATTAATCAATAATCAATCAGATACCAACCAATTATTAATCAATAATCAATCAAATACCAATCAATTATCAACTTATTCAAACTTTAATTACTGGACTGAGTGGTAAGCGAGCATCAAACATACAAACTTAAGATATTTACTTTAATTTTATTAATTTTTGTCAATTGGGAAAGAAATTCTTACCACTTATAATTATAAATCCATCTGGACGATTCCTGGGTTGGATTAGTTCTTGGGTCTGGGAAGGTCATGAAAAAAATCTTGCCCCAATAGTGTTCAAACATTTGGTTCCAAAGTTGGGTATGTTACACCTTGACCACAGCCATTTAAGGGGTATATATAGCTCCGGTTTTGTGCTTAACATATAACGATAGTTACTGTTTGGCCTGGTGCAGGTCTCCTCTTTATTTCTACAAATGGGGTCAAGTGACCCCATCATATAAAGATAACAAGACAATTTATTTATTTGCCTGTCATTTAGATATTTTAGTGTCAAAACAAGACAATTTATTTGTTATTTGCGTGTCATTTAGATATTTTAGTGTCAAAATGGACAATTTTGTATGTCACAGAAATCCCAGCTGGTGTCAGGGTACAGCAACTGGGGTGTGGTATTCTATTGATTGAGGGTAAACCAGGTTAGTCTTGTGTAGACTTAGCCCAAAATGACAGAAATTTGGTCAGTATTATGGTAAAATGAAACCATCATCGAAATAACAAAAACATATTGGGTTTTTTTTCCTTCTTTATCAGGGGCCTTTCATAGGTGCCTTCCCTTTAAAAAAATCTTTAAATTCATGCAGTTTTCCCCAAGTTTGCATCCTACTCCAGGATTTTTCTTTTCCCATTGAAAAAAAAATTGTGAAATTTTCCCCAAAATATGATATTTAGGCCCCTTCCCCAACATATGAAAAAAGGCCTGCATATTCAGTGTCAGGGCATTCATTTCCATGTAATTCCCCAAAAAAGGAAACTTACACCATGCAGATATGACACTGCAGATTATTTATAAACTGTTTTTAATTTTTCAGATTCGTTGATGGTCCACCGTCTATACATCCAGGATACTGACGCTGACCTTGTTGTCTCAGTAAGACACATATATCCAGACAAAACATGAACTTCTTGTCGGGCGCAGTTTTTCACCACAATACTGTTCGTCCTCTTCCCAAATGCATATAACGCGTTTCAGCATTTTTCCAGGACTCAGAATTCATGACCAGTATCCTGACTTTAGCCGGGTCAACATAATCCTTCGAGGGTCTGGTGAAGCGTGGCCTTTATTCCTTGCTCACGGACGCAGGAGACGGTGCCATGATATTAAGTGAAAACGTTTCCTCAAGTATGCTCCAGTGGTCAGATGAGGTTTTCCTCAAGACGAATCCTTCCAGGTCGAGAATTTCAATTTTCCCCGTGTTTCGATGAGTCACCAGGATTGTTGTTTCCAGGTGATATAGTTTACTGACACTGGCAGTGTAATAATGACTTCCCTGGTTGAAACGTCTCCAGGCAGGTCAATCGTTATAGAGTAGAAAGTAGTTTTTGACATTTTGTTTTTGGAAAATCATTGCTTTTGACTAAATAACAGGGTTATTTGTAGTCCAATTTAACCTGTTTTATTTGATGTAACAAAACTGATATTGCAGTGTTGTAGTTGCAGAGAAAAATGTTAAAGGCATAATAAATTTCTCCACTTTTAGTTAATAATTAATAAATTAAAATGAAAAATTAATAATTATTGTATTATAATTGAAAAACAATTGTTTTTGGTTGTCTAAACCATGCACCATGAAAATATATTTTCTAGTCATTCTTGATGCATTATTCCAAACTGGATTTAAGTATAGATGTCAGTTCTTAAAATAACACAACACGCACACACTTGAACATGCATACATAATATTGCACCACTATTTTTTTTGGCCATGCTGGAATCACGTCATGTCCTGTAGGCCTACACCTTCTGGCTTAGTCCTGTTTCCAACCTAGGGCCTGACAATTGTCGAAGATGGTCTCTGTCAAGTTCAACTTTCTCCCTCACTCTGCTCCTAATAAAAAACTAAAGATGATTGTCTGCATAATTATTTTAATTCATTTCCACTACAAGTGTGTATTGCAATTACAGCACCATAGGATCTAAAGATAACTTCTTAGATCATAGTGTTACAATCCATTGTTGAAGTAAGGGCTAAACAGGGATCCCATTTCATCCAATCCTGTCCAGTTTGGTATCAGAAGTAAGACATTATTCTGGTCCATTTGACTTAATGTTTTGATTATCTACCACAAAACAGTGGTATAAAATGCTTTATCTCCCTTGCTTGACGCTCAGTATAAAATATTGGCCCAATGTCAGGATAATTGACCTGGGTTATGTGTTATACCATTTATCTACAGTGTGATACTACATTGGGGTGCCAATATATCCATCCTGTGTAGACGAAAGCCCCAAAATGACCAAAATACTGTTGACAGGATGTAAAATGAAAACAAATGGTAATTTTGTGATACTTAGATATTTGGGATCAAGGACATTAAAAATGGAAATCTTGACATTTGCTTAGGTGGTAGTGTGATTTGGAACAGAATGTTGGTGTGGGGGTATCTGTCATGTCCAGTGGTATCTTCTGGCGACCATAATACAGTACAGCTTTCTGTAGACAGTGTCTTGATATTCAGTCCTATTTCTCCTCAACACACAATAAATACAGTACAGCTTTCTGTAGACAGTGTCTTGATATTCAGTCCTATTTCTCCTCAACACACAATAAATACAGTACAGCTTTCTGTAGACAGTGTCATGATATTCAGTCCTATTTCTCCTCAACACACAATAAATACAGTACAGCTTTCTGTAGACAGTGTCTTGATATTCAGTCCTATTTCTCCTCAACACACAATAAATACAGTACAGCTTTCTGTAGACAGTGTCTTGATATTCAGTCCTATTTCTCCTCAACACACAATAAATACAGTACAGCTTTCTGTAGACAGTGTCTTGATATTCAGTCCTATTTCTCCTCAACACACAATAAATACAGTACAGCTTTCTGTAGACAGTGTCTTGATATTCAGTCCTATTTCTCCTCAACACACAATAAATACAGTACAGCTTTCTGTAGACAGTGTCTTGATATTCAGTCCTATTTCTCCTCAACACACAATAAATACAGTACAGCTTTCTGTAGACAGTGTCTTGATACTCAGTCCTATTTCTCCTCAACACACAATAAATACAGTACAGCTTTCTGTAGACAGTGTCTTGATACTCAGTCCTATTTCTCCTCAACACACAATAAATACAGTACAGCTTTCTGTAGACAGTGTCTTGATACTCAGTCCTATTTCTCCTCAACACACGATAAATACAGTACAGCTTTCTGTAGACAGTGTCTTGATATTCAGTCCTATTTCTCCTCAACACACAATAAATACAGTACAGCTTTCTGTAGACAGTGTCTTGATATTCAGTCCTATTTCTCCTCAACACACATAAATACAGTACAGCTTTCTGTAGACAGTGTCTTGATATTCAGTCCTATTTCTCCTCAACACACTATAAATACAGTACAGCTTTCTGTAGACAGTGTCATGATATTCAGTCCTATTTCTCCTCAACACACGATAAATACAGTACAGCTTTCTGTAGACAGTGTCATGATATTCAGTCCTATTTCTCCTCAACACACTATAAATACAGTACAGCTTTCTGTAGACAGTGTCATGATATTCAGTCCTATTTCTCCTCAACACACAATAATACAGTACAGCTTTCTGTAGACAGTGTCTTGATATTCAGTCCTATTTCTCCTCAACACACAATAAATACAGTACAGCTTTCTGTAGACAGTGTCTTGATATTCAGTCCTATTTCTCCTCAACACACAATAAATACAGTACAGCTTTCTGTAGACAGTGTCTTGATATTCAGTCCTATTTCTCCTCAACACACAATAAATACAGTACAGCTTTCTGTAGACAGTGTCTTGATATTCAGTCCTATTTCTCCTCAACACACGATAAATACAGTACAGCTTTCTGTAGACAGTGTCATGATATTCAGTCCTATTTCTCCTCAACACACATAAATACAGTACAGCTTTCTGTAGACAGTGTCTTGATACTCAGTCCTATTTCTCCTCAACACACAATAAATACAGTACAGCTTTCTGTAGACAGTGTCTTGATACTCAGTCCTATTTCTCCTCAACACACAATAAATACAGTACAGCTTTATGTAGACAGTGTCTTGATATTCAGTCCTATTTCTCCTCAACACACGATAAATACAGTACAGCTTTCTGTAGACAGTGTCTTGATACTCAGTCCTATTTCTCCTCAACACACTATAAATACAGTACAGCTTTCTGTAGACAGTGTCTTGATATTCAGTCCTATTTTCCTCAACACACAATAAATACAGTACAGCTTTCTGTAGACAGTGTCTTGATATCAGTCCTATTTCTCCTCAACACACGATAAATACAGTACAGCTTTCTGTAGACAGTGTCTTGATATTCAGTCCTATTTCTCCTCAACACACAATAAATACAGTACAGCTTTCTGTAGA
This sequence comes from Solen grandis, assembly GCA_021229015.1. Lineage (NCBI taxonomy): Eukaryota > Metazoa > Mollusca > Bivalvia > Adapedonta > Solenidae > Solen > Solen grandis. Next base: position 18,754,063 of record CM037784.1, read on the forward strand.
CATGTCTTGATTCACACAAAATACAGTACAGCTTTCTGTAGACAGTGTCCATGATATTCAGTCTATTTCTCCTCAACACACAATAAATACAGTACAGCTTTCTGTAGACAGTGTCTGATATTCAGTCCTATTTCTCCTCAACACACAATAAATACAGTACAGCTTTCTGTAGACAGTGTCTTGATATTCAGTCCTATTTCTCCTCAACACACGATAAATACAGTACAGCTTTCTGTAGACAGTGTCTTGATATTCAGTCCTATTTCTCCTCAACACACAATAATACAGTACAGCTTTCTGTAGACAGTGTCTTGATATTCAGTCCTATTTCTCCTCAACACACGAATAAATACAGTACAGCTTTCTGTAGACAGTGTCTTGATATTCAGTCCTATTTCTCCTCAACACACGATAAATACAGTACAGCTTTCTGTAGACAGTGTCTTGATACTCAGTCCTATTTCTCCTCAACACACGATAAATACAGTACAGCTTTCTGTAGACAGTGTCTTGATACTCAGTCCTATTTCTCCTCAACACACACATAAATACAGTACAGCTTTCTGTAGACAGTGTCTTGATACTCAGTCCTATTTCTCCTCAACACACTATAAATACAGTACAGCTTTCTGTAGACAGTGTCTGATATTCAGTCCTATTTTCTCCTCAACACACAATAAATACAGTACAGCTTTCTGTAGACAGTGTCTTGATATTCAGTCCTATTTCTCCTCAACACACATAAATACAGTACAGCTTTCTGTAGACAGTGTCTTGATATTCAGTCCTATTTCTCCTCAACACAAGATAAGTACAGTACAGCCATTCTGTAGACAGTGTCTTGATATTCAGTCCTATTTCTCCTCAACACAAAATACAGTACAGCTTTCGTAGACAGTGTCTTGATATTCAGTCCTATTTCTCCTCAACACACGATAAATACAGTACAGCTTTCTGTAGACAGTGTCTTGATATTCAGTCCTATTTCTCCTCAACACACGATAAATACAGTACAGCTTTCTGTAGACAGTGTCTTGATATTCAGTCCTATTTCTCCTCAACACACGATAAATACAGTACAGCTTTCTGTAGACAGTGTCTTGATATTCAGTCCTATTTCTCCTCAACACACGATAAATACAGTACAGCTTTCTGTAGACAGTGTCTTGATATTCAGTCCTATTTCTCCTCAACACACGATAAATACAGTACAGCTTTCTGTAGACAGTGTCTTGATATTCAGTCCTATTTCTCCTCAACACACAATAAATATCCATGAGACTTTCCATATGACTCTGCCCTCCATTTCGAGAATTTTCACTTTCCCCTTGTTTATAAGTCAACAGGATTGTCGTTTTCACATTTCATATATTCATTGCCTACTGACTCTGGCAGGCCAGCAATAGCCTCTGTGGTTGATGTGTATCCAAGCAGGTCAATTGTCGTGGACCTGTGGTGTCCATTCTGAAATTGAATGTTGTTTGAATTGTTGGGGTGTTGTGAACCGGGACAAAACGGTGGGGTAGGGGTATCAGTTGCAGCCAGTGTTTCTTGCGTATAAATAGCAAATGCAAACATAAAAATAAAAAAAAACTTGCACATAAATAATTAATTCACACATAAGTCCAATGTAAAAAAGATCCGCACATAAGTAAATGCACACATAGAAAAACACGTAATTAGCTCACATAGTAATACATAGAAAAAAGACACACCTGTAAATAAAGACACACATAAATGAAATAAAGACACATGTAAATGAAATAAAGACACATGTAAATGAAATAAAGACACATGTAAATGAAATAAAATACCTCGCATGTTTTAAACACACACTCTCAGATGTAGAATCCTTTGGAAGTATTGTCTGAATATGCTTTGTAGCTCATGATAAGTTTGTGAGATCGATCTTTGTCCGTTTTCTGTCGTCAACATTATCATGTGAACACTTTAAGAGGCCAAATTTTTGGCTCAATCTTTATGAAACTTTCTCATAATGTTTATCTCTGATCTTAGAAACAAACTTGTGAAGACACTAAAAGCCACATGTTCAGTAAATCATCATCAAAAATACTGGTCACTATAGTAACGAGATGTCATCAGAATGCCTTTAACATCAGTCTTACTCAAGTGAGTGACACCTTGTCATCTGGCCCTTTTGTTTATTTGTTTATTAATTTCCACCATGTCGAATATTATATATATAAAAAAAAATAGTTTGATGCATTAATATCAATGTATAATTTATATGTTTTTGCATTATTATCAATGTATAATTTATATTGAAATGCATTAGTATAAAAGGTTTCAGATTGTTGCTTTATTCCTATATTTGTATTTTAAGAGCTTGGTGCAAAACTGTTGTAACTGCTTTTTTTTTCATGTGGATACAGTCGTTTTGCAACAAGCCCTCCAAATTTTTTTTATGCTTTTCTTAATTTTGAATTTCTCTTTTCTTTTGAAAGGGATTGGAAGGGGGGCGTATAGATTAACCCTTGACCATCCTCTTCTCCGTCAAATAAAAGTGGGGGGAGGGGGGGTTATTAGGAATCAGGCATGTAATCCTGTCTCTTCACGTTGCGTCTATTTCTCCGTTGTACAAATTGTTAAATCTAATCTAACACTGTTGAATGTCAAGGCAGTCTCCTTCAGTGATAGTTCTAGTTTGTTTTAATTTCCAATACATTTGATTTTATTTTCCTCCCCTGCTTCACAGAGGTGGAGGGCTATATAGGAGTCATGTTTAACACATCCCCCCCCCCCCCACCCCCCCCCCCCGCTCTCATATTACATAAAGGCAAGGTTGCTTGTACTTCGATGTCGAGCAAGTTTCTGCCATTTCCACATCTGTGTTGAAGCCTTTTTGTGTCTTTAGAGGAGTCCAGTAGGACATTGCGCTACTTTTGGACTTCTAGCTCGATTTATGTCGAGCAAGTATTCTGCCATTTCCACATCCGTGTTGAAGCCTTTTTGCGTCTTTAGATGAGTCCAATGAGACATTGCGCTACTTTTGGACTTCTAGTTAGAATGATGTCGAGCAAGTATTCTGCCATTTCCACATCTGTGTTTTTTTTAGAGGAGTCCAATGAGACATTGCGCTACTTTTGGACTTTTAGCTCAAATGATGTCGAGCAAGTATTCTGCCATTTCCACATCTGTGTTGAAGCCTTTTTGCGTCTTTAGATGAGTCCAATGGGACATCACACATCCAATAAAATACATGTGTTGTCTCCCTTCTTCATTCTCTCAAGTTTTCTTCCTGATTCCGTCAGCAGCAGTCAAGCTTGTTTGCGGTCAGCCACGTTGTTTACTATCACTAATGATTATGCATGATCTGACCACGTGATAGGGCTTGGTTGATTCCGTGATCTTTCAAATTAATCTTTGAGTGATTTCTCTTAAGGGATAGGAGAATTAATTTCTCACAGTTATTTAATATATCTGTGATTCTGTTGATGTTCCACTGTGTATTAGAATGCCCTACGTACAATGATCTAGATAAAATTGTATGCCTATTTATTATTGGAACGCCCTAGTATGTTTAAATTAGTTGAACTGATTAAGTGTAATCATAAGTTAACAACAAGTAAGCTCGCATTATTTATCGATAAAGCCTTTACACTGAAAAACAATATTATATTGTTCAGCTAATTTTCATACATTTACCTAAACCCTATTGTTGTTTCTATGATTTAATTATGTTATTAGATTACATGTGTAAATTGTATAGTTTAATTCGACATACACTAGAATTAATTAATCATTTTATATCTTTATTAATTTTCAGTGTTTGAATATTCACTCATATGCAAAATGAGTATTTTGAATATCGTTATATATTATATTTTGAATATTGTTATATATTCTAAATAAGTATTTTACTTATTGATTGTATAAGACAGACATACTAGGTACAATAATTATCAAAATGAATACAGTCAGACCTGTCTTAAGCAGTCAGTCAAGGGAACAAGAGAAAGTAAATGAAGGTTAAATATGTAACAAAATGCTTTAGTTTGGTAAAATTCAAATTGATTGCTAAATGCAGGTTGACCACTTAATACAGTTGACCGCTAAGACTGTTCAACTGTATACGTCAAGCAAAAAATATTCATTACATAATTATGATTCTCTTTCTCTCTCTAATGATTTTCTACTCTCTCTCTAATGATTTTCTACTCTCTCTCTCTCTCTCTCTCTAATGATATCAACTATCTGTTTGACATGTTGTAATGTACTTTAAGAATGAATTATTATTATTTGTCTGTATGTGTAGTGACTGTCATTATGCTTTGTATGCCACATGGGTCAATGACCTTCTGGTTTGAATGAAATAAACTTTGAAAACTTTGTATTGATATCGGTAGACAAGTTTTTACCTCATTTTCTGTATTTAATGTATTGACTTTGGGCAGTAAAGCAACATTTTTTAGCTCGACTATTCGAAGAATATAAGAGCTATTGTAGTCGCCCTGGCGTTGGCGTTGGCGTTGCAGCTTTTGGTTAAAGTTTTGCGTGCAAGTAACTATCAACCTTATATCTCAATTACCGTTTATGGTATTGACTTGAAAGTTTATAAATATGTTCAGGGGCATCAGACAACCAAGGTAGATAACTCTTGACTGAATTTAATATGAATTATGGCCCCTTTTTAGCTCACCTGAGCACAAAGTGCTCAAGGTGAGCTTTTGTGATCGCCCTTCGTCCGGCGTCCGTCGTCGTGCGTCGTCCGTCGTCCGTTGTCCGTCGTCCGTCGTCAACAATTTGCTTTAAACGACATCTCCTCTGAAACCGCTGGACAGAATTTAATGAAACTTGGCATGAATGTTCCTTGGGTGAGACTCTACAAAAGTTGCTAAAATAAAGTTGATCCATGAAGAACTCTGGTTGCCATGGCAACAAAAAGAAATAAAAAATGAAAACTTTAAAAATCATCTTCTCCAAAACTACTGGCCAGATTTTAAAATAAATTGGTACAGATGTTCCTTGGGTCAACTTCTACCAAAGTTGCTAAAATTATTCCGATCCGTAAAAAAACATGGCCGCCAGGGGCGGGGCTTATTTGCCTTATATGTATATAGAGAAACCTTTAAACAACATCTCCACTGAAACCACTAGACAGAATTTGATTAAACTTGGCAGGGATGATCCTTGGGTCAACCTTCACAAAAGTTCCTAAAATAAACTTGATCCATGTAGAACTCTGGTTGCCATGGCAACAAAAAAAAAAAAATGAAAACTTTAAAAATCATCTTCTTCAAAACTACTTGCCAGATTTTAAAATAAATTGGTACAGATGTTCCTTGGGTCAACCTCTACCAAAGTTGCTAAAATTATTCTGATCCATAAAAAAACATGGCCGCCAGGGGTGGGGCTTATTTGCCTTATATGTATAGAGAAACCTTTAAACAACATCTTGAAACCAGGACAGAATTTGATTAAACTTGGTAGGGATGATCCTTGGGTCAACCTTCACAAAAGTTCCTAAAATAAACTTGATCCATGTAGAACTCTGGTTGCCATGGCAACAAAAAGAAGAAAAAAAATGAAAACTTTAAAAATCATCTTCTCCAAAACTACTGGCCAGATTTTAAAATAAATTGGTACAGATGTTCCTTGGGTCAACTTCTACCAAAGTTGCTAAAATTATTCCGATCCGTAAAAAAACATGGCCGCCAGGGGCGGGGCTTATTTGCCTTATATGTATATAGAGAAACCTTTAAACAACATCTCCTCTGAAACCACTAGACAGAATTTGATTAAACTTGGCAGGGATGATCCTTGGGTCAACCTTCACAAAAGTTCCTAAAATAAAGTTGATCCATGTAGAACTCTGGTTGCCATGGCAACAAAAAGAAAAAAAAATGAAAACTTTAAAAATCATCTTCTTCAAAACTACTTGCCAGATTTTAAAATAAATTGGTACAGATGTTCCTTGGGTCAACCTCTACCAAAGTTGCTAAAATTATTCTGATCCATAAAAAAACATGGCCGCCAGGGGTGGGGCTTATTTGCCTTATATGTATATAGAGAAACCTTTAAACAACATCTCCTCTGAAACCACTGGACAGAATTTGATTAAACTTGGTAGGGATGATCCTTGGGTCAACCTTCACAAAAGTTCCTAAAATAAATTGATCCATTAGAACTCTGGTTGCCATGGCACAAAAAGAAAAAAAAAATGAAAACTTTATAAATCATCTTCTTCAAAACTACTGGCCAGATTTTAAAATAAATTGGTACAGATGTTCCTTGGGTCAACCCTCACAAAAGTTCCTAAAATAAACTTGATCCATATAGAACTCTGGTTGCCATGGCTACAAAAAGAAAAAAAAAATGAAAACTTTAAAAATCAATTTCTTCAAAACTACTGGCCAGATTTTAAAATAAATTGGTACAGATGTTCCTTGGGTCAACCTATTTATCTCAGGTGAGCGATTTAGGGCCATCATGGGCCTCTTGTTTACTTAGAAATTTTGGTTAAAGTTTTGCGTGCAAGTAACTATCAACCTTATATCTCAATAACTGTTCATGGTATTGACTTGAAAGTTTATGAATAT
>CM037784.1:18760722-18810722 GCA_021229015.1 Solen grandis
TAAACCAGGCATGTTATGGTCTTCACAGTATTTCATTATATCATAAATTAGTCTTGTATTTTCTCCTATAAATCTATCTTTTATAAAACCTGTTTGATCATTTGATATCAAGGAATTTAAAACTTTTTTCAATCTATTTGCTATACTACCTGAAGCTAATTTGTACAACACGTTTAACAAGGTAATAGGTCGCCAGTTTTTTAGAAACTGTTTTGGTTTATTTTCTTTTGGTATACATGTAATAGAACCCAATTTTATATTCCTAGAAAAAGAGTTTGAAACAAAAGCATGGTTTAATGCTCTAACAACAAATTTTCCTATTTTATTCCAAAAAACTTTATAAAAATTACTAGTAAAACCATCACAGCCAGGACTTTTGTCATTCTTCATGTTTTTTAAAGTATTAGTTACTTCTGTATAATTTAACAATCCTTCTAGATTATTAACTTGATCAAGTTTTAATTTGTTGACAGTACAATGATTTAACTCCCTTTCAAGATCAAAATCTTGAGTTATGTTTCTTTTACTAAATAATGATTTGTAAAAAACTGACGTTTCTTCTAATATGTCATTCTGGTTATAAATTTTTTTACCATCTTCTTTTTCAATATAAGGAATAGACTTGCTAGAAATATGTTGTTTTTCTAAGTTACAGAAATATTTAGTAACTTTTTCCATTTTTTCTAATTTACATACTTTAAATATTTTTTCCTTTACTTTATAACTTGAATAAGCAATAGTTTTGCCTTTTTTTTCTAGGAATAATTGATCATCAATAATAAAATGTACATTGGATCTGTCTATATTGAGTACATGTTCTAATGAATATATAGGTACACAATATTGTAATATAATATCATCAATTTTTTTATTTATACAGTTTATATAATCAATATCATTTAATAGTGTGTTGTTGAATTTCCATAACCCCTTCCCATGTTTAAAAGTCGAAAATGACATATCCAAAAACACCATAGAGTGATCAGACTTATAACTAATATCAATATCACAGTTTTTTAAGTAATCTTTTAAATTATCAGTTATTAAGAAGAAATCTAATCGTCCCTGCTGAAATGGTGAAAACCTTCTCCAAGTATATTTTTTTGTATCTCCGTGTATTTCTCTAAATGCATCTATAAATTTCTATATTCATCATTATAACACAATTTTTTTAATGGATTAATCACAAGATTAAAATCACCAATATAATAAAACTACTGTTATCATCAAAAGTATCAATATTTCTTAATATTCTATTATAAAAACTTGGATCATCTTTATTTGGAGCATAAATATTTATTAAAATAAATTTTGTATCACAAAATAATAATTCTATCATAATAAAATTTCCATTATCATCTTTTAATGTATTTGTGATTTTTATGTCTAATTGTTTTCTGAATAAAATTGCCACACCTTTTGCATTTGATTTTCCATGGCTAAAATAACAATCCCCATCCCATTCAGAATATATATTTTTTTCTTCTTTTTTAACAAAATGTGTTTCCTGTAGACATAAAATATCAGTTTTTTTCTCTTTGAACATTCTAAAAACATCTTGTCGTTTTTTATAATTATTCAATCCACGGCAATTGTAGGATGCTATCTTTAATTTATCCATAAGAATAGTAACATATGATAATCATTTCATTACCTGTGTTAATAGAGAACATGGAACAACTACATTTAGGATTTATAAGAAAATACATGTCTGTAGGTTTTACTTGTAAAAAATAAGTAGAGAGAACTTATAAACAAAACATAAACACATTAGTAGAAAAAAAAGTAACCTGATTAACCTTAGCTTACAAACAGTTCAAAGCTAATCGCATTAAGTACACAAGTATCTCACGCTAACACCTTTATATGTGAGAATATAATGTTTCAAAGTGATTTATATATGTGTAATAAATATATCAAATCAATTAAGTATTGATAGATAATGTTTTTATACAATCTATAATACAACAGGACAAAACATACTGAAAAAAAAGATGTTTCTTTAAATATTCACAGGATCCCAAACTGGTTCATATGTTTCTATGTATCTTACATAATAATGTTGATTCAACTTTGTGTCAACGGTATCCAATGCTTAATATTGTTATAGTACAGGATTTGCATTACAGTTGCAAATTATGTAGTTGTCTAAAATGGTATTGCTTCTGGCACATGTTACTGAAGTTAGTTATGTTCATATCTAAATTAGGAAACAGACTGCTGCTCTTGTTGTTCAATATGTTCCAGAATACCAGATCAACAAACCAGTTGGATTGTCACGGAGTTGTTATGGGAAAGACCTACCACCATTAAGGTTCAATGAAGAACCATGAAGTGCTTCTTCTGACTTATTCAAGCTTAGCCAATTGGTTAAGTCAACAAGTGTATTTAGAGAGCGGTCATACGTTGAAGTTGTGAGTCGAGTTAAACTTGAACTTAAACAAAAACAGTGCAGGACAGGAAAAGTTCTGTCGCAGGTTTCCAAGTGTATCAGTCGGACAAACTCCCCTGACGTGTTTTTATCGTTGAAAATCTATTGAGGAATTGAGAGTTGCTTGAGAGAGCAGTCTAGTGATGAAGATTGAAACGTGTTAATTTTGAACTTATTCAAAACCAGTTCAGGACCGCAAAAGTTCTCATAATGGTGGTTAATGATGTTTTAATAATGAACTGTCTTTCCTTACTATTGTGTAATAGTCCATTGGGCAGTATCTTCATAAACTGTTGTTTGTCACTCATTATTTCCATTATTATATGTTTTTTAAGTCGCGAGTTTCAAAGAGTATTTGTGGAAAAAATTCTTCCAGGTGAGGGTTGGTCAAGTATGATTAAAGTAATCTTCACCCAAAACAAATAAAGTATAAACCTTTCATTGCATTCGTACATTCGGGTTAATAGTTGTGGCACACTTTCACGTGTAATAGATGCTACGGCTTCAATCCCTCAGTGAATGGCAAACTACAATCTAGGGGCTAATTTTTTGTAAAATTATCTTCAACTACTCTGACTTTTTTTTGCTGGTTTGGTAATTCCTAGCTTTGCAGTTGGCAGTTACAACAGTGATAACATTGCTATACATGTTTGCAGCCAAAACGCGTGGTGTTCTTTGCAGCCATGATCGCGTGGGTTGTACTGCATCTTTGCAGCTTTGCTCTTCCATTTATTTTGCAGAACATTATAGTAACAGTTATGGTTAAGTTTTTGCTGGGGTTCTTCTCTCTGAATGCATAAAATTAAGCATGCTTGACCTTGCCTGGATGAGCTTTACCAGATTTACCCGATGCTTTAAGCACCTGCAGATCTGTTTTCTCGCGGCCAAATATATCCATTACTGATATTATCTTGTGCCGAAAATTAACTCCTGTTTCTTAGAAATAAATGGTTTTAATGTCACATTATGTCCTTATAAATTTGATGTTATAAAGTAAACGATTTAGTTGCTTTCATTAGATGATATTTTGATATAACTGTTTTGAAATATGTCTAAACAATTTTGTGTTCACATTGTCAATTTCACGACATGCACAGGCGCTTCTTATATAAACTGCCGATTTAACCAATGTGTTCAAAATCGATTGGCTGTATTAAATAAAAAATATGTATCCTTATATAGAAATTATATTTTTTTTTCATAAAAAAAATACTATGTACCATAGAATGCTTGCATAATATTTACCTTCTGATCTTCTTTAGAGAACACTAACATAACAATCTTGGATACATTCTGCTCCCAGATCATTCGCCAGAAGTCATTTGCAGTTCCTGGAATTGGTCCCTGACAACCAATGAATTCTCTGGGAGACTTGTAACCCTGGAAACATGACAATGAACAATGTAAATATAAATCATATGTATGTGACATATTTAAAGTCAATCGATGTAATACAAAACGGATGACTCAGGCACAACTATTTTCAATCAAAGTTATTTTAGGTCATGTAAACACAAAATACTCATAGTGTGCTTCTTGTATAATTCTGATAGATTATCCCAAAGTCCATACGTTAAACGCTATTGATTTGTTCACAGTTCGCATGTACATTAAATCCGTATATTTGATCATACTCGGAAATAATTGGCCCATCTATAAGGAAATATTGCTATGTTCTTCATGTTTACTGTCTAATATCTGGTTATTATTTTATTTCTTTCATAATATTCATTAATATTGAAATAATGATCCTCTCCTTGATTAAGATTAATGGTGCAGAGGTAATTTTGATATATTCATCGTGTCCTTGTATCAACATATTCCGATTATAGACCATTTAAGACATTATGATACGTAACTAATAGAATCAGAAACATATCTCTGAATTTCTTTTAACTTATTGAATTTTTATTTCGGTCATTTTCAACGTATGTGTGTACGTTGTCTAGATGATTTACTACTTGCCTTGCATTTATTACATTTGCAGATATAGGATCAAAATAAAACACTGAACATACGTCTACATCATCCTTCATTTAGCAGTATGTGTGTGAGATATCTGATATAGGTCTCGATATATGGTCAATTGTATCGATAGAAATGATAAATCATGCCTGTCTTACAAACTAGGGGTATTATGATTTGATCGTTTGATTGTTTGTTTACTTGATTTGATGCTTAACAGAAACAACGTCAGTCTTACTAGGACTTTGTGTTTTTGTTTGAGATATGCACATTGCTGTATCACTGTGATAGTGCGATGTTGGTTACTGCTATAATATATCAAATATATTATTGTGACACACGATCGTCTGGTCCTGGAATTGATTTATTAGCTTCGCGTCATAAAAGAGTTACTTAGCGACCTTTGTTGACCCCGTCCGGGGAGTGAACATATGACCTTTACTTTGAGTATTTAGGAATTGACTGTTATAGCGAGGTATTATGTTCGGATTTATATGTCAAATTGCATAAATCAGTTTACAGACGAAATCGGATTATAGGTTTATAGATTATAAACAATTCAGCTAAATATAACTGTCATAGAAAAAGTAATCTTTCACACACATATATTACCAAATAATAATACTTAAATACCCAGATGTTTTGCATGAGATAAAATGATATCATTATGTTTAAAATAAGGCAGTTAGCTTTCATCATATATTACGTTTGTTTTGTATTTTTGGAGGTTAATAATCTGTATAACAATTTGGTTTTTCATCAGATTTGAAGATGGTCATGATACTATTTGAGGTTCAAAGGAAAAAAATTTTGTCCTGAGTTACATGAATTTTATAAGACGAGATGTATCTCTTTTAAGTCCATGTCGAAGTCTACCTGCATATTTTGAACTTAACACATGACTTCATTTATTGCAATTTCAATTTAGTGATATTAAAAATGATTTAAAGGTGACAGAATCAACAATTTGAGTATATTGGTCAGGTTGTTATGTAATAACATAATCTTTATCTAGCAGCTTACAACAGGTAGACTTATATTAGAATAATCACCGGAAGATAGTTAGCGTTAATGTAGTCATCTTTGGCATCCTCGCCATTTGTAAACAGCTTCACACGGCTGTGGTCAACTGTAAAACACACATATGTACTTACAAAATATGCGTGTGTAACAACAAATCATGCAAATATAATTACAATAGTTTCCGTAGTTGTAAAGCATGGTAATTTAAGTATCAAACCAAATTATATGTTTATTATTTGCCTATTATTCTTTTAAACTAAAAAACTTTATTTTACTTGAATTTTGACGTGCTGTCATCCTTGGTTAACGAATCCTATGTAATTACATTATTGGATACACTTTCATCTATTATGAACGAAGCTTTTAATTGTTGAGACAATTTCTATTTTAACATTTTCGCTAAAAATTCATTTAAATCAAACTTAACCTTTGAATTTGCATATCAATGCTGATTTATAACTCATTATAAATTAGTATAATTTAAACGATTTTGTATAATATATTATTAGTCACGATATCGCATTTAAAAAACAATAATAAGTAGTATAACAATAAGCAAAACTTAAAATATTATTTTCCTAAATAAACGTCATATACATTTCCCGATATACTAAAGTGCAATCACTATATTATCCCTTTCAAATAAACCTTGCATGTAAGGAATCGTGCATAATTAGAAGAAGAGACAAACATACATGGCAGGACAGTATTGCACTGATTCTTATTCCTGTTTTCTTTTCTTGTTGCTGCCTCCTGGGAATGATTGGGACTGACAGATATAAGGTCCTGTAAAACACCAACCAGTCATATAATTAACCAACATGTCAAAAGACATGTGCATTTTAAAACAACGATCTATAAATGACTTGTTATAATCCTTATTCAGTAGTGACTACATCAATGTGAGCCTTTTCTGTTAAGTGTTACATCAAAAATGAACAGATAGAATATCTAACTCAGACGAAACATAGCACACCTCAAAATAGGACGAGAAGATCAGATTACTGTCTTTGTGCATTTCTTCTAATTCATCTTCGAATTTCGACAACATCACTGGTCTGAAAAAACAACAGAATAATATGTTATTTTATGAATGATTAATTTAAATTATTATAACATGATGACAACAAATTTGATCTTGGGATTCTATTTGATTTTTTTCCAAGGAAAAGAGATAGGCTTTAATGAAGTTTAATGATGGACATATGTTTATGTTTGATAATGACCGGTACATCTCACCCAAAAATACAATTATTCAATTTTACCCCAAGCTAGTATATTGTCACACATATACACTTTGCTTTAAATTACATTGAAACAGTCAGCTACCATTGATTTATTACCGCCAGATATAAGGAAATATCGTGACAGTCATGTATAACATACTGACCTTATAACAACCCTTGTTTTACTGCAGTCTAGAAAGGGGGTAAACATAAGTTTAATAGATAATCAATTGATTACACAAATACCTGATAAGAAATATTATACAGAAAATGTAAAACAGCTTACCTGTGTATACGTACTTCTTGGTTACGTCTACTGAGTACTTCTATTTTTACACCATCATTTACGAACCTAACACTATAAAAAAAACATGTGGTCAAACGTTATGTCTTCACAAATTTTGCTCTATTTAGAAAATACCTAAATGACATTTCCACTATAATTTTATTTTCTCCTTATTTGTAACACTTCTCAGTAGCTATACAATCAAAAAGTTTTGATTGATGGACTATCTATTGTGATATTGTGAACAGGAAAGGAAATATTATGACAGGTATGTGACGAACATTATGCTCTTCAGAACAGACAGTTCAAATAGTAAAACTCACGGATCCGGTCCCTTGCGTCTCCTGCGGTACAGGAAAATGCCAAATACCGCACCCACAACTGTCAGCACTACCACTGCACCAAGAACACCCCCAATTACAGCAGCTTGGTTATCTGGTTCATCTGGAGTTTCAGGACCTGTGTTATATTTTGTAATATATATATATTTCATTAACAACAATAATATGAAAAAAAAAAATGAAAACGATATAGTATCAAGGTATTTCACCATATAAAAGTGTTATGACAACGGAATCCTAATGGTATCGGCAAGTTACGGCAACTGTCGGCAAAGATTGCTCAACTTCCGATATTCTTCATCATAACACGCCATGACTCAAAAATGATGTTTTTTTGTTTTGTTTTTTCATTTAGAAGTTTTATTCATGTACTCATATCATTGTTACTCAAATGTAGCAATTGTGATTAGTATTCATCTATTAAAACACAAAAATATCGTTCCCCTTTTTAAAAAAGAAAAGAAAACACTTCTCCGAATTCCAAAATATCTGTCAAAATGTGATAATAGGGGTATTTCGAAATGTCTTTATAAAAAAAAACAAATTCTAAAACGCAAAGGTATCTTAATCAACAATAACTACAGTTACATTAGTTCGTGTATTGGAAATTCCTGTAAAGCGGAAAATTGTAACAGTGATTATTTCGTACTAAGATTGTACGTACTTAGCCAAATAATTTTGTATAAAATTCTTCTGATAACTTTTATTGAATGCTAAGACTTTTAATTCTGAAAAACAAAGAACAAATAACGTTAAAATGAAATGCTTTATTAATAAATATGTAGTTCTGCATTCGTTTAAATACAGTAACAAAATTGTCTCTGGAGAATTCTTTTTACATTATTTTGATTTAATGAAAGATTGTTTTTATATAGAACATGTTACATTATTATCATACTGGTATATATAGACTTTATGCCAAAAGCTTTCAGCCTTCATAACATCGTAAACACAAATATATATTCAGGTACATATTACTAATCAAAAAAATAATTGTGCAATCGACCATTTTTGGATACTGAAATATCGGGTATTATTTATTTAAAATATTTCATTTTCTCCTAATTTTTTTGAGCCTATAATAATCAACTTACTATCAGTGTCCTGTTCAAAACTAATCACTATTTCAAAACTATTAACTTTTAACATATTTTTATAATTTTTAACAAGGGTTTTAGAAAACGACATTTCCAAAATATGTGTAGAAGTGTTTCTTCTTTGCATTTTAATATAATTTTTAATTTTAACTATGAATTATTTTCCAATTAATATTAACATCAGAAAAAATATAATCCCATTTTAAGTGAGAACTAGGTACAATATCATTATTCTTTAAAATGTTGTATATTTATTTTTCATTCATAACAATAAATTAATTGTAGCAATATATATATGGATGATACAGGGTTTCTGTGTAATGATTATGGGTATAATGCAATTAAGCTTGAAACGATTTATTCCAGTAACAAGTGCATGGTTTTGTAAAAAATCTTTGTTAATATTTTTTTTTTTTTCTTTCACAAAAAGTATCCGTTTGTCATACATATTTTGTATAAATAAAATATTTCTCATATTAGCACCAAATCGTTTGTTGTAAAATAGGGGTAAATTTAAGATAGCTTCAGTAGTATGAATATATTATTTTAAATGTATTTCATAAGCCTTTAGAACATCAATCCAGAGGGCATTTTCATTTTTTTTCATCATAATTTCACAATATTATCCTCCCATAGTTAAAATCTTTTGAAAATCTAGTTGAATATCCACTGATTTGAAACATTTGCTACTGGAATTTACAATATATTGTTTAAACCATTTGAGTTGAAGTCTATGAATAAAGCTTTCTAAATCGACCATTCCAAGTCCACCTTCTTCATAGTTTTTAACAAAATAATTTTTGTTTGATTCTTGATTTTCCTTCCCATACAAAATTATACATAAGACCACTAATCTTTTTAACTACTTTATTGCTTGGTGTTGACAGTTGATGAACAAATTATTAAATAATGGTAATAACAAATAATTTACAACAGTGATTCTACAAACAGAGGTAACTTTACGTTTTTCCAATAAAGTATTAAATTTTGAAGTTTTATAATGTCTCATTGAATTTTAACTCAAGTATATTATCAAGATTCACATCAAAGTTTATTCCTAAAATCTTAAAATATGTTTCTCCATGTCAGTTTCCATTTCGTTTTAATATATTTAGTACTGTATTTCATTGATCCTGTCCAAATTAATTTTATTTATCAAAATTAACCTTTAGTCCAGAAATAAGAGAGGACATGTCCAAAACCTTTAATGAATTTTTTAAAGATTGTTCTAATCGATCCATCAAAAGGGAAATATCATAAACAAACTGGGATATTTTATATTATTCTCCATCAATTACAATTCCTTTGATGTTGATGTTTTTGGTATCTTTTATCTAATGTGCTAAAGTGTCAGTGCATAAAATGAAAATATAAGGAAAAATAGGATCTCCTTGTCTACACCACGTTCTACTGTAAAAACTTTGACAAGAAACCATTAAGTTGAACACATGTATTTGTATTATGTAAAAAAAGCTTAATCCATTTCATAAACCCGATGCATAATTGAAGAAACGCAAAGTTTTTTTTTTTCAATGAATTAAAAGATAAAGTATTTTAAGCCTTTTCAAAATCTATAAGCATTAATAAACCTGGTATTTTTTGTCCTCCATCACTTTCATAATATTATATAGTAATCTAGTATTTTCACTCATATGTCTACACAGAACAAAACCGGTTTGTTCTTTTGAAATTAATTTATCTAAATTGTTTTTGATCTATTTGCTTTACTTCGAAATGCTTATTTATAAACAACATAAAGAAGGGTAAAAGGTCCCAGTTTTTTATATTTTTTTTTTTCTCTTTTGGAATGCAGATGATAGTTCCTAGTTTTAAATTATGGGAAAACATTCCCCTTTGAAAGGCACAATTGATTGTCCTTACAACAAATTTACCAAGTTTGTTCCAAAAAGAAAATAGATGGATAACCGTCACAGCCAGGACTTTCGTTAATTTTCATATTTTTTAGAGTAAAAGATATTAATTCATATGACAAGCTCCCTTCTGAATTATTTGCTTCATGTAAAAATAATTTTCTAGCAGTGCTACATGTATCATTTAAAAATGAGTCTATATCCTTATTCTCAATGATTGTAACATTTTCATAAAGTTGTTTATAACACTTATAGACTTCATCTAATATAAGTGTTTGATCATATATATGCGATCCATCTGCTTTTTTTTTTAATTTTTCTTAAATATTGTGATCATATGAATAGTTTTCTTTGTTAATTTCCGTTCTGTTAGTCATTTTTTAATTTGAGTTACTTTATTTATTTAATCTTTTTCTTGATTCAGATTAGTTTTCTTCTTGAAACTTACATACGAAATAGTTTTACCTCTTATTTCCATTTACAAAGTTTCCAAAAAGAGATCATCATCTATAAAAATGTGTTTCATGGTCATCTATTTCATGTATATTATCTAAATATATATATGTACACTGTATTGTATTTTAATATTTTGAATTAAATCTTTATACATTTGGATAATTCTATATCATGTAAAAAACTGTAATTAAATTTCCGAAGCCCTTTCCCATGCTTTATATAACTAAAACATAAATCAATATAAATAATGGTGTGATCAGATCTGTGAATTTATTCTATGCCAGTGTTACATATTACACCTAACCTAGTTATGTATAGTCAACACTGCAGAAGGATATACCTATTCTAAGAATAACTTGTTGACTAGTTTTGTTCTGGAGTGTTATATTAGGAGATTCCTGTTCTAAAAATAACCTGTGTACTGGTATATCTGTATACTTTCTATGGAAAATTCTAGAAGTCTTATGTAACATGTTTACCCTTTAGAACATTCTTTTTTTAGTATAGTATGGTAGTTTCTAGAATATTTTGCTTAAGTATAAATAATGAAGGGAGTTAGAGGGATGAGCAGATTTGTTTTGGAGATGTGTTTGCATCAAGCCTTAAAGTGTGGGATTAACTTCGGATTTACATTTGGCAGAAGGACATATTTTTGGACTGTTCAGGTTAAATTTAAATTATATCAATTAGACAATGATCAAAATAATTTTGTTATAATAATTGTAAGACATTGTATGTTGTGATATTCATATTGCAACTTGTTTATGATTAAAATATATTTGGTAAACTAGGTTGTTGCTGGCTTTTCTTTGTTGCGCCACTTTATCACTTTGGACGTAACAGTCATATTGCGTACACATTGTAACCAGAAAAAGTCTAGCCAGGCTTGTTGTAAGGGATGAGTGCGTCTCCATGTATATTTTATACAATTTTGATACATTCTCTAAAGGGATCAACTAGACATCTAGTATCAATAATTCTTTTTCTTTCGTTTCTTAAAAAATTACGATCTTCCTTTATTCTCATTAAATAATTTAAAACATCTTTCCTCTTCCTACTATCCCTTAAGCCTCTACAGTTAAATAAACATTTTTAAGACTATTCATTTCTACATTGACACATGAATTGTAACTGAGTATGCACCTGAGACAGAAACAATCTATCTAAATGAGTCTTGATAACACAATCAATTATATTTATGATAGACTGTCCACAAAAACACACAAACAATTGTAACATGTATAACAGCACAAAAAAATGAAACAGAGAAAGAAATAAGGAAAAAGAGAACATTTTGAACAAGTAGAAACAAAAAAGTTTTTCTCCAAAATTAAATATATATTTCATCATTATAATACTCATAATATATTATAATGGGTTTATTAAATCACAAAATTTCAGTATGTCTGTAAATGTTTTTGATGTTAGGGGAAGTTTTATATACATAATAAATTGTGGGATTCTTCGAAAAATCCATTATCTGTTCTTTATTTCACTTCACAATGATTTAATTTTAAAATGAAATAAAAGAAAACTTATAGGATAATTATATTTATTATTTCAAGTTTGTGCTCACATTGTGCCTGAAACGAACTTAAAGAACCGGTCAATACCCAGTATTCTGTGTTTTACTTATCTTAAAAATAGGGGGTCAGTTAATACACATTAGTTTTACTTGATATTGCCATGGTTAGTCTGTATTTAATTGTGAATCTTTATGTTTGATATAGTATAATAATATGTTTTGAACAGCCTGTTCTGAGAGATTTGTAGAAAAAGTTATGCACTTTGTGTAATCTACCAGGAATTGTGGTGTTGTTATTTTATAAATAGAAAAAATATCAAACTGTAATATGAAAGTTTACTACTTAAATGTATAAATGTACATTTTATCAAGTTTACAGGTCTGTTTAATATGTTTGCCATTTGATATATGCCTTAGGAATACGATAACTCAATTCATGAGATAAAAATAAAAATTTGATGATTTAATAGCTGTTTTTATACGTATACCTACACAATTTGCGAAAGCATAAGGGTAACATAGACTAAAACTCATTAGGTGTCAGAAATTTATTATATCACACAAAATGCTTTCTTCAAATGTATAGAATAAGAACACTAGAATTCCAAATTCACGCATTTCCACTACCTTAAATGAATTACAAACACTTTATGGTTTTGTACTGTGTAAATTGCAGTAATAGTTTGAATTCGATATATTTTTTACTTTACATATTAGAACGGTGCATAACCATATCGGCGGTCTCTCTGCAGTTATCGCTATGTCGATAGACTTTCTGCGTTCGTACTGGTCATTCTCTGCCATAAACAAAATGCGCGATGTACGGAGGGCTAAAAAAAGACAAGTGGTCACTTTAAACAGGTGAATTGTTCAAAATTAAGTTTTGCCCGCACAAAACATTCTCTGTATAAGTGTCCACATATCAATTATAAACGACTCGGACTAACAATTTAGGGATGTTCCAACATGGAACACAACCTCGGCACTTTCTAAAGGCAATTTAAAGGGGTGGTGATTCGCCTTACCTATCTACAAAAATTAAATATAATAAATCGTATTATGTTCATGTCGATGCTCTTGCATTCTGATGATGGAGTAATGTAAACAAGAGTGCCAGTGATGCCACAATATACGCCGCCACAAAATATAAAGACCAAGAGGGGTCTTTTAATTATTGCTTTTAACATTTCTGTAAGCATAAGCTCATAATGAAGTCTGTAAGACCAATTAAGAGATAGAACCCTAAAAATGCTTCCAATATGACAATAGGTCAAATAGCAGTATCAATATGAATCCTTTTTTCTTTCTCCGCGTAACTCTTGCAAAAATCACTGTACCAGAAAATCCCTGCTTTATGCACTTTTACCTGTTTAGAAACTTGAGTTGTGTTTTTAAGAGACCATGTTTAGAAAGGCATAACTATTGCTATCTACCCAGTATAGTAATGACATTGCCCAAGTTTTGTAAAGATTAGGTCAGAAACATACAAGAAATTGCATTCACTAAGTGTCAAGAGACACAAACCTTGTAAAAATCAATGGACCGGAAAATCGCCACTTCATGCACATCTACCCATTATAGTAATGACATTGACCAAGTTTTGAAAAGATTCATTCAGAAATGTAGGAGGAGTTGCGTTGCAATATCAATCAGCTACAGAGACTAAGTTTCAAGGGACACAAATCTTGTAAAAATCAATGGACCGGAAAATCGCCACTTCATGCACATCTACCCATTAAAGTAATGACATTGACCAAGTTTTGAAAAGATTCATTCAGAAATGTAGGAGGAGTTGCGTTCACAAGGCTGCAATATCAATCAGCTACAGAGACTTAGTTTCAAGGGACACAAATCTTGTAAAAATCAATGGACCGGAAAATCGCCACTTCATGCACATCTACCCATTATAGTAATGACATTGACCAAGTTTTGAAAAGATTCATTCAGAAATGTAGGAGGAGTTGCGTTCACAAGGCTGCAATATCAATCAGCTACAGAGACTAAGTTTCAAGGGACACAAATCTTGTAAAAATCAATGGACCGGAAAATCGCCACTTCATGCACATCTACCTATTAAAGTAATGACATTGACCAAGTTTTGAAAAGATTCATTCAGAAATGTAGGAGGAGTTGCGTTCACAAGGCTGCAATATCAATCAGAAACAGAGACTAAGTTTCAAGGGACACAAATCTTGTATAATTCAATGGACCGGAAAATCGCCACTTCATGCACATCTACCCATTATAGAAATGACATTGACCAAGTTATGAAAAGATTCATTCAGAAATGTAGGAAGAGTTGCGTTCACAAGGCTGCAATATCAATCAGCTACAGAGACTAAGTTTCAAGGGACACAAATCTTGTAAAAATCAATGGACCGGAAAATCCCACTTCATGCACATCTACCTATTATAGTAATGACATTGACCAAGTTTTGAAAAGATTCATTCAGAAATGTAGGAGGAGTTGCGTTCACAAGGCTGCAATATCAATCAGCTACAGAGACTAAGTTTCAAGGGACACAAATCTTGTAAAAATCAATGGACCGGAAAATCACCACTTCATGCACATCTACCCATTAAAGTAATGACATTGACAAGTTTTGAAAAGATTCATTCAGAAATGAGGAGGAGTTGCGTTCACAAGGCTGCAATATCAATCAGACACAGAGACTAAGTTTCAAGGGACACAAATCTTGTAAAAATCAATGGACCGGAAAATCGCCACTTCATGCACATCTACCCATTATAGTAATGACATTGACCAAGTTTTGAAAAGATTCATTCAGAAATGAAGGAGGAGTTGCGTTCACAAGGCTGCAATATCAATCAGCTACAGAGACTAAGTTTCAAGGGACACAAATCTTGTAAAAATCAATGGACCGGAAAATCGCCACTTCATGCTCATCTACCCATTATAGTAATGACATTGACAAAGTTTTGAAAAGATTCATTCCGAAATGTAGGAAGAGTTGCGTTCACAAGATATGGACGTACGGACGGACGGACGAAGAAGACGCCAATATACGACCGCCTCCGACGGCGTATAAAACACATAACAGGCAAATATATCTAATGATCTTACCTGCTGCATTTATACATCTGTATAAATAAGTAAATGTTTGGTAACTTGGATTTATTCTTATAGATAACACCGGTATTGTATGATTTCATACTGATTGTTTATGCAAATATTTTTTACTGTTAATTTCCAAAGATTTTTTTTCTACGTTTTTGTCTTCATCCGCAGAAGAGCAGACAACTACCCGCAAACATTTCCTGCCATAGGTATATATTGATATACGTACCCTTTTCAGTAGCAAATGGACCATAAGTTTGACTCAAGAGGCAACCTCCATTTGTACAAGCAACAACGACAATTCTGAAGAAAAACATCACATAATCAACATTCTGCTTATCAAAACATCCATAATGAAATTCAGATCTGTAGGTAGATTTAAGTTCTTCCTTATCGTATCAAGTTAAGAACATGCTGAACTGTGAGAACTATACCGTGCAACTGAAGAAACCCTGAAAAATATTTTCTCATTTACAAAACTAATGGATTAACTTTTTCATGATTTATTTTGCATATACTTTTATATCTTAACATATCTCAGAACATATATTAAGTCTTTTATGTCATTTTAGCGGAATTAAATTAAGGATAACTGAAAGTTTTTTTTGTTGATGATTTGCATAAAGAAGTTGGGGAGAAACCAAGCAGTGAGGGCTTGTGAACACATGGAGACCTGTGGATGACTGTCAATTTCATCATGATGTTTTTGATGACGGGTTGTTTATTACTTTAAAAGTTATGACCAAGGATACAGTTTTTCACTTCCAACGAAAACAAACACGCTTAAAAAATAAAAAAACATATTTTTTTAAACATTTACATGTAATTTGTTCCGGGCTTTAGTTTACCATTACAGTAGACGCCAACTTCCTCCGGATCACAATCGTCCATACCGACTGTATACACTATCTCACCACTAGTCTGGCGACGCTTACGACCTGGTCATACAAATTAAAGTTAAAACAGGATGTGATTTAAAGCAGCATTCTTGATGGATATTTGTCATCATTTTTTATTTATAGAGAATAAATTTGCAAAATGTTTTTTTTAACAGGTTTTGCATATCTAAATACAAGTCTGCAGAGAAAGCAAGTAATGATTTAGTGTCAAGGCTTTATTTGTTGTGTTTCAAGATTAATATATTAATACTTAAAGTGCTAATAAACATATTATAACAGAAAACACTTATGGGAAATTCCTACCAAATCTGGTAAGTCACACAGTCTTACTTTTGTTTTGTAATCTGGCACGTACATATCATATAAGAGTTGATGCTCTTCAAAGAAAGTTACTATCTGTTCTTCCTGGTTGCCAGATATTTTGCAAACAAACTCATTTTTATTGGAAGTTTTATCCTCAACCTCTGATAAATTAGGCAGCTCAAGAACAGATTATTTTAAAGGTTTCACCTTATACTGAGCCTTTCTACCTCTTGGGATTTTGGTGTTGTTGGCTTGGAGGCTGACAGCATATTTATGATCATTATCTGGCAGTTGTGATATAAATCGGAATAGTGCCAATCATAGACCGGCCGGCGTCCTGCCGAGCGCCTCCGAGTGGCTGCCGTCCGATAATAAATATATTGACAATTTTTGGAAACATGATTTTCATCCGGCGCCTGGCAGGACATTGGACGGGATTTGCCCCGGACACCAACCGATTAATTTACAATGTCTCCCCAACGCGAGGACTGATTTTAAGTCCGACTTAAAATCAATCCTGGGTCTTCCAGATGCCAAAGCCTTGCGCCTGGCAAGTGCCCGACCAATATTGGGTAAAAAGACAATGGGAACTAATCAGAAACTAATCGGGAATCAATTGTGACCTATGCATAAGTAACTGAAAGATAACATGTTTTCCCATAGAGTAATAAAGCACAAAACTAATTATTACAATTCTTTTCTTAGAGTTCTCATTTCCAGTTTCTTACTATTTCTATTATTCTGGTTGGCCCAATCCACAGGTGTAATTCGATATGGAGTGAAGCCTTCTTTTTGACTAACTGCCCAGGTATTCATTGAATTGAAGTCATCTAGTGTCATGTCACCTTAAAAATAAAATATTCAATCAACAATCTACTGTTCTGGGACATTTTCAAACAAAACATATAAATGATATTTACAGAACTATCAGGTTAATTAGGACATTGTTGATATAAGATACTGATATCTTACTTTTAAGGCTATCACACATGGACATTTCGCAGCCAATTAGGCCCGTATCCCGGATCTTCCCGTTGTTCTCCTGCTCCAGGAAGTCTTGGTTGATGGCTAGCCGAAGCGAGGTCTGGGTTGGTGAAATTTTAGTTTAGGGATCACTGGGTTGTTGTCATTCTCCACAGTGTTGATGGGCACTGAAATGTATCATGGGTATAATACCATAGCTATTGCTGTTATCTATAACAGGTAAATTCTTGTCATATATTGCATATATGTATCATGGAAATTACTGTTTTATTATATGACATTATGCTCAAACAGCTGTTTCCAATTTTGTATAAACATCACATATTTTCTTATATTTAACAAGTAACTTTTAGGCCGATTACATCACGCCGCGTAACATGCGTGTAATCTATATATGTATAGTGTGTTGAATTCAAACAGCTGGATTAAATGTGTTTGATGCAACTAAATGATAAAAAGAATCTGACATGAATTGTCATTTCATATCAAATTTTACTTAACTCATTCGAGAAAATGCTATTTATTAAGCGCCCCAGAGGCTCGCTTAATAACATTTTCACGACTTCCTTTTGTAAAACTTTGTATGAAATAACAATTCATGTCAGATCCTATATATCTGTTACATGTAACATAGCCATTAACAATTAAGTCTTTGGCATAGTAGTACTCTCTGTATAAATTATCAAACTTTAATCTGACCTTCTTATGCGGACCCAGCAAAGAATTTACAATGCTACTGAATTTAGAATATAAAAATTGTGTTTAACTATGTGAAATATTTGCTAGTTAATAATAAATGATATGCTCACAGACATACACTAGATAAAAGTATTCCCTGGAACATATGTGTCACTTGCTGATGCTTGACGGAAAAATGTTATGGACAGACAGAGAGATAGACAGATGACAGAAAAGTGGTCCCTATGTGTCACTTATGCTTACAGGGGGGTGTCACAAAAAGCAAAGTAGTTTAACAAGATGTAGTACACACCTCCAGGCGGTGCCTCCATGATTCTTTCTGTCACAGCACCATCCTGACCCTCATGGTTGACAGCCCAGACCTATTATGATGAGACCATATCACTGACTCAGCCTGGTTAAAAACTGGTTCAAAATTAGCAAAGGTTAGTCTGTGTTCATAAGGAAAAACTGTGTTTATAAGGCTAGACTGGTTTACTGGCTAATAATTGTCATTCCCAGTTCCTTTATCAGTGAGTTTAACGACTGCATGGCCAAAGAATTATGTTTTTTGATTACTGAATAGATTACTGTGATAATTGTATCAAAAAAGAAACCAATATTTTTCTGTTGATATGTACTACGTCAATATTTGATCATATTATATCCCAGACTAGATAATGAACTCTCGATTTAAGTAAATATTGGATGTCCAATAAAACTTTTTACTGCTTTGGTTGTTCATTATAAATACTTGCTAGTACATCAAATGAACAGATTTCTGTAGTACAATGAATTTTACTCTTAGTGACAAACCTTCTCGAAATGAAACATGAGACTTACCTCAAACTTGTAGAATTCCTCTGGTACAACATTTACTTCCTCCTTGTACTTAAAACTCTCTGGATTGTCTATGCCATTGATTGCCTTCAGAACCTATGTTTATATACAGCGCAAACTGTCCATAACGACACTGCTATACGAATTCTGTATTGTCGACATTTCCCTCTTACCTGTAATCCGACATACAATTTTGGACCCGTTAGTAATTATTGCACTATATTTACACTGCTTTATCCAACACATTTATAAAACGGTTACTTTTCGTTGTCCAAGCAATTACAATGACGAATAATTATGCTATTGCTAACCAACTTTGACGATTAACTTCGCCCATATATTTTTGTTTACACATATATACAATCATGTATTTCAACATTATTTTCGGAATTAATTAAAGCTTAATGTCATAAAAAGCAAATACATGGCCTATAAATTCTAATGGTACGGGCTTTAAAGACCTGTCTTATCCGACATTGTTATTTGGTCCCAGTGGGTGTCGGATAAGACGGGTTTTACTGTATATATAAGAAAAGTGACTTCACATGCGAATATAATTTAATCATTTACTGAACACACACACAAACACACACACACACACACACACACACACACATATATATATATATATATATATATATATATATATGAACCGCGTCATGGAAAAACCGGTCTTAATGACAATTGTAACAATACTGGAAAAGCCGCTTCGAAATGACGTCATGAAAAATCGTCACATCTGTACACATGACATATTTAAACTGTGCCATAGGCCACCGTGGTTTGAATTAGTTTAGTGTAAAATGGGAGGCGAACTTGAGGTAAGTGATTATTTTGTCTTATTCTAGAATACAATAAGATATTAATTATCGCATTTAAGCGAAATAGACATGCTGTTGTTTTTTCAGTGAAGGTCATTTGGGTTGCTGATTTTTTTTACTGTGAATGCAGAATCAAATAGATTTCAGATAAATATTCCCATTTTCATTTTAATAAATGATATCATCCAACAATTACCATTGTTTTATCTCCATTAAAATTCAAACAATTAATGTGATCTATGAAAAATAAAATCTGAGCTATATTTCCTATCCCACTCTAGTTTCAAAATTTATGATTATATCTTAAACCCATTTTGTATTCTACTGATTAATGATTTTGAAGTTATTACAATAAACTAAAAGGCACGGGTATATTTATTAATTCTTATATTTTATTGAAAAAAAAAATTACTTTCAGATATTTTTTATTACGTGGATAGTAAACAAATGTACACATAAATTTTAAAGCCTATATGAAAGTTAATGCCGTCATAGCGCAGTCGGTAGCGCGCCAGTGTCACGCTCGCTTTATTTTTGTCTCTTCGACTTTTCTCTTCTTTCTCTTTTTTGCTTGTCTTTTTATACTTATATATTTAGTATTTTGCATTTGTTTTGTTTGATTTCAAAACATGCATTCATAAACAATAAATTGTATTTAATGTATCTGTCAATTATCATGTGAATTGATCTGTCATATCTTATATTTCAGGAATTGGAAAGCCTGCTTTCGGATAATTTTGGGGGAACACCAGGGAACACACCCTGGAGGTCGAAGGCTTTCGATATACAGGAAGGAAGAAGCCGACTGTATTGACGATTCGCCTGTTAACGTAGACGGAATTGTAGATGGTCGGACTAGAGATTTCGTCATACATCAAGGGAATAATGATGGCATGTCGGATAGTGAGTCGGCGGTTGAGGTTTAAAGAAATGATGATAATATAAGAAAGATAACCATATTTAAGAAAGATGGCTGCGGCTGCAAGCATAATTGTCATGATTGCTTCAGCATACAGCAGATTTACAACCTTTTTCTGAATGTGCGGGACATGACTAAACAGGTGAAAGAAGTGTACATAAGTGTACATAATGGGGACGATTTCTGGGAGTAACCAGGACACAGGAAGAGAGGAAAAACGAGGATGAGGATGAGGCACAACTTCAGATTCGAAAGCCGAGGGGTATGCAAAAGAATGTTTTTATTGTGTTATGACATTGGGAAGTGTCCACTTAATAATATCATGAAACACTTGGTTGAGAATGGAGCAGTTCCACGGAGTCACGGAAATGCGGGTAAAACAAAACCCCACTCATTAACCTACGAGGATGTACAGTGGGTGGTTCGTTTTATAAGCAACTTTGCTGACATACACGGTATACCCCAGCCAGCCGCTCCACGTGGTAGGGACAATATTCCACCCGTATACCTGAGTGCAGAAACAACCAAGTGTGGACTACATGCCGACTATTTCACCAAGTGTTTGGAAGTACAACCATCCGTACGCGTCGTTAAACTGAGTACTTTTAAAACAATATGGCTGACATGCCTTCCCCATATCCAGATAGCCAGCCCCAGAGATGACGTGTGTGCGGAGTGCGAGAAGCTGGTAAGAGGGTGATGGACACTGTGGAAAAGGATGGTAAGTTGGCGGCCTCTTCTGAACTAAGGGATCACGTTCTGCATGCACAACAGGTATTACTGATTGATACTTTGATTAGCTTGCATATACATATGTATTAAATACACAATACGTGTTTAAATAGAATTTCCGTTCAACTAATAATGGTATCAAAACATATGTCATACACATAATATAGGTTCGATTTCAAATAATCAATTAAAACGTAAAACAAGATTTGTCATTTCTGTCAGGAGAGAGATGTTTACAACGACTGCATCAGAAGGAATGTAGAGACCCGAGACTTCGAAGAAGACAGAAGGTACACTCACTACACGATTGACTTTAGTCAGTGCGTGAGTTTGCCTCACTTCGCACGCCAGATGGGTCCTCTGTACTTTTTGAGGGACAAAAAGTACAGATTTTTGGGTTTCGGGTGGATGGCGAGCCGGCACAACTCAACTTCCTTGTGGATGAGGTGAGAATATGGGTGGTGATGAGGGGATACGCACGGCCCGAACTCTGTGATTTAGATGGTGGACTGGGCGCTAGATCAGCGTGGACACGGCGAACCATCATGTTCCATTCATTCCGACAACTGTCCAGGTACACAAATTGTTGATATTTTAAACCTTGAATAGTTTACATCATGATATAAAGGTATATAAAAATGGGAACTGTTTTTATGGAGAGAAGTTTCATTCTAAAATGGCACATTTAAAAGTTGGACGGACAAATAAATGCATTAATAAATGTATCTTTTTGTAAATTGCATCGTTCAAGAAATCATCTTCAGAATAGTAATTTGTACTTGTCTAAGTGTAACCGAAGTATAGTTAATAGCCCAATAGCTTTATTTCTGTGTTTCATTTCTTTCTTTTTTAAGATATATATAATAACAACATTAACTTTCACAAGTGCAATTATTTTACAGGTCAGAATAAAAATCGATACGTTCTTGGGTATTTCGTGTGGCGAGTGATAACAGGACAACATACAACTATCGAATATCTGATGCAAATTCCAGGTACTACTTCTGAAAATTACTGTTTAAAGTAGATAGCTAAACATATAAATGGCTGTTGTATGTACAGATAGTTTAAAATATAAATGGCTGATATACATTGAACACAATTCTTTGCATGTATACCATTCCATCGAGTGTAATTAAACGGCGAAGTATTGTTTAGTTTCAGTTGTAAAGAAATTTCATTTACTAATAATTTCAAATGACCACCGTTTGTATGTTTTAGGACACGCTCGATGCTTGATTGACGGTGGGTTTGCGAACTTGAAGAAGTTATATCGACCCTCGGACTGTGAGAGTATGGCCCAACTACAGTCGCTCGTCAATCGCTCATCTTCCACCAACATCGCAGTACATTATCCTTCCTGGCAGTGGCGGGGATTGAAAAGCTTCATCGCCCAGCATTTCAAGCTCCTTGTCGGAATACGGTATAACATTTGTGTTTGTATTAATTTGTTTGTATCAATTTGTTATGTGGAATATTAAATTACCTTGAATCAATTAACATTTGTCTTTGTATTAATTTGTTGTGTGGAATATCAAATTACCTTGAATCAATTTAGCTTCACTAAAATTAAATATACAATGGATAACATATATGTTCATAAATACAGTGGCACCATATATTTCAGCAAGTACCAGTAGTTCCGATTTTCTTCAAACGAACCGGGTATCGTCACTGCTAAGGAAAGCCACGATACATGTGAAATCAAGATCTGCCTCCTTAAGAACCCTGATCACCGGTTCAACACAGTAGAGCGGCCTCCAGTCGTACCTGCACAGGGACAGAGCCTAGCAAGGCAACAGTACCTACATTAAAGTGTCCGTCCATATGTCAGTCCTGCATTCAAAGAATTGTTATGCCCGCCACCAGTCCAGGATTAAGGCAACCGATACATTATGACTAGTGACATATACAAGAAACTCTTAATATTTCAGGTTTTTTTTGGTTTTTTTATACGATGGTCATGTAATGTACGCATTTAGATGCGCGTGTTTTTTGTTTGTTTTTTTAATCAGGTGTCGAATATTTTATCTGTTAACAAGAATACAGTCGCAGTCGTCAGAATTTGTTACAGATATGAAGTATGAAATAGTTCTACAGGATTGTACATTGTACAAAATATTTAATTATGCCTTTATTTGTACAGTAAATATATTGTTTAATAGCATATGAGTTTTATGCAACATACGATGATTATTAGAAAGAAAAGAATATTTTGGTTGCTAAGCAACCACAAAAACTTATTTTTGCGTCGTTGGTTTTTCTAAATCAGTGTTTAGTTTTGCACAGTTAAGGATATTGATAATATCATTGGTTTAATGCACGAACCGCATGATGTAAAGAAAATTGTGTACGGCGACGACGTCATAATAGCGTTTCTGACGTTACTGTCTGTAGACACCAATGATTGAAAATGCACACAAAAAAAAAATTCAAAACTTTTGTCATTTAGACCGGTTTTTCCATGACGCGGCTCATATATATATATATATATATATATATATATACTTAACGGAACTTGTAAGTACTCCGATTTCAAACTTGTAGAGAAGATATATTTTCCAAAACATATGCCCAGTAAATATTAAAATGTGCATTGGCTATATCTGTTTTCTGATTGAATACTTTTGACGCATAATCAACCCTGTGAGACCTATTTCCGTGGAAAGCTATAGAACACTAAAAATATGTTATTTTGAATACAACAAATGCTTTAGACAAAACTTTAGTCGGAGTACTTATAAGTTTCGTTTAGTATTTATATATATATATATCAGTCGGAATAAGACAACACCAAAATGCAACTGATTAACTAATCAGTGACTGCAAAATATACATCATTCAGAATGTGTATTATTAGTATGTGCTAATAATTTGAGGAGCATTATTATAAACAAAAGTACTTGCTTAAGGTTCAATAATCGATAGACTGCATGTGTAAAGCATCAGTTTTATTTCGTCATTTGGAAAATCAACACATTGACATATTGGAAATCCTTACCATCGTCTCACTTGCATTGTGTCGGAAATTGTACCCAGTGATGATGCTGTTTCTATTAAGGAGAGAAGGGATCTTCCATGCAACCACCAGCTTGCGGTGATCTGGACCAGGGGTTGTAATACTGAAGTCTTCAACTTTTCCTGGTGCTAAAATGTGTGAAACTTGATATCAAAATATGAACTGGAATAATGTGTACCTGTTAAATATTCATAAATACTAACTTAAAATATAACTTTTTCACAATAATAGCAATTCTATTCAATTTAAATAAACATATATATGAAACAATAATATGTCAGCTTTAAAAAAAAAATAAGTGCAGTCTTAGACATTTGTTTCTATTGCTGCTGCAAAATATCAACTATGTCATAAAGTAAGAAGCATACTATTTCAAGGGATTTTGAAAAGTAAGGCAACTTCACTTATAACTTTTTGTAACTGAACCATTAAAAGCCAAATTCACCTCAACCTGCACAGTAATCTTCAATACATTTTATACATCTTTTCAACCGTTTAATCCATAACCTTAAAAGCAACTTTGATACTCTGATGTGGGTATTCTGTTCAGGTACTGGAAAATAACCTTTTCTTGATGTGTATTTTAGGCCTGTAAGAAAATCTTTTAGTTTTGGAGAAAACAAGAAATAGTCACACAGGGCTAGATCTGGAGGATTATGAGGTGGACGATGAAGCACATTTACTTGTTCTCTCATAAGAACGTTTTACAATGTATGTCTTGTGTGAAGGGGCATTGTCATGTAGCAGGTGTATGTCATGCCGCCAATTGTTTGGCGTTTCTGTAAATATATTTCAATTTTTTTAAAGCACAACATTTTTAGAGAACTTGCGAGTTACAGATATACTCTTTTTACCTGTGTTTGCAAAAGCAGACCCATGATTTGCATACAACATATTCTAAATGACTGAGTATGTTTTGCAATTACGGGTCAACTTGAGTTTCTAAGCATCCAAACGCGGTAAGCCTGCTTAGTACTTGGTTCATAATAATGAAACCAAGTCTCATCGCCTGTAATAAGATGGGCAGATTTCTTTTAACTATACTCAGGATACAACTTAAACATTGTTTTTGCATCCGAGACCTGTTTCGCATTTTTGATCTTCACTTAATAAATTAGATATCCACCAAACACATATTTTATCTTCAAAATATAATGATTTTTGAAAAAAATCAAGACAATATGCTTAGCTAACTGCCGGACATTCAACCTAGCAACCTAGCATCTCTTTGCCAAACAGATTTTTGATTTTATCAATGTTTTGTTTGTGTGGTTGAGGTCTTAGGTTGACCGCTTTCCTATTTTGTCTTTTAAATGCTCTTGACCGGATTGACCGGATTTAAACTGTTTAGCCCAGCGTGTAACAGTACTATATGACAATGCACAGCGTCGGAAAACAACGAGCGCTCATTCCATTCATCGCCCGCGGGATTATTAATTATCATTTGCTCGTTGTTGATTTTTTGAAAAGCCGCGACCTTATACGCTCTCATTAGGTAGTGGGGATGTTTTGACCAATAGAAACTCTCGTACTAACGACACTTAGACAAACTTTTACCGACCTATAGATTTTAAATCTCCAACTGAGGAGTATTCATTTGTGTAAAGCAGCCTTTTGATTGGTCGATGTCCTCTTATGAATATCCTTATAACGATAAAGCGCTAGCAAAGTATTCCACGGCTGCGATAAGGGGGTTTTTCATTCTTTCATAAATCTCACCAATTTCATTGTAATAGATTCTGGGATTAATAATTTTTTTTTCCTTAAATTTTCCAGCCATTTTTCCAGCGTGCATGACTACATATTTTGAATGTTATAGTTACTCAGCTTTGTACAATTTTAAACAAACTTTATGCATGGTTAGACAGGGTCTCAATTATACATCCTGCCAATTTTGACATGTGCGCTTCAAGTGGTAAGCGTGATATATATGAAGTTTTAGATTTGACGTTTTAGTCAATCACATGTTTTCATGTTGCAATTTTAACTCGAAAGGATTTTGTTTTGTTGTTGTTGATTTTTTTTACAAAGAATAAATAACCGACATTTATTTTTAATCATGTCTTGACATTTGAATTCAGATGATAAATAAATGCAGAAAATGTCAGATAAAGGGAACATACGACGTATCTCATAATCTTACCTGCTGTCTTTGTCGTGTATTTTTGTGTGGTTACAGAATTCCTACTTCCAATGGATGTTGAAACATTTACAGATACAGTGTAATTCCAGTATTCCTCAATGTTTTCTATTACCTTACTTCTTTTGTAAAAACCTAGAGAAGTATTGCATTATTTCATATATGAGACAAAATACCATTCAAATATATAAGAATAATTAAAATAACAAATTAAAGAAATTAAGAAAAGAAGTTTATAGATAAAAGAAAAAAAGTCATAATTATATGTGTGTGTGTAAATTTTTATAATCCTACAGAAAATTTAAACAAAATCTGTAATAATTCTTTTTACCCATTCATTTGGTATGAACGACAGTATATAAGTAACAAATGATAGGCTACAGAAACCGGCACTTTTACCCTTAAGATGATATTGGTCCTACATGTCCAGTCACTCACCTGTTACCAGAGTTTTGAATGATGGAGCCCCTGGATCAGCAGTAACAACAATCGTGAAGTTTGTCTTTCCAGGTCGTGGACCTTCAATATTCCATGTGACTATGAATGTCTTGGCTGTGATGTCTGTAATCTGTACAGATGTGGGCGTCTTGGGTGCTAAATATAAAACATTGTAATCTCATCAAGAAACATGTACAACTGATTGGCATAGGTTTGTAGTGCATTGCACTTGAAAAAAAGGACATATGAATAATGACTTGGAAATGAATTATATACAAATGTTGATACATTGGCGTCGTCAGGGCTAAAAGCTAGAACAACGTAATTACATCATGAAACATTTATAATTGATTATATTAACAAAACGAGTGTATGTTTGGACATTACAGTCTTGACGTTTTCCTTGTGTAATTCAAATCACAATTCTTCGGGTATCAATATAACATATATATATTATTATAATATTTGCCACAACTAGGAAAAACCTGCAAAATAATTTCCCGTGCATACATCGGTTTTCCGTCTTAACTTTAATAGTTTTTATTGGCGATGCGTCTGAGCGCTCGTCTCTGTATGTTATACATGTACTCATTTTTTTCTACCATGGCTGCGACTATTGCAGGAATTTATTTTTTCAGGACTACCGGTCCGAATTCGGGAAACGCATTATCAGAAAAAAGGCATGCACAAAAACATAATCGTCATTAATTATACCAAATGATTTTCATTTTCGTCATAAAGGTTAAATGTTTTGTATACATCAATATTGGTATATATCTTAAAAGATACATCTGAGAAAAAAAGATGCCAAGTTGATGGAACAGAAAATTTCTGATAATAATAAATATTGTCTGACAGTTAAGCAGTTTGTATTCCTCTGTCAAGCTTAAAATATTAAATATTCAAGTTCAGAAGAATATCGATAGAGCTAATCTGGCAATTACCAAAGAAGCGAAATATATTAAATCCAATTTTTATTTCTGTAAGGGTATTATTGGCAGCCTTAACACGTTGATAACTGAATATATTTTAATTTCATTGCAAACACCATACTTAATACTCTATTTGATTTGAGTGATGTTGTACGTAATAAATCTAAACATTAGCTACAGATATGATGTATAGTGAATTTTCACCTTCCTCTGCTGTTTCTACAGTGACAAAGGCGTATTCTCCCCGACCTTCATTGTTGTAGGCCGTCACTGTGACCGTATATAGTGTATCTGGAAGCAATCCCGAAGGCTGATATGTCTGTGTACCTGCCAGATCATTCCTGGTTTTGTCAGTAATGGTCTGTACTGGTACTCCGCACAGATCGACCAGCGAATTGACCTAATAGACATACCATAAGAGTATCTGTAATCGAATGGTCATTCATATAAATTTAGAAAGCTATGCATTGTGATAGACTTACCATATTCTAAAAAAAAACTTAGAAGTGACAGTGTATGACATTGTGTCACGATATATACAAGGTGATCTATCATGATTTTAAAATATGGACACTGCGACTCATATTGCCTTGTCTTCTTTTACTGAACTGTTCATACAACTGGGTATGAGTGATACAGTTATTTTTTGTTCTAATCAAATTTCTTTCCAAAAAGAATGCTTACCTAACAGCCTCTGCCCTAACATGTTAATAATGTCATTTATTGCAATTTCCTTTTCAAAACATTTACGTGTACTTGTATATCCGATATTCTACTTTGGTTTTTAGTGAAAATCCAATACGCGAGCATTAATGAACTAATTTAGCAATAATCGACTGAAGCCGAGATGATGTGATAATAAACATGATCCAAATTGGTGGGTTTGCTAATAAATACAGAAACGTAAGTCATTCATGTTTAATGCTTATAAGTAATGTATTAACTCTCAAGTATAAGCATATCTGGTTTCTAAGATATATGCATTATAGGAAGTTGCACGAAAAACTTAAACAAAAGCATAACACTGATGCCGACATATGGGTGAGTAAAACGTCTCCTTATTATTAGAATAGTCGAGCTTAAACATCAGTTAGGACACTGTGTCTAAACTTTTCCCCATTTTCCCTTTATTCATGCTATAATGTGGATGGCTAATGGGCATGCCAGTATTTTCAGCTAGATGATTCTGTCGCTGAATTTTAAATACAATAGTACTCGTATTTATTTCCATATGATTAGAATATCTGAGATAACAATGGAGACGCCCAGAGTAATATACAAGGGATGTCTATAACTATAAAATGCATTTAAAATAAATTTAAAAAATAAAAATAAAACTACTTCTGTGAAATACGAATTATAGATAAACTTTAACGAGGCTGTGAAGCGCTCTACGGCAAACGTCATATTCGTAACGTAACGTCAACTTTCGAGAGTTCAAACGAAGTATTATCCGTCTATCCCAGTGAATTTATTGTGGCGATGGACCCATTTTGCAAACAATATCTATCAAGCATTCTGATGAAAGTCCATCTTATCTTATCCCGATTTTCTAAATGCCGCCCCTTCAAATTTGACTTTAGCCTCGGGAAATATGCGTTGTCTAGCAGTGCCTAATCTGGCGAATAGGGTGGTGTTCAGTTCGCTGGAAACCTATAATATCAATGTCTAGATGTGTATGAGCTTCCGCAAGGCTTGATTCATTATCCCGTTGAAGTACTAAATTAATAATGAACACACGTTTCCACACGTATAATTTCTCTGGCAACGAGCCAAATAAATGCAACAGGCATTAATCTGCATTTTTTCATTGTCTTTTAAAAGTCATGCTCACATGGAAAATGCATATATATGTAATGGTTACGTTTACTGTGAAACGTGCACATATCGAAACAATGTTGATCGTATTAGAATCATAATTATTTTAATATGCGCTTGGTTGTTGAATTGCTGCATCCGACTTTATCGGCCACATGACGCACTGTTTTCCTGCGATCCATTTCGCTGACGTTCTTTACATATTCATAAATATTCGTGCCCTTATATGTTGGCCGCCGACGTTGCCATTTTTGCTGTTATTCTTACGGGTAGTGGTAAAAAGAGCAATGCGCACATTCAAAAGAAATTAGACGGAATGACGTCATAGTAATCAACGTATAAATAAGTGTGACGTTTTGGCATTTTTTCGACAAAACACAGGGTTTCTCTGCGGAAATATCACAGACAAACAATTTTTGTATTACTGCCGCTTAGTCTTGCATCGTGCACGTAATCAAGAGGTACATTTATATCTAATATTTATATCAAGCATTGATCTTAATATGAAATAACTTGATTAAATGTGTAACAAGACCTGATGTTATTTCGACGTTGTTTTGTTTCGAACTTTTTCATCGATATATATATATATATATATATATATATATATACTTTCGAAATATATTTCATTATAATTTCATAATGAATACCAAAGTGAACGATTTACTGGGACAGTCCTCGTAGATGGGGGCTAAGTTTGCTACACCCGAAAGACACAATTACTTGCAAGTATTTTGGAAAGACTCAAATGCTCGTTGGTTATTTGTTGTAAAATATTGCCGAGTTGAAAGAAATGCGCATCTTCTCTTGAAAGTTTTATTTGCTTTTTCATGAATCCCTGCCAGTACTGTATCATTAAGAATTTAAAGGCATAAATCAAAGGATCTTAACTTAATGAAAATCATCTGAATCATTATAAGAAAATGCAACTCTTCTCTTAAAGCTTTCTTAGACATTTCAACGAATTTCATGCAGCTAGTGGCTACCGAGAAATAGTCTAAACTATGATGACTGTATGCAGATGAGCACACTCATTTGAAATAAAATCAAAGGCTAATAATCATGTGAATACAACTTGAACAATAACATGATGATAATAGATGCATTTCAAATAGTATTTGAACAAGTGTTATTTGTAAGAAATTCATTCCTGATTGACATAAAAAGAAATAAGTTTAAATCTTTAAGAAGGTATCAGTTTTTAAGATAAGGTTAAAAACAGCAACACTAGATATTGCAGAATAAAAAAAATTAAATCCATGCAACTAACTCTGATTATATAAAAGTATTTCATCTGGACCTTTTTTATGTGTTTTTTTGAAAAGTGATCATACTTTAAAACAACTAGTCATGGCTTTTTCATTATTTTTTGCCATTTTTGTAATGTTTACACATCAATATCTAAAAAACTGTTCAAGATTCGTCCAAACAGAAGGCGGAAAAATGATGGATTTTCAATATATTTTTGTTTTGCTAAAATTAACAAGCAAAAAAGTGACATTCTTATGGATTACTTTTTGATCATACATAATATTTATATGGCCAAAGACTTGAAAGGCTGTTTTCCTTGAAAGCTTAAGAATTTGTCAGACAACCTTTATTATGAATAAAGTAATATTCAAAAAGTTAAACAAACCTGAAAATACCCAATACAGTCACTGCACTTGTACATATGTTCTTTTATACAGGTGTCACTGGGGTCCTTAATCTGTATAACATATCCAAAGTTCTCCTCACTGTACGTGTTATTTGGGTCCGACCATGACACAGTGAATGTTCGACTTTGAACATCAAATACATTGAGATCAGCTGGTGGATCAGATTCTGAAACATTAACATAATACATGTTGTGCTATTAAATGTTTATCGTTAATTTGGCTTGTCTTTATAGAGCCATGATCATTAACAAAAGTCCTTAACATGGTAAAATGAAGAGGTTTACTCCGTTTACATTCCGGTTCAAGTCTAAAATATTCTTTGTTGATTGCTACTCTATCGGAAATTGAATCTAACATGAATTGAAACTGTAAGAAAAACATACTACTGTCATTAATTTTCGCAGAGGACTAATTTTCGTTGACTTTGTGGATGACTTGATCCACGAATACCCCCCCCCCCCCCCGAAAACTGTTTTCTAGATTAGCTTCGAACATTATATGTAACAATAAATGATTTAATCAAAGATCACGAAATTTAATGTCAACGAAAATAAATGATTTTACAGTATTTCAATTATCCCAAAAATGAAATGATTTTCTTTTTAAATGCCATTCCAAGATCTTGTGGAAGAGTATATGGACTCTGGATCCAAAGGACAATAAGAGTAACCACTCACATATGAAAAATGAACAGACGCTAGAAGAAGGTGCGGGTAAATGGACAAAAGAACTGTGCCTTTTCGCAGTTACCGTAACCAAGTTAGGGATAGTAATGACACAGGTGGCGAATACACACACACACACACACACACATTAGTCAATACGTATAATAAAAAAGGCAATAACTCAATTAAAATAAATGTACCTCTCTCGCAGATGCTGTCGTTTTATTAGAATTTACCGTCGCTGCGACAGTATTTCAGTCATTAAGTAAAATCTACGACAGGTGGGAGAATACCCACACAGAAGCACCCGAATATAACTACCGACCTACTGCAAGCCATCAAGAAGATATCTCAAATGACCCAGAATTTGAATCCAAGCAATGAGGGCTGAATCCTGTTAAGTCAGCAAGTTTACGCACTCAGCCACGGTGACCCTCTTTCCCAATTCTCCAAATAGACTTTAAAGTATGGTATAACATGTACATGTATTACTTAGAAGAAGTATATTTGTATTACACGCCCTGTAATGTGCAAGACTTCGATGCTGAAGGTTGTGTGTTTGAATCTAGCCCAGATCATGTATATTTTCATTTGATTTATTTTAATTATTATTTTATCGAACTGTTGAAACGTTAGCTGTTTACTAGATCTCACTATAAGATTAAACAATTAATTAGATAAAAAGAATCTTCGAAACAAATTTATTATTTCATCCTATTTTGAAACTGGTACATAGCATTTCTTTCTTTCTGTCTTTCTTTTTTCTTCCCGAATCTTGAAAGGGAGAAAGGTAAACCAAACATTTCGTATTTTAATGTCATTTTCACTCGCTTTCGCTCCTTACTTCTTCTTTCTTATGATTATGTCGTTTTTCTAACTTATACTGCATTTGTATAGTGTAGTCCTCTGTTTATTGCTGATATATTACATACATTTTAAAAACACTATGCAGTTAAATAAAAATCCTACCAAAGGTAGCCGAGAAATCGCGAAGACAAAATGTATTCAAGAAATATAACAAAGAGCAACAACTAATTTAAAATCATGTCGACTATGACGTGTAAACGAATGCACAAGCAGGCTTAGTATTATAAGTCTTGTAAAGTTTAACTCAAATCCGACCAAAAGTAGCCGAGAAACAGTGCAGATAAATCTGGTCAAGAGACGGTTGGCGAGCGATTGATCAACGACCGACAGATGTGACTCCTATAAAGCCCCACATATACTTCGTACCTGGGGTTATAACAATGCCTTCAAATAAGTAAAGCATGCAAAATATATTGCGTGAAATTCAAACCTAACCATTGTAACATTGACCTTAAACTGATGTGGCAGAAACCTGCGCTTTGCACATTGTCTCGATAAACATATAATATACATGAATATACAGAATAGACATACTGGACTGATGAATGGACATTGAACTGAGTTGGCTGCATATAGCAAATATTTGTCAAATACGGTAGTTTCAAAAATATTTTAACGGTTCGAGTGATTAGATGCAGACACAAAATATTGACATATGATATCGACATGATATTTTTGACCTCTAATCGTGATTTTTGTTCATACCTGCCTACCTAGAGTACTGATTAACATTTCATTATGAAAAAAATCTACAAAATAGTCTTGATCTCTTTTATGCAGAGCGGATGTGACGGACAGAGATAAGTGACATTATATAATACATCCCTTCTGGCATACAAAAACATATAAAGCTGTTAGTACTTACTCCTTGCAGGGGTCTCACAGTATGGCGAAGGTGAGTATCCAGCTGCACTAGAGATGTACCCTTCATTCTCTGTGAATACTTGGAAAGTGTAATATGAACCTGAAAACGTAAAAATATTCAGTGTCAAGACATGCTGGATTTTTTTTAAAAATGTACCCAAGGTTTATCATTATTGTTATAAACAAAACATATACACCCTATTAAGTGTAGAAATAAAAAAGTGATATATGCAACAACCTGCTCAAATAGCATGTCATAATAGCCCTACATCATTCAATGGTGTACCATAAGCTTAAATAAAACAAGAGGTTAGTTACGGTCCTTTATCGCTTTACAACTGTACATATGCCCTTTACAATTAATCTAAAACATTTTTTTCACATACAAAACTTTTAAGAATTAAAGAATAGATATGCACACGTGAGCAAGTAAAGCCGATTATCTTAGTTTTAATTATTGCATTTGTAAAATCTAAAGCAATAGCGAAGAATACAAAACCAACGCATACACATTACATTACACCACCAGGCTAACACGTTATTTACCAGAGTGGAGAAGAAGCTAGGCTTACATAACACAATTACATGTACTTTTAAGTAATGTTCAAAATTTAGTGTTTTCGTGAGCACTGCAGAACTAATGTATGTGCATATCTAACATATTTTATAGCCAAATAATCACTATTTCAGCTTCGACCAAATGACTTAAATAAAATCGATTGTACAAAGATACATGTAATAACTGTCTTAAATATTACGGCTGTTTAATTTAACAGACAGTAATGTGGGCTTAAAAAGTAAATTAATTTGCTTTAGTTGGATACGGTTCATTAACAGGTAGTTTTCTGTTAAACAAAGGAACTTGTAATTATATGTCAAAGATGAAGCAAATTTAATGCTAAATAAAAAAGACAAGAAAAATGTAATACAAAGTTTCACATCGGGCCAACAAATAAAGTCGACATGTAAATATTTTGAGGTAATAACTCACAAATATATATTTCGGGTGCAACTTTCGAAAGATGTGGATGTCACACAACTGTTAACGCTCCCAAGTCTAAATGGTGATGAAAACCCGTGAAATTCTCTATAAATCAATGTTTTGAAATAAACTGATTCATAAAACGTTTCAGTAATATCCACTAACCTTTTATTTCGAGCATTCAAAACTGAATTTATAGCAAAAATACCTTTAAGATGGGGATTCTATGTATTTATAAACAAGAACTATCTTTGAAAAAGATTGTTTGTTTGTTGGGTTTAACGTCCTAGCGACAGTATTTAAAAATACTCGGGGTAAAAAAAAAAACAACAAACATATGAAGTTAAAGAAAGTAATAAAATATTTTTAATATAACAATAATAATGAACAATATAATAATACTGACAAGTATTACATGGTCTGTAATGTTAAAATAATGCTAGATTACGTATTTGTCGCTAAATTTAGGAGATGTAATATAGTAACCAGTAAGAAAAATGAAAGAAAGGGAAAAAAAATTAATATAAGCTTAACATTAAAAAATAATGTTCCGTCGGTGGGATTCGTTCTTGGGCTCTTAGTTTACCAGACGAACACTTAAACAACTGCGCTACGGCGGCTGTTGATAAGTTAAGCTTACGTTAGCTTATACACTGCGAGATTTGCAACTTAGAGGGACTAGTCCACTACCAATGTTATCTATGTTTTCTTAGACTCATTTTTTAACTGGATGTTTTTTATGTTCGAATGTTTCAACTGTTTGTTTAAAAAGGTAAATTAAATTGTTATTTGCCAAATGACAATCACGCAGAAAAGTATGCACCCTGAAACTCACATTTTATGATGGAATATCCTAAAGTATTTTATGCAAACCAATGATTTGAGTGCTTTTCCGAACTCTTTGTTTGTTAACCAAGATAAGATTGGTTCAAGAAATAGGTTAACATCCATTTTATACAAAATACCCTACAAATCTTATTAAATATTTAAGTTTGTCAATATGTTTGAAAGACACAAATCGTGGCCGGTACCAGAACGTGGGCCGAATCGAAAATTGTGGGCCGATCTAAAACCGTGGGTCAAAAGGATGACGTCATTTCCAGATCTTGGGCCGATTACAACACGGGAATAATACCAAATAAGGGTCGGAATGATCATTTTAATACTCATACAGCGAATTTTACAAATCGTAAATTTTCCGTTATAAAGTCAAAAACCAAAAATATAGTTGATTTTAATTCTTTGATAAAGTCTACCTGTAACTATTTTTTCATATACCAACCGCCTGCGGTATGACAACGTTTGTTTTGCTCATACTCATCTTGAGCACAGTTTAAACATAAGATGCTCAGATGAGCTAAACTAACAAACAGTTTAAATAATTGTAATAAATATGATAATCCTAATATCACATTCATATGCATTGTGCATATCCAAAATACCTTGTTATGAATAAAAGCATTACCTGATTTAAGATTTTCTACAGTAAAACTATTTATATTTGTTTTTGTGCTGGCCTCTGAAAGCAAGGGTCCTCTGTAGCTAAACACTTGTATATGATACTGTCCGATATCTCCGTTCGGCAAGGCTGGTGGTGACCAAGACAAGGAGATTGAGTTGGGCATTAGGTTACTACACATCACATTGGTAGGAGCATTTGGAACTGTAATTTTGAAACAAAAAGTTAAATGAAAATAACATTTTAACATATCCAAATCAAGATAGTATAAAAAATAGACAGGTATTTGATGTTATTTAGAAAATGGCGTTTTTATATCTATGCAATATCAAGAAATATCTTTAAAAATGATATTCGGCGTTACTGTGAACTAAAGTGATGGATAAAAGTTATATATTG
The DNA here is from genome assembly GCA_021229015.1 of Solen grandis. Lineage (NCBI taxonomy): Eukaryota > Metazoa > Mollusca > Bivalvia > Adapedonta > Solenidae > Solen > Solen grandis. The sequence continues at coordinate 18,797,440 of CM037784.1, forward strand.
TAAGGCGTCCCCTTTACCACAGTCGGCGGACTAAACATGATTAAAGTGAAGCGCACTATAACCGTCTCTCAGCCACACGGAGCCTGTGAAATATACTATAATATATAAAGCAGATGTTATATAACGTTCGGCTCGAAAGAGGTTTCAATACGCATCGAAGAGAAGTTTTTGTTTAAACAACTGGATATTTATCAAAGAATCTGTTCAAATACTTTATTTGATATTTTGTGAATAAGAAACATATATGTCATTTAGTCGAATCTTATCAAGCAATTGTGCAATACCCTTTTCCCTAAGTATAGACTCCCCCCCTCAAAAAAAAAAGAAAAATCCTTCAAATATTTGTTTGGTTTGATCTTGCGTCATGATCCGTAAAGATGTCCGAATAAATGTTACACAACTACATCGACATAGGCTGTGATAGTCCCTTTCGTTCATCTGAGTAAGATGAAAGTTAAAACATGATGTTATTTTGGTATCATTATGAAGGTTGAGAGAAAAAGGTGCATATTGAGTATTCACAAGGTAACCCTTACAGTTGCCATGGTGACCCGCATTTTTACCAAATATAACCCGATTTAATCTAAGAGTTTGTATAAAAATCAATTTTGCCAAATATTTGGCATATAAACTGTTCACAATGTTTGACCGGGTGAATTTGATCCCACTTGACCAGACTTATTAGAGATTTAATAAGGACACAGTTTGTCAAAAAAGTTTTGTCTCTTGTGATTATTTAAGATATACCTTATGACCTATTTTTTGACCCGATGAGACATGACGCCCAATATCTAAATAATTCTAGGTTTTATGTACTAAGACACTTATTATGACCAAAGTCCATGAAGGTTTAACCAAAAATGTAGCTTTTATAGTGCTTACATTCTTGTACTTAGATTTAAAAAAAATGACATAGTGCCTTACTTTTTGACCCCATTTGACCAAATTTCGAACTCATCCGTAAGAACAAAAAGGCAAACATTTTGAACAAGTTAAATGTAGACTGGGTTTAAATTGTAGCCTCTAGTGAATTCACAATCATTTGTTGACAAATGACGGCAGCCGACGGACAAAAGCCTCCGATAACAAAAGCCAATCTTGATCAGAAGTGCTAAGGTTGGCTAAGAAATTTATCTAAATAATCGGCACAGTATATATTTGATCTAATAAAGACTGGATCTTCCTCAAATGTCCAGCAGGCATAATTCATAACGTATTGTTATCTTTCAATATCGGATTTAATAATGATTGGATCATTCTCAAGTGTCTAACAGGCATAATTCATAATATATTGTTATCTTTCAATAATACTGTTCGATTGATGATTCAGCTTGGAACATTTATGTATAAACATACATTCTTGTTTCACAATACACTCTAATCCTGCAATATTGCCCCCTGTATAACACTGTTCTTGGTGTTATACATCATTTGTATTACTCGGCATAGGAAAAAACTTCATATGTTGTTTATTTCAATAAATAAAAATATTTATTTGTTTTTAAAAGTTATATCGACGTATGAGAGCGAAACTAGGCTATTTGCGAATACATATATAAGCACTCAGCCTAGTTTCGTTCTCACCCCTCGATATGGAAGCCTATCATCTGCCTAGCTTTATACAAAACACCCCGTAAAATGGTGGATCACTGTCTTGCATATTACCTTTGACAACAGTCTTTATCACCTCTGTACGTGGGTCACTATCCTCTGTTTTTGCATTAAATACCCAGCTCCTGGCAATGATCTCCACTTTGTATGAATGTCCATGTTTCAGATTGGTTGATGATAATGTTATAGATGTGTTTGTGGACTTGGAAGTTACAATCAAGTCATCTGTTCCTTCATCCCTCAACGTAACTCGGTAACTACTAACAATCCCATCTGATGCTTCCCATACAAGGTAAATGTTGTTGTTGTTAGCGTCTAAGTCACTACTGAACTTGTTGATGGCACCTGGTGTACTGGGTTCTGTCAACAGTCATCACAGCGTGATTAAAAGTTTTTATTTTCCATTAATTCAAACACAACAATATATTTGATAGAAAAGTGTAACATGATATAGTACAGAGTCAGATCATAATAAAACAATTCCTGTGATTATATACTGATTTGCAAATAAAATAATAGAGTTTCTAAATGCTTATGGTCTACAGGGTTCAACATTCCCGAAAGCAGCAGTATATATAGGACTGTCATTGATTCTCATTATTTTCTATTTGCGATATCAATATACTGAAGACAGATATCCACGATTATCAATACATTTTTATTTTTGATTTCAATTTATAAACTTTTATTATATCACGGTATATTCATTTTATTTTTAATGGGAATACAAGGTTCAAGTGAATGAAAATATATTAACGGTTGATATTATACGTTTACAGTGCAGCAGAGCACTTTCTTCTCAAGTAAGAACGTAACCAACAAGCAACATTATTACTATCCGTTTCGGCAAAGGAAGGTTTTAAATTTTAAAAAAATAATATCCATTTTCCTTACCAAGAATATTGAAACGAATTTAAGTTTTTATATGATAATGACCCGATTTTATAGGTGCTGAAATACGTGTTTATTATTTTCACTTGGCACTTAAAAATTGGTTTCGTTTCTTTAAATGTCTACAAGGAGGTTGTTATTTGATATATATGTATGTTGAAATACCTCCCAAAAGTTAATTCTAAAACCAAAATTGATTGATATGAATTTGACGAACATGGTATTTCTGTGAGACTAAGTTTAGTTGAAGGATGAAAATCGGTCAGTTACAAAGTCATTCGTTTTATCATTGGGTATAAACGGCAGCATTTTTTAAAGTTTTGTTTCATTTAAGTTTTCGCCAAAGAGGAGTATATGTGCATTTTCCCACTAAAATATATTGCAAGTATGCGCATTCAAAATCACCTTAGTTACCTGACATTATTAAGCAGAAAGCATCCGGTGAGAATGTAAGTTTTAGTTGATTGTTAGCGGAACAGAATATGATAAAATACTTCAGTATATTACACAGACCATGCACTTACAGATTGCCATCCATGAAAAGAAATCATTGAAGATGATATTAAAGTTCACCGTTTTGTCACAGTTACTATACCCATTTCAGAGGATGTCTAGATAAAGTAGAGAAACACACACACACACAAACAAGTAGAGCTGAGATACACCTCGTACATGTATTACAGACAAAAAACATTAGCTCAGTTAAAGGCATACGTGCCCGATGTATTTATATTTTATAAAGACAAAGAAGGAAAATTAAAACCATGATAATTTTGTAAAACTTTGCATGATTATAGAAAACAACGCTAGAATCCAATTAATGGGAAAAAGTAGGGTCACTATGGTACTTTTTTAGTTATCTGCCCCTGAAACTGAGTTTTATGCTCTTTTAAGTCATTTTAAAGGGCAGACAATATTATGGGTAAGCAAAACTTCATTTTGTCACTGTGTAAACGTTGTAGAAATTCTATGCAGCTGACTTTAATCTATCGTCGAATACGCAAATATATAGATATTGTCTTTTTTGAACAAAAAAAAAAAAAAAAAAAAAGACAATAATAAAAACAAAAACAAAAAAAAAACGCAGTATGTTTATTTGCTGAAGCATAGCGAAACATCTTTTGTACAGAATTGTTTTAAACTTTGCATAATGACTGGGAATGAAACAACAAACGAATATGTGAAATAAAATAAGGTATAAATAGGCTTGGTTTTGAGTTATCTGCCTTTGCAAATGACAAAAGGGCAAAATACTCACTTTCAGGGGAAGATAACTCAATAGGTAGAATTGTTAACCTCAGATTTTCCCCATATATTATTTTCGGATGTTATTTTCTATAATCATGCACAGTTATTAAGGCTAGTTTTAATTTTCCTTCTTTGCATATAGAAAAAAAAACTGCATTGTGCACGTATGCTATGCCTTTAATTTAGAAAATAATAAGATCATTGGTGGCTGAGAAGTAGTGTGACAAACTGTCTTCAATATATAAATCAAAGGACCATAACACAAACAAAATTTTGCGGGTCATGACATGTTAACGATATGCGCAACTTGGCTTTGTACTTATTGATATTGTAATGTTCAATTTAAATAAGATCAGCAGTGGTCAAAACTTAACGAGGACAAAATATATTCAGCAAGTTTGGTTTACCGGAAGACCCATAACTAATTGAAAATCAAGCTGAACATGACGTGCCGGGGTTTTGCGCAATTAGACTTATTTATGCTCTGCAATTCGACCAAAGGTTGCCGAAAAATAGTGCGGACAAAATATGTTTAAGAAATATAAAAAAGTGATGTAACTGATTTAAATATCTAACCGGTTATATCGTACGAACGATATGCGCAATTAAGCTTGGTACTTAACAAGTCTTGTAAAGAAACGAATGGTTGCCGAAAAATAGAACGTATTAATCTTGATGAGAGAAGAACCGACCGACAGACTGACGCACCGACGGACGTGACTCCAATGTAGCGCCCTTATACTCCGTATCTTTGGGTATAGCTATAAGTGATAGAAATCGATTGATATTTGTCACAATCGATAATCGATTAATGGGATGGGATGGGATATATTAACTTTTTATTACTAATCGCTTGAACCAGAAATAACATTCAAGCAAGGCGCCTAATTATACACAGTTACATGAACTTTATGAAGTAGTTTTTGACACAAATTTAGCTTCATAATGCTGTTGCGGTTAATACGTTATACTTCATTCTTTATTCTTATTGTCTGAAATTGGATATTTAAAGGTTTTACTATAGAACCCTGGGTAAAACAAAGAGATTCCAGACTGATGTACAGTGTACACTAAACAGACAAAACATTATATGGTATGGTGTAAAATTTTACAACGACGTCACAGAACGGATATATGTTTATCGATTAGTGCCGTTCATAAAAACTATGCCTTGTTAACAAATACAGTCAAACTGTATTTCTATAATTGGAGTCTTTAAATCTAATTCAAATGAGATATGTAAGACATAAAATTATTTCAGTTACTTACAGATACTTTCAGATTTCTCCATAAAAAATTTAACCATAAATTTTATGCTATCTTAACCAAAAAAAAAGAATAACAGAGTAATAGTTTTTCTATGACTGAAATATATACACCTAATTCAAATGAGACATGTAAGGATGCCTACTTGTGGCCTGTTTCTCTGATTCGGTTGTGACCCTTTCCACACCCAACTCTGTCTGGGTATTGATACTGGATACACGTATTGTGTAGGCATGTCCAGGTGTAAGATTTGGTATGGTTGTTGAGGTACTGGACTTTGAAAGTTGTTTACTGAATAATGGTGTGCCGCCTTCAACACCCCACTGTATCTTGATCTGGTCAATGTACTGACTGTAGCCATCAGGAAGTGTCCATGATACTCCAAGACTGTTAGTCATTACATCGGAAATGATATACCTCTACTTTTAAATTGGTCACTGAAAACAAAAGTGGAATTGATGCATTGATTTGAACAATAGCCACTGTTTACATCCGGCAGAAACTAATGACCTAAACATACTTCTTTTAACACATATTTCTTTGAAATATTTATATGCACTTCATTATATTCAAATGGATTACCTATCAAAGTTCAAAAGTAACTGACAGATATATACTAAATATTAACACAAAAGAAAGCTTTAAGAACAATGTTCTACACCGTCATTTTAAAAGACAGGAAACAACGGCACATTGCTTTCAATATGAAGCATTAACTTAAAGCCCTCTATAAGGTATCCTGTACATCAATTACAAATGACACTTAATTCTTAAGAAAAATTTTGATAATCAAATATGGAGCTGCAAAAGTAATCACAATGGTCAGCAAACCACCTCATTTGGTGATTATGTTAGGAATATTTATGTAAAGATCAAAACTGCGTTTTTAGAAAAGGTACCAAATATTCGGATACGTTCGTACCAGGCGAGAATGATTTGACCTTGACATTTAACGACATCCGAAGACTTAGATCATGACAAATCTTCCCAGCATCAAATAATAATTATAAGCTTATAGAGCCAATGACTTTGGAGATCAGGCTCGACACAATTTGAGATCTTATTTAGCCTGTGATTTTGCCCTTAAGAACATTACATTGGGTCAGCGTCATACAAACCCTCGGGCCATGACAGTATGAGCTTCTCGAGTTTAAGGGTCATGACTAATGTACCGGACACCAGACACCCATCATATGGCCTAGAACTTGAGCAAATCAGCAATCTAGTCATAGTGTTGATTATATTTTAAAGACAGAAAAAATGCCCAAAAGCACAAGATAATTTTCTGAAATGTTCTTCAATATCATTTAAATACACAAAATCATCACATAAAAACAGGTACAGTTGTAATGAACGAATGTAGTCATGTATGGGTTAACAAGATTATTATCAAATGATAGTGCAGGAGAAATTATTGTGCAAGATTAAGTTCAGAATTACCTGGAATACTTGGTGTGAGAGAGTAACATTAGAAAGGGTGCAAAATTGCTTTAAAACTTGCATTTATAATATCACCACATTGTCTTAAATATAATAATTTTACAAATATAATGAGGATTTAAATTAACAAACAATCAACATAATGATCAAAGAGATCAATGCAAAATCAGATTTATTGAATTAATAAAGTGACATACTTGACTCTGATGGAAAAATATGTCTGGTAAAGTATGTTGTTACACTATTAACAAAAGTGTTGAGGTAAATCTAATCACTCTTTACTATTAATATCCACCCCGATTTTACCCACAAATGATGCCTTATACTAACACTAAATTCATGGATATATTTTACAACTGTAATGTTGCTGCATCTTTTGAAGTTATTACTGAATGACAGAAACAAAAAAATAACTTGGGAACATCTACAATAAAATCTAATTAATGCTATGGAAATTATTCAAAGCAAAACCTCATAAAAGTATGACCCAGTAAAGATTAGAAAATGTGTATGATTCCGATATAACCTTACTTCATTTGGTGAATAAAATAATAAACTGTTACATCGAATTCCGTGTTAAATATATCACCTGGTTGGCAGTTTCCTCCACTGTTCAGCCCATTGCTGTCATAGTGATTACTGTTACAAGTACACTTGCTATCCCGACACTCAGCTGCACTATCTGAACAATTATAATCAACGGTACATGTTCCACCTAATGGTGCGTCTGTAAATATGATACAAAAAGGAAAATAGAATACAGGGTTGTAAGTAAATAACCAAAATTTCAAGACAAACTCATCCTTTGCTGAAAATCATAATCTGGGTTTTTAAATTTCAAGAGCTGTCTGAATGACATCTTGCACAGCTGTTTAATGGATAAGAAGACACATTTATGCCTATATTAGACATTACATGAACTGTCCGCAAGATATAATTCTCGACTATTTGAATGCTTTTTGTAAATCAAATTAAATCTATTTTATTCTAGCCCTTCACATACCCTGTATGTAAAAATAGAAACAAAAGAGTTGTCAGAGGACAGCATGTTATAGTATTCGAAATGCTTGGTGGTAAATCAATCAATTCTATGCCTTGTTACTTAGAGATTAGCATAGTTAGACTGTACATGCAAATTTTTAACCCAAATATCCAAGTAAGAAAAGGGTCATAATCTGTATTTAATTAAATCAAAGGGTTATCCTCCTTGGTTTTTCTGATGCCCTTGATCAAACTCATTAACTTTCATGTTAATACCATAAACGAGTTTTGAGATATAAGCAGGATAGAAATTTGCATGAAAAAATTTTAATCAAAGTTTCTGTTACTTTTACCAGAAAGTCTAAGTCAAAAAGTAGCCACAATCTGCATTATATTCAGTCAAAAACTATTTATCTCTATAGTATGATACCACTGATCATATTAATAAAAAAAAATCAGATTAATCCTATACCTGGTCACTAAGGTATAAGCATGAAATTTCTTGTATGTAAAACTATAACAAAATTTTTCAAAGTTTCAAATCAATCCCACGCCTGGTTACATAGATAAAGGTAAAAAGTACTTTGCAAGCAAAACATAAACAAAATGTTTAAGTTAAAAGGGGGTCATCATTTGTAATATATTCCATCAGGAATTATCTTTCTTGATATTAAGATACCCCTGATTATGTTAAAGATGTTTTTCAAATAAATCCCATGCGTGGTTATTTGATAAAAGCATGGAATTCCTTGCATGCACAACAATTACCAAAATTTCTGTGTCAAAAAGGGGCCACAATTTGTAATTTCCACTAAGTGCTATTACCATGACAGTATGATACCCATGAATATGCTAAATCAGATTCAAATCAATCCCATGTCTGGATATTGAGTTATAAGCATAATACCTTGATGCAAAACTTAAATCTGACTTCTACCATGTCGGTGTAAAGCGCCAAGCTCTACTGCATGGACACATGTTGATTACATAAGCATCAAACATGGGGGCATTGACTATTGTCAGTTGTTTGGGCCTTACTCCTATTTTCCGCATATTTGGGCTGCCACAGTATCACATTTTTGACAGAAAATTCAAGAATGTCGATAGTAGTGTCCAGCAATTCCCAATCACCGTGCATCTCTCTTGTCTGCTATCATGTTTCATGTCTTGCCATACTTCATGCTCTCTGAAGCATTTTCTGATTTAAAACGGGACGATAAGTTCTGATATATTTCACAAAGAATTGTTTTAATAGCTAAATATCTGTTACATGTAAAAGAAGTTTCAAATCAATCCCATGCCTGGTTACATAGATAAAGGTAAAAAGTACTTTGCAAGCAAAACATAAACACAATTTTTAAGTTAAGAGGGGGCATAATTGTATTGAAATTAGTCAAGAGTATCTTCCTTATTGTGTGAAGCCTCTAAACATATTGATAAGCTTTTAAGTTAACACCATGAACGGTCATTGAGATAAAGTTGATAGTAACTTGCATGTAAAACAAACTTTAACCACGCCAAAACCCCAGCGGTAAAGTGTAATTTGTGTAAACCAGGTCAACTATTGACTACCTACTATCCAAAAGTAGGTATAAGATAGCCTAAAGTCAATTTACATAAATCTGTAAACACTGGAAAAGTCCAATGTGTCACTGACTCCAAATTGAACCTACCATGTTTGGGAGTTATGAGTCAATTGCAAAACTTGCACACAAAATGTTTGACTATGTGCTATAAGACCAACCTACGACTAAAATTATATTTTCACATTAAAGTCACTTACTTTTTTGGAAAGCCATGGTTAACTTTTATTCTCTTATTCCTACCGGACATTCATAAGAATTTGATATATAAAGCAGAGTTATACTTACAGCAACACAGGTGGTTATACCACCATTGGTCTCAGAGTGGTATCCAGTATACATCTACAGGAGTATGTAGAGCTCTGATACTGACATTCTGCCTTATCATCAACACATTGCTTGTTATTTGCATAGCCAGAATTACACAGGGCAAAGAGTGCTATCCCTGTAAATATACAATACGTGGGGTTCATGATACTGATGGAGAGATTCAGTTGAAAAAGTTGTCTCCTTGGTTTGAACTTTGAAAATGTATGCGTGTTCGTGAAATCGTTTTAGTCAAGACACAATTTTCTGAAAATATGTCAGCTTAAATAAAGGTCCATATTAATGAATAATCAATTTGTTCTTAATTCTTGAGGTAGAAATACTCATCTTTATACTCCAAACAAATATATTTTTTTAAGATAACTGAGTGACATAGATAAAATTGCTGTATGCATTGATAATATGAAAATGATCATAGGTCTGGCAGCTTAAATTATTTTTGTACATCATATGTACTTGCATGCAGTTAGGAATAACCTTCAGTTTGTTACGTGCTAATTGGTACAACAAATGCATATTGTGAGACTCATCCACTGTGATATAGGTTACACTTCCCAGCTGACAGGCATCAAGAAAACCTTTTTATCTAAAAAATAGTACCAATCTAATCCGATAATGAATTATGCTCATTTTGACCTAGTTTCCAAAACAGATTCCAAGATTCCTAATTTTGATTCCAGATTCTCGAAGAATTTTTACGCTCATGAATTTTTTTTCCAAAGAAAAGTTTCCAGATAGCAAGGTTTCATGAGCAATGCAGCCCAGACAAATAAAATTTCAAAGATCACAATGTAAACCAGCTTTAAAATGAATTCTTTAGGATAAAAGACTTCGCTCCTTCAGCGTTCACTGATGACATTTATCGAAAAATAAGAAGTGAACTGGATGTGTCAACATGACAAAATTACCAACACTAAATAAACCTTGAAGCAGATTTGTTTTAATTCTACTGGTCATAAAGTAACTCATTCCTGTACACCAGTTTGCGAGCAAACTTGGTCAATAAAAATAAGCTTAGAGGAGGATAAAAGTATATCTTAATACAAAACTTAGCTTGAGACTTCAAAACAAGTAGAACCCAGATATGTGAATTGTACTAGAAGGCACCAGCAAAAAAAATATGTTTTATAGAAATTCCATAAAATAAGAGGGCCAAGATGGCCCTGAATCACTCACCTGAAAAATATTACATTCATTGCCTTCATAACAGAGTCATATTGAATGCAAAATCTGAGCAGAATTATAGCAAAATAATCGTAATTTCACACACAAAAAAATGTACCTGTGGTCCAAATTTTGATAGTTAAAGCTACAGAATCAAGAAACCCCAAGGTTGAGACAAATTTTGACCACAAAGCAATGATCATGGTACAGGTCCACAAAGATATGTTACCAAATAGCTAAACATATGATCTTGTTGCTTTCTGACAAGATCATTTAAAGACTCTCCAGTAAAAGTCTATGTGACAAATCAAGTGACCCCCTTGGGCAAGTCCATCCATTTTGACCCCAGAGCTATGGATTGAACAAACTTGGAAAATGTCCATTGAGCCATGTTACATACCAAATAAGCGCATGTAAAATCAAATAACTCCTGGGGTGAGGCCAATTTTGGACCCAAGAGCCATGATTTGAACAACCTGGTAGAGGTGCACTAGGCCATGTTACACACCAAATATCTAAACTCCAGGCTTTTTAGTTTCTAACAAGAAGATGTTTCTAGTTTTAACTATTTAAGTATATGTAAAATCAAGAGACCCCTCAGACGGGGCCAATTTTGACCCCAGGGTCATAATGTGAACAAACTTGGTAGATGTCCATATGGCCATGTTACACACCAAATGTCTAAACTAATCCTGGGGCGGGGAAGATTTGAACCCCAGAGCCATGATCTAAACACACTTTTTAGATGTCTATAAGGCCATGTTACACACCAAATATCTAAACTCCAAGCACTGTGATTTCTGACAAGAAGATTTTTCTTGATTTTCCTATTAAAGTTTATGTAAAATCATGTGACCCCTGGGGCGGGGCCACTTTTGCACCAAGGGCCATTATTTGAACAAACCTGGTAGAGGTGCACTAGGCCATATCACACACCAAATATCTAAACTCCAGGCCTTTTAGTTTCTAACAAGAAGATTTTTCTAGTTTTAACTATACAAATCTATGTAAAATCAAGAGACCTCTCAGACGGAGCCAATTTTAACCCCAGGGTCTTGATGTGAACAAACTTGGTAGAGGTCCATATGGCCATGTTTTGGAGAAGAAGATTTTTAAAGATTTCACGTTAAAAATCTATTTTTAACTCCTGTGACCCAGATATGCAATGCACAGAAACGATTTGAACAACTTTGGAAGAGCTTCATGCAAGGAACATCACAGGCATTTTTATCACATTTGGCCCAGTGGTTTCAGAGGAGATGTTGTTTAAAGAAAATTGTTGATGCAGGATACACTCACGGACGGACGACAGACTAAAGGCGATCACAATAGCTCACCATGAGCACGTTGTGCTCAGGTGAGCTAAAATGTTGGAAGGTAAACAAAATGTAAACCTAATCTGCAATCTCTAATAGTTCACCTGAAACTTAAGTTTACCTCAATATCTACATCATAAAAAGTCCTAAATACTATTTGTATTTTTATGACAAAAGATGGATAGACAGAAGGACAAACAAGGAAAATATATATACAGGTACCTAAGTGGCATACACAACTGACATGTAGCTATATAATGAAATCAAACCTATTAAAACATTTACACTTCCCACAAGAGAAAGAGAAATGTTTTCAAACTATTTAAGTAATGACTAAGGCCTACCTGTAATAAAAATCCAATTTTACTAAATAGATACTGAGCAAAATCATTTTAAATCCATATTCCACCATATATCTATACAAACTGACTGACAAGGACGGACTACTAGGATAGCATGCTCCTCCAAAGTTGTATCACCATTTCCATCAAAGTAGCTCTCCGACATCGACATGTGCCACTGACACAGGTAGCATTCTGAGTCCTGCAAGCATCTGGCATGGGGCAACTGCTACCTAGACCCACCTCTGAGAGACAAAATGTTGAAATTAAAAGTAACAAAATGCTTAAACTAGATAAAAATCTTAACATTCTTTCAATGCTTAAATAAACTAAATTTTACAATAAAACTTCAAATAATTGCATGAAGTGCTTTATCTTAATATTTAAGAAGAGATATAAAATTATATATTAATCATGATGCCTGATGTCTGCTGCATTTATAATTATCAAAGATTAATTATGGATTATTATGTTTATGGTTTTCCACTTTATGCAACTCTTCCTTAATTCAGACATCGTCAAATATAATCATCAAGTCAATGCTAAAGCTCCATTATAACTGATGCTGCATACAAACAATAGGTCCATCGCAACCTAATCTTACTTATAATAATAAAGGTCACTTTAATTTACCTGATGCCTTTAACAACAAATGGCTTAAAATATTATCATATAAATAATAACATATGACCAGCCCAGGGGGGGGGGGGGGTTATACACAATTTAAATTCTGTTGGTGGTTGGTTAAAATTAAGTTAAAATTGTGTTGGTAGGGGTCATTTTATTTATTAGAGTTAAATGGTAGGTGGGTATATATTATCAGATTTGTAATTGCGCATTTCTAAAATTCCAATGATCCCTTGGACCGGTCGAGAAATTCGTAAAATGGTGTTTTCCTTCGAGGAATGGAAACAGCCCAAATATCCGGTATCGCGCGGGAAATACGAAAATCACAGCGTGTAGATTTTACGATTCACCGGTCTGAAATGGCGGGCAGCACATGGTCCATGGACGGCGATCAGATGCTGAAATGGCTTGCAGGGAAAGAGTTGAGTTGTTTGTGTAACTGTTTCAAAGGTATATATATATATATATATATATATATATATATATAT
>CM037784.1:18810822-18860822 GCA_021229015.1 Solen grandis
AACCTAAGCCATATAATTTAATCATGCAATTTATTTGACATTTTGAGATGTACATAAACAAATAAAAAAATTACTTGGAGAAGAAAGACTAACATTGAGAAAAGCAGAATATATTTCTGGCTTATTGACTCAAATATCTTAACATAAATATTTTCATGTGACATAAGACCAGCTTTTATACAAATCACTGATCATATGGCTATTAAAATCCAAAATAAAAGAGGTCCCGATTATTTGAAATTGAACAATTGCTTTTAGATGATAGTACATACATTGAAAACATTGAAAAGATAATTAAAGATTATATAACCGTAAATATAAACCATCAAATAAATTGGGAATTATGCAAGGCAGAAATAAATTAGTTTATAATGAAAAAATCGCAGTTAAAAAATAATGAGATGCAAAATTTAGAAAAAACAACAACTGAAGTCTTTATGAGAACAATGATAGTCAAATAAAAACTAAAATAGAAGAAATTGAAATAAAAATTAAATCTTTATAGAATATCAAACTAACTGGAGCAAAAATTGGTTCAAGAGTTAAATCTTTAGACGTGGACGGAAAAAAACACAAACTATTTTTTAATCTAAAAAAGTGCAAGAAAACAATTAACACATTAAACTATAATAATACAAAACTAATATCAAATATAGATATACTTAACGCAGAGTAAAAATTATATGAATATCTCTATAGATCTGAGGAAACTGATGAAATAATAAAACATGATAAATAACACTCATAAATAACTCCTTATCTCATAAATTAGCACAAACATGCGACAGTCCTTTTACTTTACGTACACGGAAGCATTAGACGCGCTGAAAGGCATGAAATCAAATACAATTCCCGGTCTAGACGGTCTAAAAGTTGAGTTTTACAATAAATCCCGGCACTTAATTGGACACATTGTTGTAATTTCTCTAAATAATGGTTTCTTAAAAGAAGAATTATCTTATTCACAAAACCAAATTATTTTAAGCTTAATATATAAAAAGGTGATCCTGAACATCATGAAAATTGGAGACCAATATCACTCCCAAAGGTCGACTATAAGGTAACTGCCAAAATACTTTCAAATCGTTTACAAACAATTATACCACAACTAATCAGCCACGATCAATAAGGTTATCTCAAGAAACAGAAATATTAGTTTTTAAAATAAGACAAATCCAAGATGTAATCGATGTTATAAACAAGTCAAATATGAAAAAATGAAGGCATTACATTCTTTTCTGATTTTAGAAAATCAGTCGCTACTCAAAAAAATAATTCAGTTCTTTATAAATTCATAAATCAAAATCAACAACCGCCTTTTACAACTAAATATAGCATGGCAGCCGCGATATTGGATGGGGGTCCTTCGGTCGTAACATCACATCCCATATATGGAAAGCAAGGCTAATCAAATATATTTGTAGTTTATTGTATATAAATATACTTTAAATTTATATGTCAACGTGCAATATTAACCGGCATGCATGTAAAACATTTAAATTATAAGTGCACCGGGGACTGGGGTTTATTTTGTCATTTATTGTTCTGGCTGTCAATGGTGGCAGAATAATGAGTCACCTTTGCGCCCCGCTCTAAAAGGAATACAGTAAATTAGATACACCCAGACATCACATTGAGCCCACTTGGTAAATATTAGTGAAATGCTTTCTCTTAGCTCTGCTTAGTTGTCATCTTTTGCACTAATTTCTGATTGCCCTGCCTTTTTTATACTTAAATATTTGTCTTAACATTTCAAATTTGCTTTCCTGATCCTGACTTTTCACATATACCTTATATTTCTGATTGGCCTCAAGAGTTATCATTAACTGTTAAATATTCTATGGCAGGGTTGATTCAGAAACCATCTAGCTTATTGTCTTTCTTTCAATGGCTCTCCTTTCACTTTTGACTTTCTTTAACCTGCTCTCTAACAATAAATTGGCATAACTTGTAGAAGCATCTTGTTCATCAGGAGAGTAACATGCAGCATTGGTGGGACTAGGATCATTAGCAGAAGTCGATTTGGCAATGCTTCCACTTGTTCTTCAATAAAAAAATACCTGCTGGCTTCAGGTAATCATCTGTGCTAAGTAAATCCCTGTGCGCCTGAAACCTGACTTGACTTTTTCAGTTGTCAGTGATTTAGAATATGCTTTACAAACAATTGTGCAAATATTGCCACGAGATATTGTTTAAACTGATTATCTCATCCATTTTGGCACAATGCATTGTACATTAGACAATATGCAGAATAAGCACATCATAATTTTGGCGGTGTATGATCGTTATAGGTGCCCATTTCATTTTCATTGAAGAGATGATTGATTGAGATGCGGTTTGTCATCCATGCGTAAAGTGTCTTAATTTTTTTTACTTAACCACAACTTTCTTGGGTGCATATTTGGACTAATAAAACAAAGAATTGAAACTACTAATTTCACAAAAGCGCGTAACAAATTGTCCAATTCTCGCAAAGTCACATTTTAAATATCATGTTTTCTACCTAAGGTGTATGAAAGTAAATTATATCCAAATATAGAACATAAAATTACCATTTAAATGATACCGTGTGTATTCAAATAAGACGAAGAAATAAAAATGTTTCATGTAATATAGAAAAGTACCGGCATGATGATAATTATGTAAAATGTATTCTTTTCCTGCTGTTTGCTTTTAAACCATAATGTAGAATATATTTTTTTAAATAAATCAAACTTAAAATAATTCCGTGTAGTAGAGAAATGATTATTTTATAATATGGTTGCATTTTCCACTGTGATGTTTAATACATTTTTGAAGTTTGCAATATTCAATGATCTGCCCTGTGTTTAAACAATATTTTTCACTGGCTTTTACAGGAGTTTCCTATCTTTGTTTAATTTAATATGTTTTTGTTTTGGCCCTTTTGTGTTGCAAACCTCTAGGTTTAAACATCTGCAGACAGTGTTTAAAAAATCTTTTCACCTAGTTCATAGTAAAATGTTATCTTTTGAACGCTTCTTCATACGTACAGAATACCGGAAGTCAGATACAATGCCAACACACTCCTGTCTGGTGCAACCATAACCACTTGAAGCCATTGATATGGCTTGTGCAACTAGACTTTAAAAAGAGTTGAGCATTGGAGCTTTCCTGAAATAATGAAATATCTGAATCAACTTTCACCAGCATTCTATCCTTTCTTAGAGTGGTATCTGGGATTCGGAATATTCTGGAGGCTTTCTTGGTGGAAATAAGCTTTCGTCACTAGATTGTGATCATATTCCATCAAGTGATCGTTTGGGATTTTGTAGTAACCCTTTATAGACTTATAGCAAAATAGCTTATAAATCCAAATCAGTGGATGCTTACATCTGCAATGAAGTCTTTTAAAGTATGTGAAAGACTGTGCTTATGATTTAATGATAGATTATCTCAATTCAACATCTACTATGTACTCGTTAAGGATATAAATTGTTTTTTAAAGCTTCGTATTATCACACATGGTTATATTAGACAGTATTTTAACGAGTGGCAAAACGAATAAAACTCAGTGTTTTCTAAGCTAATATATCAACGAATACACCCATAATATCAGTATATCATATTTCCCGAGTTATCTGCTATTTTTTCTATTTTGGTGATGATATCCCCCTTAGGAGAAAGTAATCCTTTTTACAGTTAAGCATTATATGTTCCTCCTTATGTATAGTGTGGTCGTTCAACCGTGTTTGAATTTTCACTGATTTTAAATCGCCGCAACTATATGACAAGGCCACATGCTTTAACCTTTTCCCTCATAGAGGACACCATGAAAAGACCTATGCGAACAGTAACTCGCAGGCTGATCAGGTTTCATGCTGTTCGCTGCTCCTCAGTGGTCTGGAAATGAGGATTTGATAATTAAATTTGGTAAGGTTTAACTGTGGTTTTCTGCAGATGAGGCTTTATGTGATACCTATTGAGGGCGTCAAAATGAGTCTATATGAGGGAAAGGGTTAAAATTTTACTCATGTCCGTAAACATGTCATTCTAATATTCAACTTCATCCACATTTTCTGTCCTCATGTTTCGATTATCTTATTCAATTCTTAGTATATAAGTATATTATGGTATGATACGGGCGAGTTTACATCCCCACCCATCAATGTTCGCTCATTATACGGTGTTCTGGCCTACTAATGTTGAGCTAACTAAACCGTAGAAGTCTACCGGACATTACTCTACTTACTTTTCTACCTTTATATCAAGGATTTTATTTTGGTTAATATTCGGGGTTTCCAACCTTATTAAGTTGCTTGCGTATTTTAATGAGCTAAATATCGCTCAATGCAGACCTCTTCACTAAATAATGAATATTTATTGGACGTTTTTCTACTTGCTAGGAGATACCCGACTGAATTAAGTGTAACGATGATAGACCGAGTATGCATTTTACATGTACTCCAATATGCACATTTGAAACATACAGCTCCCAAATGTTTTGTAGGCTTGGATTTTCCTGTCGAACTGACATATCTAGTTTTACCAACTGAATGACCAGAAGCTTCTGTCCGTACCACAAACACCTGTAGAATATCATTTCTTTCAATTCAATTATCAAACTTTACAGTTTTCGAACAGTATTCGAAAGAAACGAATATAGAATCATATTATGTATCGGTGTTTTGGGAATGAATTAGAACCAGCATGCACGCTAACAGGATAACTAAAAGTGGTTAATGCCCCTGCATCAAAACTTTTATTCATGTAATATGAGAGTAAAAATGGGACGTGAGACGAGTGTTTTATTCGAATACAACCACCACCTTTGTGAAGCGGATAAAGGGCAAATCAGAAATAAGAATTGATTTTGTCTTAAGAAAGAAAAGGCTAGTTTCGTCATAAATACGGCTGTAATGGGTCTATTTTATTATTTTTGCCCAGCATGTCGTGATAGGTGGTTACAACAGAGTAAATGAATTTATATCAAGAGAAAATGTTCCAGATTTAGATATGTTCTCTGTTTTATTATTTCCAAACCTGCTGTGAGATATATGGAAGGGACTCCGCCATGTCACTCATTATGCTATTTTATATCTATTATCTGCAACATTCAATTTCTTCTTGCACCGTTACCATACGTCAGCGGTGGGCTTCAAGTACGTGGTACTTATTGCTGGCTGGCACACATTCCCTAAAATCTATACTGGTTCTCTGATATTCAAGTTATGGTAACGTTAAACTTATGACCAGGATGATATCATTTGATTGTCATTATCATAATGAAGAGTGAAAAACATTGACATTGAATTATGCGTTTAGTATTACTTATTTTATAGTTATGAACATATGCAATCATGATGTCTAAAACGATCTTACGATCATACGATAATTGCATATGCAGATGTTCAAATTTTCAATAAACAGTGAACATTCTTAACACAAGACCAAACGAGCTGAATGCCGAATATCATTCTATTTAGTGTCACCTGGTAAGAAAAGAAAACACATAATTTAAATGATGCATTAGTAAACAAAAATGTTAGAAGAAATCGAATGTTGCAAAATTAGAAAGGTAATCGTATGGTGATTGAATTTACGCACCGAAGTATGCACAGGCTCTTTAATCATTCAGTCACCAGGACCGTTAGAATTCTCGTGGTATATATTTATGGGTTTTGTTTCATATTGGTTGTTGTTTTATGTTGATATTTTTTCCCAAGCTGTTATCAACTTTCCTTCTTAAATAAGAAGGAAAGTTGATAACAGCTTGGGAAAAAATATTTCAAAGGCGTGACGACCTGAAAAAAAAGGCAAATGTTGGTCTCATACTGGTGTTATGCAATAAATGATTTATTTGTGGAGATTTTACCACCTTAAACTTGTGACGGCTGATCATATTTTTGTTTATGACAGCAAACGGTCAGACATTTTTTAAGTCTCAGTGTGCACAAGAGTGAGTACACAGTTGCACAATTCATATAACACGTTTCAAAAGGTCACCACTCTCTCTCTCTCTCTCTCTCTCTCTCACAGACTACAATGTGCTTTTCTTATTCTTAACATTTAATTTGAACAGGTTTGCAAAGAAGCCGTAGCAAGTGCATATTCATCTTCAGTAAAAAATAAAACACTTACAAAACGTTTAGGACAAACTTAGCTTAACTTAGAATGTGCAATCAAAATCCTATTTTTAATTTACTTACATATTTGAATTAAGGTAAAGTTCCTGTAATGGTTCAGTTCTGTCTTGGACCACTTATCCTCTACCAAGATATCCAAGGTATCCTAATGAAACATTAGGAAACCTTCGACATCTCCGTAAATGACCATGAGGACCGAAATGTAGCGGAACCATTACAGAGACTTTACCTTCATAATCTTTATTATTTGATTTCATCAATAAAACAAATTTTATAAAGCTTGGTCTTGAATAGATATTTTGTTCAGATTTGTTTTTTCATATTTCATCGTAGGTTCTGCTGACGAGAAAAAAAAACGAAACCCATCTTTAACCCTTTCCCTCATTAGAGGATACCATGAAAAGACCTATGCGAACAGCATAAAACCAGATCAGCCTGCGAGTAACTCGCAGGCTGATCAGGTTTTATGCTGTTCGCTGCTCCTCAGTGGTCTGGTAATGAGGATTTTACAATTAAATTTGGTAAGGTTTGAGTTTGGCTTTCTGCAGATCAGGCTTTATGTGGTACCTATCGAGTGCGTCAAAATTAGTCTATATGAGGGAAAGGGTTAATGTCTCTTTTCTCACAAAGCTCACAATACGTCACGGATCGATCAACCCTCTATTACGACCATAACGCCCAGATTCTATTCTAAGTGAATGTGAGGATTCGCGTTAATTTGTAAATAAACTTACTCACTTTCTTAGAATTAAAATCTAAGTATTTCTAAAATGTCTTTGAAATGCCTGTAAGAACATAACGTACCACTTTTCTACACCCTTCCCCCTCCAGTTTGTTTAAAACAATCGATTACCGACATTTAAAAACAGTGCAAATGTTTTATGGTTAATCGCAAAATTCCCAAAGCCAATTTCATCTAAGAGCCGTTTAACCCACCCACCGAAACACAGTTTTGGCAACTCCTCGCATTATACTCTACAAGTTGACAATACATTTGTTTAAGCAAGATATTTTCGGTCGAAATACGTTTAAGCCAATAATTACTTATATTGACATATAGATTTATAAAAAAAGTGGGTATTTTCCCCGTACACTGCCAATGATAGAAAAAATGAAAAAATAGAATATGATGTTTTACAAAAAGCCTCTAAAACGAGCATTGTGACCCCCTATTTTATTTCAAATATCTTTTAGTTATAGTCTAAAATAATAATGTGTAATATTTTTAGAAATATTTTCCGATAGTAAAAAAAAAGACCGCTGAAAAACCTTTAAGTACAAACAAAATATGTTAAGAAATTAGATTTATTGGTATTTATCATTAGAGGCACACGACAAATGAAATCCATCCGTCGGTATTTAAGTATTACTGAAGTTAAATAGGGTTGATGGTAAAAAAATGACATTACGCACAAATAAAAGCTTCCAAGTACAAATTAATGAGATACAGGTAAAGGATTTTACTTAAGCTTCCCAATCAGATTAGTTGAAATTTATTCGAGCAGCTCGGTTAATATTAATATTTTTATTTTAAAAGCCGCGGTTGCTTTGCATTTAACTGAAGCTTTCCTAATGCAAGTTTTGTTGATATTTTAGTTAAATTAATCAACATAATTTTATCACTTGTATTGAAACAGGGAACGGTCCATTTAAATTAAACTTTTAAAAACATCTTTTACCTAGAAGCCTTAGAACAAATTGATCATAATAACCCGAAACCTGAAATTGGCCATATTTACAAGTTTTCACCAGATTTTTTTTTTTTATTTTTGCATAAAATAAAATAAGAAAATTATAATCCTGCTTTGTTAAAAGTTACATTTTTAGGAACTAACACATTAAGAAAAAGAACAGGTCTAAACCAAAATTTATTTACGGAGTGTGAGTGCTTAGACTAAGCTGGTCTAAATCAAATTCCACCTGATCAACTTCTTAATGACTGCTTTGCTAAGGCAAGTTCTTACTTGTTAAAAGTTTTTGTTTTTCCTAAATTTATTTTGGATTTTTGTTTTGTAATAAACGCAAACAAGCGAAATGTATTTGAGGTGCATTTGATAAAGATACAAGAGAACAACTGAGTATATTTGGAATACTCATTATTGTAGATCTTAATGAAAATTCATGAAATTTACTAACATAAATTATGTAAAATTCGAAGACTGCTATTTTATACTTAACATTGCTTTCACTTCATTAAATTGACTTCGAGAACTCATCACGATAAGTTATTCCAGATGGATTTTTTTTGTTTTTAGCCATGGGTAGGAAACAGTCAGTTACTGACACTGTCCATGGTTTGTCTGGCATTCAGCATATACTGAAATTGCCTATATCTAGATCATCGAACGTATGATAGAACCCGTGGTAATAATTATCAAGATTATAGAAACTGTGATTTTAAGGCAGTTTACTTGAAAGCGAGAAATGGCAATATTGTTTTCAAAATTATCATGACGAACAATTTTGAGAGTGAAAAAAAAATTGATTTTAGTCTAAGTGATTATCAACAAGTAAATAAAGAAAATATTTCCGATATTTCGCCGTATTGTATTAGAAATGATTTCGGAAGAAAAGTACCGATGACCTATTAGTTCCCAGTATGATTTGACAATGAGAATGGTGTTACAGATTATCTGAATGACAAGAAGTATAACAAGGGGGCCATGATGGCCCTGGATCGCTCACCTGAGTATAGGGTTACCCAAAGAACATCAGATCAGTAGTTTTGATGGAGATGATCCCTGCAGAGTTTAATCAAATTCTGTCCAGCAGTTTCAGAGGAGAGGCCATTTTAAGTTTTCAATATATACATATAAAGCAAATTAGCCTCGCCCCTGGCAGCCATGTTTTATTACGGATTTTGAATAGTTTTAGCAACTTTTATGTAAAATTTCACCCAAGGATCATCCCTGCCAACTTAAATCAAATTCTGTCCAGCGGTTTCAGAGGAGATGTCATTTAGAGATTTCACTATACACATATAAGACAAATCCCTCCAATTAATCAAATTCTGTCCAACGGTTTCAGAGGAGATGTAGTTTTAAGATTTCACTATATACATATAAAGCAAATTATCCCCGCCCCTCGCGGCCATGTTTTTTTCCCGATCGGAATAATTTTAGCAATCTTGGTAGAGAGTTACCCAAGGAACATCTGTACCAAACTATTTTGAAATCTGACCAAAAAAGGAGATGATTTTAAAGGTTTCATTTTTTTCCCTTCCGTTGCCATGGCAACCAGAGTTCAAAATCCATCAAGTTTATGTTAGCAATTCCTGCTAAGTTTAATTAAATTCTGCCCAGCGGTTTTAGAGGAGATGTCGTTTAAAATAAATTGTTGACGACGCATGACGGATGCAGGGCGATCAAGAAAAAATTTCGTGCTCAGGTGAGCTAAAAATGGAAAACACGGGAATAAAAGTGCAATGAGAAAGCTCACATACCAAATGAATTGCAAAGATACGATTGAATGACGTTTTGACAAATCACATGGACAGCATTGTCCATTATCACGCCCTATCATGAAGATTAAGATATATGAGAGGAATAATTATGCTTTATATCGGTAAAGGAATTCGTTACTGAAACCCTATAGTGTATTGCTTCATTTGTTGTGATGGATGCAACACTCATTCAAGAACCAGACACACTAGACAAAGCGTTGCTCGTTACAAGGTACACAGCACTGAACGAGTAATTAGTAGATCCCTAATATTAGAACCACTATATCAAAACCAGTAAAAGCTATATATTGAAAATTGACCATTTTATCCTTTTTTCAGAAGAATGCATAAGCTTATCTTTTCTTTTGCTGCTTAACCACATCCTAAAAAAAAGAGAGCGGGAGAGACAGACTGAAGCAGAAGAAAAGAAAATTACAAAAAAAAATGATTATTTCATATTGAACTTTCTAGTTATAATATCAGTTTATATAGACAATATGCTCCAAATGGATTTGCACGCATGCGCAAACGGACGATTTCAAAAAAGGGAGAGTAGTGAATATAGAGGATATCTTTCAAAAGAAGACATGGAAAAGGAAAAAACATTTTTATCGAACGAATTAAGAGATACTCCAGAAAGATAGAAATGAACCCTTAAAAACTGTGAATATAGCTTAGGCGCCCTTTCGTTTTCAGTTAAAACGTTTGTCCGTTTTAGAAATGCTTAGTTAGAAACATAAAAATATCTGAAAATACTTTATATTTTTCTGACTTTCACACTGGGGCAAACAAAAAATCAATTTCCTTTCTAAAGACTCTTGACAGTATTTTGAGGGGTCACGCATTTCCAGACAGTCTTAATTTTACTTATGCAATTTTCAATGTGCAAATCATTCTGGAGCAGCTTGAAGCATTTCCTGATATTTTTTTAGACAATATTTTTTCAAATGAAAATTTAATTGAATAAAGGAGGCGACTTCTCTGTCGTTAATACATTACATGTAACAGAAAGGGACACGAGATGCGCCCTTTACAATCATATTCATGACATTTTCTATTGTGGTTAACAAAATATTTTTTTCTACTTCGCCGTCAGATGGTTTCCTCTGCTAATGGAAACCCTTTGATGCAAACAAAGATGAGGAGGCATTTAAACAACAGAATATTTCTTATGATAAAATCCCTGTCTTATTTGCCCAATGATATGTTGACTGTAATACAATGTGGCTCACAAACAAGGCGTTTGACATTGATAGTGATTTAATACATGCAAAATGAAGTTTGTAGATTGATATATTAAGGTTTTGGTAATATTCTCAAATGCGTGGAAAATATTTGGTTTCAGTATGTCCCTTTATTAGTAAATGGTTGGTTTTCTTCCGTTAATGAATGCTGAATTGATAGCAAGACAGGTAATCTATTAACTTTGATGAATTTATCTTTTAAATCATCTCTGAATTAAGGAGCCGGCATATTGAAAATTATCAAATCAAATCATGGTAAATGTGTTCGTGAACGATATGACACACGAACAATATCATATGAAGTACTGGAAAATGGCGAAATAACAAGAGAGCTTGCTTTGATATTGTTTTAGAAAATGGATTTAAAATGTGTTATCCATCCTGGAGTAAATTAATTTAAGTGCAGCCGCGCTCAAGTGTCGTCAGAAATTGTATTTTATGAGTCCCTTTTCTTAAATATGATCCACTTGGGAGACACAGTGTCGCACCAATGTGTGACTAAGAGTGATTGATAGGTTCATGCTCCAAAGTGTTCTTTTTATTTTATGGACTCCTTTTTTTCATAAATTTTCATAAAAGCATAGTGTCCGGACTTTTAATCAGCGTTTCACTGGTGTTGTGGATATGGTGCTAAAGTTTTTAAACACGTTTTAGGGGTGTTTTTTTCAGCCACAGAGAACAGTGTTTATAGCTGACATCTTCTTTTGCAGATATTGTGTTTCGGTTGCGAGTTCGGAAGCTGGTCTTTAGAGTGACGTTTGCAATGGAATCAAGATATCAAGTTTTTTTTACAACTAATTAAGAATGAAAATAAAAACTTTGACAGAAATAAAATAATGTTTACCTATTATAATTAATTTCATTATTTTTTCCTGGATTTGTTTGCATGTTTTATCTTACTGATGGAGAGCAAGCAGGTTGTTAATGGGGCAGTGCATTTGGTATAAAGTAAATCGTGAAATGACTAAAAAGCAAAATGGTTGTGTAAGTGTTTTTTTTTTTTTTTTTTTTTTTTTTTTTTTTTCTGGGAAGGATTCTTCGTAGGATACGGTCTGAACGATTTATACCTTCTTTTAAAAATTCTACTTTGTACTTGACCTATTGGGGCTTTATGATTTAATGAACATTTAGTTTTCAAAAAAGGCTTTTCTATGATTATTGTTTATTTCTTTTCTTTACTGTTCAGTAATGAGCATGCATTTTGAGACTTCTTTTCACTCAATAACAGTGTCGTCCTTCCAACATTTAAAAAGTTTTACACTGCAATGGTGCCAATCCAACATGGTGCCTTAAAATCAAGAAAGGAATCACAACTATAGAAAAACCTGTAAAGACGCGATGAGAAAGTGATAAATGCAGGGACACTGATAATATTTGAAAGCAGACTAGAAACTACTGGCATAATTAAAGACCCGTATATAACTTTGAAGCAAAGATTGCAACCGAGACCGATAAAGTCAATATAGAGCTGGTGTCAGAGGATAATTAGCCCAATACCAGAATTTATCTAAGGTAATCTAAGATTATTATTACTGAGCCCCTATATTGACATTCTTAATATTTTTTGCGTAGCTGTCTAATCCAGCCAAATATGTAAAACAAATTCTTTTCATAGGTCAGTCGTCCTTATGTATAGTATGATGTTGACCGATTCAGGCATTCAATGGACGATTTATTTCTAAGATTAAAAAAGTATATAAGTCAAAACATGAATAATAATGGTAAATTTACAGCTAAAATACATGGGTCATATAATTATATAATTATACTGTATACAGTAAACTGTCTGGAAGTGAAAAGTGCGGTTCCTTCAGTAGATGTTTGCCGATGATCATGTCAAATTTTGTACTACAATAATCCTTGGTCAGTTATTTTAATATTAGATTTTACGTACATAATTTATATTTGATAATTACAATTACACCGCATATCTTTGAAATTGCATTTGTTGTTTCCTGAAAGACAAACTTGTTTTATTTTATAAACCTATCGTTTTTACGAAATGATTTCTTTGAGTTACACAAGAAAATAATAGAGTTTAATGTCAATTTAGGGCTTCATATGCCAAAGCTATACGGTGTGTCACTGATATGTACCAGTACATGAAACACCGACCTGTCTACAGTTAAAGGATTCCAATATAAGATTAACGTAAAGACGTCATCAGATACTTCCGCCTCAGACTTAGCAGTATTAAGTTAAATCATTTCATATTAATGTTTCTTAGCTTATTACAGACAAAAGAAAGGGGGCAACCTTGTTAGGTTGCTTTAGTGTTAACCGTCTCTGTACAATATCATATACACGCAGAGGATATAAAATGCTTTGATTGAGTTTTATTATCCCATATAGTCATATAAGACAATATTTAACCGAAAAACCTCCATAGAACACTGTATCTTCTAAACTTACAGATGTAAGAAAACATATATATATCATTATTCCATTTTCCCCGAGTTTTATTCCTATTTTCTAATTTTGTTAATGATATCTCCCCTCTTTGAACTGTTCTCCTGTATACGTATGTCAGTCGTTTTGCTGAAAGCATGGAAACAATATTTTCAAGATCTTAACACACAAACACAACAGATTTTTGATGATATTATTTTCATATATATACTTATTGCAAATCGTATTAGACCAACCTAATTTCCAATCCATTACACATTAAGTTCTATCAATGGGTTCCCTTGCTTGGCGCTCAGCATATAAGGGTAGTTTCAGGACTTATTGGCTCGGTGTCAGGATAATGTGACTGGGTGTTGTATCATGCCACATGTCTACGACCGTGGTGATCTATGGAATAATACTCGTATAATAAGAATTTAAAGATAAAACATGAGACAACTATGTGAATTCTGTCGTGCTACATATAAGTCTTACCAAAATAAAATTTTGAGAACAGAAAAATACAGATTATAACAATCCGCCACGTTGTTGCAATATGGTCTAGAACATTTGTAACTATGGACACATGCTTAGGGAGGTTTACTATGCTCTGTTGCAAGTTTGAACAAAATACAAGTACCGTGTTGTCAAATCACCTAATATTCCCATGTGTTCGTGAATGTACAAAATGTGTGCTTGATTTCTTAAAATATGTGAATAAATTAGATAAGGACTAAACGTTGTATACTCAAGGGAAAAAGAAACGCAGGGTAAACTTTTGTGTCAGTTTTAAATAGGAAGTTCGACAGTATTATAGTTTGAATTATTTTGATTAAGCTTTTATTTTTCCAACAAAATAAATGTTTTTGAATGAGATGGGGTCTATCATATGAGGTTTATTGCAAGGTTAGGATATAAAATTTTGAGTCTGGCTAATACAGATTCTAATTACCCTGCGTTTCTTTTTCCTTTGAGTATAATATATGGATATTGGATTGTGTATCAAGACATATCCCCAATTGACTGACACATGTATGTTGTTAGTTCGACGTTAACTCAATCTGAAAAGATTCAGACATTGTATATCGGATTATAATTCCTTCTTAGGGAACCGTGCAAGGAGAATTCCATATATATACATAACCTTAGGTTGAAGGACTGAATCTTTGTTAATATAAAATGATTTCTGTAGAGGGACTATATGTACATTCAACGATAAAGGTATTAAAACAGAGCTTGTCAAAGCGTTATATTTGACAACGAATATAGATATATTCCTTTAACCCTTTCCCTCATAGAGGAAACCATGAAAAGACCTATGCGAACAGCATAAAACCAGATCAGCCTGCGAGTAACTCGCAGGCTGATCAGGTTTTATGCTGTTCGCTGCTCCTCAGTGGTCTGGAAATGAGGATTTTGTAATTAAATTTGGTAAGGTTTAACTGTGGTTTTCTGCAGATCAGGCTTTATGTGATACCTATTGAGTGCGTCAGAATGAGTCTATATGAGGGAAAGGGTTAAAGATTAGTTTTGTGAATAACAACAACCAGATTTGTTTTATTTAACAGCAACGATGTGACTAGAGCATATAGTTTTACGGATATCCATGTCTGTAAGTCTGCCATTCCAATATTCAACCGTATTCTTGATTTTCGGTCTCCATGTTTATCTCTGATGTTTGGTATATAAGTACATGCATGCTATTGTATGTTACAGAAGAGATTATATTTTTATTATCCCCGTCATAGGTTTCAGAAGAGTATACATTACATTTTACCTCATAATCTCTCATTTTACTGAGTTATGCGTCTTAAAGTTGAGCTTTCTTAATCGTGCGGATTTCCTGGCATTTTCCTACATGCTTAGATGACAGACGGTGTTTGAAGTTTGCTCCAATATGCACAATTGAAAACATACTGCTGCATTTTTATTTTATTTTTTTTTTGTACGCTGAGATTCAACATCTAGTTGGACCAACCGAATGGCTTGCATCTCCTCATCTCCTGTTCCTTCCACAAACACCTGAAGGCTGTTAATGAAATTCGTTGGCTGACATTTAACGTTTTTACTTAAACCATGAATATATCTACTTAATTTAAGGAATACATTCATCATTAAATTGTAATCCTGGTCAATCAAGCGATCATGGAACTTTTATAGTAAATTAAAGCCTTTATATACTTCTGTAAAAGTACCTATTAATCCAAATCAATGGACGCTTACATACTGTTAAGTCCTTTTAAGCATTTGAACGGCCATGGTTATAATTTAATGATGGGTGGATTACTTTAAAATCTCATTTAAAACGTACTGATTCAAGCTTATAATATGCAGTCAAGAGGCAGTATTCACAAATCATTTTAGATGGTAAACTTTTATAAGTTCAAAATGTATTCAAATCGCAATCTTACCAGGATAGATATTTACCAGATGAAAGAAACGAATGTAGAAGCATTTCTGGTATCAACATTTAGGAATGGACTAGAACTAATTGTGATAAATGTCTCTGCGTGATGCGAGTGTAAAACGTGACTTGACGTGACGAATGCTATATTCCAATACAACTTGTGAAGTGGGTAAATGATAAAGCAGGAACAGACATTGATTTTGACTTAAGAAAAAAAAGCTAGTTACGTGGTAAATACTACCTTGTTACATGGAGTTATCATTTGAATACGTCATGATAGGCTGTAATGACAGAGTAGATGAAGTTATCTCTATCCAGATTTTGACATGATCTCCATTCTACCATTGTGATTACACGCTAATGAAGTTTTTACTGGTATCAGTCATCAAGTTAAAATTCCATAGCGGGGGTAAAGCTGACAGCGAAACGTTAAATCTTGTAAATAAATCCAAAATAAGTATACCCTTAAATTATCATTAAATGCTATGTTTGTTGATTTTTTTTTTTTTTCATATTGCTTGGCGTGATTCAAATAGATAATCTAGTTTGCCTGGAGTTACGTTACACTGACAGGTATAGTGCTGCCTCGCTGTGACATCTTGCCTTAGGCAAGTGGCATGTTTTATTTTTAATATCTGACACTGGGTACCAAGTGATGGAACTATACTAATTTTGTTTAGCGTCAAGCAAGGAAATTATACCCAGTACCATTTTAACGATTCTTGGTGATCGAGACTACGCTCAATTAATTAATCTTTATTTCTTCTTTGATTGATTTTTGTTGTGTGTGTGTGTGTTTTTCCCCCAATTTTTCAACAGTGATTCAAACCATCTTTTCCTGAATCAACAGTTCCTCGAAGACTATTTTCAGCTTCCTAAATTCCAAAATGCAAACTTAAGGCTAGGCGATCTGAAAAATAAATTATTAGGGATGGTGTTATACTCATGTTTTACTTTTTTCTGGTGGCCTTTTATACGTGACCGCCTATCATATTTTTGTTTAAGGTCTGAGGGGAAAACTATAATTGTTGTTGTATTGGGGTTTACCGTCGCTGCGATAGTATTTCAATCATATAGCGACGTCCAGCTAATTACAGGTGGAGGAAGACCCCGAGTACACAGTGGTACCCGGGTAGAACCACCGACCTACCGCAAGCCAGCTGGAAGGCTTCCTCACATGAAAAACCGAAGTCCCTACCGGGATTCGAACCCACAGCGGTGAGAGGCTGAGAGATTTGTAGTCCACGACTGTAACCGCTCGAAGTTTAAAGGCTACAAACAAAATGTTCTCGTTCTTTTAGAAGTTCAAAATCATTTCCTTGTTTACGTCATTTCTTGTTAAGCTCTCTCGCAAAAGAAAGCACACGGTTACATATTCATTAGAACAAAACTAGATGTAATTTAGCTTTTCCAAACCACACTTTTTTCGAATTGCTTTCGTGAGATTGTATAAGTCTTAATGGAGTAATTTAGGAAATACATTATTTATCATGTATGTCAAAAGAGTTCTTCCTCAAACAGCAAATGTAAGTCAAGTATTTGAAGCCCCTTGGGAATCCTGTAGAAAATGAGTAGGTAATACTAAGATAGTTGGAGCACACGAGTATATCATCCAACTATTTGCTGAGGATGTTGTATTGACATCATGTTAGCCATCGTGTTGTCACATAAGTGCTACACAATTGACAAACTAAGATATTATTATATACAACAGTATGTTTGTTTATTAAGTTATGATAAATGGAAATGTAACACCTTTGTATTTCATGGGAAAACCCGCGTCGGTGAATTTTTGGAACGTCGGTGTTTTTTCCAAAAGTTTTTTAACGACACTTATGCCTATATACTATTTACCAATATATATATATATATATATATATATATATATATATATATATTCTGAATGAGCATTTTTTCTTGATTCTAAAAAAAATAGTAGTTTGAAGAAATTCCATCCATAAACAAACAAGATACAGTGATGTAAAAAACGAAAAAAGACAAGTAAGCGTCTATTGATACTGAAAAATCTTATGGTTCCACGAGAAAAACAATACTATTAACTTATTTCATTTTAGTTGACTTTTCAAAACATCATCAGCCTCTCTCTCTCTCTCTCTCTCTCTCTCTCTCTCTTTCGCTCTCTCTATCCCTCTCTGTTTGTTGTGAATTATAGCAAAAGAATTTTTTGGGGTTTTTTTCCTTGGGTGTGTGTGTGTGTGTGTGTATTTAGAACATCTGAACATTTTACCTTGTATCGTTTCGATTAGAAGTATTGTAGTATAAAGTAAAATTGGTACACAAATCAAACATTTAGATCTAATAAAACGATGTTTATGTGCATTATATCTTTTTGGCCAAACAATTTATTGCCTTATAATGTTGACGAATTTCAAATTACATTAACCAGTCATCATTAATACAAATGAAAAGAATAATTTAATATCATCCGAAAGGATTTCAACCATCAATATTTGACCCGAAACAAAAATCCGGTAAGGATTTTAACCATCAATATTTGACCCGAAACAAAAATCCGGTGTAATGCAATTTTTACACAAATGTGATTTTTAAATTAACTTTATGTTTCGTCCTCTACAAATAAACCCATTGAAGAATCAATAATAAATTATCAAACATCCTCTTTACTCGGATTTGTTTGAATCTTTTCCGATCAGGAACTTCGACCGTCGGTATTGTTCGATTGAAAAGGAACGGCCGTTTTATCTCGACAGGTACATAACTGGTAACAGGTAAATATCGATCGATTTTTCAGGAATTTGATTTCGCTCAGAAATGCGTTATTTTCAAGGTATAAAATGCACGATATCTCAGCTAATATTTTTTTTCTCAAAAGTATTTACATTTCTAGAACCAGGAAACAATGCTCTTCCAATATCAATCATGAAAAAATGATGCAGGACTGTAGTTTTTAAAAAACAAAATGGATAAAAACCGATGTCCTAAAATTGGGTCAGTTTAAGTGATATCTCTAATGGTTTTCAGAATCTTATTTTGAAAAATAAACTTAATTCATGTGTTTTGGAAAATATATAAGAGCATGTTTAAATTGCATAATATTTTAACGTCATACTGGAAAAAGTGTCTCTTATCCATGGAGAAAATATAGATTTATATTATAAATAAAAAAGTATCTATGATAATCATTGCCATGGTAATTCTTTAATCTGATATTAAGTCACAAGTCATATAACATCTATGACTGGTGGATAAAAGCTCTTTGTAACGTATTCTTCATTTGTATATTTCATTTCAAGTAATTTGATATATCAATAACATTTTTATAGCATTTTTATCAATTCTCTCAAAAAATGCTTGCTCAAACAATGCTTAAAGCTATCCTTATCTCTGAAAATAGATGGAAACGCATTCCATGAAATATCCAAGTATATGTATAACCTAACATAACTTATCATTTTCACTTAAAAGCTAAGATTGTTATTCAAGAAGAGATATTGTTTCACATTTTTTACTAGATCTATTTGATACTTCGCGTTTATTTATAGACTCATTCAAACCTTTATAAATACTTTAGTAGAAATCTGGCTTGAATTATAGCAAAAGAATTTAAAGTTTAGTAGAACTCAAACTCTTTATAAGTCGAAACACATTCTACCATTCATGTTTAATGGAAAAAAACAAAAATAGAATATAAATAGAGGTGACATTATCAATTTAAGTATAAACAAAATATGTCAGGGAATTAAATAAATGTTGTTTTTTTTTTTCTTAGAGACACAAGAATATTAAATGAGATTCGCCCCTTGGTATTTAAGTATTACTTAACATTAAATAAGGTCGACCGTAAATAATGACACAATGCACACATAAAAGCTTCCAAGTTCAAATTTAAGTAATGAGATACAGGGATAGGCTTAAACTTTGCTATCAGCTAATATAATTTAGTGATACAAGTGTTTTTTTTTTTTTTTTTTTTTTTTTTTAAAGCCACGTTTTCTTTGCACTAAACTGAATTCTTTTTAATGCATGCTTTGTTGTCATTTCAGTAAAATGATCAACATATTTTTAAATGGAATTCGATGCTTGATTTGCATTGAAACAAGAATCGGTCCATTTGAATTAATTTTTTAAAAGATCCTTCGCCTCAAAGTCTCAGAGAAAGTGAGAAAAAAAATCGACCATTTTCAAACTGAAAATTGTTATTAGATATCATGCCCTGTGTTCATACTTAAGTACGATCACAGGTTCAAATTTGAGTATCATACTCAAATCCCTATTGAAACTGGTGGGCATAGTTTGAGCATAAATATGAAAATCATACTTACGTACCATTTTTATTTTCGAGAACACGGGACCATATGCCATCGTTTTGTTTTTTTTGTTTTTTGTTTGTTTGTTTTTTTGTTGTTTTTTTGCGTACATGCATAAACTCATATAAAATAAACTGAAAATTTTGATATAATCTATGAGAGAAAAATACAATAAGACTTAGTCATGTTTAAGATCGTGTGTATGAAAAGAAAAGAAAATTCATATAGTTCTAGGGTGTGTGTTTTTAAACAGAGTGAGCCTAAGACTAAATGCCCCCTACTCAGCTTCTTAATAACTGCTCTGCTAACATAAATTTTTCAAGGTGTTTCAAATACTGTGAAATCATAAACGTTCATGGGATATTAATTTTCGTGGATTTCGTGGTTTTATCCACGAATATTGATCCTCACGACGATCGTTCTTCGTTTAGACCTCAAGTTTTCTAGAATAAAGGTACCCACTAAATTTCATTTATTACAAAATTAGCAAATTTTAATGTCAAAGAAAATAACGAGTTTACAGTATATGTTTGAAGTATGGGGGTCAAGATCCCCCGGAAAATATGCTACTGAAAATAATCCATGATGGGATATGACGCCAAAATTATTGTAAACATAAAGAAATATAGAAAAACAAAGCTGATAAGGATTGATTATGAATATTTTGTGAGGAAAGATCAATATATCAATTTAAAATCACCGAAGAAATATGAATAACGCATGACATATATCTCCATGGGGATTCTGGCAAATTTTACCAAACAGTCGCCGTTAATTCCTTATGACACATGACGTTTTTTTTATGAATATTTAAAAAGTATTATAGTTATATTAAAATTTCAGTTCATGAGTGGATTTGTAACTAAACTCATTTTTAATGCACATTAAAATAATAACAACAACAACAACAAAAGGAACGATCATTCATCATTTTCCTAGCAGATGAATGTATCCATGCGAATCATATCGTGAATGCGCGGGTTTGTGGACTTATTTTATGATCAGCCGATATTATTTTGGTAGTTTTGAAATTCGATCGGAAATTTCCGACAATGGACAGGTACCGATCGATCTTTTCGTTGTCGGAGCGAATTCCGATCGGTGATGTTGATTTTTAAATCGCTGTATCTTTTTTATTTATGGATGAATTTTCTTGAAGATATTATTTTTGGAAACTGAAAAATATGTTCTTTCAGAATATATATGATTTAATAGTGTACAGGCATTAGTGTCGCTTAAAGTTTATGGAAAAAAACCGAAGTTCCATAAATTCACCGACGCGGGTTTATTTATATTTATACATATATACATGACAAGAAACTGTAAAGTTTACGTCAATAAAATATACTGTCTGTCTGTCTGTCTTGAAGCCGGCCATCTGATTGGCCGCTGCAGATAAGGCAATCAAATTTCATAGGCTTATGGTACATTAATTATCGGCGTATTACGAAGATTTTACTGGATATTTTTCTGGGAGAATAAGGCTCGTGGTTACCGATGACGATGATATATTTTATTTATCGTTTATGTTTTGAATTTTATGGAATTTATCGCAAATAACGCGACACGATTTTCTTTGTTTACCAGTGGAACGACTCTTGATATTATCCTCTGAAGTCAGATCGTATTAGTTATGGTTTATATTTTGACTTTTATGGAATTCATCGCAAGTGAAGCGAAGTGCAGCGCGCAGCGATAAATTTATAAGATTTAAAAAGTAAACGATAACATATTTACAGTTTGTTACGTATGTCATACACCTGTTGAATTCAGGTAATAAATTCATACATTCTGTTGAATTTATTATGTTCGTATGTCCCAACAGTGACTTATAGGCCCATGGGCCGGGTGTTTGAATTGCTTTTTTCATCAATATGTACATTGTATACTTACTTACTTACTTACTTACTTCTTACTTACTTACTTACACCTTTGCCTTTGACCCTTGCAGTGTTGAACAGTCTCCCGTTTGGTTGACAGTTTCACATGGTGTTTTAAAGAACGGTTCAGCAGAATTAAAAAAAAAAAAATGTCATCTGCAGCATTCTACGTTTTAGTCTTCAAATGACTGAAATACTGTCGACGGGACGTTAAAACCGATTCAACAAATATTCAAACAACATTCTGCATTTGATAGTCATTTAATGTCCGTTAGATTAAGATATCATCAAGTGGGTTTCTCCACCCACTGCGATATCCAGAGCCTGAGACAATATATATTGTAAATAACCAAATACTTGTGTTAGAAATTATCTTAGTCAAATACTTGTTTTAGAACGATATTAACCACCCACTCTGAAATGATCCAGGAGGGACTCGATGCGGAGGGGCTCCTTCGGCTCGAATATTACACAGTGAAAAAAAAAACACTTCTTTTTTCTATTCTCCCAACATACTGTAATTCACGATACCTAACTAAAAACAGAATGTAACTGTTACATATTTTTATATATTCTTTTTGCGTAAATTGTAATGAATAGTTATTAACAAAATGTTTAATCACGTGGATAATTAAATACAATGCAAATGAGTCCGCTTTGATATTACCATCAAATACTTTCTTAGGAGAAGGTTGACCACAGATGTTGATGTAACTAGTGGCCCGATCTATTTGTAGTTCTAGACATGTATATACATTCTTTTGATCTACATTGTTCATCATCAGTAATTCTATAGGCCCCAGTGCGTTTTAGCTGAGAAAAATATATTTTTCAAAAAGTCTAATTAGCAAAGCATCAAATGATATTTGATTAACCTCTTAATGTTTAATTAATCCCACATAATGAAATATTCGCCCGGAAGTCTTAGTTGTTCAGACAGGGCAAAATAGTGAGAAAGATGGGCGGAGCTTGTTATGAAACACACTGTTCAGTAAACGGATGTCTTGGTGTACATGGGGTATTTCAGAAGTTCATGGACTTTTTCTATAGACTGAATAAATATTGATACATGGTAGTAGAGGAGATATAGGAAGAAAATCCATGAACTTCTGAAAATCCATTGTATGTTAATTTTATGCTGTCATTGTTCTGAGCTAAATATGGAATGAGACAGCCACAATTTGCATTATTTCTAATAGAATCTTTCCTGTAAGTTAGACATTTCTCAAGGTCTTTCAGTGATGAAATTAAAACTGAATTATATATGTCGTAAGCGCATTCGGATTTAGGTCTAACATCTATAAGATACTGGGACTTTATTGTAAAATGCACGATGTGGCTAATTGTCAATATATGATTGCAATAATATATGATTAAACTGAACACTTGTTTTGGATTATTACAGTGGGACATTGCAGATGTAATGTCATCTTCCTACTTAACCCCGAACGTGAGAAATTACAATTAAATATATACTTGTGTTACATATTTTTTATTTCGTTTTTACGAAACGAATTTATATATGGCTTGATCACAGTCTTTCATATGAAGGGGCAGAACTAGCATGTAAATGGATTTATTTCTTCAGGAGTTTTCTCCCTTCCATTTTCATTTGGGATACGCCTTAGCTTATGGCAAACTCCACGCAGTAGTTACCTCCCCTTACAGTTGTAGATTTTTTTATTTTTTTATTTTTTTTTGCTTGCAAGGGAGATCACTGTGTGGAGTTTGAGGTTATAGGTGTCATGATCGGAGTTGATTTTGCGGACGATAATGGGACTTGATTATGCAGACATTGAATCTGAAATCGAGAATGTGCGCATGTGCACAACGATGTAATTGTCATTAATAATATCCTGATACTTTCTTCTATTTTTTTCTTTTCTTCAATTATTTTTTTCAAATTTCACCAATCTTATACACCCATATTGAAAACTAAAAAAAAAAAAAACAAGCAAAAAAAAAAACAACAAAAAAAACAAAAAAAAAAAAACATGCAGCTGTGAAAATTTGATGTGATGTCACGTTGACAAAAAGGAAAAATCCTTATAATAATTGTTAGCGGTGTTGGTGATGCTGCTGCTGCTTATGTTGTTGAAATGATTAAACATTTTCTTGATTGCTACATTACTTTATTCTTATATAGTTATCTTTAGTTACAAGTTATAGTTATAGTGAGGTTTTATCTTTCGCATCGCAATTTGATGCTTTGCGTCAATGCTTTTATTGTATTTATATGAACGCTATATAAATGAAATCGACATGGGGAAGCTTTTACTTATTTAATGACGTTATTGATGTAAAGAAATGAGTTGTGATGGGAAAAGATTAGTACTTTTGAAATATTGATATAACATTTCATTGTAATTTCAAAATCTTAGAAGTTAATTTAAATTAAAGATTACTATTTTATTGCAACAATTTACCGAAGTTCATTGATATGTACAGATTTTTTTCTTCTAAATATCGTCAAACTGTACGCTTTGAGACGTGAGAAATGTATGTCTGACTTTTCTTTAAAAAAAGTATCATAGTACTATATATTTCCTTTCTCTATATTCATGTACTGAAAAATAGTAACCATATCAATGCAGTATACTGCATGCCGTGGCTGCAAAAGTATAAAGCGACTTCCAGCTATAACGAAGTGGGGGAAAACCCGGGTTATAGAGAAAACCGGGTAGACCAAGCCAGCCTCTGACTTAGAGTAAAGACTATTATTATGACTTATCCAATTATCTGCAGTTTGATATCGCTGAGAGGCAGCATTATATGTCGCATGCAGTCAAAACGTAACTATCTAAATGACTAAAATACTGTCGGTTGGACGTTAAACCCAAGCGGGCAAACCAATAAGCTAAAATTAAGTACCATCTGGCATCCATCTACATGTACGTAACGGTATTATGTACTGTACGTCACTACTTATTGGAACTATTGTATGTGTATTAATAATACGGCTCGTGCTATCGACCTGGAAACACGAGGTAACCGGAACACATCACATTGTATGTAAATGATAGATTGGAACAGAGTTGCAGAACGTTTTGATTCTTCTTTTTCCTGGCAGCATAAAAATGATTTGAGCTGAGCTGGAACCAAGCAGGCTGTGCGTTAATTGCTGCCAAGAGCAAAAAACTTTGAGCCATGTGTAAATGACATATACATTAACATGCATGATATGGAGGCTATTCGTTGCCAAAAATCCAGCCTTGTTGATCTGAGTTGAACAGTTTTTTTTCCGACAAAATACACAATTCATTTGAATTTTTTGGTATTTAAACTCCAGAGATACATTTTTGGACTAAATTTGCCGATGCAACATTGTAAACACGTATTTCAACAAAATGCATTTTGATAAACTACAAAACGCCTTTTTTACTTTAACGCTCGCAATTTTACATTGTCCGACCATCATGATTCGGCTCAGCTTAATCCAGGTTTACACGTTTATAATGTTGATAAATAAGCTCCGCCCATTTTCCCGCCCGCTACAACATCGTAAATAAACGTAACTGTCCGCTCACTTTCGGTATTTTCCGACAACGACTGGCAAATCTCCACGCAGTTATCTCCCATGTACGAATAAGGGAAGTGTTGCAGCGTGTAGGTCTACACATTCAAGGTAAATGCATTATGAGAATTAAACAGTATCACAATTATTTACTAAGCATCATGTCGTTCAGTTGCATGAGTGCCATTGTATGCAGGTATTGAAACAACATCAGAAGATAATTATAAAAAAGATTAGTTTTTGAAACGTACCCCACCTTCATTGTGTAAGCGCATCATGGCGTAAATTTATATTTAGATTTTTATATCCCTGGCCAGGATTTTAACGGCTTAAGTAGTCAATATTGACTATTGGCAGTATAAAGTTCAAGTTGAAGTATTCATTATGTCTTTAATCAGGAGATTTTCTATGAAGATATAAGATATCTCCTGCTTTAATAAAGATTGTTCCTTTGCTTGTCACCTAGTATATTAATGTTTTAAAAGCAAAACAAAAAGTGTCTGACTTCCAATATTATTTTGAATCTCTGTGTTTGTTCATATACATACCTGCAGATTGATTAATTTCTTTAAGAAAATACACAAAAGTTACATGCCATCAACTGTCTGTGTCTTAATCAAACTCTTAATGTTTTTTTTTCCAGACAGTAAAAATTACTGTTTGACTATAAATCGAGATTTTTTATGCAAAACAACTATATATATAGAAGGAATAAGTCAAATTGATATTTAAGGTTCAGTTAAGTTGCTGCTTTACTATTGTCCAATTTTCAAGTTAAAACAGATGGAAGATTTGCTACAGATAGATCTATACAATAATTTTTACAGGCCAAATTCTGGCAGCTGCCTTTCCCAGTAATATTAAGTAACATTTAATTACTATATCACAAATATAACCTTAATACTAGGGTATGACTGGATAAGAAAAAAGAGGGGAAAAATATATGCAGTTCCTAATGTAAAGCTTTCATTTCTTAATATTCACTTATAACGTTAGTAAAATTAAAACCAAAATTATGAAGCTTAAATGTCTGTATATAGCAACTTCACTTTCATAGATCTACATAACATTTTTTCAACCACATTTTTTTCGTTTTCATTTTACCATGTATATATCAAAAGAGTCCAAAGGTAAGTGTAATGATTAACAATTGATGTATTTAAAATTATTGTATCTACAAAGTATCATTTTCAGACTCCGGTTAAATACGAAATCTT
Source organism: Solen grandis (assembly GCA_021229015.1). Taxonomy (NCBI): domain Eukaryota; kingdom Metazoa; phylum Mollusca; class Bivalvia; order Adapedonta; family Solenidae; genus Solen; species Solen grandis. The sequence goes on from CM037784.1 coordinate 18,837,308, forward strand.
TCTGTAATTATCGATTTATCATGGTGCAAGAGTTACCTCTCTTTATTTTCCGCTCGTGAAATTTGGCTCCGCCTTTAAATCTTCGTCTATTTCCGTGATACTGCCATATATGGAAGTTGCAAAATCGTCTACAAATGTTAATCGCGTAGAAATGTAAAAGTCAAGTATGCAGTTGTAAATCTGAGAGTGTTATCTGATGCGGCTCCATTCTCGAACGTCGTGATGTACGGCGTAAAACGTGTCATGTATGTCGTTGTACATTTCGTAAATTTGAGTTTGAAAAATTATAAATATTATTTGCATTTTATCTTAGCTACATGTTACCAAATTACATTCTAGAAGTAAAAACGTTACTAGTTAAATCGAGATAATCAAAACGCACAATACGAGCACAATATGTACCTCTCGGGTAAACGTTTATACTTTTACAAATCTGTTTAGTTGGACCGAAGTATAAATTGTCATGATTACAAGGCTGGATTTTTGGCAACGAATAGCCTCCATAGAATGAAGCAATCATTTCGAATGCAAAGAGGCAAAAACAGATGATAAACATAAGTAAGAAAATGTTTATTTCAAACGTTTTATTCTAATGGAAATATGATAAAAAAATGTATGATATTAGTAATTAAAGTGCTGTTTTTCCCCTTATACACTATTTTTATATTATATTTTAGTCACTTGCATTAGCACTCAATCAAACTTTATATACGTAGTAATGATTCGTGTATGAGTGGATAAAAAATCGGTGAGTGTAGTTATTACTAAAATAATTTCTGTTGAATCATTAATTTTCAAGGTGGTCTCATTTTCACTGATTTTGCGGTCTTATCCACGAGTTTTAATCACCACAAAAACTTCCTATCTAATAGACCTCACATTTTTTTAACATGAATATACATGTATATGTACCAACGGGATTAACTTTCTTAGAAATGCCACGAAATTTTATATCAACGAAACTTAATGTAAGTAAACAAAATTAACCGGCCCGATAATTGTCTATGTGGCATTACCGAACCTGGTATACCCACTCATGAAGTTCATGTTAGATCCAGTGCCTGCTTCCACACTTTTGAAACTCTGGCCTAGAAAAGACTCTAATCACAAATGTTACCAAGATAAAGTTTGTAAATGATCACAGTTTACTGGGTGGGGAATACATGCTATTTGTACTGAGATTTCTGATCGCAATACCCAGGGTAAGGTTGGCCTTAATATCAGGGTTTGCAAAATGGAAAAATATAGAAAAATCTACCTACATAATAGCCAAATGCACGCTTCAATGAATTTGTTTTAATGCGGCGAGGTTAAGTCAGTTCCCTTTTACCACCCATGCATTTGTATTTGAGAAAAATGTGCAGCCTGACATGGATTTAAACTGGTTGCAGAGATATTATTCTACCGATTGCTGAGCTACCTGGTCGCACACACGTACACACAGTTCTCTTCTATCGTGAGGTGTTGGTACCGTCACGTACTCCCCCGAAAAACCGAAGCCCGTCCTCAAATCTCAAAATAGATCCAAAGAGCAAGATAAACATGCGCTCGGAGCACACAAAGACACGTGCAACCATGGCAACAAATGTCACTAGGAAAGAAAAATGTGCAGCCTCTTTGGATTATACGGTCATTTTTATTATGAATTGCATTCCTAATGTAACCCTTTAGTTTCCAAATGAATAGTGAGATAAAATACTATTACATGTTATCCTTTTAAGATACGATGACCTTTGAAACGCACCTGCTGGTAACTCTTTCACTGGATTCACAAAAGCTGCAAGGCAACGAACACCAATTAAATATATATTTTGTTCTTATTATATATTTCAGGTAATAATGTCTTCGTGGAATGTATTTCGATCTTCTTTTACGTAAATTCAAGTAATTTTCTGAGTGTAAACTGAAGTGTATTGTTTCATATTTTTGTGAAGAAAATGATTAATATTTGAAATCTATTGGCAACGATATTGATATTGCAAATTTCATTTTATAGTTTGTCTTATTATTTACGAACATCAGTAAATCAACACCGTCGGGACCAGCGTTTTCGCAATACGCTTTACTTCTTAAAAGACCATGAGTTACTTGATTTAATTTAGCAAAACTTCGTACCCATGAATTATTAATTAAGCGTTTCATTTGTTCCGTGTCGGAGGCAGCACGGATTATTTGGCAAATGAAACGGCGCGTTACGTATACTTGTTCGGAGTTTGAAAGTCAGCTTTTGTTCTGTAACTTTAATGAAGATTTTTCTCAGTGCTACGTACGCTTTCATTGGTCAGCAAGAAGCTGATAAATAGTCATGAAAACGAAGTTTTGACGTTGTAAATCCCACGGTGGATATACCTGTGTACGACATACAAACATATATGTATGACATACGATGATCTTTTATACATTAAGTAATGAGCACGATCGCATATAAAATGAAACGTAGAGCAAAATCAGTTTCATTTATAACTTTTATATTTGATTTCCTACGTTTGAACGAATTTATATATTCTTGTACATGAATGACCTTGAATTACCGCTTAGTTATCTTAAGAGGTGAAAATAAAAATCAGACCCGAATACATCACACACCCGGATATATCACACACCCGGACACATCACACACCCGGATACATCACGGTGTTGCACTTGCGTGATTGTTTCAAAACGGCTATCAATTATCCCGAATCACAATTCATCTTTCAGCGAAAAATCCCGCAAATAATTAGCATTCATTCTAAATAATCCCGTGTTTTTTTTTGTTGTTTTTTTGGTGTTTTTTCGTTTTTGTTGTTGTTTGTTTGCTTGTTTGTTTTCTTCCTTTCCCTTTGTTTGTGTTGTTGTTTTTTATTGTTGTTGTTTGTTAATTGAATATATACATGATTCGTAAATATTGATTTTCTGAATTAAGTTGTTAACTGCTTATTTCTGAGTTTATGTGCCGTAGGTCTCTTTACAGTTCAAAGGGTATGCCATTATATCGCGACTTAGAAGGCAACTCCTATTTTTGTCCTATACGTGGTTCGAACCCACGAATTCGGACCCAGATCCATAAATGCTACCACTAGACCACGGCGCCACAATCGTGACAGATAACCATATCCTTCTTGTCAGTTCTAGAGTTGGACCAGTTCTTTTCGACCAGGACAGTAGAGACATATTCCTGTCCTAAACAGAGTTCAAAACAAACAATCATAATCATAATTATGGGTTGACCCAAATTAACATAAGAATAACATAAGAAAAATACAACAATACGATAATGATGCAGATTTTAGGAGCTAAATGAAATTATATTTAAAGGTGATTACCTTGCTTTTAACCGGAACCGATAGGATTAGAAGTTCTTACACGACAATTTATTTGATTTTTTTTTAAATATATGGAACACGTTATATTTCATATTTTGTTCGCCTTTAAATTAATTCAATTATTTTTATTACATCCACCAAAACGCAGCTTTGCCTGTCGTCTGTTTCTACGCGTATGAATACATTCGACTTGCGGCGCGCGGTACTATTTGTTGATATTACACACGTGTGAGATAAAAAAAAAAGTATTACATGGCTGTATTTTCTCGTAGACAAACTGGTTTATGTGATAAATGATTATATATCTAAACGTACGCAGTGAGCTCTTAACACAATTTTCCGCAGCAATCGCCCTTTTATTTTAATAGCATGCTTCAATTTCAACAGTTTACTTCAATTAAACATTCGTAAAAAAACTTTAAAAGAAAAAAAAACAAACATTGTGATAACGTAAGAACTAAATGTAGAACTATGTTGACGCGTAGTGGAAAAGATGGCAGATTGGTTTCAAAAATATTCATGCAAAGGTGACCGCTGCAGAAATGTATTGTGTCATTAAACAGAATTGTAGTCTATCCTGTTAATAAACAACACAGAAACAGGTATTTTTATGAAACTTAAATATTTAATAATCAACATTAACAGACAATAACAAAGAAACATTGGAGGGAGAGCAAGTACATATAAAACACCACTTGGTTTTAGGAATATAATGGAATCAGAGAATGACATATAAAAAATAAATACTAAATACAATACTCTTATATATAATATAAATTTTAAATTCTAACACTTCATAGAGCTGTATTACTTTCGAGACAATTTTCTTTCGATTCTTGAAAACGTGACTTAATGCTATCATATATCCTATATAAAGGTTCCTTAATTGCATGAAATATAATGACAAGCTCTGTTCGAAATTCTAAACAAAAGAATGAAAAGATTAATACACATAAAGATATCCTTGACGTGTCTATCATATCAACTGATAATTGTATAGCAGAAAGTTTAATAAATCGATCCCAAGTCTCACTTTGTCTAACCTCGGCTACAGTGTGAACTCTTGGCAACCGTGATGGCTTAAAATAGTCTAAATGTTTCAACTGACGCAGCAGAGTACTGGGTATAAGCGTCAAAACGCGGAAAAGCGCGAGTGCTATAAGCATGTGCGTCGTCATCTTACGCGACCGCCGCAGCCGCTGTCTAAAATCACCTTGACGCATTATATGCGACACTTTTGACATTTTCCTGACTCTGTATATTACACAAAAAATAAGAATTAATGTTAACAAAGGCACGGCAATATAGATACACATTTCTCCTATCAACGTGAAAAGCCTAAGTTGTGAACCTTCTCGTTTGTTGTCACAATAGTTCCTATTGTCTGTCTCCCAGAAGTAAGCCTGTGGGAAAGCGAATGCTGTAACGGAAACCACTATCCAGACGATTTCTTTTGGACCACTGCGATGTTTTAGAAACCTTTCGGTTCCATAAGGATTTTTCACATAGATCAGACGTTCAATTGTAAAGCCGAGCACAAGCAATTCACTGACATATTGTGGAATCATGTACAGAAGCCGCCAGAATTCACACATGTCGGGTATGTACAACCTCTGGGCACTCCAGAAAAACTTGGCGTAGTAGAACACATGCAGGGACTGGCTGAAAATGTCACAAATTGCTATAGCAACCAGGTAATGTGAGGAAGAGCAGACGCTGTACATGTTCGGAAGTGCCCATATTCTAGCGGATATGACGTTGCCAATGAAACCAATGACGTACCATATGAAATGAACGTAACGGCCACAAATAATTAATGGCTGCAGGGTTTGATGTAGTACGTCATCAATGGAAAGCTCTTTGGGGTCGAAAGTGCTGTTGATGTTGCTGATGATGGTGTTATTGTTGCTGTCGTAGTTTGTCATCACTGGGTTGCTAAACAGGCGTTACCATCCACAAATTTGTAATCCTGCTACTCGTTGAGGGTCCTCGTCCGATAAGTTCTGAAATATTAAAGAATATAACTTGATAATGAATCAAAATGCCGCGGAATATGGTTAATAACTCGGGGTAGAACCGAGAATCTTTGAATTGTGTACCTCGGTAGCTCAGTGGTTATAATGCTATCACGGTCCATCAAAGGTTCTGGGTTCAAGTTCTGGTTGGATCACGATTTATCCACGGTTTTCTATTTAACATATAAACATAGACAGTTCGACATATCAAATAAATAGAAACATATATATGAGCATGCACAAGTCAAGTCCTTTGCTTTCATCCCATCTACTCAAGAACGCACGCATGCGCACAAGTAAATTGATCCATAACGCTTTAGAGCTCAAGACTACAACAACCTATCGTATAAAGTGATAGCTAGTTCTAGGTATTTGGAAATGTCAGGCTGTGCTAAATAGTGTACATGTTCGCTACGATATGACCTATTGAATTATAAATGATACATAAACTAACGCAGGATTGGATAATGACATATCATGCGTTGATATAAAGTATGATACTGAAGAGAAAGAGGGAGACAGAGAGAGAGAGAGAGAGAGAGAGAGAGAGAGAGAAAGAGGGAATAACATATTCAAGTCAAGTATTTCTTATTTACAAAGTCAGATAGAGATTACAAATAATATAAGCTCTAGTGAGTTTTTACACCGACTAATACCACATATTTAGTGATACAACTAATTAATGATTGCCATTCCATTCGTTATGTATGCAATAAGAAATTCAGCCACTTTCTCATATATGGAGCATTTGTTCAAGTTTTCTTGTGATAAAGTTGGACTAGGATGTCGCAATATTTCAAATCATGTAACATGTTTCTAAAGATGAACTCATCTCGACAAAATGCTATTAATATAATAGTTAATTTAATAAATTCCTAGTGACGAACCGCTTCCCGGTCCCCTTTGAAAGACTGAACTAAATGGAATTCGAGTAATTAATATCTATACAATTATCCGTAGTAAAACATTGTTTTAAGCTACCAACTTACAACATATTGCTAACAAAATTAACTCAGTATGAACTCTAATGTTTATACTGCTAACTCTTTGGGGTAACATATTAAATATAGGCCTTGATTTCGATAGCATACTCTCGTTTTATTGTTCAAAGAGATCATTCACCCACGGTAAATGACCATTAGGATTTCTGTAATAATTCAGCCGCTTAACTAAATGAAACAGAGCAAAGCAGAAAGTTAATCTGCTCAATCTATAGAAGCCATACCAGCAAAATGTTAATGTCACGTAACAGTTTACACCCTCCCGTCAAAGGCTAGTTTCCCCGTATCTGGAATTGGCATTTTGTTAATGACCGGTACAGAGAGATATAAACGGTCGTACTCCGTGTGGTACAGGGGCGACGAGCGATAGATGTTAGTTAGGATTCAAACAAAGTCCTGGCCAAATCTTTCCACACTTCCTCTGAGGGAAATGAGCTCTATCTTGAAAATTGAATAATCTTCCTGGGTGAATAGTTACATGTACTGATCTCCACAGAACAATCTCCTTGCAATCAAGATATCATTTAAGCCACTAACGTTCGTGAAAATAGTGATCATCGTTAATTGTACAAACATGTGAAAACAGTTGAACCTGTATAAGCGACCATCGATATTTAGCGGCCACCTATATTAAGCGGCCACCTGTACTAAGCGGTCAACGAGCATTTAGCGGTCACCTGTACTAAGCGGTCACCTGTACTAAGCGGCCACCTGTACTAAGCGGTCACCTGTACTAAGCGGTCAACGAGCATTTAGCGGTCAGTTCTAATATTTCTAAACTATAGCATATTGTTATAAAGTTAAACTTCATTTACTGGTCATCTCTGTTTAATGGCCACTTCCTCTTGTTCTCTTGACTGACCGCTTAAGACAGGTTTGACTGTATACGTATTTGCGTGTGTACGTGTGTGTGTAAAAACATGCATTTATAAAAACACATTGACATTATTTCACAAACATACAAACAAGCTATATTTTACACACTCACAATACAACCTAACATACATACATACATACATACATACATACATACATACATACATACGTACATACATACGTACATACATACATACATACATACGTACGTACATACGTACATACATACATACATACATACATACATACATACATACTTACGTACGTACGTACGTACGTACGTACGTACGTACAGACAGACAGACAGACATTTAAGTTAATTATATTCCCTTCTGCAAAAGAAAGTCATGTCCATTCATATTTCGTTTATATGAATAATATATTTCTTCCTAATAATATCATGTCCGAACTGCAAAACAATAGCCCAAAAAAACTACATACTAAAAGTTTTTTAATCAAATATAATTTAAAAAATTGGAAAGAAACTTTGCACTTGATAAATGATAGCCTGGGTGAAGTTTTAGTATATGAAAACAAGTGTTTAATCGTTCTTTCAGATAAGTTTTAAAAGGTTAACCTAATTTGTTTTGTAGTCGTCGTTTATAGTCTTGCCACGGTCAGGCGTTTTACCTATTATTTTTTACTATTTTCAAATACAATACAGCCCCAATCTCAAGCATGTACCGCCTAAACTTTACAGGAAGTTGTAGTATGCAAACGACATTAAATGACATATCTACGACCAGAGTCTACAAAACAATTACAGTTTCTGTCGCCTGCAGACAAAGCCTTACTATTTACACTAATTAGTACCAGAAATAGTTTGTTACTGTCGAGGAACGTTCAATATGTTTACCACATTTCTTTTATCTATTATGCATATACTAGTATATATTCTAAGGCTTTATCATACAAATACATCGATTTCGAGGGTCGTTCGAAAAGTTTGAACTTGGCGTGGCACTTTTTTCTTTCTCTTTTTTTTTCTGTGTAGATATAACGGTATTATATCTTTATATGTTTAAGGTTTTTTGTTTTTTTTTAGAAAGTACAAGCACTCTAATAACCTGAATTTTCAGGTTACACAGGCCTACTGGTTTCTGGGATCGTTAAAAATGTTCAGACTTGACGCAGCACCTTCCATTCTTACTCTCTTTCTCTTTACACATGCAATTTATAAACTAGATTAAGTTATTGTTATTTTGGAATAAAAAGCATATAAAAATATGAAAATTAGTCTGACTATAAATAATGATATACCCTATTCATGAATCAATGACGGTTTTTGTTCTACGACCGATATTTATTTTATGCTTTTTTGTTGTTGTTTTTATTTTGTTGTTGTTGTTTTTTTACTTTTTAACACTTGATATGACATGCAATCTGTGACTTAACAAAAAACGTGTTTTTTGCATTATTAACATTACAATTAGCCTATTTCACACCGAAAGAGTTATAAATTTTCATCTGTACTAGCATTTCTTAATGACAACATTTCTCATTTTCATTGGCGTTAATGAAATGGTAAAACTAATTATAATAAATGTTGTCTATGCTAAAGTATTAGCAGATTCTTAGTCATATGCTGATATCGTTTTTTTTTTATGGGTTTTAGATGCTCGAATCATGCATTAAAAACAGAAATGAAACTGGTTTCTGGGGTAACGACGAATCGTTTCAATGTGTTTTATTACTAAAAGGTCAAAATGATCTCATACTGCAACTAGAGAAAACTCCAACATTATCATAATTTCATTAGAAAAAAAAAAAAAAAAAAAAAAAAAAAAAAAAAAAAAACTTAATCACACGTCCAGCCAGAAGGGGCTATCAGCAAATGTAAAAAGAAGGCTGATATCTCCTTCTGGCTTTCAATGGACGCACAGTTTCTTAGAATGTCTAAAGCATGCTGTCTCGTTTGGAATTTTTTATATTCGCACCATTCCACCATTTTTATTATTTTTTTTTGCTTTTAAACGTTCATAAAGTACAAGATTATTTTTTACTTCACAGCCCCTCAGCGCTTTAATGCAGGCATCTTACTATAGAAACGTATTTTGAACCTGCATTTTCCTTCTAGTATCAACATGTAATTAGAATCTCAGCATTTAATTATCTCAAGAATTTCTCTTCAAACATGAATAATGGTTTAGATATAGTAATAAATCCATACTTGTTTCAAGAGATCCCCCCTTTAACCCTCCATCATGAATGCACAAATTTCAGCTTTTTTTTTAATAATTTGTTTGATTGTGATTTATCATTTTTTGTCCCATTTTGCGTAAGATGTAAACTGAAGTAAAAGGAGTAATGCCACGTAATCTTAGTTGAAGTTAAACTTTTAATTAAGGGAAACCATCTCGAGTGAGATACACTTGCCACTGTCCGTAGAAAATTCAATAAACGTTGTATCTAATAAACATATTTGAAGTAAATCTCGTCAACATTTTACAACAGATTTTCAAGTTGTTGTTTTTTTTAATCAAATTACAAAGTTAACTATTAAACATCCGCCAATTAATTTAATTTTCAGCAAGTTTGAACATAAAGATAATCTTAATTATTAACAACACCCACTGAAGCATGTTTTTAATTTTTTTTTTAATTTTTTTTTTTTAGTTGAAAATATAATCTTCAACAAAAGTGTCGACCCGGATAGCGCAGTGGTTGACACATGGCTTTTCACCAATGTTACCCGGGTTCGATCCCAGGACGGTCCGACGTTGTAAGTGACAGGGTGTGGGTCGCCCGTCCGGACACGTGGGTTTTCTACTGGTACTCCAGTTTCCTTTCTTCCGACAAGAAGCCATGCCGCTTTCTTTCCAATCGTTGTAAAAGAAATAAAATTTAGACTTTAAACATCAACAAGCGTGTAGCAAACATTCCAGCGAGCTCAAATGATCAGAACTACTGGTCCTCGTTTAGCTGATTTCGTCTCATCCGAGAGATTTTCCAAGCTAATGTCTACACACCGCAGTTTAATTTCAAACTTATGCATATTGAATGATCTAAGCACTTCCCAATTAAATTTTCGCTGCTATTCCACACTTGCAACCGGTCTAATACGACGAAGGTACTCAAAGAATTACTGCAGGAGTCTACTGTAATCAAACTCAAAACGTTCCTGAGAATGTTTCCAGATGTTAGGGTATTTTCACAAAACCCTAGATTTGAAACCAGTCTGTTTATGGTTGCCTTAATTCTGAATATATGGCGTGTGTTTCACGCGCTGTTTCTAGTGACATTTGCTGTAATGGTTGTTTCATTGCTTACCGTCATCGCCTTCAGTTATATAGCGACGTCATGCGGAGGATGACGCCTACTTAACAGAAACCCTGTAGAACGGACGACCTCACACATCAAGCCTTCCTTGCATGTAAGACCGAGATTCGAACCCCGAATAAGGTTTCTTTGACATAACCAGCACAAACATTTGTTCATCTTATCTTCCATATTTTCAATGTGATATTTACTGTTAAATTTATTATGTTTGTATGTCTCAGCAGTGACCCAAGACCCAAGTGGTCGAGTTTTAATTGCTTACTTTCATGAACATGTATATAACACATGTCACTTTGACTTACTTACTTACTTACTTACTTACTTACTTACTTAAAGCACCAGTGTTACAATTGCCAAACTTGTCTGACCAATTCTAAATGATTAATTAGCGAATATTTCTATTATATTACTATTGATATTGATTTATTATATATAAATACATTTTATAGCAACTTATACAACATATTTATTTTTTAAGTATATGACAAGAAAGAAAGTAACATATAGACACACTTCGTAAACGATAGCAAATATTCTAGCTAGCAAGTTTTGAAATCTATAAAATATAATAAAGACAATAGTCTCTACAAGACTGATTAAAAAACTTTATACGGCGACTATAAAACGTTCTTATCATTATGTTAAATTGTAATTTATTTTAGATTTTAGAAATGTCTTTTTGAGACACAATCTTATATGATTTATACCACTGCAGTTGTATTACGCGTTATACTACTTTCAATGAGCTGTAAGTTTTATCTAATTTTCTAAGAAAGTTGCACAAGCATGTAACGGATTCTTGTTAATAATTAATATGGCAAATAAACAATATTAGATGTTACACTTATAACTATATAGCAAATGATGTGCATGTTGTGATATCATATTAATGATATTATATTAATTGATTGAATGTGTGACATCACAAATAAAGAATGATTGAGTTGGCAGTGATGATGATAATGACAGAGAGATGGAATAATAATGTCGAGTTTGTTGTATGTTGTTTACACCCTCTGTAACAATATTTTGGTCATATATCGTCGTCTGCTTAATTATTCCCCAAGAACACAAAAACTGATGGTCTTATCAATTGGAAACCGTGGTCGGTGAAAGAAAGATTAGGGAAAACAAAATCATAGAAAAATAGACGGATAGATAGAGTAAACTATACTTGAAATTGTTTCTAAACATTCCGAGGGTTTCACAAACGGTTTCTCCAACTCAAGTGGCAATCTAACATGTTGTAAAAAAAAAATGAAACACTTCCCCTAGTTGTATGATGATATGAAGTTATCTAAGCAGATAACCAGCGGCAATTGAAAGTATCTTAAGTATCCACGGAGAACAATGATTAGGACTTGAGATATACCACGTGCACACTCAATTACTTGAGGGAGGTTTACGTCCTTAAATCCATCCTTGAAGAGTTACAGATATTGCATCACTGCGAAACCTGTGCAGTTAATATCTTGAGTGCGACTCCCAGTGACACATTGATGTAATGTTTTCTGATTTAGGGCGTGAAATAAATGGGAGGAGATAAACCTAAAAACCGGTGAATGTTTTGTAAAATGTTTTTATTTACATATTGATGTTATGCGGGTTTTCGGTGCTTGTACGTGCACACCCGGATCTAGCAGTTTGTCTCAGTAGGGCATCTAAGCATCTGTAACGCAGCGAGAGTAGGGAAACAGAAGTTGGAGCCGCATGTTTCGTATCTCGATCTCATATAAGATAGGGAAAACAATGTCTTTATCAAAATATCGAACATGCTCTTGAAGAGTGTGTCTGGACCCACCTCACTCTTTTAGATCCTCACATGTGTATATTTTATATTTATATATATATAACGCTAATCATAATACAGATAATCTTTGCTTTGCTAGGAAAAATCTCGAATGTGTTCATTTAAATATTTCATTTTTTATGCTAATTACTTTCGTTTGAAATAAATTCACATCAGATTATACTATCTACCCGTGCAAATCTTTTTAGCGACTAATATTTCGTTCTTCATTTTAAGAATCAAAAGAATTAAGATTTAGCGACTAAAAAACTGCTGATATGGTATGTAACAATATGACCTTGTATATTAGATTGATCATGTTTATGTATGCAGTTGATTTAAGATAGCATGATTATGTTTCCCACTATTTAATCATTATCATTTAGAGATTTTCAGCTTAAGTATATTAAAGAGTAAATATATAACAGCAGAGTGATAGATAGAGCGTTTTGTATAGATTTATTTTTTCATTTATCAATTTTTCCTCCATTTTTCATTCTTTCGTTTATTCTTTCATTTATTGACTTTTTTCTTTGTTCATTTATTCATGCATTCATTTCGTTTAAACGTATTTATTTTTCGTTGAATGGAAAACAACATCTCGACAGTTCCTTGGTTGGACCTGTTAAAGTCATGAAAAAAGACAAATCCTCGCCCCTAACCGGGATTCGAACGCACAACCCTCGGATCCGCAATCGGATATGCTTCTACTGAACCACAGCGCCCCGTTCATTCATTCATTCATTCATTCATTCATTTTGTTTGTGCATTAATTAATGTATTATTTATATATTCTTCATTCATTTACACATCCGTTCGTCCATTCCTCTATTTAATTCTTTCATTTGTTTATATTTCATTCATTCTTATACTTCGCGCGGGAATTTTCACGTGATTATAACAGGCTATAACAGCATGCTAGTATTATTTAACGAATTCTTAAGTGAGGAAATATATGATGATGTGTGATTGTACAATTACATATGTTCATGCATTAAAGGAAATGATATAAATGTACACACTCGAAAATGTCAAGTTAATAATGTATACATTGCTATAAACGATCATACAACGCAAATTTGTACATGTATACAATGCATGTATTTCGACAAAGTGTTACGAGCAAAGTTCTTTTGTCTCAATGATACATACTACATCTTAATGCGTTCGTATTTCTGTAATTTCTTTCTTGTTTATTATAATTAAAGACCAGCAGCCAAATGAACTACAACTGAAAAAAAAGTAAAATAAAAGATAAAATTTTATTAACGTCGATTCGAGAAACACGGTTTTATATACTTATCACTCTCGACAAGTTCGTTCGGATTTTCTTGTATGCCCTATTTCGCTATCGGGAGTTCCGCAGAGAGTCGTGGAAAACTTTTCACCAATACAACCCGAGTCCGATACCAGGTCGGTCCTTACTTTTATCTCCTGCACAAACATAGAGGCACGTGTTTTTTTTTCTTGTTTTTTTTTCTTTTTTAATTCAAAGACCATGTGAATAGAATATTAGAATATCCCTTTCAGAGCTAACAAGGTCTGTCTTAAGCATAAATGCTTTCTACACAATCGGTATAAAGTCATTAAGTTAAGGAGTTAAGACTTATTCTTTTTTTTACCTGCGAGAGGGTTGCGTCCCACGGCATGAGCCTACGTGCAATACATCTTGTGATGCGGGCAAGTGGAACGAAAATAATCAAACAAATGCAGATGTAGTTAATATGATTTATGGTTATTTAATAAATATAATGTATTTGTAACTACAGGTAATGATTTATCCCTTACGAAACACTTAGGTTTTAAACATGGCTGTGTATACAACAGTATGAACTTTATTTGAAAGTATGTCTGGCATTTTTGTAGGAGACGTCATATTTGCAAGTTATGTTTTACAGAAACAAATCTTAAATCTTTGGCATATGTATACATGTAAAAGTTGAGATGCGTTCGAGTTTTACCGTCACCGCGGCTGTATTTCAGTCATATAGCACGTCCAGATAATTACTGGCAGAGAAAAGTTGCGAAACAATGTACTAAGGTCCCCGGGTAGACCTATCGAACTACCGCACGCCCCACACATGAAAAACCGTAAAGTCTCCTGGGACTTGAACCCATGGTGATGAAGAGTTCAGACATGATTTAATTCAGTGACAATGAACAATCGGGTATGGAGTTCTAATGCGTGTTGTTGCTATAGTAATATAATGTTGCTATACATGTGTCAGTTCAAACAATGATTGAAAAAAAAAAGAATAAAAAAAAAGTTTTCTTATAATTAATTTCAAAGAAGATATGAAGATATTTATCAATTAAAACTACATACGTATTTTACTATAATTTCGTTTGATGCTCGATTCACCTATCTTAACACAAGAAATATCGTAACGATATAAAACTTTACAGATTTGATGACAGTAAAAAAAAATAGTTGCCTTGTTCATTCAACATATCGCAATCCTATTTACAACAAAATATATTAAAAAGTAATTTAAAAGATTTAAAAAGAACAAACCAGATTTCTGCTTCATCCAAATTCTATACGTATTTTTTCATAATCCAGGGCACATATGTTCCGTACACTATACTCCGATGTAAGATTCCCCGTGTAGTATACAGCATACGATAAGTACAAACGCTTTGATTCGTGTGTGATGACTGCACTTCATAATTAGCGTTTCTCAATGTCGACAGAGGATGAAAACCGAGGAGAACGACATTATAAAGCGGCAGGCGCTTTCAAAGTACCAGATACAAAAAAAGCGGCACAGAGCGTAAACGATTTGGCACCGGTACAAACTATATACATTGGTACATAGACAGGTCATAGAACGTAGAATTGTACCATTGTGTCTTTTGCGGAATCAGACGTAGAAATTATGTTTGCATTTATAACAAACGCGTAGGCTCGTCAAGCTGGCAGCTAATCCGCATACAAGCTACAACAAATCCTCATATTCAAGGGTCCATATGTTTGTAGAAGTTGTACCTGACAATAACAGAACTGGGAATCCTTTACGTTCTGTACTCCATACCTGATGGATCGGCTGTTAGGGTAGACGCAACATTAGCTCAAAAAACGTCCTTCATAGAGTCCCCGTCGAAAAGACCCCCGTATGTGTGTGTCTTTTTAGTTAAACAGTATTCATTTTACGTCGATTAGGAAACACGTTCTTTTAACTTATACTACTACTTCTCTACGGTTCCTGGATTGGGCCAGTACTTTGCGCCTGGAGAGGTCATAAAAAACCATTGCTCCAAACGAGATTCAAACGCAAAACCTTCGGATCCGCATTCGCACTGGATCACGGCGTCCTTGTTTAATATTATTATTTTGGTGCTTTTATTACTGGACGGAGACTCTACGCCCCACCAGCAGCATTTTAGTCAAATAAGGACTTTGTATGAGACTGATATAGTGGTTTACATCATATCGTATACAAATGGCATGATACAACACCTGTCCGCAGACTGGGCTTAACAATCAATCACAAGAGAGATAATAATAGTAATACCGCAATTTCACGAATTTTGTATGTCTTGGTCGGGAATCGAACCATCCACGGCCCGGAGTTACAGGGCCGACATTGTAACCACTCCGCTACCGGGCCATGTGGAAATATAATGGGTATATGTCAACATTAAAGAAAACACGAATTGAAGACTGCCGAAATTTGAATTTAAGTATAATCTCAATTGTTTTAAATCAGAGAAGCTTGCCTTCGAAATAACATGTTATTATAGCATATTAAAAAGACTTTCATTTATGTTTTAATTTTCGTTGACATTGAATTAAAAATTTTGTTGATCATGTACTTAAGAGAATTTCGTGGTAACAATTATTCGAGGATTCATGCTAAACGATTGACCAATGAAATAAATATTTTCGTGTGGGTAATATTCATGGATAAAACCTCACAAAACTCGCGAAAATAAGTGTCCCACGAAAATGTATGATTTCATGGTATGTTGAATAAAGAGTGCAAGATTATAGATAAAAGTAAAACTAGGTAAAGCAACATCCCGAAATCTTTCCACCTAGTCTCTTCACCTGTGTACCTCGCATATGTCCGGTATTCGCCGGAGGTAACCGAACACTTACGAATGCGTATAACTGTGTTTTATATACAACTGCTATAGAACAGTACGTATCATATCGTCTTATCAGTAGCTACGTAGCCATAAAAAAAAATGAACCATACGGGATCATTGGTCCTCCGCTTGTTTATGTCTTAACTGAGCAGCTAAGATAAAGTTTATTTTTACACTATCCTCTCTGTAAATATTATAACAAGAAGGATTACAAAATAATTGCGATTTTTGGTTTTCAGTTCACATGTTTTTGAGGATTTATATAAAATATTTTAATAGTTCAAATGCATCTTTTTCGGCCATGCGTATACTTACACAATACAGAAAAAACTCATATGTGATATAAAGTTTAATTGATAGGAGCAAAGGCCGTGATCTGGAGTTCGGTTCGATTCCCGGCTATGTCATATGAACAACGTTAAAATTGGTATTGGTATACCTTTCCTGTTTTGGAGCTCAGCACAAAGGAAGGTCCGGTATCAGAATAATGCTCCTTAGAGTGGTTTCATGAACAAAGAGTGGCAACTAGCCTAAATCTCTCAAATACACGTATCAAATTGTCCAATTCTCGCAAAGTCACACTTTCAAATATCTCCCTATTCTATCGCAGATATATGAAAATAAACTGTAACTTATTATAGAACATAACATTACCACCAAAATGAAACCTTATGTATTAAAATTAGTCAAGAAATAAAAATGTTTCATGTAAAAAAGAAAAATACCTACATGATGATAACTACGTATAATGTGTTGTTTTTCTGCTAGTGTTTGCATTTAAATCACAATTCAAAAGAATTTTTAAATTTAATATAGTTTCATTTTCCTCTGTGATTTATCCATACTTTTTTTTTAAAGATTTCAATATTCAATGATCTGCAGCTTTCTTATACAATATTTTCACTGGCTTTTACAGGAGTTTCGTGTCTACGTTAAATAGGTCTTTGCATCATGCCACTCGTCTACAGGCGTGACATCACAAGGAGGCAACACATAGTCAAATCTAGCTAATTGACTGTCGTTAGATGTTAACTCTAAGCAAATAAACAGATATTCAAATGACGCGGTAGAAGTCCGGTATAAGGTCGACAAATGTGTGTTATGGCGCAGAAAAAAAAAGCTTTGAAGCTTTGAAATAAATCAAATATGCTCATGTACATAGAGTTAGATGTACGTTGTGTATGACTTGCAGTAACACTTTCAAATCGCACTTCGAATAGTGTATGTATCTCACCAGAATTAAATTTTGAAAAAGGAATGTAGGGTGACCAGTATATTGGCTTCCTGGCCTTTGTGTTCATGTGTCAGATATAATGAAAAAACATATATATATATATATATATATATATATATATATATATATATATATATATATATAAAACCCTAAAAAAAGCAAAGATAATATGAACAAAACGACACTTAAATCATTATGCGATAATTTATTCTTATTTTAGACATATTTATGTTGATATAATCTTGATAGATTAGACAAAATGTATTTTCGAATGGAAGCATAGAAGACTACTTATGATTGTATAAACATCTAATTAAAACCAAATGTTTTTTTTTTGTTGTTGTTGTTTTTTTCAACCAAAAGTAAAATGTCTGACAGCATCTGCTGATATCACTCCATGTCTATCTTTTTCCTTTGCCTTTCTGACACCTGAAACAATAAAACATCAAATCTAGAGTAATAAATGATATAAATATAATATGAACATAGTTTTACCATATTTCTTTCTTTTAATTCATGTATCTTTTACATGTTTTCGAGGAATGTTTATGTTTGATTACTAAGGCGAAAAAAAAGAAGTTTTTTTTTTTTCCACTAACATCCTCGAAAAAATAGTGTCGGTAGGTCGGCTTAACTTTTTTTTATTTTTAACTTTTTTTTTTTCATTTTTACCTTATTCTTTTTTTAAGAGGAATTGACGAAAAACAGCGTTTTGAAACCGTAACAGCGCGAATGCTACAAAAAAAGTTAAGGGTCGGTACAAAAAAAATAAGTTCGGTCAGGGTTATACTTGAAGTAACTTTTTTTATTACGCCTAAGGGTATTTCTCAAATATATATACATGTACAAAAGAGTAAAAAGGGCGCCGTGGTCCGATGGCAACCTACTCGACCGCGGACCTTCCCAGGCGCAAAATGCTGGTCAAACCCAGGAACCATTAACCGGGATTAGTATAAATTGTAACAAATTCTTTCCCAATCGACGTAAAATAAATGGGTTTAAACTAACCAAAACAAAGCGTGTACTCATACTTTCGCTTGTTCAGCTGTAATTTTGTATCTGATACAGTATGCGTTTTGAATGACCAATATTTCGTTCCAGTTTAATTTTGAAAATATTGACATTTTAAGGGTGGGTTGATTCATACTATATGTTTATAACTTTTTCATGTTTATATACTGAACCTTTGGGGATCCCACCGTAGACCATAAGTATGTATCATTTATGAAATATCCCTCTTATTTCATTTTTTACGTCAATATACACTTGCAGCACAATGATTTTAATGAATGCAGCATGAAAATAAAAACAATTACATTCCTCTTTTTATTATTGTTCGAAATGTGTGTGTGTGTGTGTGTGTGTGTGTGTGTGTGTGTGTGTTTGGTTTGTTTGTTGTTGATTTGATTAGTTTTACTTTTTAACGACGATATGGTCCACTGATAAGTGTATACTAGATGTACCCACAGGACCTGATGCAAAGGGGCACGCTTTCTTCCGACCCAAAAACGCTATTCGCATGTGTGTGTATATGTATCATTAACAAAGTCTTAGCGTCGAGCTCAAGTAATACCAAGCGATTTGTGAATTAGTTGTCTGTGTTCGAATCCAATATTATCAATATATTGTGGCGCAAAGTACTGGTCCAGCATATTAAGTTCGGAAAGTAGCATGTGTTCATAAATTTGATATCTTCTGTAATCAGTTTTCATATATTTGTAAAAAAAAAAGGGGGGGGGTATGTTGATGTCTACAACTGCGTTCCGATGCAGTGTTGAAAAAAAATAATTATCAATTTACATACGTTCCAATTTCTCCGTTTGGGATTTCAAAGATTGGATCTTCAAACCCGACACACTGCAGTTTCCGATCGCAAGGACACTGGTCATAATATAGGCTCTCTTTGTCCACCCTCGATCCCTTGTCGACGTAACACACTTTAACACGAAACCATTATTTGAAAAAGAAAAAAAGCATCGATAAAAAGATCAACGGGTATCTGTGTAAGAAAGAATGATATTAGTATAGCTTAATTCTTGAAAATATGCATTTTTTCCTCATTGTATTTTGATAAGCTATATTTGACAAAGAAATGCCCCTATGTTGGACACGTATAACACTTTAGCTGACAATGAAACGCCCTGTACTAAATAGTTAAGTATATGGTTAGCTTTAAACGCGCGACATAATCGCTCGGCCTTCCGCTCTTTTGACTTATGCGCCTAGTTAAAGCAAACCATAAACTTACACCTTCAAAAGTCATCGTCGGAACCTGTGTTCACTCGATACGCTTTGCTTCAATTATCAACCCTGAGTTATTTGATTAGTAAAACCTCGTACTCATGAAATGTTAAGAAAGTATTTACTTGATCTATAGCTGAGACAGCACTGATCATTGACCAATGAAACAACGCGTTACATGTAGAATTTGAACGTCATTTGTTGATGTTGTAACTTCAGTGAAGGGTATTAAAAAATACTACATATGATTTCATTCGTAAACAAGTACCCGATTAATATAAACGAAAGCGAAGTTTTGCAAGGTATTTACGGTAGCGATAATGGAATATATACCGTGGGTTCTAACGATGCACAACTTTTCGCTCTTTAACCTTTAATCGTTTGATTGATTGATTGATTTTTTGAGGAATCGATGGGTTTTTTTGTTGTTGTTTTTTTTTACCTGAATCCTGCATTCCAACTTTTTGACATGTTCCGGAATTGGTTGATCGTTTTCCGATGGGTCCGATGTTCGTACCACTGGATACACAACAAAACCCACTGGGGCAATCCTTAGACAAACTGCATGGTATCAGGGAACAGTTACCTGGAACAACAACAGCCAGTTTATACTAATAAAATAATATTTTTAAAAAAAATAATAAATATCGAATAAAAAAGTAAAGCCGATCAAAAATGATTGCTTATTAATTTCAGCATCGTCGAATACCCACGGCCAATCGATAAGTTATCTATAGGCCGTGGGATAATCCGGCTGGATTTGGTTTAGGGTATGTCAAATTACGTCATTTTATAGGTCGCACATGATGTCATGTAGTGAAATGGAATAAGTCAGCCGGGGGTATTCGACGGTGTAATTTTAGTAGATTGTATATTCCTGGCTCCTGTTACTTGTTTTCATCATTATGCTCTTGCATGTAGTTTTTATTAATAGCATTATGTATTATTGTAATAGAGAATTAATGCTGGCATTTAACTTTAATCCTTGAAATGATATGAATAATGTGTCTCTATGAGCAGTTCGTTCCTAATGTGATCACTTTTTTATCACCACATATATGTGCACATTCGTAGTTTGTCTTAATTAGGTTTTATGATTAATTAATAATTAAAAAGTACCATGGGGGCTTCCGTGGCCAATTAATTATATTTGCTGATAAGCTGTCACTTAGCCCTTTAATGTTATAAGTTCTTGTCCCAGTCTGGACACTCGATCATGTCAGCAAACCTCCCAGCTAGCTTGCAGGAGGTCGGTGATCCAACCCGGACGTTTCTGAATACCAGGTATCATCCCCCGATCCCAGATTATATTTAAGACATGTTAAATCCAAATAACTAAGGTTTAACTGTGTAATAGTTTATCGATAAGTATGTATGAGTTATCCCTCTTATGTCAGCAGAGTGCAATGATTAAAAAAAGCAAAAAAAAACCCAAAAAAAACCGAGGTGATGAAGTGTTATGAGCTAAACCGAGAGTATTTCAGTATCATTCAATCATTCCAGAATGACAATAAGTACACGTTAAACGGGTTGAAATACGCAGTCAAAACATCAAATTAACGTTCCTGGAAAGATAATAAATGGCCTGAACTCATTTGCTTGCATTTCCTTTCCTTGCATTTACTACACAAAATAAAACAAGAGTTATCAATGATGTGATGTATACCCGCACTCCATCGAGACGCAAAAAAAGATTAATACGGGACACAAAAAGATTTACGGGACAAAAAAAAAGATTAATACGGGACACAAAAAAGATTAAAACGGGACACAAAAAAGATTAAAACGGGACACAAAAAAGATTAATACGGGACACAAAAAAGATTAATACGGGACACAAAAAAGATTAATACGGGTCACAAAAAAAGATTAATACGGGACACAAAAAGCTTAATACGGGTCACAAAAAGATTTACGGGACAACAAAAAAAGATTAATACGGGACACAAAAAAGATTAATACGGGTCACAAAAAAGATTAATACGGGACACAAAAAAAGATAAATACGGGACACAAAAAGATTTACGGGACTCAAAAAGATTAATACGGGACACAAAAAAGATTAATACGGGACACAAAAAGATCTGCGAGACGCAAAAAAAGATTAATACGGGACATAAAAAGATTAATACGAGACACAAAAAGATTTATACGGGACGCAAAAAAAGAGTTAATACGGGACACGAAAAAAAGATTAAAACGGGACAAAAAAGATTAATACGTGACGCAAAAATGATTTTTTACGTGACACAAAAAAATGATTAATGTGGACGCACAAAAAATTAATACGGGACGCATAAAAAGATTAATACGGGACACAAAAAGAATTATACGGGTCGCAAAAAAGAGATGTTAATACGGGACGCAAAAAAGATTAAAGCGGGACGCAATAAAAAAGATTAATACGAGACACAAAAAAAGATTAATACGGGACACAAAAAGATTAATACGGGTCGCAAAAAAGAGATGTTAATACGGGACGCAAAAAAAGGTTAATAAGGGAAAAAATTTTTAAAAATGATTAATCTGGACACACAAAAAAGTTAAATACGGGACGCAAATAAAAGAAATTACTACGGGACGCAATCTAAATCCAGTTTGTTTACATTTATGAACATGTGCTTTTCTATTAATAGAAAGGTTTCCCCAATGACTAATTTACCCAGTAAATCTGATTGGTTCTAGTTCCTAAGACGGCGTTTTCTGATTGGTTTATAATCAGCGTATGTGTGCATATACATATATGTTTAGAATATCGTATTTCTCGACTTCCTTTTCATCGTTTGTACAGTAGATCTGTATGGCCAAAAGCTTTATTTTCTCTTCTCATATGATGTCATATGTTCAAGTTAAATTAACAATAATAATAATAATGATATAAAAAATACATCCTGCTGTAAAAACAAAATCCAACACAATCACATGCAATATATGTATAATATCTCCGCTCTGTAAGTATGTCTGTTTGTCTCTGTCTGTCTGCCTATATGTATGTATATATTTGTGTATGTATGTAGGTGTGTATGTATATGTATGTATGTGTATGTATTATATATATGTGGCGTGTGTGTGTGTGTATATATATGTATATGTATAAAGAAATGTCCTCTCTCTGTTAGAAATAAAACAAATATCAGTTCTTGTGTGCCATTATTTTCATGAATATGTATGAAATTTATATAATAATGTCTCTCTCTCTCTCTCTCTCAGTAGAAAAACAAATCAAATTTTGTTTTAAGTAAATGTATATATAAACATGTCTTGAATCTCTCTCTCTCACTCCTTCTTCTCTCTCTCTCTCTCTGTCTCTGTTCAGAAAAAATGAATGATACTTCTTGTGAGTTCATATTATCATGTAAATAGTTGATTGGATCTTACTTTGTAGTCAATCTCTTGATGTCTATGTTAGCATTGTGTATATCAATATGCTTTTTTTCCCCATTCTGTTAAGACAGAAAATGATGGTATTTCTTTGCGAGTTATCATTATCAAGTATATATCTGAAATGTAAATATAAATATTCTCTCTCTCTCCCTCTGGCTATGACGAACAAAAATAAATTACATTTATTGTGTGTTCTTAGTTCCATGTTTACGTTTCAAATGTAAATATAAAT
The DNA here is from genome assembly GCA_021229015.1 of Solen grandis. Classification (NCBI taxonomy): domain Eukaryota; kingdom Metazoa; phylum Mollusca; class Bivalvia; order Adapedonta; family Solenidae; genus Solen; species Solen grandis. The sequence continues at coordinate 18,860,756 of CM037784.1, forward strand.
GTGTATTCTCTCTCTCTCTCTCTCTCTCTCTCTTGGTCAAGAAAAGAATAAATATGACATTTATAGG
>CM037784.1:18860922-18910922 GCA_021229015.1 Solen grandis
GATGTTCTTTATCAGTATATCATAATTTTCAAATCAGTAATAGGCCACATATTTATGCATTTTTTTCACCATAGAATATAATACGAATCATTTTCTGTCATGATCCAGACAACAAAATGACAGAAAAAAAAGATAATGCTATCATCCAAAGAATAATTTGGGCGATTTAGTAATGCTCTCGTTGGAACGAAGATACATTTTTATTACTCTCAAAACTCTTATTTAGATTCATATGAAAACAAAAAAACAACATTTAAAATCCTTAAGGTCAGCATCTTCGTCACCGCGAAAGTCATAAAAGTATTTATTTCAAAAGAACACCAATATATCTTTAATTGACACAAAGGTGATGAAGAAGACGAGAGGGTGTTGTATCAAGGATACTTTGACGAGAATACCACCCGTAAACCTATTAGTATTGGAAGATTTTAAAGCATCGAATTCGGTGATAATCCACAGAGGTTGCCTAAGGACAACCCAGGCACAAAAAATACAATTTGTTGGACACCGCAGAAAAACGAAAATCTAATTAAATGCTTAACACATATATGTATATCAGAATAACGTTTAGTTTTATATGTAACATCATCCAGATTTGGCAAATTTAAAGCCAAGCTAGAAATAGGTCATTTCACATAAACAATTGTCAGTATCTTAGTATAACAGCACAAAAACAAACCATGTAACATTATCCTTTGTGTGTGTATGATTTGTTTTTACTTCCTGCTTAGAATTTAATTAATTCTCCCGGAGTCAGTATTTCAGTCATATAGCGACGTCTATCTACATGTACTTACAAAGGAAGACATCTACTGAACGGTGACGCCAAGGTTCGACAGCCGTATAACTTCAGCTTGAAGGCTCCCTAACATAAAAAGCATGGAGACAACATTTGGACTCGAACACAACACGGTGCGGAGATTACGTGTTATTTACATTCTATGTATCTCGATTTGTTAATGTGTATTAATACGTACAATTGAGAAGAGAGCTTACATTTGTATAAAGTACGTTATCTTTATTTCAAGAATCTTGGCATAAAATTTAAAATAATTATTTTAGTGTCAGCGTTATAATATCTTGGTAAATTAAAAGGTATGAACTGTTACTGAATATAAGCCAATTTCTTTTAAAGTATTAATATATATATATATATATAAACTACCGGGTCAGTAGCTCAGTGGTACATCGTCCGCTTTGCGTTCGAGAAGTCTATGGTTCGAATCCCAGCCGGGGCACTTTCCTCTATGACAACGTGTCTTTATGATATTTTATTGTATATATTGTATGACACATATTACTTTAATGAAACATTTATTTACTTTAATACTTACAAATATATAAGGATATTATATTGCACTTATCATATAAGGATTTGTTAGATGAACATTTCTTTAAAATGGGATGTTTATGTTTCATTTTTCGATATATTTCGATGTTTGATATTATATTGCAATCATTAAGATTCCTGTGTCCCTACATTGCGATATCATTAGTTTCCTATTACGATATTCAAGCTTCATATTGTAATGTTTTTCAGTATTCAAAATTAATATTGAGCTATATTACATGTATTTTAATTATTGACGGAAAACTTACAATATGAACGGATTATATTTTGAACAGTACATAACTTAGAACTAAAATGTTTTTAAAACAAATGGATACATCATCAGGACATTGAATTGACGACAAAATTGCTTTCAAGTGGGGATACAAAGTTTTATTCTAAGTACATTTTCCCTATCTAGCTGTTTAATTCTTTGCAAAAATTCATTAAAATCAAAATATGTCTATAACGGTGAAATATATTGATTTTCGAGAATCATATCTCACTATCAAATTGACTTAAGATATTGAAATAACCATTTTATTGTGATATATGGAATACAGCTATATATATATATATAGATAGAGAGAGAGAGAGAGAGAGAGAGAGAGAGAGAGAGACTGCAATTATTAATGTCCACATACGCGGCTTTCAATCGTCCCTGTTCAAATAATGCATCAGACAGATAATAATTGCCAAATTAGGAGCAGAACTAATTCATTAAAGGCGGGGACAACCTTGAGGATATTTTTCTGTCTAGCTGCACTGTTCTCTGTGATTTATGGAGAATCTGTAGCAACGCAATTAAAGTCACTCTGACTTACTCTCACATCGTCCCTCAATGCCGTAAGTATAAGACTCATATATATACATTTATATAAGACCTATATATATATATATATATATATATATATAAGGAGACAGAACTTTGAAGTCTCGATTATGTGTAATTACGTGCAATATAAAACAAAACAGACCATTATCATAGACAATTTAAAAAAGACGAGTGATATACTCGGATCTATATATTTATTTTTATTTACAAATTTACATTATGTAAAGACAGACACGGAGAAACACAACACTGTTTATCAAACCGGAAGCGTATCAGGAACCTTGCCGGTTTATGTCGGTCCGGAATAATTTATTCCAATTTAGCATTATCTCTTCGGCGGTATTGATATATTTTCTCGATAAGCTTTGAATACGTAGTCTGAAGAACGAGATTATCAACTTTTTCGAGGTTTATAGAAATGGTCAAATTGGAAACTACAGGATTGCGGAGTCGCTGCATTTGAGTATGGTGTAATCAATTGTTTTCATAATTACTGAACAGTGGGTAAAATAATATATTTCCGGTTTCCAAGCAAATAAGTTCAACTTAAATACTATTTGTTTCAAAATTCATTTATTTTTTATGTATACCAAAATGCAGTCATATCATAAGCTTGTAACCTATCATGATTTGTTTGCTTATTTACTCGGGGTTCACGTCCAGTAGATAGTATTTCAAACATGCCGAGACCAGTGTCATCAAAGATAAAGTACTGATTTAATGCAATATGACATCGTGATCAAGTGGCATGAGAACACACCCATGTACATATCCTAACATCGGGCTAACCATCGTCGGATACCTACGGCTGCTGATTACGCTACTCTCAATACATCATCCGTTGGTGCTGTCACTACAGCTTTGTCGTTAAGATCGAAAGTCGTTGCAGTGATACAATTGGATACCCTGTCCCGCCTACCGTTAACCAATCCAAACGCTAATGTCGTTATATCTTTAAACCTTAGTCATATACCCACCACTAATGATGTTCTTACTACACATGGAGGGTATTCAAAACGAAAATGTAATTTTGATTGCGTAAGACCCTACCTTAGTAATTCTCTGAACTAGCTGCATTTTTTACACCCAGATCAATAGAGATAGCCTTTATTGACATTAATGTTATATCCTTCAAAAGCGGCAGATTTGTGGATCAGTTCACGCTTTAGTCCTTCTTAACAGACGTATCATCCCACTACAAAAGCTTTGGACGATCATTTCTTTCTGAATTTATGAGTTTCCCATTCTGAATATACGTGTACTGAGATTCTTTATTGACGGTTGACCAAATTATGGACTGCCATTTTTACAGTATCTAAATGTATATATCAGCCAAGATAATATTGTCGAGGACATGAAATATGGAGGATATATATTCCGCCTCCTGATACGAAATATGCAAATCAATACAAGTTTGTTTAACAAAAGCACAAACTTTATACGATACTGCCGAAATAACAAGCACGGCTATCTTTAAAAAAAGGAAACGCCGAAAATGTTCCAAGTAAAAAAATAACACAAAGAGGTCCATTTATAAAATACTGCAATGTTTGTGGCTTTTCACGCAATCTTTTCAGATATCAGGAACTACAAAATAAACGTTAGGCATTGGAAACATGCGTTTTCCGTCACTGATAATAATGAAGTTAAAGGCTACACTTAATTAAGATCTTCAGGACCTGGAACTATGTATGATTGTCTAATATTACCATTTGAGGCCAGAATGTATTACTTGCATGTACATTAAATTTTAGATTTTTTACACTCTACAATATTTCATAAACAGTTTAGGTGTTTTTATGTTAGGTGGTGAAAGACTGTGTTCTATTATGGAAATAAATACGTACCACACCATACAATACCATCACTGACATCACCTATACTATGATATAGGTCTTCCGAAACTATATTTATCTATAAACGGGGATGATATGTGGTATATATATGTACAGATATACACTGTATAACATTTCAATATTTATTAATTTCTACTTTTTGCTTCCTTTTTCAGATGCAATCATCTGCGTGTGAAAACAATCGAAAGAAGTTCCATTATTTCGTCATCATCAAACATAAAATAAAAAGGAAAAAAATGTATATTTCTAAAGTGTATATTTCATCTAGAAGTGTTACAATTTAGAATTTTATCACTCCTTGATTAGATATATTTCATTTCCACTAAAACAAACCTACTTCATCTGTATCGTAAAGTTGAATAAACACTGAACAGTCTTGAGGTACGGTAAAATAATAGATGTTCATCATAAAACAAGAAAAAATAAATATTTCACTTGTTGCCTGTATAATAAATTATTGTTAATATATGTACGTAACTTTGCACTACTTTGGTCCACCTTTAAAACAAAATTAAATAACAGTGTTAAAATGGTAAATCGTTTTAGAAATTTCTAAAATTAATTTTCTGCAGGCAAGAAAGATAATTTGAATCTAATGTATAGCCATTCCATCTGCTGTTTAAATTGATGATTTTAAGAGATGTGTTTTCGTTTTAAAACTATCATCTAGGTAATAGTACTGCATTAGAAAGTTTAAACGTTTTTATTTGATGTTGGTTGGGGTGCAAGATCTTACAAATTATGCTTATCCCTATTAACAGTTCCTGGCTTGGTCTAGTCTTTCGCGCCTGAGAAAGTCACCCCCCCCCTTTCCCTTACAGTTGTTGCGTCTATGCTGCCCATTGCAGCTCAAATATCATATATTCTGACACACATTCTTAAATTAGAAAAATATAATTTATACTTTTTGCAATCGAATATATTTGTTTAACATAACATAATTTTTTGTAATAAATTCTGACATTGATGTTTCGATTTAATGACAAGTTTCAGTATTATTTTACAGAATTTTGTCATCGCCTTTTTATCTACTGTATGCCATTGGTGTTGTCATCATCATTAATTGGAGATATGTTTTAATTTGTATTAATTCACTTTTTCTGCAGATTATTAACGCTGCAATATGTAATATCAAAACTGTTAAACTGTTAATGTACATATTTCAGTCATTTATTTTTAAGTGTGTCATGATGCTGTGATTTACTCGACCGCGGATCCAAATAGTGTAGGTTAGATGTCGCATCTCAGCAGATAGTTTTTAATGGTCTTTTCCGTCGCAATGTACAAATCCAACCGACGATTGGCCGAGATAGACTGGTAAAAATTGTAAGAGCATATTTCCCAATCGGCGTAACTCTATTTGTCTGAAATGTTACTGTTTTATTTTGACATTTATAGACAATGTTTTAACTGGCTATATGGTTGTCAGTATTAACATGCTTACGACAGGATTTTTTCGTAGGTTTGTTATTTAAAATTAAAATTAGGTTCCGTAGATCAATTTTCCCGAGAGAAATAGCAATGGCATGCCTGAACGCATGTTTGAATAATTCTTCTTAAAAATAAAACGTAACATTTTACGACAAACACTCATGTTCTTTTCAATCAAATGTTAACTTAAAAGAGGTATCGCTTGTGTCAGAATTACAGTCTAGAACAATTTGTACATCAAGTTGCGGGAAACGATATTGTGAGGTTAATACCCGTGTACTGCATGTCCATACAAATACAGTGTTACTTTACTCATATTTCACACCATTTTGAATTAAATGGGCGTGTTATTGATGAAAAATGTAGCAAAAATAAAACACTCAAATAAATACAAAAATAAATATGATCATTATAAATTTGTCATAAATATTTGAACATATATTATTGAATTTTTAGACTTCATTCATTAATTTTGTTTTATCTTAATGGAAGCTTTGTCCCCGTAGTAAGGCATTTACATGTAGTCCCCCAAACGACTGACATATGTATTTGTCCCCAGAAAAATGTGTCGAAAAACTATATTGGTCGTCGGAGAAAAGCATCACAATATCTGTTTCGTGTTGACAAAGTTTCCAAATGTCTGAGATACTGCAGTCAAGCAAATTAATATTATATTTTGAAACATAATTATATTCATTAATGTGTTGATACGACTTCGAATTCTTGTCTATATGTTTGCCTTGTGATTTTCTTTAAAACAGAGAAATACAGAAATGCTGCTTTGCATCGATTTCAGTGAAAGACTACTATTATTGTTTATCACACATAACGTCTGCGTGGAAATGTATCGGTAATGCCTTGGTGAAATGTAAAGAGTGCCTTTACTCTTACGAATCTTACGTCCGTTTGAAACACTTTTTTATATGCAAATATATTGGTACAAATTGCGTCTGAAAAATACATTACGTTAGTTTGTTTGAATTTTATACCAGTTCAAGATTACTTAAATCATTTTGGGACTTTGTCTACAGATATTGTGCTGCCTTAGTTTTTCCCAGTTGTTTTGCTTCTTTGCGAATGATTACTCTCTCTGTTTCTACACCGTTATCGTCAATTTTACGAATAATATACAGAGTTGAAAAGAGAAACATGTTTAAAATGAAATGTATATAGCGAATGAAGTTTTGTAATTAACACTGGCTGAGACCATACAACAATCATATTGCAATATGGTACTACGTTACGCCCCAAAACGGGAGGTCGAGGATTGATTTGAGGCCGCGGCAAACTTAAGTCGTTAAAATTGTTATTTCAATATGTTGTGCTTAGTATAAAATGCTTAAGGACAGTCTCAGGACTAGATGGCACCATGTCTTGATATAACAGACAAACAAATATCATCCTGTCAGATGAATTAAGAGAGTGTTTACTTCAGCGTTATTTTTCCCCCCATTTTCCGTATAGCATGTCTGAACTGAATCTTCCCCGTTGACATGATAATTATCATGCCATAGACATTGATGGCTGTCTAAGAGTCCAAAATCTGTATTGAGTAGTATGCTAATGCCATATTTGAAAGATTTATAGACGTTCTACCATTATCCTCCATGGGTTTGATATAAGGTGAAGTTTTAATATCGAACTGAGAATCGAGGCAACAGATTAAGGATAATAATGTTATTGCGCCGTCGCTAGGACAGAATTTAAATGATATAGCGACACCCAGCTCATTACAAATGAGAAAAGACTCAAAGCGCACAGATGAACGACCGAATAGAACAACTGATCAACAGCAAGTCACCTGGAAGGCTATTTCATATGAAAAATTAGAATTACCTATAAAATATAGGTATAAAACCTAGAAATAACCTAATTTGCACCTTCATGTTTTACAGTTGCGGATTTAGCGCAATCCCGACTAGAGCCGCCCAGATATTTTATGCAAGGGGTCATGGGTTCTATTCCAGCTGGCACCGTTTTAATTATTTTTATCAAAAGAAATTGTAAAATAATAATAAATTAAATAAAAAATAATATACACAATTAAAAGAATGAAAGTATTTATTAGGTTGTTTTAAACGTGACACAATGCAGGTATACAGTATTTTAAAATATTTTGGAAGTTCTTGGGCTATATATGTATTGTACGTTTTGAATGGTATTTTTTTACATCCATTGCATTTCGATTGTGAATTTGTGTTTGCTTTCTTTTAATTTAAATCAAAGACCTATTAAATATGTTAGGTTATAAAGTCAAAACGAAAGAAGAGAGAAAGTGGAGGACAGATTGCCCATTAAAACATTTTGCTTTAACCTGTTCTTGTTTAAGATGAAATGACTAAACAGGTGATATGAACAAAATCAATTTAGCCTTTTGACATTTTTGGAAAATCAATATCAAAACAAAGGGGATGTTATAAATCAATGGAAACTAACTTAATTGCTTTTGAAGCACCTTTTTGGATAGCTTTCATATATTTTTTACGGCCGCCTGTCTGTTTCAGTGATACTTATGCTAAACATTGTTTCACCATAGCATATAAAACGAATCAGTTCCTGTCATGATCTCGATAAAAAAAGGAAATCTATGTTAACGTCCAAAGATTATTTCGAACTTTCTCCCAATACTCTCGCTGGAAACGTAGATACACTTTTTATTATTTCAAAACTCTTATTTAAATCCAAATGCAAAAAAATACCAATCAATTCCTGAGGTCAGCATCTTCGTCTCTGCGAAAGTCATAAAAGTATGTCTTACAAAGGAACACCAACAGACTTACAATTGACATATTAGTGATAAAGAATACGAGACGGCGTCATATAAAGAATTCGTTTGTCGAAATTTCCACCAGTAAACTTATTAGAACTGGGAGATTTTAATCGAATCTCGTGATGTTATACAGACGTTGTCTAAGGACAAACCCAGGCACTTGACAGGAAGATACATGTAATACAATTTCTTTGGCACTATGGATTGAGTATCAGTGAATCGACGATCTAGTTCAATGCTAAACATATAAGCGTAATCATACAAAAAGTCTTGACTTATTTATTAACCAGAATCAGCAAGTTAACATCAAGCTAGAAATGGTCAATACACAGAATGTTTGAATCATGATAATTGTCATTATCTTAGCAAATCATACGACAAATCATGTAACACGGTTTTGTTTGTGTGTGTGTGTGATTTTATTTTTTCGTTGCTGTTTTGTGCATGTGGTTCTCTTTTTTTTGTGCTGCTTTAAAATTGATTTAATGTCCCGGAGTCAGTATTTTAGTCATGTAGCGACGTCCAAATACTTACAGATGTAGGAAGACATCGAATTCATGGTGACGCAAGGTAGGACAACGACCAACGGCAAGCCAGTTTGAAGGCTCCCTCGCATTCGAACACAACACAGTGCATAGATTTTAGTGCTGTTATTTATCGACTTTGTAACGTAGTCTTAGACTGACAAATTAATGTTACGGGTCACTCAATCATTTGTTTCTTTCAATATGTTATCACATTTTTCGAAATATGGTAGTCGACGGATTCTTAAATTCATTCATTCTGGCTTAAGATTTTAAATATTTATTTTAATTTATCGCTATAACGTCTTAATAAAGCAAGAGGTATAAACTGCTATTCAATCAAAGTTGAAATTGCTACATATGTATTGTGTAAATATGTTGCCGGTCCTAAAGCTCAGTGGTAGAGTGTCCGCCTTGCGTTCGGGAAGTCTGGGGTTCGAATCCCAACCGGGGTACTTTCCTCAGGTGACCGTGTCAAACGAAATGCGTATAAAATTGATACCAGGTGCACTTTTGCTTGGCACACGGCAAAATGGGGTTTCTGCAGGATCTCGAATTACTCATGATCAGTACTGCTTCTACCCGAGAAATTGTATTCCGTGTATCGGTGCTATACACCAAGCACGTAAAAAACCAAGGAGTCTTTTTGTTATTTCAGCCAAGGTATCGTACCCTGGCTCCCTTGTATCCAATCAATGTTTCTCCCGATAAAACATAAAACAGGACCCACTCATGTGTTTTCTTTGAGCGCCAAAATAATCAGAAATTACAATTAAAGAAGAGGATAGTGCATTTATATATAGCTTCAATACTTCTATCTAAACGACATGACATTTCGCAAGTCTTGAAAAATTAATAAAGGGAGGAAATATACGACATTTATGATTTAAAAGGCAAAACAGCTTTAAAATATAATCAAGAAAATCCTCCGAAGTGTTTGACGTTTAATTTGTTTTCGCTGAATTTATTGAAGGAAGTTTCATGGCAAGCGTGTTCATAAATATGCATGGCTAAACAAGATTGTAAAAGCTAATCTTCATGTTACGATATATTGCGATATTTAAAATCAATATATCGATTAACCGTTTTATTTTGCAATATGTTGCAATATATTGCGAGATCATTTTTTTAACTTCTGAATTAGTTTATTGCGATATCAACTCTTTAGGCTTCGATATATTTGCTAAATTTGCTAAAAATTCTTATAGCCATATACTGCAATATATATAATTTATATATTTAAATTTCTTATTTTGGTAAATTAGAAAATTGAAGTCAAATGATTTGATAATTATCGATATTCAAACTTCATATTTTGAACATTTTCGCATATTGCAAAAGTAAAAAATTTAATCTGTAGATTCATGTGTGTGTGTGTGGTTGTTTTTTTTTTTGTTTTTTTTTTTGGTGTTGTTTTTTTTTTTAGTATCTAAGAATTTTTCTTCAGTATAGAACTGTAACAAAAAGGGACCGAGTGTTTTATGATTCTTTAACATTTTTGTATCTTTTCTACGACACATCGTACTTAAATAAAACATCTACATCCTTCATTTCTTTCTTAAATATACTGATTTCATATTGCACTAACTAGGAGTCATATTTAAATTTTGCGATTATAAAGTTTCATACTTTGTTAAAGTAGGGCTAATTTAGAATAATAGTGTAATGTATTGCGACGTTTATGTTTCATTTTTCGATATATTGCGATGTTTAATATTGATATAATGATATTGCAATAATTAAGATTCATATATCTATACATTGCAATATAATAAGTTTCCTTTTACAATATTAAAGCTTCATGTTGTGATGTTTTTCAGCATTTAAGACTTTTCAGTATTCAAGATTCATATTGCACTATAATATTGTAATGTTGCAATATCTGAAAGGTTATGTTTTGAACAGTGCTTAGCTTCTCCAAGCACTAAAATGGTTTCAAAACAAACCCGAAGATAATGAATTGACAACAGAATTGCTTTCAAAGGGGTATGAAATGTTTTATTGTAAGTGCTTTTCCATATCTAGCTGTTGAATTATATTCAGAAATGCACTGGAATCAAAATACATGTATATCTATAACGGTGAAGGATATTGAATTTTGAAAATAATATTTTCCAGTATTGAATTGACTAGAGAGATAACAAAATAACCATTCTATTGTGATATATTGAATACAGCTACATCTATATAGACAGCAATGATCAGTGTCCATATGCGAGGCTTTTAGTGGTCTTTGTGCAAATAATACACCAGACAAATAATTATTGTCAAATTAAGAGCAGAACTCATTCGTTAAAGGTGGAAATAACCTTCAGGATAATTTTCTGTCTAGATGAACTGATCTCAGAGATATACTGGGTTGGTATCAACGAAGTATTGATGCAAAATATGGCATCCGTAACCACGTTATTTTAAAAGGTCACATTTGCTTACTCTCACATAACCTATCAATGCCGTTGGTATGAGACCCTGTTTGTCACATGGATGTATTGGGCGACAAAGAGCATGCAGTTAGTTCAAGACTCTACTCGGGTCGGTAATTTCGTCAATGTGAGTATAATTGATAACTCTCAAGAAATATATTGTTTGTTCACACTGAGAGCATGGATTAAAATATACTTAGATTTAATATAAATCAACTAAGTTGATGCCACTATACCGCCGTGACTATAGAACACCAAGGACAGATAAGATTTTCCCTGAGGCTACCCGTCTGATGAATGACAATGATAACTAAAACGATTAAGTCAAGAAAAACAATTTATATTATTACAATGCGTAAATCAGCAACAAATAAACCTAAAAGATCGTTTGTTAAAATTACAAACGAAACGATTTTTCATTTGCATATCTAAAAGGGTTGAACATATCATTAATAAAATCATGAAACTGATGCTTGTCCTTAAGGTTTTAATGCTTAATCTTCTTTATTAAAAATATAAACTTAAGACTTATATCAAGATTGTATCTCATTGAATTTAAATTATTTTGATTTAAAGAAAATATAAGTGAAAGCTAAAAGCTTTAATAAGACGACAAAAACAATAACACAGAAGAATAAATAAATAAAAATAATAGAAAAACACTAGAATTTTAATTTAAATAAAATAAAAATAAATAAGCTAAACTTTTGAACTACTCCTAAAATATACAAGAAGATATTTGTGAAATGATAACTACGCGTCATTTTTAATCACGAAACCATTTACATTCCCGCAGAAAATAGGCAAATACTGAGGTAAGACTATCTTCAAGATTTTATTTCTGACGTTAATGTATATATTTTTATATGATCCTATATTCTTCATTTAATTTCCAGAACGCTTTACCCGCGTGACTGCACCAAAAGTCTAAAAAAAGTCATTGGGTTTTCCTTAAAAGTGTTGAATTCAAACCTTTAAATTGATTGATTTTTACATTTGTACCAATAAAGGGAAACAAAGGTAGAGGTGATAGCAAACTTATGGCAACGACTTCTTATTTTTGTAACTTAGTTTAACCTAGCTGAGAGATTATTTCATGTTTGACTTGACTTGACTATTTGAGTTTACCGTCGCTTCGACAGTATTTCAGTCATATAGCGACGTCCAGCTAATTACAGGTTGAGAAAGACCCCGAATGCACGGAGGCATCCGGGTAGAACCACCGACCTACCACAAGCCAGTTGGAAGGCTTCCTCACATAAAATCCAAATGACCTTGCTGGGATTCGAACCCACGCGGTGAGGGGCTGAGTGAGTGTTGAAGTCAGCGACTTTACCCTCCCGGCCACGGAGGCCCCATTTCATGTTTGACATTGCGACATATTGAAATTAACTCTTACAACAGGTTGGAAAAATAGTAATTAGAAGAACAAGAGGAAAAAAAGTAATAAGAAGAACAAGAGTTTCGGTAGAACCGATGGATGCTTCCCGGATAAATGCTAGTTCCAAAAGAGCCTTTTTTATACATATTTCTTTCAAATATGTGTGTTCAACTAAATATTATAATACAGTTTTACAAAGGAAAAAATATGTATGACAAAGGGCAGCAAGAAGGCATCAGGGATTATGAAGCTTTTTTTTTTTAAGTATCAAAAATTGCATTTTTGTGTATTACACATCAACTCAAGTTGTGCTCCGTACAAAATTTAAGTATGAAAAACAACAAAGGGCAATAACTCTTAAATTATGCAAAACAGAATTGTGGTTCTTGTTCACTACACTTCTCCTCAATGAGACCTATCTACATATTAATTGAAATGTCGACACATTTTAAAGTTTTTGTGTTATACTCCGGACAAAATTAACGGACGGACGGACGGACGGGACGGGCGGACGGACAAAACGGCAACAATATGCTCGGGAAGCATAATAAACATAACAAAACCCATTCGTTTTCCTCAGTTTTGCGGTTAACCGTAAAAAGCATGAAACTGTAATTTATAGACTACAATGTGTATAATACCTTTCCTATAAAAAAAAACTTTGTTCTTTACCCTGAGAAACTCTACGTAAGATCCGTGCATTAAAACGTGTAGCTTACAATTATTACGTGACAGTTCGATCAATCGTAATTATTCAGCTCTAATCTTTCGGCCCAGTCTCACCATTCATTCTTTTATGAGTTCCTGTTATACTTGATCAATCGACCTTCTCCTTCGAGAAACAGGAACAGACTAACTGAAATTCGCTTAATTCCAATGTTTTCCGAAACATAGTAAAAATACTGTTTTGTAAATTCTACACATAAACACATGAATAAACCTTTCCTTAAAACATTAATTATAGCTCACTAAAATTTCTTAAAGAAACAGAACACATCTATAACAATAATATTAATAACTGTTTTTATCTAAAACATACCGTTTTGACTTTTGATAATCAAACACCGCTTCAAGTCACGGAAAATAAACAAATGAAACAATTAAAACTATGGAAGTAACATGAACAATTCGGCCTAAATATATCTGTTCATATACGTTTCACATGTTATGAATATCAGCAATGTAGAGCGTTATATTACTAAAGGCCACTCATAAATATACTTAAACTGCATTAAAAAAAGTCCATTTCTGATTACAATGCGTTGTTATCTTCTTCAAACAAACAAACAATTAAACATATTAGTATTACTGACAATAAATCAGAACAATACTTTTAGAAATGACGTAAAATTATGTGTTGACATTACACAAACGCCAGGGTTTCCGCATAGAAGTAATTCTTGCGACCAATTAACAAATGTCAGTAATTACAATAACGGGAAATATTTCATTGATTAAAACGTCACAATTTCTTTAATGATTAAATAATGCTAACAATCCGTATCAAAATATCTTTTATCAGAAATCAGTTTTGACCATGGTAACGATCCTATCAAAAGTATGAATTATAATCAGCGTCATATTTGCCTAACATCAGGATGAAGCTTTGCGTGCTTTGTGTTTTTGATAAATCGTTCTACATAATATTGACTTAAAACAATTGTTTATAATTAATTCCAACTTAGGTTTATCTCTTCTGTGGTATTGATATATATTGCTCGATTAGCTTTGAACAGGTAGTTTGAAGAACAAGATTATCGACCTTACCGAAGTATACAGAATTGTCCAAATTGAAAGTAATCGGAAAGCGTAGTAGATGTTTTTAAATATGACGTAATCAATTGTTTTCATAATGATTTAATGGTGGGTACGATAATATATATGCAGTTTCCCTGCTATCAAGTTCTAGTTAAATATTATATGTTTGAAAATAAAACTTAGGATAGATGTGCATAAAGTTAGTTCCTTATTCCTTATTCCTTTTTCGAATAAGGAATAAGGAACTGGTTCCTTATTCCTTATTCAAATGCGAATAAGGAACAGTAAAATTGGCAGAGGCATATGACTTTATTTTAGCATAAATATGTCTAATAATATAAGAAAACTTAAAAAATCGAATAAGGAAAAGGAACTGGTTCCTTATTCCTTATTCAAAGCGAATAAGGAACAGTAAAATTGGCAGATGCATATGACTTTATTTTAGCATAAATATGATCTAAATAATATAATTAAGCATTAAGAAATACTATATGAAAGGTTCCAAGTGCATAAAAAACATTTTTATGAAATTAAATGCATAAGTCGAATAAGGAATAAGGAACTGGTTCCTTATTCCTTATTCAAACGCGAATAAGGAACAGTAAAATTGGCAGATGCACATGACTGTATTTTAGCATAAATATGATCTAAATAATATAATTAAGCATGAGAAATACTATATGAAAGGTTCCAAGTGCATAAAAACCATTTTTATGAAATTAAATGCATAAGTCGAATAAGGAATAAGGAATTGGTTCCTTATTCCTTTCAAACGCGAATTTTTAAATTTTTTTTTAAAAAAAATGCATAAGGAATAAGGAAAAGGAAGGTTCCTTTTTAAACGGAATAAGGAACAGTAAAATTGGCAGATGCACATGACTTTCTTTTAGCATAAATGTTATCTAAAGCATGTAATTAAGCATGAGAAATACAATATAAGAGGTTCCAAGTGCTTTAAAACCATTTTTTTATGAAAAAAAATGCATACCTCGAATATTTCAGCTGGCTTGCGGTAGGTCGGTGGTTCTACCCGGGTACCTCTGTGTACTCGGGGTCTTCCTCCACCTGTAATTAGCTGGACGTCGCTATATGATTGAAATACTATCGCAGCGACGGTAAACCCCAATACAACAACAACAACATCATCATACAGTAATCCGATTCGAGGCAGGATGAATTTAACATGCCTGACATTAAAAAAATCTGAAATCTCGTATCGTAATATCGTATCTCCTTATTCATATACCCCACAACTATTGATGTTTTTACATCACATGGGGATTATCTATGATAAAAACGTCATATGATTGGCTTAAATATGTTCCTGCTTTAAGCTTAAAAAAGGAAACTTGATGGTTGAAAAACAAACTGGTCATCAATCGAGCAGACTGTACTGTCATTTTGTAAGTATTGGAATATGTTCTTACTTTAATTTGAATACATTTGTGCGTGTTACGCGATGTTGCTGCTGAAAAAGAACTGTTTGCATTTATAAATACTGCTAAATGTTATTTATCACATTTTGTCTGAAAGTGATTTTAATAAATGTTTTCACAGAGAAAGCTAATAGACTCGTTTTATTGTATTCAACTACATTTATCTATATAGCTTGAAAGAACGATATATGATGCTAAATAACGATAGAATTTAATCTATCCCAAACAATAAGAAAACACTGAATTTTTTAAGCTGCAGAGGCATAAACCGACAATCCTATACATATAAATGATTCTCGGGGTCACCAACGGTATTTGTTTATCCCTTTATCTCATGAATATAAATGACATTATGAATAATGGTTTACCGAACTCTAAATGGTATTTTGAATAACGGATTTCTCTTTGCCATACAGAATCAGATTTACTCTTGTGTATAAGCAAAACAGAGGAGACCATGGCTTAAAATTACGCCCATAAATAATAAATGTTTAAAAGATATTTAGTATACATTAAAATAGTTTTTTAAGTGGACAATCGATTCATTTTCACTACACGGATTGTTGACATTTAAAGTGTTTTATTTTATTAGATTTGGTTAAATGTCAACCACCGTACGGAAACTTAGTCTAAAAAAAGATTAGTGAACGAATAGTAAGGTTGCAATCAAAACAGCGAAGACCTTCCGATTGGGAAAAAGGCTATTTACCGGACCTTTACACTCATGAGAACAAAGGGGAGGAATGTAGTAACAGTCGTATTTATATTTGTTTTTAAAAATGTACTCCTGATTGTTTTACCAATCGTATCACTGATTTCACTAGGAACAATCTGTCATCATCAATTGCCAATCTCTTACTGATTTGACTGAGAGTTGAATTCAATTTCCCTATGCTGAAAAAAAGAAGGATTTTAAAATTTCTTTACAATCTTTTGAATTTTTAGGTTTTGATTTTTCAGTGGCAGATGGTAGACCAATGAAATTCGTTGGATGGCAAGATAATCTGCCAATTGGTATTTCCATTGTCACGCAAAGGCATTGTTTTAAAGGGAAGGTATAACCATGATTGACATCATGACGTGAAAATTATATCTGTTTGGCTCACCAACATTTCTGTTGGCATGGGCTCGAAAATTATATTTTTTGTGGGTTTCACGTTCTGTCGATAATATTTAAGTCATTAGTAGAGTAACCATGTCTACCTGAGACAGACTTGCAGTTTCACACCGTAGACAAATGCCTGGACACCGCACATATTTACATTATTCTAACACCGGGCCAGTTTTACTTACTCTACCCTTATATGCTGAGCACCAAGCACAGAAGCTAAACCAGTATCATTTTTTACGCGGCAAAGGGTCGAACTACCGATTTTGAAGCGAACGATCTAATGGCTCGGTTACTGAAGCCGATAGAAAATGATGTTAATCGATACTTATCTCCACGAAGTTAGTCTGTATTGACTCCTAATAGGCAATAACCTCAAGACAGATTTTTTTAATCTCTTCGAGCCTATTCGCGGTAGAAGTTCCTTGTAATCAGACTTCTCATACCACTACAAAAGCTTAGTACGATGACTTGTTCAGAATTCAAGGTTTTCAAAATACGTCTAACATGATCAAGATCGCAACTTCATGTGTGCATGTTAACTTTAAAAACTGACATGAATCCGTAAAAATCCGTACAACAATGTCAATTGAAGACACACTAAGTCCGATAGATGAAATTATTAAAACATGTTGTGGTTGCTGCCCATATCAGGACATACCAGTTAACCATGTCTGGCTTGCAAAAGGAAACTGACCTATAAAGATTCTACCTAGGAATGTGCTCCTTCAGCTCAACACTATTTCAGTTGTAATACCCCCTGATTCTCCTTGAAACAGAAACGCAGTGAGCATGTAAAGAAAACAACAAATACTGTGAGTATGATCACTGCAGCATCATAAGAAATGAAAGTATAGAAATATATAAAGCTGAATTCCCCTCTACGAATGAACAAGGCAGATTATATATGAACAAACAAAACAAAACTATCTTTGCAAATACTGAATATTGTTCAATACCTAAAATTGAAAAAGGTCAATGTACCTCAAAAGCGTTCACAGATATAATGTATAGGCGGAGGGAATACATTATCTCCTTTAATCTAACAGCGAAGACGAATGATTAACTTATAAGAAATAAATGTACCGTCTACGCTCAAAAATTATTTATAAGCAATTTAAACGATTTTAACACAATTTAATATAATCTAGACTTGCAGAATGCTATCAAAACAATAAATGTAACCAAATGGAAAATCTCATATTTCTGCAGGAATATAGAAATTAGAAGGGGGAATATGTCTCAATTAAAGCAAAATTATACCTGACTATTCAAGACATATTTTCGCAAAATTAAAAAAAAAAGGATGTATCTGACACATATCTAGTCACGTTAGACGTATCATCACTGTACACTAACATCCCGTATGCCGATGGTATCTGCGCGTGCGGATGTTCTACAACACAATGGTAACGATGGTATCTGCGCGTGCGGATGTTCTACAACATAATGGTAACGATGGTATCTGCGCGTGCGGATGTTCTACAACGCAGTGGTACCGATAGTAGCAGCAAGGTGAAAACGTCATTTCTGGGCTTTTGAGACTGGTACTTGAAAATAATTATTTCCAGTTTGATGACCAGCCAGAATAATTGCCCTTAGTTAGTACTCTGCACAATATAACGTTTACATCAGTAATTACCATTCTAAATTGCTTTTCTCTGTAAGAATGTTAGAATGAAAAGAAAAATCTCCTATAGCTGTAGTTATGATTTCGACATCATTATGTACATTGCCTTTTAACATGGGAGTAGCATTGTTTTACAGTTTAAAATACATTTTTAATTCTTAGTTTCCCTCTATGACGATATACATTGTGTCGTTTCATCTGAGCCATGAATGTGTTAACTAAAGCCATTTTTATTTCTCGATCATCCGGTAGAATATTATGAAGGAAATTCTATTACAGAATGGCAAGCATACCATGGTGATATCCCGAGTGAAAGGCCAACCAAACACACTGCGCGAAAGCAAAAGCAAACCTTTATTACTTAGGAAGCATGGCTATCTCGTTCTAAAAAGAAAGCATGTTCTTCCTTATGAGAAGTTTCTTTCTAAAGATAATTGAATTGGCATTCCGTAAGTAATTGTCAACACTTTCCTGTTGTTTCTTCATTTTGTTATATATTTCTATAAAGTGCAGTTCCATTAATAATAACATTATATAAAGCCAGCTCCATACGGGCAGCCGAGTTTTGGGAATAGCAGAGAGATTTAAATGATGCACTAAAAACACACCCGATATATTATCATTAGGAACCGGAAGACAGTTGAAGACTTACAGCAAATTGTCTTCACTTTGCATAACTCTAGGTAATGGATACTGGTCAGTCTTCGCGGCCCAGCCGGTGATGATTATACCGCCGGCATCACAATAATTGCGACGGCTAATGTAATAGGAGGAACGCAAGTGTGCATTTGATGCATCTAGATTGAGACTAGATGTTATTAAGGCAGCCATTAACAGGATAAAAAAGTATAAAAGTAAAGAAGGGGACATTAAGAAAATCATCTGATATATTGATGTACAACAAAAAGTTTAGCTGGACGAATATCACCCTATTATAGATTGAAAGCTGCACGTATAATTAAGATATTTGCAATTCAGTTAGGATGTGAGAATGGCTCTTATCTGTATTTTCTTTACGGTGTTGTATATCTTTGCGGTTTGTTTTTCTGCGTAACACGTCCCAAATAAAGTTCTTGTCATTTGCGGAATGTTTTTACATAATATAGATATATAGGGCTGTTTAAATGTGGCAGGTGATCTGATATACATCACCTAGTCCCATTACCCTCACATCGGGTCATCCATTCCTGGAACTATCTATACTATGCTAAACTCAATGCAGGGGAGATAAATCTATGCCATATTTAGCGATTATGATCTGTGGCGATCAGGAATCGAACTCATGACTTTTTCGTAAACGTGACGGGCGCTTAAACTACCAGGCAACCTGGCTCCTTGTTCTTATAAATTAAAACTGTACTGCACTTGTAGTATATTTTTTAGCTAAAAATCAAGATATGGTAATAAGATTCAAAAGAATTTAGATTTGGATCCCGAGATCGTATTTAAGATATTTTCGAGGCCCTGTATATTACATTTAACTGGTAATACATATAAAGTAATACGTAGTTATAAGCATTGAAACTTGCACGTGTTTCCGTTAAAATCATATAATGCAAGCATTGATCTTAAAATCAACTTCATTATCGTTATTATGTGTACTAAATTTTACAACACTTTAGTTCAATTTCAAAACAAAATCCAATACATGTAGCAGTTTCCAAATGTTAAATCTCTTTAGACACTTCTAAGATTAACTGTCTGCAGGCTAGACAGATATTTGAATCTAATGAGTTGTCATTTCATCTGCTGTTTAGTTTGATGAGTTTCGAAGATCTGTTTTCGTTTTCATTAAACGTCTCGGTGATAGTATTGCATCAGCAAGTTAAAACTAATCTATTTGACTTCGAATGAGAAACAAGATGTTACAATCCGTTACATTTTATACTTATCCCTCTCGACAGTTCCTGGTTCAGTTCCAGTATTTAATGCATGGGAAGGTCATGAAAATTCCTTGCCCCCAGTAGAGTTCGAACCCTAAACCTTCAGATCCGCGATTGGGTACGTCATCATTGGACCACTGCACATCTTATAGTAAATTAGTTGCACCGCTTAAAGGGACATAATTCAGTAATGGCAGTATACAGACACAAAACTCTGTAAAACATATTTTTAACTCACGAAAGTTAATATTTAAATCAATGGATGCAAAGTTCGTCTGCTAGTCGGCCATCTTTGTTGCACTATTTTTCCCTTAACTTTTTTCCTTAATTTTTAAGGCAACATGTGAGATTCCTTAAATTTTAAGGAGAAAATATATAAAAGTTAAGGATTTTTTCACCTTAAGTGTTTTATGAATAACACTTAAGGAAATCCTTAATAACTAAGGGAAATTTCTATGATTTTAAGGAAAATCTTAGAAATTAAGGGAATTTTTCTCCTAAGGAGCTTTATGAATACGGCCCAAGATAATCACATTATATTACACTATGTTTATAATGACCTAAACCAACAGATTCACTCCTTAAATAAGCGTGTGAATGCAATCTCGTCTACTATCGGCTCGATCGCGATGTTGTGAAAAATGCCGGTGAGCTGATACTATGAATAACGGTAGTAACTACTGCAAGGAGTTGTGTAAACTGATCGACAGCTTTCTGGCTAGTTTTATACATTAAGGTGTGTATGCAGCCGGGAAGCTCAGTCGGTAGAGCATTCGCCCTGTAAGCCTATCAGGCTGCACATTTGTTCTCACCCTGTGACATTTATATTAAATATATTTCCGAACGCATCAGTGTATTCCCTTCAAACGTATTAAAATCTATTTATCGTTGTTTAGCTATCGCTTTACACTTAACCCTCATTCTGGCTCGCTCCTCCGAGAATTCGCGCCGAGAATATACGATATTTCGCCGACTAGCTTATGTCTTGGTTTAGGTCTTTGGTATTAATGAATAGGTGAGATGAAATCACGACACAGCTGGAAATCATAATTTGTCTTTTTTAGAACTTGTCAACATTGTCAGCATATTTTTTTTCTTTTTTTTAGTGGGTCAGAAACCCTTTTAAATTGTCTGACAAGACAACAGATTAAAGACAGGCTCCTACCAATGTTTTTAAGATTTGTAATTAACCAAGGCATTTGACGTTTTTGCCAAGTATTGTTCAGTATCTCCTTAAATTTCTAATGAATCATTTTATAACATAAAACATTTTTCTTCTACAAATTGCAGCACAGTAGATCAGATAATTTGTTTCTAGTAAATCTTAAATTGCCATTTTTCGAAAAACCTAAAATAAAGATGCTTCACTAGTGTTCCAGACCTATTGGTCTCTTTTGATAACATTTAAGGAATATTCAATTTGAGACATATTTTGTTAAGTTGTAACGTCACTATATGAAGTGTTTCTCCTTGTTCTTCGGTCATCATGGAATACAACAAGACAGCTTTTTGGCAACATATGATCATGGTTTAGACAATCAATCATGTAGCACATTCTGTTGGATCTATTGAAACGTTCTTGAAAATAGTGTCATTTGTTTTACCATTTGACCTCTATATGTATAATTAATGATTAAGCCATTATGCAGTATGACTGTTTATATTAATTTCTTCGTTAACTCTGATATGAATTTCCATTATATGATTGTGCTTGAACTGTTTTCTAAAACCATTTTGTCGTCTTTTCAAAACATATGACCATAGAACTAAACTGTTGCCATTTTAAGCCTTTCCCCGCTCCATGCTTTTCTTCGTTTAATTCTTCAGCATCGTGAAGTTAAAAATTCATAATTATATAATTCAAAAATAATTTAATATGAAAACGACAAACTTTCACACTATCTGTGGATTTTGTTTACTTTTTTCCACTTATCTGCCATAGTAGTTCATGCAACATATAGCCTTGATGAACACTTCATTTCTAATTTTGACTTGTTTCTCTAGTGACAACTTCAAGACCAAAACAAATATCCAACCCAGCCCATAATAAATGACATGTGTTTGTTTGTTCACTAAACCCTTTTTTTCAGTTACTTCTCAATTTACTTGTGCATATCTCATTTAGAATTCTTATGCTTCTTTGATTATAATTTTGTTCACGTTTTTACACTTGTGTCAAACTTGTTCGGACCGTCTAGACCAATGTCATTATAGCCTCCGGGGACATTTGGAATTAACCATTTCTGCTACTATCAAGTTCAAACTCAAATTGAAATTCTTTCTTCATACGTCAGAGGCATAGCGCATGTCAAAATTATAAATGATTTTTTACTTAAGGCCTCCACTACATTCTCCATCTTTATCTCTTCCACGAGTATATAACCAATGCCATTAACCCCCTTTATTTCATTTCCGTGAGTTTTGACACCTAAGAAAACTGAGCAGACCGAATTGAGACAGGTCCTGGAAAGAGCTGCCTGATAAGGGTATCCCCTACTGCCTAGGTCAAAATATATATTTGAACATGAATATTCATAAAAGGAAATGTTAAAGTGTCGTTTGTTACGCACTGACGATGATATAAAACGCATGTGTGTGTGTGTGTGTGTGTGTGTGTGTGTGTACTGCCCCCGTAATGCAATCTGGAACAGTCCTAGAACTACCATTGCGCCAAACAATGGAGCTATACCAATACCATTTTTACAACTTTATTATGTCGCGACCAAGGATCGAACCCATGACCGAAGCAGATGCTTGGACTATTTGGCCACCGGAACAGATAAATTGATGACCATATTTTGATTTTCATATGGGCGAAGGCCGAAGATGACTCCTGACAAATCGTGAAAATATCCTAATCATTGGACACATTCCTGCTTTAGTATTTCTTCCTAAAATTTCATTTTCCCCATTTTTGATATGTTTGCTCTGTAAACTGTCGTTATTTATAACTCCCTTTCCTGTTGAAAGTTGCTAATATCTCTCCTGTATCTCCTTTTTTCAGAGGTTTATTTCTTGAATTCTGTTATTTCTTGTATGTCTTATTTAAAACAACCCCAGATGAAACTTTTTTCTGGCTCTCTTGTCAATAATCATGGATATGAACGGTTTTCATGAGTTTGATGTTCTTAACTTCATTTCTTTTTTTTTTCCTTTAGATAAATTGTTTTGAACAAAACTCTCATAATTTTTATCAGCAATGATTTTAATATTCATCAAACTTTTTTTTTCCAATTAGAGAATTTATAGAGTATATTGGGTAATAATTTAGGTGAGTGACAAACTGGATTAATCGTAGTTAGTCAAGGTATATCCACTCCCACAGGAAAATCATACACACGCAAAAAAAAAAAAAACCAACAAAATGGATATAGCATAAATGATTATATTTCGTAATATTGAAGTAATTTTCTCCGACACATCGTTTATTTATTTCTTTGCAACAATTTTCTTTGTTTTGAACTTTCATAAGTTCAACGCAATACACATTTGAAATTGATAAAAGTTTTTCGTGATTTCAAAATAAAATAATTTACGCACAAGACAGTCAACGTGTGCACTGCCACATCAAGGATTCCATTCCTGCTTTAATATACGTAATCTAAAATGTACAAGTATATGTTTGTGAAAGGCACAATAGCCTGATTGCGTGTTTATCCGGGAAATGCATACGTTTATATTTATTGTGCAAAGGAATTGCGTGAATACATCTTTCAAGATTAACAAAATGCTTTTAGAGATAAATAGCTATGTATTTGGCATAATAATCGTCATTAATGATATGCAATTATACAGGATGCTTCACAGCTCACATTATGCATCCATAACGTTAAAAGCCAATGCCTATTTGCCTATAGGTTGAAATATTTTTTGTTTAGTAATTTCTGTTTCCAAGTAAAATGAAATGAGACAAGATAGTAAGAACATCCTAAACAGAGTAAAAATGATTATGATATTTCAAAATGTAAGCTATTAAGGAATGACATTCTTCAATGTATTTTAAAACCAGTGTTCAGTGCGTTGAAAAGAGATCGATTATTGTTTAAATAACGTCAATGGGCGTGGCTGTAAATGAAGATGTCGAAAAAATATAAGAGGGCGTTACAAAGGATGCTTGACATATTGGTCATTCGAATCTCACGACTTTCATATTTTTTAAATCTCCGTAATCAACAACTGTTATTTTATCAATTTTCCGTCATGTTTTTAGTAGCCTATTCACATTGTTCACTGCTGACTAGGGTCATGTCCATCAAAACTTAAAAAAAAATGTTTCTTACCATAAATAATAACACTAGATCATAGTTTGAATGCGAGTAAACAATTGGGTACAGTTAAGTACAGTACTCGGAAACCCAAATAACCAAAAAGTACTATTTTGCAAAGGGGTGGGGAAATAGTTCGATAATTAAAGTTGAAATAATTGAAGAAAATATCGTGATTTGCGTATCCTAAGGAAGTATATTGATTATTTTCTGTTTCAGCCTGATATATCAAAATATTAATTTTGATCAATTCAGCTTTATCTTATAATAGTCAGCCAAACTCATTTGGGACATTGACATTATTGTTATAAAGACATAAAAAAAATCAACGGATAGCCATCATCTCAACAGAGAGATAATATAGATACAGAAAACACCAAGGAATGTATAGTGATACTGAAGTGCGAAGGAAAATAATAACAAGGCTCGCCTAGAACCCCCAAGAATAAGATTCAATTAATGAATGAGAAATAAGCAAGTGACTTTGTAAGACGCATTGATCCGATCGCTTTTTGTTTTTTGTTTACAATTAACTTGTAATTACCGCAGGACATAGAACGCCAGACAAAACCAGAAAAACGGTTTAGTTACTCCTGTCAGGTCCATACGTTAATTAGGATTACTCAAGTTTGTTTAGATTCTTGGTACATGCAATCAGCCTCTGTACTTTTCAATTAACGACAGACGAGATATCATTGAAACGGAAAAAGAAATTAACGATTGAAAAAAAAAAAAACAGCGTGTCTGTGACAACACTAACGCGAGTACATTTTCATTTTGTCGGATATGAAGACAAACTTCAGGAACAGTTTAATTTAATAAATGTTTTGTATGCTGCATATGATATTTTTCCGTATATTTCACTAGAGAGATGTTGACGTACAGAACACGCCAATTCTAAGTAATCCTGAAGATGCATCCCAAGCCGAGAATGTCAAGCCGCTGACTTGACATCACTATATCCCTTACTGGTATGAGAGTTCGAATCCCGGCGGGATAAGATAGATAGATAGATAGATGTTTTATTGACTTAAACTGTATACAGTTCATCATCATTTCAATAACAACAATACAATGCATATATATTAATTCACATGACAGATAAGTATAACATAATCATCGCAACATAAATAACACACGCCTTGAAACATTCCGAATTCTAAGACAGTTTCAACAAAAAGAAAATCCAATAAGAGGATGGAGAAAAATTAAGCAAATTGGACAGATTTTCTTATTTTGTATGCTTCATGTATATATTTACTTAAATTAACAATGTTTGTTTTAGATGCATTAAACAGCTGTACTAATTTATACATACTTGGTCTAGTGATATAATATTTCTTTATAATTTTTTCCTAATTTCATTGGACATTCTAAAATAAAATGATACTCATCTTCAACTTCATTTTTATCGCAAAAGATACATATTCTTAGGTTTCTTTCTAATCTTTCTCTAGCATATCTTCCCGTTTCCACTCTTAAAAAGTGTGCTGAAATCCTGAGTTTTGTTAAAAATGATCTATTTTGCCTTGTAAGAAAAATCAGATAATCTTCCATTCCAAAGTGTAATTTTATATTTTTGTATAATATCAGTTTACAATTATTTTGAATACTTCTAGTCCATTTTTGGATAAAATTATCTGTAACTCTCCGCTTAAAGTCGGATAAAAAAGTACCTTGATTTACAATAGTATTTGGTTGATCCCATGCGTACATCAAACCATATTCATATAATAATTCCTTAACATTACTAGCCCAATTTTTACTACCTTTATTGCAGTCTTCAAAAACCTTTTGATATATGTTTTTGATAATGATATTTTCTGAGCTCTGTACCTTTAACCAATATTTAACAACATTTACATATCTGTTAACATATAAAGGAAACCTACCCAATTCCCCATATATTGCATCGTTACAGGAATTCTTTCGCACACCTAAAATATATTTTTGCATTTGATGCATCTAGATTGAGACTAGATGTTATTAAGATAGATAGATAGATAGATAAGAAGCCTTCAAGCAAGCTTGCGGTCGGTCGTTGTCTCTGAGTGGACACAGATATTACATAAAGTCATGGTGATATGCAGAGGTATATGTATTAATCACATCTAATGATTTATTTCAATCTGTTTTGAATGTTTGTTAACACTATGAAACATTTGCCATATTAAATAATAATACATATTCAAATAAATGGTACTTAAATGTTCAAATAAATGTCAAAAAAATAGTAGAACTCTATCATTGAAATAAAAAGCATTCAGTAAGGGATATAAATTACCCTCGTTTCAGGTTTGAAGTTTTACGTCGCTGTTACAGCTTATTAGTCATTTGCCGTGCCTAGGGAAATCACCTATCGACGTACTACAAATCATCTTGGGTGTTCCTGCAGATGAAAAATCGAGTGACAAGTCTTTACAGCTGAAAACTTAAATCCAAGGAAAGTTCCGTCTTTGATCGTTAAAATACTAATCCAAAAAGCTAACAGAAAACGATTTCTTAATAAATGTACTTCTGAAAGCCCAAATGGTATTTCATCCGTAATAATCTTGGTGCTGAATATTTGGGGCGGGGGAGACTTAAGCTTTGATATACCTGATAAATGTTTATTTCCGCTGGACGGTCAGTGCTAGCATTGACATCGCGGTGATACACGTGACCCGATGACGCTATCTGCCGTTTATCGGTTAACTTTACGTTATGAGAGGCCGAATTCAGTGTTTTCTCCGATATAAAACTTTAGACGACAGCAAGACGAGCATCGCCTGCTATCAGAGACACGGCCACTGCGCTTTCAGACTGTCATTTGTGGACTATGATTTATCACGAAGATGAAAGTGTTTCATCTTTATTTATTAAGGAATTAAAGATTTTAAATTGACATATACTTAAAAAGTAATACTGAGCTAAGGATATTTTGGGTAATTGCAACGGTAAGTTTTTAATATCTATATACACAATTATAAATGAAAGTGTGTACTTAGAGTTTTTTATGTATGCACTGTTTATACTGTTTTAAGTATAAAATGTTCGGTGTTACATTTTTGAGTAGTTAGGTACCAGTATGCTGAACATATTTTATTTCGAATATTGTTAAAGTTTATGCAGTCCAAATGCAATAAATTCTTACATGAAATAATGTATTTATATATTAACAAAGCATTGGTTCATAGTTTTACCTTTTGCAAATGAGTATCTATTTAAAAAATATAAAATGATTTAATATATCAAATACAATATTTATCAGTTGTAAACTTCCTACTCTTTTACAACAATAAAAATAAGTTTTTGATTTTTAAATTTTAATTAAAAAATGTATCGAACAAATCTATCAAACAAAATGAGTTTGATATTAAATTGTAACAAACAAATTGACTCAAAATTTAAGAAAACGTTTCTTCTCACATCAATATACAAATATATAATTTAATTCATTATATGATTTTTGGTAATTTATTCAATTACGGATACAAGATTTTAATTCTGACCAAAAAAAAAGGAAATGTGAAGACATTATGAATTTATTCACTTTTATTTATTATTTACATGAGAGCAAAATCACTTTGTATAACATGTTCATGTACGAATTTCATAAAACGTTGTAACTTGAATTCAAAAAGTTTAGATGGTTAGTTCAACAAAGTTACTCAAAACATAGTTGATTTATATGTTAGCATCAAAACACATAAGAATTACCAACATATAATATGAAAAATGAACAAAGATCAAAACGATAACACAGGCTAACATGAAACTTATAATCAGTATGAAATAGGTCACATTTGAATGACAACATAATAAAACTTGCACGTTTAAGGTGTGTGTGTGTGTGTGTGTGTGTGTAGAACTGACAAATCTATGCCTGTGCTTATCTCTGATATAAGCAAATAAAGCAGCTCGTTCACAAATGGTTATTGACATAGATTCTGATCTTAAGCTTTACATGTGTATTACCTCTATCAATGAGATTCATGGTCACCGAATGTAACCATGCGTAATAATTAAACATGGGTGGTTTCCCCATTACAGGCAATAGCGTCACAGACGGTATTGAAACTGGTTTTAGAATGATAAAACCATGTTTTAAGAAAAAAAATGTTTTGTTTTGCACTCGACTTGATGACCCGGGCTCAAATGCCGTTACGTCAAATGAAGAAATTTAGCTTTTGTACTCTTTTTTCTTTTTAACCAAGAAAAAACAAAAATCAATATTTTTGGTGTCCCTAGACACGATATCAGTATTTTTTTATACCGAATGTGCCATATGTTACATAGATAAATAACAATTATACATACAAATGTCAATTATATGTCATAAATCTACGACATCATTGTCGGCAACTGGTTATCAGTTGTGCGGTCATCATTTTATTTTATATGTTATCCTTTGCAAAAACATTAATCTTAATGATCAAATGATATAAATCGTAAGAAAAAAAAACGTTATCACAAAGTTATGTCTACATACATGTTTTAATAATATTAGACTCTTCATAATAAATCTAGATATTTCGGGCTCAGCGTAAAAGGGTCGTAACTTATATGTATTAAAGAACAAATTGAGACTCTTTTGCGCTGAGCCCACGATATGCAATTTGCATTAGGTTATCTCTTTCTTTCGCGATATGGAACATCTGTTTCCTTTTCTACGTAAGATTAAGTTATCAATTTAATCTACATATGCTTATATGGAATAATGGGTAATTACGAGTAAATACCATTTTATAGCTGCTTTTTATTTCTTATATCGTTGTTTTTGGTCATGATTGAATGATTGGAGAGTATTTTCTCTATAGAATACGCAGCGAAAGAAAGTATGCACTCGTGTTTCCTCTTTCAGCCATGACTTCAATGATGGTTTTCAATAAACAATTAAATTCACTCTTATTCAATATTTCGGCAAAAAATTGCCTTTCTCAAGAAAAAAAAACATCAAATTTCAGCAAGTTCTATCTAATAGACGTTTGAATGGTCGCCATATTGTGATTAGAATAACAATATGGCGACTATTCAAAAGTCTTTAATGTAGAACTTGCTTTTATGTAGAACTTGCTAAAAATTCTTGTTTTTTGTTTGTTTTTTTCATGAGAAAGGCAATCTTTTGCCGAAATATTGAATAAGAGTGAATTTAATTGTTTATTGAAAACCATAATTGAAGTCTTTTGTATTATTTCCTTCTGGAAAATAAGCATATTTATTGATTGTTAATGTTTTCTATTTTATTTCATAAATATGTATGATTGTTATAAAGCCATTTGTTAATTGTACAGTCAATAAGTTATGTTTCTTTTTTTCTTTTCGAAAGTATTTATATTTTAGGGAATTGTTAGCAATCAGATTATGATATATTTCTACAAAAGTAACGCTTTTAATTAGCTAGCTTTTGTTTATACAATGGGTAGACATACATAAATATTCACTCATATGTATCAAAATTGTCGAAGAAAATATTAACATAAAAGTTCGAATCCTTCCTCTTCCAGATGTAGTTCATTTGATGCCCTTCCACTTAAAAAAACCCAACAACAACAAACAAACAAAAAACAACAAAAATATCTTTAAATGTTAGGATAACTACACAATAATAGTGATGCTCACCTTCAATAGAAATATCAGAAAATACTTATTTCAAAACATTGCATTTTTATTTTAAAGCACATTTGGATATGTCAGATGAAAATTATATGTTTTACATACAAAGATAAGAATGGATCAGAACTTGACCGAGACAGTCTTTGCCAAATGGTCGATGAATATCTTTGTTTCTTTTGTTTTATTCTTAGCCATCTTCGACCGCATCGGATAAGCTATTTCTAGGATCTGTGTGATGCCCTCCCACAGCTTTCACCTTTGCTTGTGAATATCTTCAAAGGAATCACGATGAATAAGACCTTAACTTACAAACATATTTCTGCATGGATCTTTACTCACATCGTGCTATTATTATCTTAAAAACTAAGCTTAATATCACTTTGGGACATCACAATATTCTAATAATAGTATTTGCTATAGTAACAAAGGATTTGTCATTAATGGTGAATCCCTGCTTATTCTTTTTGATGAGAAGTCTGAAGAAAAAGATCTGCACATAGTAATACATGAAAACTGTACATAGTTAATTAACGGGAATACATGGAGATTTCATCGATAATTGATTTTTTTTCATTAATCAATCATTTAAGTTTAATATGGATCAGTCAACATAATATTAATATTTCAGTTTGTCTATATTGTAAGAATTAAAATGTTCAAAGAAAACACGATTTCTCTCTCAAATTACACTTAATTGAGAAAACGTTTCGGCTGAATGACTTTTCAGGATAAATATTTGTTGTATATATATATATATATATATATTATTTATATATGCCTTAGGAAGAATTATGCATTGTATATTATTTGTTCAAAAAGGCAAAATATGTGCTAAAGATTTGTTAAGAGGTGTAATCTGTACATACTCGTTGACGACAAAATTACTACAATGCATAAAAAGAAGAATATTTACTTATGATCATCCAATTGTTTACAAAAATACATAATATGCATATTCCACATAGCTTTGTTTATCATTGTGAAATATAATAGGCCTTTAAAGAATAATAGTAATTCTTTTATCAATTCTAAGCATATTAAAAGACAAGTACAGCAAATAAAAGTGTCTCCGTGGAGAAGAAACGTTTTTTTTTTTTGTTTTTTTTTTTTTTCGGGGGTGATTGTGTAGCGATTACAGTTGATCGCATGCCCATATTTCTCCTCTTATACCATTATTTACAACAAGCGATAATTGTGTTTGGTTGGCACAATTTCCTACTTTAGTTAGAAATGTAGGCTAACGTGCATTTTGACAATTTATTCTTGTCAATTATACATAAACAGGGACATAGGACCATAATATCGGGGTACTGAAGCATCCACGCAGACATAATGGCCTCGGCTGAATCAGCGAATACTTCCATCAACAATAGCAGAAACTGGTACACAAGAGATTTTCAAGGTTATCCCTTGATCTATCCAATAACAGTATATTATCTTTACCCAATTGTCCAGTTCGGCCGAATAACACATGTCGTGTGGTATGTAATTGGATTTCTTGGAAACATACTTTCAATGCGAATATGGACGATTCCACGGATGAAAAGAGTCAACTCATCGGCAAAATATTTGGTATGGATATCAGGGTGTGACATAGTGTACCATGTGCTACACATCTTTTATTACCTGAAATATTACTGGGGTTTTGCCTCACTTGGATTTCCAGTTTTATGTGAGGCTTGGAATGTCTTCAACATGATTCCACAGTATGCCAGTCAGTTACTGGTTCTTGGCTTCACCACTGAGCGTTGTATCTCCATCTTCAGGCCGTTTCAGAGTGAAAGATTTAGCAGAGTTCAAAGAGCACCAAGAGAAATAACAGCAATAATGATATTTGTCATAATCATTTCTCTACCCCAAGCTTATTTTTGGACAGTTGACCATGTTGGCTTATGCGAGATACGAATGTTCGAAAGAGAAGTAATTCTTGATGTGTATTCAGTTTGGACATACGTGACCGAAATAATATTTTTCTTCATAGCTCCGTTCCTTACACTTTTTCTGAATGTGTTATTGCTGTGGCAAACTTATCGAGCCATAAACACCCCCAACGCGTCTCTTAACCTGGGAGAAACTGGTGAACAGAGGGTTCACAGGAAAGGCAAGACATACCGACCATCAACGGTAACACTGCTTTGTATTTCGTCATTCAGGATACTCACACAACTTCCGATGTCAATCGTATTTGCTCTGCAGAATCTGGACCAATTCTCTTTCGGAAAACACACATACATGTACTTGTCTAATCTCCTAAATGATCCACAGTGGCATAATTTTCTTCAATTTTGGGGGGCTAGAATGGTGATTGAAGGCCTCGGTACCTCTTATCATGCTCTGAACTTTTTAGTATTTTATGTCTCGACAAAACAATTCCGAACGGAATTTCGACGTTATTATTTGAAGTTCAAGAGCAATTTTCGTTCCAGTGCAAAGGCAGAAATACAGATGGATGACTTAAAATCAGGCGCAGGCTACAGCTTTAGCCGTGGACATTTCTTTAGTTCGTCTAATGATACATATTTGAATTAAAGCGTTTCATTGTGAAAAAAGAATGGGTGAAAGGGTAAATGATATAACAAACTTCACGTGAGCTGAATTTTTGTAATGGAAAAAAAAGAGAGAATGAATTCAAGACATTATGCATTGTAAGAACGTGATGCATTAGGTAGGTTTTCAATCAGGTGGGGTTTTTGTTTAAGTGCAACCTTGTGGATAATACCAAACAAGTCCTGCTATGAGCAACGCCTAAATATCAAACATTTTTGTTTCCTAACAAAAATACCCAAATAATTCATTTCTTTATATAGTATGTTTTTTTCAGAAGGCAACGATGATTATAGTATGATATTGTGACAAACGGAAATGAGATAATAAGTGCCTCCACAAAATATTTTGTTCAAAAGCTAATTTAACTTCGAGCGGGAACAAGCTTTTAAAACTGGATCTAAACCCTCTCTAAGATCCCTGTATATGACTTGGAAGGTCACAAAAGGTTAACATTAGGCCTTAGTCATGTTTAGTAATGATAGTCCGTGCACGGCGGACCTTACAAATAAGATGTTAAGTGTTACTCAGAGTTTAGTATTGTTTGTAGACACTGGTACTGTTTTGAATTCGTGAATTCTTCAATTGTAATATATATTTATAGTGCTTACTGTTTGTCGAAATAAAGTTACAGTTTTTAAGTCATGATATAAGCTGTTGTATTTTCTCACGAGGACATCATATAAACCTTTTTACTGGGGTAGGGAGGGGATTATCTTTAACATAATACCAAACACTATTTCAGTTATATTTGGCAGATATAAGTCTGTCCTCAAACTGCAGCTTGTTGACTATACAAGTGGCATATCACATTTTCCTAAGTGAC
Source organism: Solen grandis (assembly GCA_021229015.1). Taxonomy (NCBI): domain Eukaryota; kingdom Metazoa; phylum Mollusca; class Bivalvia; order Adapedonta; family Solenidae; genus Solen; species Solen grandis. The sequence goes on from CM037784.1 coordinate 18,894,518, forward strand.
ATGATGCTACATTCAACCACATTATCTTAACACCGGGTCTCGAATATCCATTCCTTTTCCTTGCTAAGTGCAGATTTGCTATGTAAAGGATGGAGTCTGTTAAGACATTCTAAAGACAGCAAAAGATCTTATACGCAGGTTTCCGTTGTCTGGTGAAATGTATTAATAGATTCTATCCGACTTATAAGGCAATCCAAATTTTGCTACAAATACTTAATTTTGTCAATTAGATCGATATATTTTATACAAGGAAAAACAGAAAACAGAAAGGTATTCTATTGAAATAAATCGCGAATTACTTTTCAGATTTTCTGATTGGCCATAAATTAAGGAAGACTTGATTAATAAAGGATGAATTACTAATACGAGTGTTACTCATAGTTTCCTAGCTAAGGGGAAATGTTAAAATTTTAATTGTTTACAAAATTAATGTATTAAAATATGTACAGGCTGTCTAAAAGTTACACCAAAATAACAGATAGTCAAATGGTAACCTGTTTTTTTGTTTACAGAATAATAGTAGGTTTTGTTTTTTACACGTCTGTATGTATATTATCCTAGCCATGTTCCCTTATAAACTGAGCTCCAGTAAGGTGCTATTCGGCAAGCAAGGTTCTCTCCCGGCACCAACTTTGATATTGTTTTAGCCGGGTATAGAACTAATGAGGTGGTTTTACCGCATTTTCACAATGGGCATTTAAAGAAGAAATATATGTAGAAATACATGTTGAAGAACATGGACAACTTGTTTAAATTGAACTTGGAGAAAAATACAAAGGGGTTATTCGTTGATCTTTTTATCATAGATAATTATATATACTTGGAGTGCCTAAAAGTGAAAGGAAATACGGTCATATAATAGAATGAAAAAAAAAAAGAGATTTATTCAGTGAACGTATTCTAATAAATGTGTCTAAGTTTCTTTCTTTTCTTTTTTCTCTGGTCCTCGGCAGTCCCCAAGGAGGGCCTCAAATATACAACATGACGTCATTTTATCGACCTGACGTCTTTTTTTTTTCTTTAGCCCGGCCAAGTCATTGCAACGTTTACTATAAAACAGACATGCAGGGTACAATTATCAAGTGAACGAGATAACGTTTCGTCTTAGAACTACATTAACCTAATGGACATTTCTCACTCTTTTCACCGAAAGAATAGAACCAATCAAGGTTCCCTGTAAACACAAGTTGAAATACCACCTAACATATCCTTGCCCACTTTCAGAACGTTCCATAATTTAGCAGCTTAAAGGTCTGCAATGGTTCCATATAAAACATTATATGATTTTGCATTTTATATGTGTCACCACGCCACGATTCTGATATAAACAAGGATATTGCCAGGTTACTATTGCTTGCAGTTTCCTACTTCATTCTTTAATTGTAGATCTATCTACCTAAAAAGTGATAACAGATACATAATGTATGTTTTGAATAGAAGTACTTTAAGCTGTGTGCGGTAATAAAGAATGAATTAAAATGATACCTAAACAACGGAATGTTGATTTGATCTTTAGGAATTATGCTTGCAGCCATTAGGCAAGCTTTGTTTTAGTCATAACAGAGGAGTTTAATACAAGATATTTCAATGACTAGAACACCAGGGACAATTTTATTATCATTAAAATTAATATGAAAACAATTGATATTCCTTGTAGACTGAAACACACAATTCGTGATATTTCTGTAAAATGTATAATCATGTATAAAAACAAATTGCAAATTTTGCTCCTGTGTGTGTGTTTGCAATCTTGTCACAAGTGCTATTACGATATACAAAATAATACATCAATGGCATTGTTTATGTTCAATATGCAACCATATAATTCCCAAATGACATTTAGTATCAATACACCGTATATCTGCATATGAAAGTGTGTCGAAAATGGACCTAATGTCACATAATATACACATTAAGGCACTATTATGCAATTTGCCAAGGCCCTACCCATACAAAACAACGCAGACTTAGACATAATTATGATATACAAACAATCCCCATGCTTTTACATTGAAATATAACACACAGACACACATATATATTTAGAACGCGAGCAAATGAATGGAGTGTCTATTTAATTACGAAACGTTTATTATTTACCTTCAGCGAAAGCACGTTTTTTATGATTATATACTATATCTACATATAGTACTATAAATTATTATGTAAGACTAATATTAACTCAGCTTAAAATCACACTGTGATGTTGTAAAATAGTTTTCTATAGTGATAGTATACAATCAACGCGTAAAGTTCATCCTCGCGTCTGGACGGGTATTTTAACTTGTATGCATTTATCAACTGTTATGGCATTTCTCTAGTTTAGGGTATGCTTTCTTTACATTAGATCATTCGTTAGTTTATTTATTATATTATTACTAAAGAAAGCTTTAGCACTGAGGTACAGACATAATTAGACCACAACATTCTTTATTGCTAAAATTGCAGCAGTCAGGCTTAAACAAAATCCAGGAACTGTTTATTGTTATTTAATTATGTCCTGTCTTTTGGACTTAAGTTCCTCGTAATAAACACAGGATAACTCCATCATGCATATACTTTACATCACTGTTGCTTGAATAATGTCGAGTAACGCACTTCGTTCTTCACGGGTTCGATTCCTGACACTTACAAAATAGGATACCGTGGCCGCCCGTCATTTTCCTGGTACCCCGCTTGCCTCCAACATTTCTCGTGGTACACACCGTCGTCCGAGGCATCAAACGTGATTTATAAAAGTTCACTTGTTTCAGTCGATGTAAAATGAACGAGATTTTACTTCATGTTATTCCATTTAGTAGGCACAATGTCTTTAAGAGTATGATATGATACTGATGACGATGATGATGATGAAATGCTCACTAAAATATGAACATAAAAGAAATTTAAAAAAAGATCTAATGTCATCGAAAAGTAATAATTTTGCAATAGATTTTGACTGTAATGTTGTTTGTTCTCAGCTGCTACAGGAATTTAGGTTTCAGATGATTTTTAATTTAAAATCAAATTTTATATGAAATATATCAGGTTTTGGACTGCTAAATCAGTACTTTCGAAATATACGGAAAACGTCTTCACACTGGTCATGAATTTTTCTTTTAACCAATTTGATATATTTGGATAACAAAAGAGCCTTGGTATTTACTTTAAGATGCAATTAAGTGTATATATGGCTGTATATGGGAGTTGACATTGTGCATCATTTACGCACATTTCACTTACTTTCTGTATCCTATCGGTGACAAGTTAGACTAACGCAAACCTACAAACATGATATAATGCTAGGCATACGAGTATAATGTACAAAACAGAAACTAATTGTGGTGTAAAGTTACTTCTGGAATGAATGATCACGTGATTAATAATGCAAATTACTGCTCGCTTCTGCTTCTGTTTGTCTTCATTATGAATACAGCAGGACACGTAAATGGTATTTTCATACTCAGACTTGCTGTAAACATTTTGACATCTTGACCCAGTTGTTCATTGCGTGCGACTGGAGATAATGATAGCTTGTCATCATTCAATCTACACAATTGATATACTTAAAGGAACCGCCTGCCAACTTTTAGCAAAAGTGCTTTAATACAAAGATGGGGTCCTCCAATTAGAGGTTTCCTCTCGGAAACATACCATGACAATTACTGTTTATTTGCCATATACTCGTAGAAAATGAACCAATATATGCCATTTTGGAAAAATGGAAAAACTAAAAAAATTCTCAGACGTTTGTAACTGAGAGTTTACAGTAAACATAAACAAAATTGATAATGATGATAAATAAAAACTATAAAACAAATCCACAATCACCATCGTTATAATTTTTCAAAAGACAGTGATAACAAATTCTTTTCCGTCATTATTTTCCTATACAAATCAAGGTTTCAGTAATAAACACATGTTTTCGATATTTCTTGATTCAAACAAATAGAACAAACACACAATCTTGGTGGTAGTCGAGGGAACGATATAATTAGGAGTGTGTTCTCACTGCGATATCGTGCAGGAAATAAGTTGAAAAATATTCGAACCAAATACTCACCTCATCCTGACGAGGGATCTAACAAGGGATCTACCAAACCAACCCTGGAACTTTATGTTCCGAGCCTAGGTATATTTTATGTATAGCGACCTAGGCCAGTCGCGGCCGGAGATCGAACAAACGAATTCCAAGTTACATTGTTTACGTTCAAACAAATCGGACAAGTTCTAAAAAAGTTTTTAGCCAATTTTTTATTCATACATGTACAGGTACAAATATGTCTTGATGAACCCCGCGTGTTTCATAGATGGGGTGGAATTTTGCATGAAATAGATACTCTGAACTTTTCGATATGGACCCAAAAGCCAAACATTTTCACCTAGACATCTTTATTTCAAAATGAAACATTTAAAATACGTCGATATACCATCATTACCTCCAAATGATGTATGCTATACCATTACTTTACGCCTGGAAAACAATAGAATAAAAATTAAAGAGGTGAAATGATTTGCAACCTTAAGATACAAATTCAATCAATCGATTTTACCCTGTAATTTGTTGTTTCATGGTGTTAAATTTCGCTATTTCATTGGTTCCTTCAATTTTTTTAACCAATTATAGATATTATTTTATGTAGCTGTATGTTCACGTCTCTACGCATAAGAGTATTCATTTACATGGCACGTTTTCACTTGTCAAAATTATCGTAAACAACTGCTGTAATCCTGCGTTTTGCTTGTCTGATGATGTCATGTAAAACGAAATCAGGGGTTTCAGTCAACCAGGAGTTTCCGACGATGCTTTTAGACCGCTTCAGCTTATATGTTATTTGAGGCAGATATTAACAACAAATTGCTACATTAGTAATTTATTTAGATTTAATTAGATAAAGCATAAATCAGATTAGAAAAGAAATGAGTAAATGTGTATCTGCGACACCAAGCCCTGCTCGCATTGATCGGATCCAAATATTTGAATTAATTTATATATTAATGTACATTTGTTTCAAGTTTAATAATGATGTAAACTCGTGAATTCATCTCCTTAGACAAAAATATCACTAAAGGCGTTTGAGTGTTGTTTGATTTTTGTTTCTAGCGGACAGATTTTTCTACGCCTATATCTCCCTGACAACCATACTCCGGCCCTATGACCACCTGTAATTAACACCTTGGTCGATATGATTTTCTTTTTGCTTTCGCACATTGTCAAATCATCCTTAGAGTACATCGGTGAACCGTTATATCAACACGACCATGTAGAAATTATTTTCGCACCGACTGATCATGTAACAAACTGTGATTGGTCTGCATCATTAATTATTTGTCATTAAAGGAGCCGATTTTGATTGTTTGAGTGTTGTTCTTTTTCTCTGTAATCATTAATTTGAAGAACCACGGTATAAGTGTTTATTACAAGAATGTAAAAATACGCAACGCCACCATATACACAAACTAAAACAAAGGGTTTCAATCATGTTATCGGTAAAAAAGAATTTATTTCTGACTTAATTCTCACAATGAAAGCTATGATCGTGTTATTTTTGTATTTTTAAACATATATTATGTTTATAAAGTATTTTCAAAGGCTAAACTTAACAAAATAATTAATGAAAAGACGACGTTAAAGTATCAACAAATTTAAATGTATTGAATTTTGACACATAAATGATTTCTCGAATACTGCGATTCTTCGAGTTTTTTTGCAGATCCCGTCCGACTCGCGAGGAATCGCGTGACCACTGTATTACAGTAATGATACGGATGTCAATAAGTGGAGGATAGTATAGACATTAAAAAATAACAAGAGATTATAAAGACATTACTAATTAGAAAATTAATGTTAATTATGAAAATGATAAATGTGAAGCCAATGTGATAAAATATTACACAACTGTCACACATAAATCTTTAACTGGAATGAAAAGGAAAAACAAATAAAATTCGCGCCACATTCGGGAGGGAACTTAAAATTTTACATAAATTGTTACAGCTTCGTAAAAATGCTGTCCGAAAATTTGGAATTCCCCTCGAATTTAGGCAGAACGCTTCAGGAATTAAAGCCGCATATGTTTATAACTTTCAGACATTCAAATAGAATGCAGTTCGACTATAGACTTACTCCAGAGTAACAAACACAATTCAAAATTGAAATGTAATGCATCATATACGTCATCGAGAAAATTGAGCGATAAGGAATAACTTAATTAACAATTTGTATCAGTAATAGTATTCGTTTGTGTGGTCTTATATTGCATAAATAGCAACAATAATCGATGTGCTGACGTCTAAGAGTATCAAATGTGACTGCAAAACCGATGCCCTACTGGCATACATAGATCAGAGCCAACTATTTAGGCTTATATATGGGCACGGATCCAGGAAAACCCGCCTTAATGACATTTTTTTTTTTCATTTCTGTTAATTTTAGGCATTCCTTAATATGAAACATAAAATAGAATTGAAAATATCTTCAAAGTATGCTGGTATAATGGTAACGTCAAAATAATATGACGTTGTTTTCAATTAAAGCAAATGACGTTACAATGAAAAATACGTCGTCCTTGCGCAAAATACTCGTTGACATCTCTGCTTACAATAGTTTTAACAATGTGCTAAATATAAATATATAATTTGGAAAGGAACCTTGTATAGTAACCATCAAAACATATTTTATATACTAGTAGTGTTTCTGATGCCGCCGACCGTAATTTTTAACGAGTAAAATTCTTCCGTGGCGATTGCGGTATAAAAATGACAACACAAACCACCAACTCTTGAGCTTTTTTTATATTCTATTTATTGCACATCTGTTTTATTAGAATATTTTCAAATTAAAAAATTCACATGATCATTATTGGACTATGTATGTATGAAGTGGTTATACGCGACTCTTCAACATACCTCCCATACACGGTACACGTCAATCACTGTTTATCAAAACAATGTTGATGTGAAAATTGCTCTTATAATGTAATTTATAGCTATAAAAGGAAAGTTGGGGTAAACTTAGTCTAATATTATGATATTCTGAGTTAATGATTTTCGGTCGACAGACCTTCAAAAAGTCAACCTAATTATGATCGAATGCTGCTGTCTGAAATATTATTTCCACTGAGTAATTTGCTACTTTCCGGGACCGTTTTCATCACGGTATTCATTATTGTATTTAACAAAATGTATCAACTCAGTGTTTTGCAGTGGTTTAAAAATGAAATATACTAAGTACAGATTAACTTAGATTATCATTAAAAGTACCGTTCCCGGTAGCCGAGTAGTTAGAGCGTCCGCCTCGGGAGCGAGAGGTCATGGGTTCGATAAGCATATAGGGGTAGTCCCAGGACTGGTTGGCCCGATGTCAGGATGTGGTATCATGCCACATGTCTAACAACAAACAAACGAACCAAATGACTGAGAAACGGTCGATGGGGCAAAAACATCATGCAAAACACTATACACGATATTTATTTCCCAATAATTCAAGGAAGATATTGTGTTTGATATTCAAGTTTTCTGGCTAACAAGACACGGTAACACTGTCTTTGTTTAACATGGACAAGTCAGAGTTTAGTAGGAGGGTCGAACAAACGGTCTCACAAACTTGAACAAATACTGCTGTTTAGCAAGACTCTGTCCGCCAGGGTTTATGAGATCATGGAATTCATCTTGCTGAAATGTGTCGCCACGTGTCCGTAGAATGGTGACTTGTTTTTCCTCTCCGTCGCTGCTTTCGCGGGCAAAGAGAACTCCGGGGATTGCTGTTGACACTCTGAAGTACTGGAACTTACTGTAAAAATATGTTTTATCTTTTAGAATGCAATGATTAAATAACATTCGTGATCAACTACTGCACTATTCTAAATGTCTTTCATATTTGAGGGGAGGCGTTAAATGGCCGATATCTGTTATGTAATTCCAGGGTTAAAGCAATGTCGGACAGTCAATGGTGCTCAAATGCTACAGAATGTCGGGCCCCCGCCCTTCTTCAGCTAACCAGGGAAAGGGTCGGCCGGGAGACCCGAAACAGAGCTATTTTTTTTGCCTTACTATCTTTGATTCCCTTATCTCTGTAGGTTCGTGTCCCTTTTTCATTAAGAGAATTGCGGTTTGTCGCTGATTTTACATGGGTGCCTGAGTGCAATGAGCGTCTAATTTCCACTTTCAGATGTATGACTGAAATACTGTCGCAGCGACAGTAAAATAAAAAAAATCATAAATCTTGCACATTACCTTATTCCAAGAATGGAACTAAAGACAGGTTCCAGAAACGCCTTCCAGTCCTACCATCGCAACATAGGATAACGGCTTCCTCATTGGTAAGTGATGACTTATTAACTTGTTCAAGCTGATCGAGTGTGTCGCAGTCTGTCCGTCTGTTCAGCTGCTTAATGGAGGCAAAGCCGGCAACTACCAAACACCGAGTGTGACCAGGAACCGGCATCAAGTATTCTATTGAGATGTGTCTCTGCGTCATCACACGCCACATAAAATACCTGATGACAAATCGGTTTTTGTTTTGACCTGAAATTATGATGTAATATGAAAAATCAGTATATATCAAGCATGTTAACAGTCTTTATCGCGTGTGACTCTTGATGCAACCAAATTAGTATTTTTATATATTTTTTTTTTGGAGAAAACTAATTTAGAATGTACACGTATTTTTAATGAAAACAGCGAAAATATATTTATATCATAAACATAAAGACAAAAACTTTTTGATAAAATATGTCTGTATGAACACAAACTACTTTGAATGTACCTGGGCAATTGTCGGCGTGAATGGTACATTCACCTTCATGGCCGTATGTTTCTAAGACCCAGTGGATCATGGAGATCTCAGCATTTGGTCCATGAGTCAAAGTACCATCCCTGCCAATCGTTTCATTTTCGTCAATGAGGAAGGTCAGCTGTTTGGGATGACTATCTATCCTGAACCCAAAGATCTGGATTTTTCTCAACGACGCGAAGTAAATCGAACCCATTTGCCTGGCATGATGAGGGAGTCCAACATTTTGACTGCAGTCGAACGTGTAGTGATGAAACGGCTGATCTTCATCATGACGGTTTCTGGCTTCCTTCATACAGTTATTATAAACCTCCCTCTCTTTTTGAGCTCGAACTATGTGTTCGTTTATTTCTGTTGTTGATGACAGTTTATCTTCTTCAGAATATGAATCTAAAATTTTCATTCTTAACTTCTCGCAGATGGCGCAAACATCATCACGAGGCGTTGCAATTTTTATGAGTGGAAGGCAGTTTCTCTATTTCTTATTGAAGGTTGTATACTTGACTAACACATCACTAGCCATGTCAACAAATCTCGCCAAATAGTTCTCATGTAACTGAGCTTTGGTGAGACTACTGTGCAAATATATCGGCGGCATGTTGTCGCGTCCACGGGTTGCAGCCGGTTGAGGTAAACCAAACTCATCTGCGTAGTTTGATATAAACTGTACTACGACTTTGATATTGTCAAATTGTCAGGCTTTGCTGGGTTTTCGATCTTGTTCTTAGAATAACATCGTTTACAACAATGTGTTTCCTAAAGTTCTGAGGACTATGTCTTCCAATCTCAAACAGAAGCATAAAGGTATTTTTACATACCTTGGTTCCATCTGAATTGTCTATCAGGGTTGCCATAATATACATTTTCCAATCAGATTTTTCCATTTCACGCATGTTCAAAATATGATCATATACTTCCGATTCAGAAAAACCATGTGAACAATTTCTGCTACATCCACATTCTAATGTTTTGAATTGTCTAGCCTTGTCCGCATCAGAGTCATCAGCTGGCAAGCCTGAGTGGCACAGCTCTGCTTCCTGGACATCAGACATACTATCGAAAACATCCGTGTCATTTCTGAGAAACAGCTCAGCACGACTGTCCAGATCCGCATGGGCTGGAGAGATCATCGGATTCGTAGGATTCATTTTCAAGGCCGGAGAGTGCCTGAGACAAATATTCATGTGACATGCATGTTGAAACTAATTTTCTTTTTAATGTTAAACTGTAGAAAAGGTACATTAATCTGTGACGTAAATATTTTCCTACAAATCATTTCTTTTTTTTTTTCAGTTAGACCCCCAAAACAGTTTATTTCGCGTATTCCGATCTACCCAGCAAGCCCTTTCCATTATTTGGTGACAAATTTATTTTCAATTCCATTCCCATACATACCTTAATTTCAGTTGTATTATACAAATATACTATGAAAAGATTAATGCATTTAAATCAAGGACATATTTACTGAATTAGTTAATTGATGCTGCATAGAATAAATTCTATCGCTGATGGAATACGTATGACATATGTAATGTCTTCATTTAGAAAGCTGCATTTTTGTTAGAGCATATAAAAGTCAGAACCATGGTATTGTTTAAACAATTTACATCAATCTCGCTGCCGACCCTGAAGTTTCCCTTTCTTTTACATGACTTGTGTGACTCATGTCCTTTCCGATATTCATGCGATGCATTAAAGAAAAAAAAAACAGATTTTATCTGTAAATATAATTATAAGTTAAAAATATACGTCGTGGCTCGAACCCACACACACATTGCCAACATATTCTTTAAAGTATCACAGCGTTTTTACCAACTGCGATATGCGGGCAGTTCGTACGCTCAACTTGAAATAAATAGTATTTATCTTGAATGTTTTCAACAGTTAAATATTAACACTTTATTTCCTTAAAAAAAAAAAAAAAAAAAAAAAAAAAAAAAAAAAAAAAATATTGATAGAAAACAATCAAATTATGTCGTATCATGATACTTAACACAACATAAAAAAACAATACGGAATTTATTAATCTGATATAAAATAGATTTTAAACCATTATTTTTTTTTTCAAGCAGAGAGTGGGGTCGGACAGATGTAGTCGATGTATTCAACTTAGATATCAGTTGAATTTGAATACGATTTCAATCAAATGTTCTAGAATATCTTTGTATTTTCGTTCACTTTGATATCCTTGGAGTAGATCTAATAGATTCTGCATTATTTGGAAATGTTAATTTTTACGTAACGGTTAAAAAAATGGCGGGCTTTGATAACATTCTTACCTGATCAACGTTCATTTTATGTAGAAAATAGCTGAAACTGAATGAAGACAAATAAAAATTATGTTATTATAAGTAACAATTTTACCTCAAGATCACTATCCATCGAAATCCTTACCCGAATAACTCAAAAACAAATAGAACAAATAGTAATTTGATGGTATTCAATACACACTTGTGTAACTTTTGCTTGACGTCAAGTTTATCTCAAATTGTTGACGTCATTTCTCTGATGTCAATAAGGCCGGTTTTCCTGGATCTCTGCTCATATTGATGTGCATTTGTTGTTGTATTATGTTGTATTAGGGTTTACCGTCGCTGCGATAGTATTTCAATCATATAGCGACGTCCAGCTAATTACAGGTGGAAGAAGACCCCGAGTACACAGAGGTACCCGGGTAGAACCACCGACCTACCGCAAGCCAGCTGGAAGGCTTTCTCACATGAAAAATCTGAGGTCCCTACCGGGATTCGAACCCGATGTGCATTTGTATCAAGTTTCATAATTATGTATACTCGTTAATTCATATTCATAGAAAAAATATCCCTATAGGAATTTGAATGTTGTTGCTTTTTGTTTCTAGCGGACATATTTTTTCAAAACAATTGCCAGTGAATACTTAAGACTATAGCTAAAAGATATATGAGTTAAAATTAGGGGGTCATCATGCTCGTTTTAGAGCTTATGGTTAGATTAGCACTGTTTGCCAAACCAAAATTGTTGACAGACGGCCATTAGAAAATTTGGAATTCGTCTGGAATTCAGGCAGAACGATTCAGGAATATAGGCCGACTATGTTTCAGTCTCAGAAATTCAAACAGAATGCAGTTCGACTATAGACTTACTCCGGAATAACAAACACAGTGGTTGTTCCCAGTTCAATGTAGGTACAAACACAGTTTTATCACTAAAAACGCGTTAAACTATAATAACTGTTGTGCTGCATACTGCATGGCACCTATCTTTGCTTTCGTGGACAGCCCCATTCACATGAGTTCCGGATATTCAAAATCTGCTACGAATGTACAAAGAAGTAACGCAAATATCATGATTCTATCTTCAGACAGTGCATTAACGGATGTCGATTTTTCATCACTTCAAATGTACCTCGAAAGTTTTGAGTATGAACAAAACATTTGTAACGACCATAAAATGAACCCAAATATTTCAAATGTGTTATATATATGTATATGTATATATATATATATATATATATATATATAATACAGACTGACTTTTTTTAATCCAATTTGAATATACAGGAATATACAAATAATGTTCATTCCGACGACGACATTTGGGCTTATTCTGTCTCTCGTGTGACCTGGTTTCACGCGCAGATGTTTCAGTTGATCAATATGTGACTAATTTAAAGGTGAATATATTAACATTCATATCGAGACTCCCCTTGTCATCATGTGTTACCTCGATAAGCATATTTTATGGTCATTTACAGGGAGAAGTTTTTTGCACCTCTTTATTTTACACCAGCATGTTAAAAAGGCAAGGGACATTGCGCCTTGATTAATTTGTCGATGCCGTTTAGATGTTTAACATTATTCTAATTGTTTTTAGATGCAACATATCAATAAATGTCCTTAAAATTTCTAATAAGAAAAACAACATCTTATATATAATGTTATTTACTGATTTAACTGCGACGAAGGTAGAGGAAGTTTTCTATTATTATTATTTGTCCAAACCGACAGTATTTCGGTTATTTGGTGACTTTGTTCGCATGAGACATTCATAGTTCTGCCGCAGTGCAAAAACAAATTACGATGTAACATGCCATAATCTCCAGAGACAATTCCAAATAAACTCAAAGGTCGGAATTGTTATTACACTAATGGTTTGACACTTCAGGAAGCATAATATCTATGAGTTTGACCTTGCTAAAACAAAAGCAAAATAATTACTGAATATAAGGATTTTCCCTGAAAAAGGACAGGAATAAAATTGAGCCTAATTAACTTAATTGTAATTGATAACTTTGTTTTCATGATATAAATCTCATACGATTTAAAATTATTTTTTTATAATTATTATTTTAGTAGAGGGAAAATAGATAATTAAATAAGAGACCTGTAATTGTGTCATTTATTTAGTAATTATGTCTCAGATAATCGATATGTTGCCGTTTGATTTTTTCAGAATTGATTTGGTATTAAGTAGTTTTGTAATGCCAAAAATCGAGTTAATCATATCAAATGATCATGTCCTTTAGAAACAAAATAGTCATCGTTCAGAAATAATTGACATGTTTTCAGAATCAAAGTTTTATGAGACTGTCAACAGAATAGTACAAATGAACGGCATTTAGTAGAAATATGAGAATGTTGTTGCAAAATTAACATTTCTTTGTCTTCGTTTATTTGACATAGATTAAACTTAGACACAAGAGGAAGTTTGCCATTTAAAGATAAATGATAAGACACGTTTGCTTCCGAGCGCGCTAAGACAATTTTTTTTCTTCAATTTTATTGTAATGGTCGGTTTTGCTATGCGGTATTTAATACATATAAAACAACAATTGGAGGTTGATTCAATTCAAGTGATACTTATTCAATAGTTATCAGCATTTTATTTGTCCTCATGTTATAGATATCATACACTATTTTAATTAATTTTGATAAATATCATTTTGAGAAAGAGAGATAATTTTTTATAGAAATGAGCTGTAATTGTGTCATTTAATAATTTTTAACGTCTCTTTCAACATTTTTATCCTGTTTAATTTTCCGGGATTTAATGTTTTTATTAGGCAAGCACAAGAGCAAAACATATCGGATTAGCATGTTTTTAAATTTTAATTTTGATTAGATTTCATACAGAGTAATAAATTTGATGGCCCGGATAGAAATAGAAGAATTATATTGCAAAATGAAAAATTATTTGACTCCGCTAATATCAGGAAGATTAAATAATTTCACAAAAACACCATTCAAGACGGAAAATAGTATTCTGCCTTTGACCTTTTCCAAAATAAAATTTAACCCTTATTGTTACTTAGTAAACAAATCAGTCGAGTAAATTCGCTTATATCCGGAATCAATCTTCAGAAGTGTGGTGAAGCTTCCGTGTGATAAGACGCATACATTTTATGATTTAACGATATATGATAAGACACGTTCACGGCAAAAATAATATTATTTTCAATTTTATTATGATGGCCGGATTTACTTTGCGGGATTAAATAGATAATAAATACATTAAATGGAAATTGATTCAGTTCAAGTGTTAATAAATAATTGAAATTTAATTAAACCATGTTACTCGTACAAACTTATTAGATTAGAACTGATGTTTTGGATAATCGCTTATTCTGCGTAAAAAGCGAGGCGACCATTGTTACAGAATATTTCAGTGACCTGAAGCATAACAATGAAAACATGAGAGTAAAAGTACTAAATAGTTAGAGATTGAATATCGTTTACGTAGTACATTGTCCACAAACAAGAGGACGCTTCTGTTTTTGGACTTTTTCTTTTCAAAACATTTTAGTCCTCATAAATAGGACTATACATCCTTATTTTAAATAATAATGTACTGGCAGATGCTTCACATTAATGTTCCCAAAACACCTGTGACATTGTGAATAGTGAATAACCAGTTACGAAGATCAATGCGAGAAACGACTGTCGCTAACAACAGTCTCACTATAGAACAAAGTCGAGTTTGAATTCAAGCATTCACGGTCATTCGTCAAAGTAGGCAGGGGTCGCCTTTAACAGCCTCATTATATAAGTAAATGCATATGGAGGAAATTCTAAGGTCGGATAAGATAGACCGTTGCTAAAAACAGACCCGTCGCTAAGACAGTCTCGACCGTATGCTTATTTTATCTTCATGTCAAACTTAATATATTTTATGATGTAATTGAGTGTACATGTACATGCGGAGATATCTGGAAGTTGCCATTGCGTATCCTTAACACGCATTTCGCTATCCCGTCGGTTGGAAGTTGGACAATCATGATATAATGCTATATATATGATGGACAAAACAGAAACTAATAGTGATGTAACGTTACATAACCAATGGCTATGGTCAATCATTTGTTAGCAGAAAGAATGTTTCCATGATTGACAATGCAAATATCTGCTCGCTGCTGCTTCCTTCTGTCTTAATTATGAACACAGCAGGACACGTAAATGATATTTTCATACTCAGACTTGCTGTAAACGTTTAGACTCAGTTGTTCATTGCTTGCGACTGGAGAAAATGATAGCTTGTCATTATCCCATCTACACAAATGATAAACTTAAAGAAAACGCTTGCCAACTTTTAGCAAAAGTACTTGATTATAAATGATAGGGTCCTCCAGAGAGATATTTCCTCTTGGAAGAACAATTACTGCAGAATATTACTGGATATGCTATTTCGGAAACATCAAGTCCTAAAAAGATTCTCACACGTTTGTAACTGAGATTTTACAGTAAACATAAACAGAATATATAATTTAAATGATAAGATATATTCCTCACTGCATAACCATGCAGAAGACTCGGGGATTGATACCCCAAACAGCCAGTCATCTGATTCTTATAAGGGATCTACCAACCCTGGCACTACCTTTATGTCATGAAACGCCAAGTACATGAGAGCAAATTATATTTTGCTTAACAACTATCATAAGTCATGACCGAAGATCAAACCAACAACTTCTAGGTGGCGGCGTGAATGCTCTAGCCACTTGGCCTAAGGGGTATAATTGGAAAAAGAGTATAACGCATTGGAAATAATCCAAGCAGTTATAGAACTCGCATCCTTAAGATACACAGTTAATGAATATTACCTTTAGACCGCCTCAACATATGTTCAATAATTAATTTAAATTTAGTTACACGTTATAAAAATAAATATACAAAATGTAGTTAGAAATGTCCATTAAATCTTGAAAGAAAATAAATATTCTTTTCCAAATCTGAATACTACCTCGAATGTAAAATTTTTATTGAGAAAATCCGAGAATTGCCAAATATTTCGTGTCGAGCCGACGTGTATGTTATGAAATATGTGTCAGTTTGAAATACCAGACTTTTAACGGTTTCTATTTAAGATATAAGATTTCTCTCAGCAACCAGTGGGAACTGAAAACCTATTTTCTGTCATTTCAATCATACACAGTACTCAAACATAAATTACTCGAAATTAAGATCAACATAAATGATTTAAATTATGTTTGTAAAATTGGATTTAATTGATTACTCTCTTCTGTCAAAGAAATTTTTTTTAATGCAATATTTTCACTGTAAATGTAGGCTGCAATCTCTCTCAAATAATTTAAACTGAAAACAGAAAAGAAAATTTTTAAAAAATTTAAAGAAAAAACCTGTTTACAATTATGAATCA
>CM037784.1:18911022-18961022 GCA_021229015.1 Solen grandis
TCAGAATGTAAAGATTATAAAACAAATATTGGTTTTGCCTTATTTACCTATTTATGTTTGTATGTATACTATACCATACTTAATTTTACCAGTTCATGTATTTTCGTAAGGTTACCCCACCGATACACTTGATATAGGCACATGGCCAGCATTTCACAAAACCTTTCAAATTTATATTTTTTTCAAATCAAATACCTCAAATTCTGTTTAACCATATTTTTCAGAAATCAGTTTGCTATTACTTAGCATGCTGAAAATAACATGTCTACAAGTTTTGTATTGTCTATGTTTTTAATTAGTGGAGTTATAAATCTGTAGGCTTTTGACTTGAGCAAGATCTCAGTACAATATACATTGTATATGTTTCTATGCTAAGAATTTCAAAGAAATGTATTTCTCTAAAGAATAGAAATGATGCATACTTGTTATTTTTAACATGATCTCAGCGAAAATGCTCTTTCTGCTACAGGTCATGGTGATACACAAAAAGCATGAAGCATCTCAAATTGAGATATTTCCTCAAACAAAAAAATCTTGAATTCTGGAATAATGAGATTTTTTCTCGACTCAATGATTTCAATTTTTATTAATCATAACAATTATTAATTAATAGAGAAGTCCAAGACCAGCATCTATCAGAACATGCTCAAAGTATCATGCATAAAGTATGGTTATAGATCTGTTAAAGAAATGATGATAATCTCTAAGATTTTTTAGCTCACCTGAGCACATAGTGCTCATGTGAGCATTTAGGATCAATGGCTGTCTGTCATCCATCCGTCGTCCACAATTGTTTCAAACAACATCCCTCTGAAACCACTGGGCCAAACTTGAACAAAATTGCCTGTGATGTTCCTTGCATGAAGCTCTACCAAAGTTGTTCAAATGGTTCCATTCCATTGCATATCTGGGTCACAGGAGCTAAAAATAGATTTTTATAAAATCATTGTCTTATGGACCTTTACCAAGTGTTATCAAATCATGACTCTGGGGTTGAAATTGGCCCCACCTCAGGGGTCAATTGATTTTACATAGACTTACATTGGAAAAACTAGAAACATCTTCTAGTCAAAACCACTAAGCCTAGAGTTTAGATATCGGTATGTAATATGGCATAGAGACCCCTACCAACTTTGTACAAATCATGGCCCTAGGGTCAAAATTGGCCCTGCTCCAGAGGTCAATTGATTTTACATAGACTTGTATAGGAAACCCCCCAAAAGGTCTCAGAAACCATAAAGCCTTGAGTTAAGATTTTTACTAGTGGACTTCAACCAAGTCTATTCAAATCATGGCCCAGGTGTCAAAATTGACCCCAACCCAGGGGGCACTTAATTTTGTATAGAATTATTAGAGCTATGACCTTTTAAAATTTGGATGGCAGGTACAGTTTTTGTGTAGAATTTAGTTGGTCTTGCTGTACTTCTGCATGTACAATGTATTATGTATTCAGTATTGGCAATGAAAGGCAATGTTTCTCAGGTGAGAAATCCAGGGCCGTCTTGGCCCTCTTGTTTTTTGGGGGTTTTTTAATTGCTATTGCAGCCCATTTTTTCATAGTCATAAAATTTTTTTATAAGCTAATGCATGTCTACATATTGTCATGAAGGTGAAATCTATCTAATTAAATCAAGAACATATAGGTATCCAATATTTTTTAACATATGAATAATTAATTTTTTTTTCTTCAAAAATTCTTTAAGATATTTTGTTAAATGGACACCTTTATAATATATTTACTCTTTACCACTCAAATTTTACATCTCTGTCTCACCTCCTTGTAATTTCTGATGATGCTGAAAGCTGATTCGGGCTGATCAGATTATAGGATGTTCTTTCACCTCGCGGGGTTTATGAACACTGAAAAGTACAAAACCTGATCAGTCTGAAAATAAATTGCAGGTTGATCAGATTTTACACTGGTTGTATTGACTTTTTAATGGTAGTTTCCTTTAAGTAACAGTATTAGTGAGAAAGCTTTCAGTGTGTGGCTGACACTTTGTCATTAATTTAAGAAAGGAAAGAATTATATCAGTAGTTACTGGTACATTGCCAGGGAAATAGATTTTCAACCATGTGGCAACAATTATTGTGTTAGGCTAGATTGATTTTAGTGGTGAGATTTCAGAATTTTTTTTCTATCTACCTAATCTTTCTGTATATCCGTCCAGATGTCGTGTAGAATCTCGTATGAATGTCCCACCTTTCTTAGACACATCCAACATTGTCATAGTAGGATAGAGAAGACAATAAATTTGGAGGAAATATGTTTTGTCATGCTCTGTGTTTAATGTTTTGATTGATCATTCGTTTGTGAAATCACATTTTCATCATGATTTTGGTCTGTAGTTTTAGCCAGTCATTGGAATTTTTAGTTAGATGAACAAACCAGAATCCTTGTACAGATGTGTCTTTTGTTTTCTTTTTTTGTTTTCTTTTTAGCTCACCTGAGCACAAAGTGCTCAAGGTGAGCTTTTGTGATCGCCCTTCGTCCGGCGTCCGTCGTCGTGCGTCGTTAGTCGTGCGTCGTCAGTCGTCCGTCGTCAACAATTTGCTTTAAACAACATCTTCTCTGAAACCGCTGGACAGAATTTAATGAAACTTGGCAGGGATGATCCTTAGGTCAACCTTCACAAAAGTTGCTAAAATAAAGTTGATCCATGAAGAACTCTGGTTGCCATGGCAACAAAAAAAAAATAAAAATGAAAACTTTAAAAATCATCTTCTTCAAAACTACTGGCCAGATTTCAAAATAATTTGGTACAGATGTTCCTTGGGTCAACCTCTACCAAAGTTGCTAAAATTATTTCGATCTGTAAAAAAACATGGCCGCCAGGGGCGGGGCTTATTTGCCTTATATGTATATAGAGAAACCTTTAAACGACATCTCCTCTGAAACCGCTGGACAGAATTTAATGAAACTTGGCAGGAATGTTCCTTGGGTGAGTCTCTACGAAAGTTGCTAAAATAAAGTTGATCCATGAAGAACTCTGGTTGCCATGGCTACAAAAAGAAAAATAATTTGAAAACTTTAAAAATCATCTTCTTCAAAACTACTGGCCAGATTTTAAAATGTTTTAATACAGACTGATGTTCCTTGGGTAACCGTATACTCAGGTGAGCGATCCAGGGCCATCAAGGCCCTCTTGTTTGTTTAATGGTATATAAAGAAATGACCAAATACAAAAAAAAAAAATGTTTTAGTATACCAATGTTTGGCCATAAGCCTTTATCAGAGTTTTAAACTTTAGTTTGTAATGAAAAGACAATTTTGACAAAGCATTTTACCCATCTTGAGCTTTTGGACATAGAGTTAGGTGAACTATGATTTTGATTCCTGTGTGCTGACAACTGGAAAACAAACAAACAAAAAAACATCCATAAAACTGTGTGATGATTTGATCTATATAATGTAGAATTGAATACACATAAAACAAACATAAATTGTGTATTTGAAAATGATCTGTTGATAAGTATATGATCTACCATCTTAATGAATGTTGGTACATATAACATGAACTGATTTAGTTTGCGATTTTGAGTTTTTTTCCTTTAATTTCATTTGGAGAAAATTTTGAATCATTTTTTATTATGATTAGTGTAGATATAATTCACATGACTTAAATTTCTCATTGGAAATTGCCAATTTCTGACTCGATTTGTTGAATGGAGAGATTTCTCATGATTGCTTTTGACTGGATTATCCCTTCATAATAGGCATCTACAGATGAAATATGTCACCTCATCCTTTAAACACCCTTTATATTTCACATTAACCATATAACTGTGTGTTTGCCCATAGACCAAGTCAGATCAGTGCTCAGTGTCTTATAAAGCTGGTTGCTAAACGAATGAACAAAATTTTATTATCTGGCAATATTGTTGTTGTTGTTTTTTTTGGTCAAAAACTTTAATTGTTGCTTTTTTACCGTATTGAAAATATATAATTATGTAAAATGAATATATGTATTTTTTTATTTGTTAGTAGACAATGTTTTGTTGTTACGGTAGGTAATTTAGGGAAGAAGCTGGTTTAAAAGGTTGAGAAATCAAATAGGGAGTGAAGCTTTAATGGTTGACAAGCATAGGACTAGATTCATTAAACATTAGACATAAAATTGATAGGAAAATCTAGCAGGAATATGCAACTTTTTTCTCTTCCACTGTATGTATACATTTTAAGAGGTAATTGTTGATATATTTGTTTCTAGAGATTCGGCTTTTAGGATGTCTAAATGTGCAGAAATCCATTAGATTTAGGACATTCTCTATTTTGAGCATCATTTTAATGGCTTTTCTCATGGGCATGTGACAAGCATAAAAAAGATTATGAATTTTCATTGACTTACTACTTGCGGTTTAAGTTTTACAGAAAGAATTTTGTTCTTGAAATTTTATTGCGATTCTGAAATGTGTTTAACTTGCTGAAAGATATCGAAATGTAGACTCTTTTTTTTTCTCTATTTTACCAATAATTTTAAGACTTCATCTATGGCCGGGAGGGCTGAATGTCTTTTATTTTAAAAGGGTTTAAACTGAAAAACGTTTTTAAGGGGTTGTGGGGGGGGGGGTAAAAAACTAAAGGCACTTTTACTTCCTACTTGTTATATAATCTGCTTTTTTTATTTATATTTAGATGAACTTTCAAAGGAACATTTTATGTTAAATTGAAGTTCTGTAGTAAAGAAATGGTATTGAAATCACTGCAACAAAATATTTGCAAGAATTGCATACGGTGATCAAATCAGTTCAGTTCAAATCTTTATTGCATTAAAACATATATGTTTATAGCAGATAAAGACATAAAATAAGAAATAAACAAATATTGAAATACATTAATCACGTGTGAAGATCCAGCGGTATTTTGTGCCACAATTCTATTTCTGTAGGCATTATGTGAAGGGGCTTATACTCACTTAAACCCCCAATGAAAGGTTGTCTCAAAATTCATATTTTGCGCATGTTATCACATATTGTATCATTTCTTTGCATGGTTCTAACAAGATTCTTTTGTGATATTAAAATATTCATTCCAGAAGGACATTTCGTATTATTACTGTTTTTCCCCTGAAGTAATATATGAATATACGTGAGTGTGGAAGCGTGTATGTACGTGTGTGTTTAATTGAAGATCTCGAACCAAATCCACGTTCCAGAACATCTATATGTTAAACACATTTAAACTTTTCCCCGGTAATCCTGTGTTTAGGGCATCTGTTCCATAAGTGAGTGGTCGTGGGTTCGATACATGACCGCGACATACAAATGTCAATAGAATGGTACTAGTGTGTCTCTCTTGTGTTTGGAGCTCAGAATATGAGACTTCTTGTGTCTGGATAATGTGACTGGGTGTGGTATCATGACACTTGTCTAACGTGATACTTTCTGTGTGGCCGCGACCGGTCATGACAGCCGTGATTAGTGCGTCCGCCCCCGGTCGGGTTCGATCTCCGGCTGTGATATTTCAAAGTCGTAAAAAAGGTACTGGTATAGCTCCCATGCATGGCGCTCAGCTTAGATGGGTAATTTCATGATTGGCTTGCCCGATAATATGTCTTGGTATGTTATGCTACATGTTAACAGCGTAATACTGCTGTTTGGCAGCACTATATTTGTCTCAAGTAGACAGTCTCCAAATGACTAAATTACTGTCGGCGGGACGTTAAACCTATAAACAAGCAAAATCGACTACAAACGAATATTACAACTCGAGCGACTTCTTATGTATGTGGCTAGAACCGGATTATTTCTGAGTTATTGCCCCGAATCCTGGTAAATAAGTCATTATAACTAACGTTGTAAGGTGTTGCTGGTCTAAATATGTATCTTAATTACATTTTCAAGATAGGAGAGGCTTTAAAATTGGTCTGCTCCTTGCAGAAATAACACACATTCAATATAGACATATGCCAGACTGGTTTAAGAACCAATATAATCTCATTCTGTCTGTCATTGTTTCTTGTGTTTAGCGTCCCAAAAGGAAATAATTTTAGCCTTTATTTTGGAATTTTGTTTCACATGAGGTAGATATAGACCTAGTTTTATTTTAATTACATCATCCCAACACCGGCTTAACCTGTCAATGAATTACCCTTATATCTGCTGATCGCCAATCAAAGGATAGATACTAGTGAAATTTTTAACGGTTTTGGTATGATGCGGCCAGGCATCGAACCCAAGACCTACCGGTAGTGAACGGTCAAGTAACCAATATATTACGGAGATGATTTTAGAAATGATAATATACTGGGAAGAAAGCAAACAAAAACGATACGAAACCAAAAGCTGTCTTCCAAAATCGAACAATTACAAGTAACGCACCGTTCCATTGGTCAAATGATCCGTGCTGTCTCAGTCACGGATCCAATGGAATGCCTAAATTATATTTCATGAGTACGAAGTTAAGAAGCAAAGCGCAATGAATGAACGTTGTTTCCGACGATAAAGAGCAGCATTCTTCGGCCACTAAGGTTACTAAGCGAGCCAAATCCAAAGGCTTTATTCTTTTTCCCTTTTATTAATTGTTCTGTCAAACAAATTTGCCTTTAAATCTCTTAATATACTCCAGCAAAATAATTTTAATTCATTCAATAGAATTAAAGAATTGTGCCCAATAAGTTGTACTTAAACCATCTTTGTGCACGGTATGTGGTATGGTGATTGACAATCTCATTAAAATCAGTTTCAGTATCACAAACTGAAATTGACAACATCGAAAAGAAGGTCGTCTCAGATTGACCTTTGTATAAGCCAATGAAATCGGCCTACAAAGTAACCGCATCAATATATATGAACAAATTACAAGATGGCGGCGCCAATGGTTTCATCCACTGTGACAGAAAACACGCTTAAAAAGATGTTTTCTTCGAGTGACAGATGTTTTGTGTGTGGATTTTCTTTTCGGTTGATTTTGATAAGTTCTGGGAGAAGAACTGAAATTTAAAGGTACGAAACGCGCTATTTGATTGGTTTAAAATCGAACACTTGTTTATGCATATAAATTTCTTAAAAGATTAATCCGACCTGACCCCTAATGCGATGTCGCGGATAGTAGAGGAGCGCACATTAGGATATTATTTCAATGAGATTGGGTGAATGCTGCGCGCTTTTAAGCTCACTTTAGCACAACGTGCTCATGGTGAGCTATTGTTATCGCCTTTAGTCCGGCGTCCGTGCGTCTGTCCGTGCGTGCTTCAGGCGTCATTTTTTCTTCTTTAAACGACATCTCCTCCTAAACCACTGTGCCAAATTTGATGAAAATTGCCTGTGATGTTCCTTGCATGAAGCTCTACCAAAGTTCTTCAAATGGTTCCGGTCTGTTGCATATCTGGGTCACAGGAGCTAAAATTAGATTTTATAAGTGAAATCTTTAAAAATCTTCTTCTCCGAAACCGCAAGGCCTAGAGTTTAGATATTTGGTGTGTGGCATTTTCTTATTAACCTTTACCAAGTTTGTTTATATCATGACCCTGGGATCAAAATTGGCCCTGTCCCAGGTGTCACTTGATTTTACATAGACTTACATTAGAAAAAATCTTCTTATCAGAAACAAGGCCTAGAGTTTAGATATTTGGCATGTAACATTTCCTCGCGAACCTCAACCAAGTTTGTTCAAATCATGGACCTGGGGTCACTTGCTTTTACACAGACTTGTATAGGAAAACCCTCAAAAGATCTTTTTCTCAGAAACCACACAGCCTGGAGTTAAGATATTTACTAGTGGAACTCAAACAAATCTGTTCAAATCATGGCCCTGGTGTCAAAATTGACCCCAACCCAGGGGTCACTTGATTTTATATAGACTTATTTAGAGCTGTGACCTGCAAATTTTATATGGCAGGTACAGTTTTTGTGTAGAATTTAGATGGTCTTGCTGTTCTTCAGCATGGATTATGTACTCACTATGACTCATAATACACGAATTGTCAATGAAGGCAATGTTTCTCAGGTGAGCGATACAGGGCCGTCTTGGCCCTCTTGTTTTTTTTTTTTTTTTTTTTTGGCCCACCTACATCTTAGACTCAGACATTTACGTTGCAATTGTCACAAGTTAATATTTGTTTTCAAAGATAAATATTGCGCATACGTCTTGAAAAATAATATCTATTTCTAACCACTGCATTTTGTATACTTGTATACATATTTTTTATACTGGGATATCAGCCATAATACAGTCATCTGATAGACTTGATTCCCCGGCTAAATTCATGTTGTGAAAAGCGAAACACTTTTATATATTTCTACGTACATTTCCCTACATGCTTTCAAGCATGCGGCTTTTTATCGACTGCTTGTATATGGAAAATTTTGAATTTAAATTCTGCCAGCCAGACAGAAACACTAATCACGTAATACATGATTAGACTAGATTTTACTGGGAAATGTTAACTCGCTCTAAATACTCTATCCTTGCAGGTGGGATAAAATTAACTGGAATATCAAACATAAAACTGTCATCTTTTTAGATTAAAATATAGACTTGATTCCCCTACTGAATTCATGTTGTGAAACACAAAACACTTTATATATTTCTACGTATATTCCCTGCAGGAAAGCTAAAACATTATATCGGCTGAAAATTTCGAATTTATTTTTTGCCAGCCAGACAGGATCACTAGTTACGTTATAAATGATTAGATTTAACTGAGAAACGTTTACTTGATCTAAATACATTACCACTGCGGATGGGATAAATTAATGCCTCAAAATGTCATTAAAGAGCCAAAATAGTTACATGTACATCGTCTTGCAATGGTAACACATAAGAACGGCGTGTCAAACATGTGTAAATGTGATCTCCGATCGCGGCATATCAAAGTCGTTCAAATAGTGCGTCTATCTCTCTTCTTGGAGCTTAATATATATTCAGGGTAGTTCCAGGATTGGTTTGTCCTGTGTCGGGATAATGCGACTGGGTGTTATATCATGTCACACGACCACGGCATGATAGTGCAGTTTAACTGTCTCAAGTAGGCATAATCTCATATTATCTGAAACTCTGTTGGTGGTACTTTTAACAAGCAAACTTGACGTATCAAAAAAAAGCAATAACTCCATACAACTACAGCGAACCTTCTTAAACTGGGGTGCCTGGATAGCGTAGTGGTAACGCGCTTCGCTTCTCATCAATGCGCCCCGGGTTCGATTCCTGATCACGTATGACCATCTAGACACATACGCCGCCACCAAAGCCATCGAGAGTGTTTAATATAAGTTGTAAGAACTTGTTTTAAAACTGATTTTTTTTCATTATTAGATGATCAGTATACATTATTAAAACAGTTATTTAGTTACTTAGTCTAACCTGTTCAAGGGAAATAACTCATAGACAAGTGTCTGAAGTAGCAAATAGTGGTTATACATATCATTTTTAAGCTTCATATCAAAATCTCTATATTTTAGTAAGTAAGAAATGCATCTGGATACACGGTGTTGCATATTCATAACCAGTTCAAGGGGAATAACTACGGTGATACTGAAGCAGTGGTTGAAGCAATGCATGATATGTTTTATTTTTACATATTTGTTTTAATGTTTAGTATCCATTTAATGTGATCTTAATATATATAACTTAAAACGATCGGACAGATAGAGGATAAAACCAAATCTTGTCAAACTCCGCTGCAGTAGTTACCTCCCCTTACATTTGTCGATAGCGTAGCGTGACGTAACCGATGCGCGGAGTTTGCAAAACTAGTATGTACCTTCGCCAATTAATGCCCTGTTAACCAGTTCTTCTCCCTCTCTCTCTCTCCTCTCTTTCTCTCTCTCTCTCTTAAAGAAGACTGAATTCACAAGAGCTCTAAAATGAATGGGGCGAATCATATCGCACATGTTGGTAATGATTCGCCCCATTCACCTTCGAGCCCCTGTTACTTACTTGAACGCTACTTTTATGTACATCCTGAATTTAAATGTCTGTACATTTATAACTATTCAAGTGAAATTTACTAAACAGTTGCTACATATACGGAAACAAGGATTCAAATGAATAAAGTTATAGCTATTGATTCAATCGGTCTTATTTATAATTATATGGCGAAAAGTTAGTAGCATCTTTCTAATCATGACTAATTAAGAATTGTTTAAGAAACTTACTACAATAGTCATTTGAATTATCACTAAATGGATTATATATGTTTTGCATGCAAGTTTTTATTCGTTTCGTTTTTTTTCCCGTGTAATACTTCCACGCTCGATTTATAATTGTTCATATGTCCGTATTTTGGAACTCACTTTGTGCTTTAAACAACTTTTGAAATATATAATTGATGAAATGACGGTTTATTATAAATTCACACACTCTCATACATCGATCACTGGAGACATCCTTTTGGGCTACACGACTGTTTTCATTGTTGTCCAACTCTAACCCAATAACCGTCGAGAGGGATATAATAAGAAAAAAGTTGTCTCCAAATCGATGTAACAACGAGGAGTAATTTCAATCAAACTATGCAAATATTGGAACAATTACCAAAACGGCAAGAATACTAACAAACATGACAACGATGTAGATTAAAAAAGTCACGGAATCTATGACGTCAGCAACAAAGTACCATTGGTACTTCTTGCTCACTTTTGCAATCAAAGTTCTCCTTTTGAATTTCGCGTTGTTTCGAAAGTTGCCATCTGCAAACCTTACGTTTTTCTGTCGACGTAAGTGATGACCACCTCGAACAAAGTTCTGTCTCACTTTCCTCTCGTGGTCGTCGGACACTCGATCAAAACTTACAGGAGAGGACCGCTCGCCCTGTATGGCACGCTTGTAAGACGGGCGATTTCTAGTCAGCGATTTATTCTCAACATATGTCTCTTTCAATGTATTTGATGATTTGGTTTTAGGGCTTGACTTTACGCCATTGTCGATAAAACAGCAGTCGTCAAGGAAAGCCCTATTGAAAATGTCACTAGTGCGCTGCCAGCTACAAGGGCTAGAATGCATAACAATAAGTTTGTCTGTGCTAATTGCAGAGCTGGTGCTCTCAGCTGCCGAAAAAGAAGACTCGGCCACGGAAAACGAAGATTCGTCAGTTGCGTTTCTTCGCAACGGAACTTCTTCCTCGTTCTCGTGGGCCTGAACCGTGTTTGACCTTTGACCGTTGTGATTGAATATCGAAAGAGACGGGGAGAGATCATGAAGCTGTATGTATTGATCCCCTCCGTATTCATCCCTTGTAATGAAACCGTCATCTGGAACCTGTCTGGACCGTACAATTGATGGGATATCCTCGTAAGGCTCTTTAGGAACTGATGCTATTCGCATCCAATCCACACTTTTTGTGCAAATCACTTTACTTAGATAGTTTTCGCAGATATATAGCAATAGCGGGGGAACTTTGGGGACGGGATTCAGCTGAGACCGCCGTTTGATGTTCATGATAATAGTTGCCATGATCAGGGAGACACAGTTGAGTGACATCACGAGTAACAGGAAAACACCTGCAACGACAAATTACAAAATCCTAATTGTTATTGTTATTATTCTTGATTTTACGGAATTCATCGCAAACGACGCGAAGTGGTGCGCTGCATAAATTCATTAAATATGAACTATAGATCAGTCGCCGATGCAACAAGCTCTGCCTATAAGGTAACACCTGCAACGACAAATTAACACAAAAAAGTATTAGTTATAATGACTTTTAATTTTACTGAATTTATCGCAAACGAAGCGGTGTGCTGTGATAAATCCTTAAATTTGACAAGCTCCGCCGATAATGCACTTAGATCACGTCGGTACTATTCTCCATATTATGACCTCACGGTGATTTCTGAACATATTTTTCAAATTACACAAGCATCTCTTTGGGCGATTACGTAAGACAAACTGTAAAGCTAAATATTTATTAGCGGTCGCCTTTGAATAATATCCAACCTGAAGACAAAATACGATATACACCCTGCACTGAATTTACATAGAAATTTGATTAACAGCCACCTTTGGATATAAGTTTTTTTCCTTTCGCGGCCTTTGTTCTCATGTTTTACAATATTGGTACAATGTAAACCTGTATTGGCGGTCACCTGTACTTAGAAGACAGCCAGCTTTAAGCATCAGCATTTCAGTTCTTATTTAACATTGTGTACGATTTATGTAAACTATTTGACGCCTGTTTAATGGTCGCCTGTGTCATTTTTTTTATCTTATTCTCTGAAATGACATCTCAGTATAAGTAATGGTTGTGAATGCCAATAATTTAGAAATACATATATCTCCTCAGAAATAGAAACGTAAACTTGGTTATGGATACGGGTGAATCATTATTCATTTACAAAAACATGAAAAGATTCATATTTAAAAAAAGTGCAAGTTTACTTATCAGGAAATAATATTCATACAACTAATATTTATTCTATTCAATTTTTTTCCATGTCCACAGGGAACGCAATCGTATGAGGCTTGGCGTTTATTGTTAATTGCTTTTTGCATTTTGTTCTAATTACATAACTGTCAGAATGGGGTTGTAACAAGTTCTGGTCATACAATAACTGTTTCCTCTATGGGATTTATAGCTAGTTATCTGTAATGTGTAAAATAAATTTACACAAAACTGTATAGGTGACTAGCTACAATTCCCTTAGAGACAACATTTATTTAAGAACAGAACTTGTGTAATCAAATATTTTCTCCCTCTTGAACCGTCTTTCTTCTCTTGTCTTACTCTTCATTCACTCCCTGCACGACAACCTTTCGTTCTCCACTCGCATTCCCCTTGCAAATGAAAGCAACTTATTTGGCCTAAATTTTGGTGGCATATTTCTGCAAGCCACTTACTAGTATCCATTTATCTATGTCGAATCTTTCTGAAAAAAAAAAAGCCAGATATTTCGTTTGTATCTGGCAGCTATAAAACTTTCGTGTTATTCGCTAAGGTATGTTAACAGGATAAAACTGCCTGTTAGTGCCCACTACTGCCAGACATATATTCACTTTAGATAACTGGATATCTCGCCTTTTATCAAGTTAGTTACTTTATGTGGATAACAAACATTTCTTCACATAATTTTCTGGAAAAAAGCATGATACATGTACAGTTAACGTTAGTGAATATGTGATTGGTAGTAGTGGGTACTAACAGACAGTTTTGTCCTGTTAAGATACCCAAGTGGATAACTCGAAAATTTTCTACTTGCCAGATAATAAATGAAAATGTGACAATTTGTTAGAAAAATTTTGACATAGCTAAGTGGACAAGTGGCTGGCAGAAATATGCCACCATACTAAATAGAAAATAACTTACTAATGAGTGGGGTAGAATTGGTGTCAGGCACGTTCTCTGCGATCAGCAGCTGTAGTACATACAAAGTAAGGAACACCGTCAGACCTATTGCTATTTTCCACCCACACTCACACGGCAGTAGAAACGTCGCTAAAGTCAACACACATAAATTTAACGTCGGAGCTATAACAATGTAGTCGTAATATATGGTCTTACGCCGCAGACGAATTTCCAAATGCACTATGGGATGAATGCCATCGCCTGGGCAGCAAGAACTGTCGACCATATCCTTGGTTAGACCAATAGCGTCGAGGTCAAATTCGTTGTTCACAACATACTCGGACAAATCAGGATTGTCTGCGTCAAGGTGTATATCGATTTGTGAAAAATCATAGATCCACGAGCCGAAGTGAATATCACAGGCTTGTTTGTCATATGGGAAAAACGTGGCATCAACAGGGCACGCGCTTTTGATGAGTAGGGGGATCGACCATTGCACCGCGCCGTTGTATTGTACGACGACGTTGCTGCCAGAGACATTCACAAATCCTTCTAAAGTAGACCCAGCCCTGGAAATAGAACAACAAATGCATAGGTCATCATTTTAAAGAAAATCTTGATGGTTCCTGATACTTGGTTGGTAGACCCCCATCATCATCACCACCCTCAGAACAATAATAATAATATCATCATCATCAATACCATCATGACAATTACTTCTTTACTTATTTTTATCACACACACACACACACACACACACACACACACACATGAAAACGATAACAAGAAACAAACATGTTGCTCTGTATCCATCATCTAAACGAAGAATGCGATCCATTTTATAAAATCGTTTTTCTTTCTTTATCTTCACGAGTGATCCAGATCACAAGTTCAAAAAACAAGATCTTTAGAGAAAATCTGACCAATTTTAGAAAATAAATCAGCAAGGAGATAACGGTATCTTTTACTTTTGGAGACATGTTATTCTCCTGTGTGTATTCGTCTTTTCTCCTAAAGCATGTATTTCATGTCCTCGTCATCCGTGAATGAAGTTTTCTATGATCGACATAAATTGATATGCTGTATGACAATAAAATAAACATTCTATACAATGTATAACTTATATAATTTTACTTTTGTTTTTACTGCGGTGGGGATTCCGCTGCATTTGTATATATACTCCGTGTTACATTTGACATAAGTACCCCACTTAGTTGATCAGCAATTGTTGAGTATTTTACACAAAATGAATTTTACAAATCTTGTTAAAAAATTAACATGTTCATTCAGTGACTTTGAAGCAACTGTGTTTGGACAGATTATTCATTAAGAGAATATGAAGCGACCGACTTAAGGCTTGGTGAGTTTGTCAGTATACTCTGTGACCGAAACCAACTGTATCCCATTCCCCGCCCATGGATTTATGGATACGCAACTGAAACGATAAGAGGAGTACGTAGCATAGATACTAGAAATCTGGAGTGGTGTAAGATTGGATCTGGTGAGGTAAGTTACCATTTGAGGTAAGGCATAAAAAGGGTACCGAGCTGACGTAGTACATCCGTTACATCGTATTAACAGAGGTATAATGACGTAATTTACGTCACATTAGGGGCCTCCAAAAATTGATATTTTAGGGCAATGGTCTCAAAAAAGATAGTGTAGGAACTGGTTTTTTTCTAACCATAGCAGTGAGTGAATAATGGAAAACGGCCGCTACAAACGGCCGCTAGATCCTTTAGAGTCGGTCGATTTTAGCAAGACAATTAGCAAGACAAATCGCATGTTTATGTAACAAGAAACCTGCTCAGAAATCTTATCAACGCAAGGAACAAACAAACGGACACACAAACACAAGCCAACAGCCTAGAACACATAATAAGCAGCAGTATTTTAATACCATATCAACCGCAATATCATAAAGAAATAAACACTGGATAAGTGCAAATTCATCGATTTTCTCACAAATTATATTTATTACTGCTTAATTTTCAATTACGCGCCAAAGTGACAAACAACACGTGTTTGCATTGCTACGCTTGTCATTCCATTATAATTCTATGCTTGCATTCAGTTCCTCACCCTGAGGTTGAATTTCAAGAATAAATTTGATTCTATTGCAGAAGACAAATCCTTATGTGCGACTGTACTTTAAATCCTCTTAGTTCTCCCGGCACGACTTTCATTTCTCCTGAATTATTAGATTAGGCTCGGGGACGGTTTTATCCTCGGAATATTGAGAGAAAGAGAGTCGGAATCAGAATACCAGTACAAACGCTCTAGTTAGGCCAGAAAAAAAGAGTTCCGTTTCTGGTCTCCAGCAAAATTAAAAGAGGGTCGGTAGGTTGTTTTTTTTTCTTCTTTTATTACGTGAAACGATTTTATTTTTACATGAAACGATAGTTGATAAGGGGAAATATTTTTTTATAGTCGGAAAGTTAAAAAAAACAACAACCTTAGATTCAGATAAAAAAGAGGGTCGTTCGGGAGACCAAAAACGGAGCTATTATTATTATTATTATTATTATTTTGGCCTAACTGAAATTTCTTCCTGCGTATAAATGGACAAGATGTTTCAATCCTGGTCAGGGGAACAATTGGCTTTACATTTTGAATTTTTCGAAATCATGCACTGCTCCCTCTATAAATGCTTATTCTCTACAACGACTTCCTCTCTATAACGGCAGCGGTTACAGTCGTGGACTACAAATATCTCAGCCCCTCACCGCTGTGGTTCGAATCCCGGTAGGGACTTCGGATTTTTCATGTGAGGAAGCCTTCCAGCTGGCTTGCGGTAGGTCGGTGGTTCTACCCGGGTACATCTGTGTACTCGGGGTCTTCCTCCACCTGTAATTAGGTGGACGTCGCTATATGACTGAAATACTATCGCAGCGACGGTAAACCCCAATACAACAACAACAGCAACAACAACAATAACAACAACAACAACTCTATAACGGCAAATTAATCCGCGAAATTAACGTTCAAAATCGCCTCTTTAAAACGGACATTCTCTTCCACGGCCAGCGGCCGTTCATTCTTATGGTATGAATTACCTTCCTTAAAATTCTGTAGATTCATCATTTAACGTGTAAACCATATAGAATGATGTAAACACAAACACTGGAAATAAGACAAAGCGTGTTGTGTTATTTATCATGTATTCTTGATAATGCTAACACAGACAGACAGACAGTATATTTTATTGACGTAAACTTTACAGTTTCTTGTCATATCAAATATAAACATTTCAATAATTTATCACACGATCATGTGTAAGTAAAACAAAATAAATTATGCATTGATTCATATCTCTCAAATAATATCATGGGGGATGGACCATAAATATGAAAAGATATCTGAAAGTAAATATATTTACTTAAAAATGTACATAATCATGGAAATAAGAGGATTACATGATTGAACTCCGATGTTGCATAGCCTTATAGATATATTAACTAAATTTAGATATTACATTTCTATTGGTAGAAGGCATTAACTGAATGAACATAAATGTACTAGGATGTCTTATGTAATAGTTATTAATATACCTTTTCCTGATATGTTCATATGCAGAACAAACTAAAGCAAAATGATATTCGTCCTCAATATCCCTAGCATTACAGATTATACAGTATCTATATGCTCTTTCTATTCCATTTTGATTGTAACGTCCTGTTTCAATTCTTAATTTATGTGAAGAAAATCGTAATCTATATAAAGCTTATCTAAATTTACTTGACAAAATATCTAACTATTGTTCTGCACCAAAGTCTAACACATTTATCACTTTATAATACTGTAGGTCCAAGTCTTTGGAATCAACTTCCATTGACCATCAGACAGTCGACATCCTTGGACGTGTTTAAGAAACAGTTGAAAACCCACTATTTTGAGGACTTTTACAAACTGTTTTAATTACGGTGCTTTTCATAATTTATACTGACTTTATAATGGAATAAATACCATATTCTATTATTTAGATAGTAAAGTATACATTTTTTAAAATACATGTTTAAAATATGTTAAAAACAGTTAATGTCATTTAAGAGATTTAATAAATGATATTTAATCGTGTGTACTATATGATTATTTTCCTGTTATTATTATCTGCATAGTTAAAATATAAATATATATATCAAGTTATGTTGAATTTGTCTTTTGGATTTTATAACGTACGACGCCATTGAATATGAAATAGGCGCCATCATAGAAATAGGCGTTTAATCAAGTTAAACAGTTTCAGTTTAATACTGCGGAATATGAATTATATGAGAAAACAGCATACGGTTACGCGTTTAGATTAATTCATATGTTCGAAGAGAACCTGCCAACCTATGAAAAAAACTTCTGAATAACGCCCAACTTGTGAACAAAGGTCTGAAATTGTATTCTCGTCTGTAAAGAATTTAACCTCAGGATAACAACCGCCCTCAGATAAAGGCCGAATTCTCTTGTCTTTATTTACAGGATTTAATATACTTTAATACATCCTGAATACAGTTGAAATCATTTCTTAAATATTAATTACATAGATAAACTTAATTATTTGAAGCCAAAGTTCAATTTGCAATCATCCAATCCCCATTCAGAAACGCCTAGGCGATTATTATCAAAATTAACACATTCATACATGAAGAAGCTGCCTAGTCCTTTCCTTCTGTTAGTAATTACATATCCTAAATTTTATATCGATTATTTAAGATATACCATCTTTCTATCTTAAGCTGTTCTCTTCTTTGAAAGATGAACACTATATATTGTAGACAAGTTAGAGCAAATTCAATTTGTGTTTCCGGAAATAATTGATTCGCTGCTATCCATTATTTATAAAGGACAGAAGCACAGCTAAGAGCTAGAAACAAACCCAATGACAAATGTAATGTAAAAACGTTGACAGAAGATGCATTTCGAGTCAGCATGGGCGTGCATTGCCGATGCAGCTCATGTATTATGCATCTGCAACATGAAATGTTTCAATCCGAAATACATCAGTATGCAAATTATGCTCTTTGAGGAGCTGTCATATGAGAGTAGCATGCATCTCGATTTATTTGTTTGTTTGCCAGGGTTTAGTGTCCCACCGACAGTATCTCAATTAAACGATGATTTTGTCACACTGAGACATCAAGCCGTAGACAAGATTATGATACGACACTATTACTCTGACATTGGGTCAGCTATTCTTTGAACTCACTTCCGTACTGAACGCCATGCACAAATGTACCTGTGCCAAATAAACGGTAAAATGCGTTCGGGGATTGTACCCAGGACGCCACGAGTATGTGTCGGACGCTCTAAACATTCGTCTAACGGGCCCGATGCAAGATACTGCAACTCGATTGAATCTAAGCTTTTTGTTTCAATTTTTTACATTTAATGCTACTTGCGTCAGTTATCTCAGTTGAGCGCCGAGATAAATGTGTCTCAATTCATCTCATTTTATAGGGTGAATTCAATGGTTCAATTCCGGGCAATAACACTGGTGATCTATCTACGGTTGCATAAAAGGGCCATGGAAGATATTTTTATCGCAGGCGAGCGATATAACTTTAACGTGCAAACGCGAATCGCATGCGAAAACAATAGCGTGTGAATATGACAAACATTAGTTACTATGTGCAAACGCATAACTACTTGTGCGAACGCACTGGGTATCGCTTGCGCGCACGATATGAAAAGAGCAGTATTACATGCCCCTTTTATGCTACCGTATATATCTCCTTTCTTAGTTCTAGGCATGTATAAAGCTACTTCCAAGACCGGAAGACTTGGTTTCAGGATAATGTATCTGGGTGTTGGGTCATGTCACTTGTCTGTTCGGGGAAACACTCTATCTGTCTCAAGAAGACAAATGTCTAAAACGCTACGTTAAGTCCAAGAAAACAAACACAAATAATTCATTTGCTTACAGTTTTCTTTGAATAATTCATTTGAAAATAGACATTAGCAGCCTGGATGAAGTGCAAAGCTGGAATACTTACACATTAAATATGTAAATGTCTGGTACCCAAATGTTATTGGAAGGAAACACAAGTTTTTTAAGGCCGTGAAAGTCTGCAGGCCTCCAGTGCAAATGTTCATCAACCCATTTCTGAAATAGAAAACAACAGCATGAAGATGGCGTTAACATTGGTTGACATCTTGATTAAAGTGAAAGGAACGGTTCGAAATGGGCTGTGGTTTTCCTGAATAGCCTTCTTTCACGAGTTTTAGTCTTAAAGCTTTAATATATAAGCTCACACTTGTAAGAAATCACATTTATAACACCGGCTTTCAAATGTAATCACATGCGTAACAGGTATTACATATGCGTAAACGACATCAGACACTCATGTAACATTTTTTTTGGTGATAAATGTGTTCAGTGACACGTTTTGTTGTGAATTGTACAAAAAATTGATGTAATTTGTACGAATGTAGTTTAAAAATTCTTTGTTTCTAGATCTGGTTACTTGATCTGTCAAGATTTGTCAAAAGATACATATAAACACGAGAGTATATAACAGAAAACAAATATATGTATACATGTATATACTTTCACTTTAATCTTATTTCATTGTACATCGAGAACAACTATTCTGTTATCTTACATTTATCTCTCTCGACGGTTCCTGGGATGGACCAGTACTTTGCGCCTGAAAAGGCGATACAAAGCGGGATTCGAACCCAAAACTTTCTGACCCGCAGTCAATAATGTAATATCAAGTCTTTGTTTATTTGAGCCTAGAAACGATTATTTATCTGGTATTTAATTTTAATGTTAAGTAAGTATGAAACCGATGGTATTGATGGTGGTGTACATACCTCGTGAACCCAGACATACGATGATAAAATTTGGTGCTTCCCATCCTAAAAAAAAAAAAGAAATTGTCTATTTAAAACACAATGTATCAGAAATACTCTCATGTCGCGACAATACATTAATACAGTTTATTTAAAGTAAACAATTCTATTACATATAACGTAAAACGGATATATTTCTGCGGATGAAAATAAAATCGTAGAAAATAAAAGCCGTGGAAATTTATAGCGCAGGATAAAATTCTCTGGTATGTTCTTTGAGCTAGCTTTAAGGCTAGGGTTTCAGACAGGTATCAGTTTACGACACAAACGCTTTTTTGGTAATGTATTTAACTAGTAACAGCTTTAGAAATTTTCAGTATTTTTATAGCATTTAATTTTCTCCATATACATGTATTTACAATTTATTTTTTATGAAGAATATGATTCCTTTTTTTTATAAAATTCCCAAGGGACCAAATATTTCCCGTGCCTGAGAGATGCTAGCAACTGATATAAGTTTTCAGAACACTAACTTTTGTAAGACGACGCGGAATTATTGACTTTAACTTTGGAAGGCTGATTTTATAAATACTCCCAATATTTCAGGGATGGTGTTTTACGTAAGTTTTAATCAAGAAGCGCGACTTTAATCATATGGAAAAGTATGCGGGAACCATACTTTATAATCAATCAGAGCTGAAACGTTTCTAGTATTGAATAGATTGTGTATGGGGGCCATCATTTAGCTAAATATTCAACCGCTTAAAGAGATAATGAAGTGATTTATCAACGACTTACCGTCTATCATTTGTATTTAGATTAATTATATTTTTTTGTCAAACGATTAAAAAATATCTGCATTGTAAACATATATATAAATCTGGGGTTCGAGAGGAGGTGAAGTTCGATAGGGGGTAATAGGACGATAAGTTTAGATAAGATAGACTATGTTATTGAACGTAATGGTTAACACACAAGAAGCTTTAATAAATGCGAAGGTGATAGTTATATAGTGGTTAATACAACGGCTGTGAAGATAGCGTAGCAGGTCCATGAGTGACCAGACAGCGTAGTAAATAACGCATAATGTATCCGGATTGCGTCGTGGTTAAGACGCAGGGCGGGCAGATAGTGTAGAATAAATATAATGTGTTGTGCGAAAAGCGTAGTGATTTGACAATGGCGTAGTTGATTAGGCATTTGGTGCCTGGTTAGCATATTGATTAACGCACTTAGTGTCCGGACAGCGTAGTTAGGACAATGTCCAGATAGCTAGTTGTTAATGCAATGGTTTTTCATTATTTCATTCCCCAAAACACAAAAGACCACGAGAACGACACCATTCATGCCAAAAAGAAAAATATCATACGTGATGTCGAATTCTATCAAATCGTTATAGAAAAGTTTAAACTTTTAATAAAGTTTTAATAAATGATTATATTTATTTCTTGAAAGGAAAAATGGATAAAACAGAATAAATATACAAGTAAATAAATATATAACTGGTCCATATCACATGATGAAATATTTTCAATGTTCAATATAAATAAAATCAAATTTACAATTTTTGAAAATTCCATGAATGTGGATAAAGTTTTGCGAGGCATGTTTCTCGTGAATTTTTCGAATTTATGGATTTAAATAAAGTTATACTCATGCGAGTTTTTAATTTTTATTTTCATGAAGATTGCTCTATGAAGACCAATTTCAAAAATTATGTTTTAAGCAATTGTAGTGCAGCTCCCTAGCGATTCGTCGGAGTCATACATGTATGCGGGACTTCTCTCTGTTCCACAAAATAGAGATCCCAAAAAATCGAGAAATCAAATACTCATATTTTTTCGATTGCATTTGAGTAATTTAGGGTGAAATTGAAAATTGTACTTAAATATTAAGTATCTTTCGTTTGGGAACTTGGATCAAGATGTGTTTTACTGACCAGTTCCAGGATCTGGTTGAAGGCCACTCCAAACGACAGATGGACCTGCTTGTTTGCGTCAACGACCGGCCTTGACATTGGGTTGTAACCCCGGGTCACGTTCATAAACAGCTCCCTCTCATGTCCCGTGAGACCTGATTTAGAGAAATGAACTGTTGTCATGTGTATATTGAAGTTCATGAGAGAGACAGAGAGAGAGAGAGAGAGAGAGCTGTAAATCTGACAAGTAGAGAAACAAAGCTCATCAAGACTATATCAAGTACCATTAAGTAGAGAGATTTATTTTTGCCTAAATTTACATAATTATAGATGATTATGCAAGATAAGTATAAACGAATATTTCAGTTATTTTCAGTAATAGAAAATGCATACATTAAGGGGAAAACACGTACCATTGTTTGGTGAGATGACAAACAGGCGTAAGACATATAAATCCTGACCAAAATACATTTATTTACCCTTTTAACATAGTTTTCCATTCTTATAACAAACAAAAAAATCCTCTTAGGCACCCCCATGCACTTTCAGCCCCCTTTTTCTCTTAGTATTTCGCTACCCTTTAGCAAGCAGTTTCTCTGGAATAAATGTCAGGTCAGTTGAACAGAAGAATTTAAACATAGATCATCGAATCAATCTTTTGGAAACCTTGAAAAAGAGCAATAAACATGCAGAAGAGAGATGATAGATGAAGATTTAAACTAAGAACATTTCGCTCTAAAACGCATTTTGGGCGGACGCCGTTTCCATTAACAAAGTGTTTTGTAAGGGTGTTTTGTAACGTTAATTGAGTTAACATCGCGTAATGGACAAAAATAGATTTACAAGGGAAGTAACGATATAAAGATATTTCTTATCTTTTGCCTTCGCGCTTTTAAGTAATTACATTAAAGATCAAATCTTCTTACGTGTAGCACAGCGAAGCTCCATGTAGGAGCTGATTTTAACCAGATTGTGTTTTAAGTACATCTTGTTTCTGCTACCTTTCAGATAGCCTACTTTAAAGGTAATCCCCAAAGCCTAACAAAATATATTAAATATTAAATTTCCATTAGGACAGATGGTTATCATCAATATGTATGTATGAATAAATGAATTAAAAAAGCAAAATGCAATAACTCATATATACTTTTATTCCTCTGTAAAATCATTAGTTTTCGTGGATATTAAATTTCATTGATCAAATAATTGAGGAAATTTCATGGGTATTTTATTCGTAGATTTATGTTAGGTCTATATAACAAACGGTTTTCGTAGGGATTAATATTCGCGAATTAAACTGTCAACGAAATCAATGAAAATTAGTGTCACACGAAAAATAAAGAATTGACAATATATTAATATCGTTATCAAATAAAGTATTATACTACATAAGTACATAAGTATTTGATGAATGAGATAATAATTTGCAATAATAGTTTAGTAATTATCTGATAATTGCTAATTGTCACTAATCTAATAAAGAACTTGGTTCCATGCCAGACACACTGTTGAACTAGACTATGCAAATTAAAGTAACTTCATTTTTCCGTTAATAGAAAAGATTCACTGTGACATCTAAATTTGAAATTCACAATATCTCTCCTACAGATATATGCTGTTAGCAAAGACTGAGTACAGTATTATGTAATCAGATTTCAGATTGAAATAATGAAGTTTAGTACAAGTAATATTTAAAACATAAGCAAGAGAAAATACTCAAGCAAGTTTAGTTTCGGCAAAAAAATAAAAAAAATAAAATCCGTTTCTGGTCTCCCGACCACCCTCTTTTTTAACAACCGACCCTACAGTTTTAAAAAAAATATTTCCTTTTCTTACCTTTAAAAAAATATTTCCTTTTCTGACCTTTAAAAAAATATTTCCTTTTCTTACCTTTAAAAAAATATTTCCTTTTCTTAACTTTCGTTTCATGTAAAAAAAAATAATAATCCCGACCTACCGACCCTCTTTTTTTTTATTTGCTGGAGACCAGAAAGGGTCTTAGGACTGATAACGAATATGTTTTTTTCAGCATTGGAAAAGAAAAAACATATTTTATAAGATTTAAGACATTACGTAATATATACGCATGTATATTGTCTGCCTTCAGCTCTTCAAAAATATAGGCAGCTATAGTGTACGCATATCATTTAGATTTGTGTTTTATACATGTGTATTTGTGTTAATATATGCGTTATGTGTATGCAATTATGTGTTTCTTGCTTATCGATTGTACAGTTGTATATGCTTTACTATGCTGATTACAATAATTTTTGACATGTTTATTGGTGCATAGCCTGTTTAAGTCTTGCCTTCATGTATCATTATAAAAGCTCTTTAGAATTAATTTCCTTTAAAGACATAACTATTTATATTTAAGTAAACTAACTCTCTCCTCACTCTGTAGAAAAGGGGAAAATGATGCATTAGCTATTCACCGGTTTCTCTGTATGTGATACAAAGCTAGTTCTGGAATCCCGCAGTAAATATAAGATAAATTATATTTTATAACGAGACCGGCGTATCTCATTCTAATCAGATCGTATTATCTCAAATCTTTACATTGCACGGATATTCAGATATCCACAGTGTTTTTGTAAATATTGCAGTTTGTTTTGGAAAGAGCTTATCTTCCACTTATCTGATGCTTATACTGAAAAATATTGCAGAAAATCATTTAAACGAAAATAGCAACAGACACAGCATTTACCAGAAATCTAAAGAACAAGAAATATATTTAAAAAAGATATTCGACGGCATGCTTAGTCACTAGCTGTATATATATAAGATCGTTTTTATTTTCGGGACCGTTATATATAGCAAAATGTCTGTATCACTGGTTTTGCACACAATTTTGATCTCCAGATAAATTTGCGAAAGGTAAATAAACAAGACTGGACCATTTGCCAATTAGAATACTATGTTTAAGCAGGAATTATTTCTGACCATTTCTCATTAGTCCAAATCCGGAAAAAATGTGAATCAATAGAAAAGCATACAGTTGCCGCCGAAAAAAAAAGCGTTTGTGCCTCTCAGGGTATCCTGGCACACTTTCGCAATCGTACAGAACATTTCAGCAGAGGATCGGCAATAATTCGCTGATTTAGATTGACCAATCAGTGACTGATTGAACAATGTGTGGAATTGTATACTTGCATGTAGATAAGGTGTTCGGGAAATGCTCGTTGATTTAAGTAGGATTACGTCTCATTTCAGATTGAAATCAAGTGGTCTGTTACTTCCCCTATCTCCAGAATCCTCCGTATATGAGAGGAGAATCTTTGAAAGATGTAGGTTAGTGTGGCATTACCACGTGGTATATGACGTCATTTTAAGGTATCACTAGCAGCATTATTTGCCTCGATTCGAAAAAGAAAACTGCTGTAAGTATTTTTTTCTTCACCAATTTTAATGGGATATAGATCTTGCGAATCGGAAAATTGTGCACTACACAAAAGCCCTGTTGCTTCTTTAGTCAGATGTTCAGTATTTCCTAACATTCGGGAAATAATTATTAGTGATGTTCCTTGCGTGTTAGCAAACAAAATCTCACGGAAGGTTTTCCCAAAATTCTAGAAAATAAAACTGTACATTTCACAAAAGAATCATTGAACCTATGTGTAGGACACAATTTGCCGCTGCGCATGCGCTATGTACCATTAAATTGATAAAAAATACAATTCTTACAACAGTTTTCCTTCTGAATCGATGCTTTTCGCGAAAGCTTAATATGACGTCATATACCACGTGGTATGGCCTTACTGTAGGTAGGCTAGACTAGATTTATTTCATATTCAAGTGTCAGTAATAAAGAAAAACAAAGACAAAATAAGGTGTGGGCTTAGAGTGGGTGAAGTGATTATTTGATAGGATCTTATTTGACATCTCATACTGAGATTTCACTCAACTAAGAAATATCGGTTTCTTTATCTCAAAGGCCATTTTCTACAAGAGTATGCTTATAATAGCATGTGTATAAAAGTTATTTTTCCTGGGTCAATAAATGAGAGGAGATCTAGATATACACACATTTGAATTGGAGAAATATCTTAATTTTATAGGTTTCGTGAAAACCGATACACATCAGCTTTGGTTAGGCAAGTGGTTCACTGATGCATTTAGTTCGTGACCTCAAGTCTATTATAAATGTTTTTTTTTTACCCATTAAGTAATCTTAATACAAATTTGCCTAGACATAGAAACCACGATAGAGTGGAAGCCATGAGAACAGGTGTGGGAGAGGAAATTGCTTTATATATACTGGATAAATTATGTAATACTTAATAGAAATATTTTTCATTATATCGGGACTTTACGGAGCCCTGAAGTGACACATCACAGCTTTTCATTTTTTTTGTAATGTACAATTTTGTATATTGTATATACAACGTGTATTTCGTATTTGTATTAGTATTTCGTAAATACAAGATAATGTAACCCTGGTTTAGATTAGTGTTCTCAATAGTATTACCTTTAGCTTGTGGCAGCCCTGAATATTATTCAAACTACATGTGTACTCATGCATATCATTGACCATTCCATTGTTTTGGTATGTGTGGGGTGATAAACCTGTTTGTGAGCTCTCTACTGTCATTCAACTGTGGGTCAATAAATACTTATTGAACTTAAAGAACTATTAATTGTGCTTTATCCCATGGGCTACAATTTGGCGACCACGACGAGACCCCAGTTGTTTATAGAGCCAGGTTTGGTCGAGAGAGGACCGTCCACAGGTCGAGAGGACTGACTCAAGGGCGTGGCCGGCGGAGGATTCAACCTCAAGGGCTATCTGAGATGTTGTCAGCAGTGAGGATTCACCAGCGTGTTTTCCAGTGTTTTTCAGCGAGGAGGATTCCCTAGAGTGTTTCACTGTGTTTTTGTGTGTGTCTGTGTTTTTTTCAAGCATGCTAACTTTCATGGCCATCATTTTACAAGAAATGAAGTGCGCATCTACGTTGGAAAGGAGCAGTAACTAACTTTTCAACGCTGGATCTTTTTGAACTACCCTCAATCAACGTTGGAGGACATGTGTAAACTGTGATATTTTGTGTTTAATATTTGGAATTGGACTAGAAAAAAAAATTTGTAAGTAGCACATATTATTTATTCTTTGTAAGTTCTGGCATCATATGTTTATATCATTTTT
Organism: Solen grandis; assembly: GCA_021229015.1. Classification (NCBI taxonomy): domain Eukaryota; kingdom Metazoa; phylum Mollusca; class Bivalvia; order Adapedonta; family Solenidae; genus Solen; species Solen grandis. Next base: position 18,938,093 of record CM037784.1, read on the forward strand.
CTATTTCATTTTGAAGGAAGTAAACATATCTATTTTTAGAAATTTTTGGAATGTTTCTACTTTCATTTTGCTATATTTTCTGTAGATTGAGAATTTTATAAGTTATGGTTAAATTTTGATTGAAATTTGGTTGATTTATTCCCAATTTCAAAGTCAAACATGGAGAGATTCTTTGATTTTGTTTAAATTTTTGTGTATCTTTCATATCTTCAGTAGAATTTTGTTCTATTTGAGTTAACCAGAAGTATTATTGTAAATTTGACCTTCACCTTGTAAGATCAATCAGCTGTTCCCTGTGGATAGAGAGAAGAATGAATAATTTGTAGATTTTTCATAGGAGATGCCAGAACAGATTATTTTGATGCATGTCTTGTAAATAGATAATTTTTATCAAAATATTGACTCACAGTGGTGCAATAATGTTCTTTATCAGTCTATTTGTGTGGAAAAAAAAATCATTTGAGCCTTTTAAAAAAAAATTTGCTTGTATTTGTCATTTTAATGTATTGTGATTTCTTTGCACTAGACTGTATATAATAGCTATATCTGAGTGTAAAATGTTTATCTGTGATATGACAAGGTGGAAATATTATGATATTTACCTAGCTTATTTAGAGATATTATTCATTGATTTATTTTGTCAGAAATATCAAATTGGTCATATGTACTCTCTTTTTCACCCTATTTCTGCACAGATTGCTAACTTTTTGTACTAAAACTTTCAGATCACGGTTGAGAGAGCTGAGGAAAGAATGTTTAACATCATCATATCATCATCTCATTAGATCTCATTCACTGTTTGAACTCTTGTTTAGATGACTATTCTTTTCAGCTGTTTTAGGAGGAAAGTTTTGTTATTTGACAATATATGATACACATTATTTATTTATCTAGTGTTGAACTTGTGAGAGACCAGTTGGAGGTACAGTGATAGTTTTTTTTAAACAGATGTTTTTCTTTCAGAATGCTGTGATGTAGCTTGTACCAGTAAATATTTTCTCTATTGCAGTATAAAGACAAGTTTATCTTTAGTTAAGTACCTATTCTATATTTTGTTAATATAGAGACTGCATCATGGAGGGTGCTAGGCCCAAACAGCAGGATTCTGATATGACTACACCCCGTGTTAGTATTGGGCGTGGGCACTCTATGTCTACATCAACACCCAAACAAGTTCAAAATTTGTCAGCCCTGATGAGTGTTTCTTTACCCAAAATACAGTTACCAACATTTTCAGGTGATGAACCTCTACCTAAGGGTGAATGCATGTATAGTGAGTGGCGTTTTGAAGTAAAATGTTTACAAAGTGATCCTGATATGACAGATCCTATTACTTTACAGGCAATTAGGAGGTCACTGAGGGGAACAGCAAGGAAGCTGATGATACCTTTGGGTGAGCATGCTAGTGTTTCTGATATTTTAGACAAATTAGATGCTATGTTTGGTGATGTTTCCACCAAAGGTATGATTATGCAAGAATTTTTTAATTCTGCACAGAAACCAAATGAATCTGTCACATCTTTTGGCTGCAGATTAGAAACTTTACTGCAGACTGCTATTGATAATGGTCATTTAAGTAAGGATGGCAAAAATGACTTACTTAGACATAAGTTTTGGACTTCTTTGTTTTCAGAGAGGCTGAAGTCTCAAACAAGGCACAAGTATGACCAGATTACTGATTATAATGTACTTTTTAGAGAGATTAGGATGGTAGAGAAAGAGTTGAGTATGTTGCCCTGTACTGACAAAGTTCAAGAAAAACCTTTTAAGAAATGTGATGCTAAGGCAGTTGTTTCTGAGGATCCTTTCACTGCTTTGGAGACTTCTTTGAAAAAAGAAATTTCCAAAGTAGAGTCTCGCTTGGAATCAAAGTATAATTCAAAGCTGGATCTGATTTTACAACAGTTGGATGAGCTGAGGAGGATGCCTCCTAAGCCCACCCAACCTGTACTGTCCAATCAAAATAGAGGTCAGTATAGAGGTCAAGGTCGACCTTTTAGAAGTTTCAGAGGTCAAAATAGGTCTCAAAATACAGATCATGTGTCTTTCAAGCCACAGTATCAACTGTCAAAAGAGTAACCACCTCTACTGTTGGCCAAGCGGAGGTTGGTGATTCAAATGGCCATATACATAGTCGACTTGTTGGGAGCAGCAATTCCTGTGATATCTCTTTGAATGGTCAAAGTTTCTTTGCTCTGATAGATTCAGGGGCAATGGTTTCATTTATTTCAGAGGGAATTTACAATAGTTTGGATCCTAGGCCTGATTTACTCTCTTTAGATGATTTTGGTCTAGAATTGTCTACAGCAGATGGGTCAAAGCTACATTATATGGGTTATATTGAGTGTAGTGTTGGAATTCCTTCAATTCCAAATAGTTTTGAAGTCCCCATTTTGGTTATACCAAATTCCAAGTTCAATGGCTCATGTCCTGTTGTGATAGGTACAAACATCATCCGTTTGTTTCGTGATTTTGGTTTGTGTAACTGTTTGCCAGACCAGTTTCAGTGTGCTGTAGACAGTATGAATTGTGTTTCTTATAGTGCAAATTTGCCAGAAAAGAAATCTTTTATTTTAAATCCAAATGAGACTATCACTGTGAATTGTGTTGCTCGCAGAATCAGTCATGACATAGCTCAGGTGGTGACTGAAAACCATCCAGATGCTAACCCAGGATTTTTAGTTTGTCCTAGGGTTTTGAACCTTAGGAAACGTGGTTCATTTACTAAGGTTCCAGTTAGAGTTTGTAATCTAACTTCTAAACCAATTAGCTTTGCTTCAAAAGCTCAGATATGTCAGCTGACTGAGGTCAAGGTTGTAGATGATCTTTCATCTCACACTCAGAGCAATCAAAACAGTGGCTCTGCTGTGAGAGTGACTTGGGTGTTAAGATCAACCATGAGAATCTTACACCAGAACAACAGCATAGGGCACAACAAGTCTTGGGCAAGTGGAAACATGTGTTCTCCACTGGTCCTACAGACATAGGGTGTACCAAGCTCCTTAAGCACAAGATTGTACTTGAGGATCCCAAACCCTTTAAGCAGCCCTATAGAAGGATTCCACCCTCATTGTATGAAGAAGTGCGGCAGCACATTAAAGAGATGCTTGATGCTGGAGTCATTAGAGAGTCTGAGAGTCCCTGGTCTAGTAATGTTGTACTAGTAAGAAAGCGTGACGGGTCTTTGCGGTTTTGCATTGACTGGCGCTTGCTCAATTCTAAAACCAGGAAGGATGCATACATGCTTCCTAGGTTTGAAGACATCAAAGACTCTCTGGTGGGTTCCAGCATGTACAGCAAGCTTGATCTCCGTTCCGGCTACTGGAATGTCGAGGTTGAGGAGGAAGATAAGCCCAAAACTGCTTTCAGTGTAGGAAATCTTGGGTTTTGGGAGTGGAATCGGATGGGCTTCGGCTTAACCAATGCGCCTGCTACATTTCAGCGGCTAACTGAACGCTGCATGGGCGAGCTTAACCTCAAAGAGTGTCTTGTATTTTTGGATGATATTCTTATATTTTCCAAAAATTTTGAGGACCACATTCAACGTTTAGAGGCTGTTTTTGGCAAGCTTGAGCAGCATGGGTTGAAGCTCAAGCCCTCTAAATGTGAATTATTTATGACAAAAGTGACTTACCTTGGGCATTTGATCTCTGGGCAGGGTATTCATACTGACCCTGATAAGATCTCAGCCATTAAGTCATGGCCAGTCCCTAAGAATGTTAAGGAGTTACGTCAGTTTCTTGGCTTTGCTGGGTATTACAGGAGGTTTATACCTCATTATGCTTCTCTGGCAGAACCACTTAACTCCTTACTCAAAGGTCATTGTACTGGTCCTAAGTCCAAGTCCCGTAAGTTGACAAAACTCAAGAAACCTTCAGATTGGATCTGGGGTGATTCCCAGCAACAATCTTTTGAAACCATCATAGGCAAACTCACATCTGCTCCAGTCCTGGCATTTGCAGATTTCTCTCTTCCCTTTTCTCTTCACACGGACAGTTCTGGTTCTGGTTTAGGTGCTGTCCTTTACCAGAAGCAAAACGGGAGGGAGAGAGTTATCGCATATGCCAGTAGAGCCTTAAGGCCTAGTGAAAAGAAATATCCAGCACATAAACTGGAATTTCTTGCTCTTAAGTGGGCTGTGACTGAGAAATTCCATGATTATTTGTGTGGAAGCTCTTTTACAGTTGTTACAGACAACAACCCACTTACATATGTCCTGACTACGGCCAAATTGGATGCCACAGGTCACAGATGGGTATCAGCGTTAGCAAATTATAACTTTACCCTACAGTATAGGCCAGGAAAGTTAAATGCTGATGCTGATGGTCTATCTAGACTTCATCAAGTTTTCCCAGATGTTGTCGATGCAATTTGTCAAGCGATATCAGCTGATATTCCCTTGGCAGAGAGCATTGTGACTGGGGTCTCACCTCCATCGGCCGAGGAGGTGCCTTCTCAGTCACTCAGTTCTGACATTAGTTGGGAACTTGAGCAGGGCAAGGACAGAGCTATTGCCAGAGTAACTGACCTTCTGCAAGGTGGTTTTCGCCCAAGGGGGGAAGCACTAAGGTCTGAACCCACATCTGTACGGAAACTCCTTCGGGAATGGAATCATCTATTTGTAGATGATTCAGTTCTGTACAGAACCACTTTGCAGAATGGTGAACAGGTTAGACAGCTTTTCTACCTGAGACTTATCATGGACTGGCCCTTAAGGGTGTTCATGATGATGTCGGTCATCCTGGTAAAGAGAAGACCCTCTGGCTAGCTAGGCAGCGCTTTTATTGGCCTGGTCTGGAGCAGGATGTGAATGCCAGGGTTGAGCATTGTGGGCGATGCATTCGTCGTAAGGCTAAAATACCAAGAGCTGAACTTGTATCGGTCTCTACTTCTAGGCCGATGGAGCTTGTCTGTATGGATTTTCTGTCTCTTGAAGCATCCAAAGGAGGTTATGAGCATATACTGGTCATAACAGACCACTTCACCAGGTATGCACAGGCCATACCGTGCCGTAATCAAACTGCTCATACTACAGCCAAAGCCTTATACGACAATTTCATCCGCTACTATTCATTTCCGGAGAGGTTACATAGTGACCAAGGTAGGAATTTTGAGAGTCGGGTTATTAAGGAGCTTTGTAGGATTGCCGGCACTACAAAGTCTCGAACCACTCCCTACCATCCGATCGGAAATGGATCCTGTGAGCGAATGAATCAGAGCTTGCTCAAGATGCTAGGAACCCTGGATGTAAACCAGAAACATGACTGGAAGTCATATGTTGGACCTCTAGTCCAAGCGTACAATTCAACTAGGAGTGATTCGACTGGGTATTCACCACATTTTTTGATGTTTGGGTGGCATCCCAGGCTTGCCATTGATGCATCTTTGGGCACAGGTCCCAAAGATGACAGTCCAAACAAACCCACATATGTCAGCAGACTTAGGCAGCGTCTTAAGTACGCTTACGAAAAAGCTGCTGAGGAGGCTGACAGAAATGCAGCAAAGAACAAAGTTCTATATGACCAAAAAGTCACTGCATCAAAGCTGGAAGTGGGTGATCGGGTTTTGGTGAGGTCAGTTGGGCACAAAGGAAAACACAAACTGAAAGACAGATGGGAGGAGACCCCATATTGTGTTTTGCAAAAACCAAATCCTGACCTTCCTGTGTTTGAGGTTCAGAGAGAGGATGGGTTAGGTCCACGGCGCAAACTCCACAGAAATATGCTCTTGCAGTTTAGCGCATTGCCCATGGACCTACCTCAATCTGATATAGTCACAAGTCAAAAGACTCAGACTAATAAAACCAGGACCAGGCCTGTGGAGGTAGATACCAGTTCTGATTCAAACTCCGATTCAGACAGCAATACTGTTGAGACATATATCATCCCAATGAGGCGAGGTGTGAGAACACCAATAAGAAACAGTCAGCGAGCTGATCAGGATTTTACAGCTCATAGTACTGTTCCGCCTTTAGTTCATAGCAGCGATATGTCTGCAAGGGAAGATGTACCTTCAGACTCCAATTTTTCAAGGTCTGTGGAATCTCCATCTTTTGAGCCGTCCATACATGTCAGACCTAAACGCAATGTAAGACCACCAGTTCGGTATGGGGAATGGGTTTCTTCCATACAATTCCAGAATGCTGAGGAATATTTTGTCTGACTATTTTTGGAAATAGATTAATATTTCAAACTGCACACTATGTAGTAGCAAATATTGTATCATGATTTTATTATTGTTTGTTGCTATGTTTTATTTTTGTCTTGTTTACAGGACATGAGAAGAGTTATTTCATCTAGATGAAGTGACCATGTTGATCAATAAAAATTAAGATATGTCTCTTAATTTATTTATTTTTTCTATTTTTGTTTCAGCAACCTGCCATGTAGAAGTATTAATAGTATTAGTTTTGTTTTCTAGCTGAAGTAATTGTCGTTATGGTTTAACTTTCAGAATTATTAAAATGTCAGGAGCCATTTTCCCCCTGGGAGGGAGTATGTAACCCTGGTTTAGATTAGTGTTCTCAATAGTATTACCTTTAGCTTGTGGCAGCCCTGAATATTATTCAAACTACATGTGTACTCATGCATATCATTGACCATTCCATTGTTTTGGTATGTGTGGGGTGATAAACCTGTTTGTGAGCTCTCTACTGTCATTCAACTGTGGGTCAATAAATACTTATTGAACTTAAAGAACTATTAATTGTGCTTTATCCCATGGGCTACAATAATATTTGGTGAAAAACACGGAATCACATTTTCGTAAATATTAATCCAACCTTATAATAGTTCGTTTTTACGGAAATAAAACTGTCCAATGACATAACGCAAATCTATGCTTACACTGTAATTTCGATACGACAAATAAAAAGGGTGTGGCAGTATGCTATAACACATCGTAACATGACGTACGGCTAATAATCACGCTATTGGAGAGTAACGAAGGTGTTCGACGATGTCCATAACATCGATGAAGCCAAAGTCCCTGTAATGGTTCCGCTACGTCTTGGACTACTTAACCTCTACCAAGAATACCAAGGTAATTTAATAAAACATAAGGAAATTTTGGTTATCTCTGTGAAAGAGTAATCTCATCATAAACCGCCAAGCATAGGCGTCAAATCAAAAGTGAAAAAAAAAAATCAAAACACTCCCCCCCCACACACGGTCGTTGATTATTTATAAACATCAACAAAACCCACAAACAAGCAACGACGACTGTTAAAATATGTTTCCTTTATTTCAGCACAGCAGAATTTCATAAACTTTTTTGCTACCCTTAGCATTGGCCTGCATGGCAATAAAATTCAACGAAGTATCTTTTATACACATTTAACGATTCTAGACGATGCTTGTCAGTCAAACGTATTTATCTGTTAAAACTGACTGAATTGCTTTTTATTGATGTGCATTTTATTTCCTTTCTCAGACAATCAAATGCAATAAGACATCCATATGGCATAACGCATTTTTCAATACTAAAATGATTTTTTTCATATACACTTAAATTCAATAAATAGAAAGGAAATGTAATTTATAGAAAGGCAATATTTGAAAAGAGGTCTTAAACAGCACAAACTAGACAATCGGTAGACAATATCAATACTAAAGTTGTCTAGTTTCTTTCAAATGTCATGCACAAGGTCTTTCTTATCTTATTTGGTTCATTCCTTTCGCAAGAAATGTCTTAACATGTCATAATTTATGGTAATGCTACTTTGTGAAGACGTTTTCCGAATATGGTAGAAATAACATCCTAGTATAAGTTTGTTTTTATTCCTTTCAAATCAGGACATCCATCCATCGTTTAATTATTTTCCTTTTTTTAATTTTTACTTTAAAATTCTCCAGCAATCACTCGATGGACCATGATCACAATTCAATAATGGATGGATTACCTTAGTTCATACAGAATGAAGTTACCTTAGTCATTAGTGGAACTATAATCTGGCACAGAGTTGAGGAAAACGCAATTTCATACATTAATTACAAGATTAAATATTGGAAATATTTGTGCAATCTGTACCACATAACAATAATGTATGTTACTCACGCGAAGCAACACGTGATTGTATCTCATAGAGCAAACTGCTGCGGGTTGAGGGTCACGACCATGATTCCATTAATTATTTGCATACACTTCCGGTACCGATTGGGGTCATGATCTTTATTCTCTCGGATTGAAGCTGGTAACTAAAGTGTTGCTGATTACGCGTGGATATTCGACAAGGGATTGTGAGTAATTTCGCCTTTCTGTTCCAAAGTTAAGGCATGATCCGGAGGAAATATTTGCTCGGGAATTGTCTATGTGCCAGGCAAGGTGTGTTTGAAATATGACTACATTTACCTAACATGTGTATGCTAAATGGATAGAAGCGTTGGGAACAAGGCTCTGTTTTGTCCGACCATAAGCTGGTACCCGGGGTACCTGTACAGATATTAAATTTCATTAACAAAAACAGTTATATTTTTCCTACCTATCTTTAAAATTAGAATGATTAACTTAATTAGACTGCCGAATATAATCATTATTTTTTATTTTTAGGTTAAACGTTCCATCGATAGCATTAAGGTAATAGGAGGACAATATCTGCTTTAGCCAGATATAGAGCTGCCACACTGCAGTATCACGCAGTAGACATGTGGCATGATATAAAACCCAATCACATTATCCTGACACCTAGGCCAACCGCTTCTGGAACTACTCTGTATATATACTGAGCGCAAATCAAGAAGCTTTCAATACCATTTTAATGACATTCGAGGATCGAATCAACGAGGCGGACTCTCTTATCCCTAGGTCATCGGGGACGGTATTCAATAACTTAAGCGACTACTAGTTACCAGGTTGAAATATACTTTGAATCCCTATGATTGGTCAGAAAGTCATGATGTCATGGTACATGAAGTGTTGTAGAACACTACACATTTCTAGCCCCCAACATTCGTATGTGGTTATACCAGCGAATTATTTTATACTTATCGAAAAATTCGGAAGTTTATTTTTACGTGTTTTCATATATTTAATTAGATTCAATAAAATGAACCATGTTAAATTTCTGTGTAATATTCCCAAACTTAAATAGATACAAAGAAACAACCTGGAATATATCTCAACTGATATACGATCGTATTTAAATTCACAATTTACTTTCAGAACAATAATAGCTAGTACAAGCCATTTCAAATGTACTGAAGGCAGATTCAATAAATTAAATTGTAACATTATAACAACACGCTGGCGCCCTTTGTTTGAACGATTGAACGACAATAGATGTGAATAGATGCATTTTTAATCGAGTCGCTTTCACAGGGATACTGACAATATTATCATTATGGACACAAGATCTAACGATGTAACTGAGGGCCTAATGCACACGTGGATTCTGCAATTGATCTTAAAGGGGGTCTAAGCCCTGATCCAGTATTTTCGAGACAAAACATTGTACCTTAATACTCAAACGATGCTCTTTAGTTTCAATGGGGATTTGAGTAAACTATGATATTTAAATCTGAGCCCAAGATCGTACTAAGAGAGAATATTAGAAAACCTCAGTCTGGAAGCCATTTTTGTATAAAGGTCTGTATCTCCCCCCTGAATCTATGAAATAATTTGAGCAAAATCGCAGGTGCACCCTAATTCTTCCTTCAAAATTATGTAGAGTTGACATGATTATAGTAAAATGAAAACAGCAGCAGTAGCAACTGCAACTAACAAAATCAACAACTTCCAAAAAACAAGCAAACTATGAATAATGTAGATCAAGCAAGAGACGTACGATGATGACCAGCCATTTCGTATAAATGCATTTAATTTTATTTATTTTACGTCAAATTTCTATTTGTCCTTCTCGATGGTTCTTGGATTGGATTGATTCTAATTGCGCATTGGGAGGCCATGGAATATTATTGCCGACTTCGCCGTTTGAGGTCGAAACCCGTGGACCCACCGTAATGCTCGTTACAAAGGACAACCAGAGATTGGAAACTATTGTAAAAGCCAGTGGAAAATATTGTTAAGCACACACCAGATCATTAAATACTGTAAACTTTTAAAAAAAAGTATGGAAAATCACAGAGGAAAATGTAATCATATTAAAACATGATCATTTCTCTACTGCAAAGAATGTGTTTCAGTTAAAGTTATTTTAAATATTCTTTTAAATTATGATTTAAATTCAACCAGTATAGCAGAAAAACAATACATTTTATGTAGTGATCATCATGCAGGTAAGTTTCTATTTTACATAAAACATTTTTTATTTCTTGAATTATTTTAACACATAAGGTATCATTTTGATGATGATGTACTGTTCTGTTGTATATCTTCTATAGAAAAGAAAATATTTGAAAACGTATATTTAGGAGAATTTGACGAGCTTTTGTGAGATTTAGACTAGTGGCCAATCTTTGTTGAATAGGTCTTTGAATTATAGCATTATACTTTAAGAATCGCTTACTGTCAAATATAAAATTCTGGACACATTGAAAAATTTATTTATTTTCTTGACAGGGAAGAAAAGGGTTTCCAAATAATAGTAAATTTAAATCTACATGGTAAAGATTAAGACTATTTAGGAGGTCAGTACAATTAGTAAAACGCTGACATTCAAAGTAATGATATGATGTTTCTAACTGGCCACACATACATTTTGGATCCTGGACGATGCCTTTTAAGAAAAGATGAAAATTAAGGAAACTTCAGTTAGTTCGTTATATCATGTGCAGGAAATGAAGCTTTCTTGTGCCGACGTAATAAAATGATGGTGTTTTAGAAATGTTTTCGAACAAATGCGATTTAAAAATATTAAGTGAACTTGAGTTTCTCACATTTATGGACAGAGTGCTCAGCTCGCGGTTTACTGTCGAAAGGAAGGAATTGAAATAAATTGTTGTTATAGCATGGATACCGGGAACATTTGAATTGTTACGTAAGTTATATCTTCTATTATGATTATCTAATTGTATTAATGATGTAAAATAAGTTGGGGTCAGATTATTTTGCATTTTAAAAAACAAATTTAGTCTATGTTTCTTTTGTCTTTCTGATAATGTTTCCCAGCAAACTTCCTGTAAAGGGTTTCTTTAGACATAAATTTAGTGGCTCCAGTGATTATTCTTGCACATTCAAATTGTATTTTTTCTAGTTCATCAGATTGATATTCGGTTATATTGCTCCAAACAACGTCTGCATATTCCAGTTTAGGTCGAATAAATGAAAGTGAAATAATTTCCAATGCTTTACGATCTAGAGAATATTTTGATTTTCGCATGATATGGACTCACTGCCAAGCTTTTTTAGTAACATAATAGATGTAAGAATGCCAAGTACAGTTATTATTAGTATAAACGCCAAGATGTTTATGTTCTATTACTTCAGGAATAAGTTGATAATACATTTCAAGACGAGGATGGTGACGTGGAGAATATTTTCTTGTAATTTATAACGATTCAGATTTAGAGGGATTAAAATTAACAAGCCACTTGTCAGCCCATGAGGATATCAGGTCAATATCAGATTGAAGCAAGTTAGTTGCACGTAAGGGATCATCAGTAATAATGTATAAACTAGTGTTATCTGCAAATAGATTGATTTTTGAATTTATATTATCTACAATATCATTAATAAAAACAAGAAAAAGAACAGGACCCAGAAACGAACCCTGAGGAACCCCTGATGTATGTTACCAGGTGGATTTAGCTCCAGAAAGAACAACTCCCTTTTTTCTATTCGAAAGGTAGTATGAAACCCATGTTAGCAGGGGGGCCTGATATTCCTGAAGCATTTAATTTGGCCAAAAGACCTTTGTGCCATACTTTATCAAAGGCTTTACTGATATCAAAGAAAACAACTCTGACTTCTAAGCCATCGTCCAGCGCTTTACAGAAAGTAGTTTATAGATAAGTCAGTTGATTAACAGTGGGGTCACCAGGATGGAATCCAGACTGGAATGGTGTAAAGAAGTTATAACTTTAAGGTGATTAAAACATGTTTATATATTATACGTTCTAAAACTTTTTCAATGGTATTCAATAAGGAAATAGGTCTTTAATTGTTTGGGAGTGAGGGATCGTAATTTCTGAAAACAGCAGTGACATGAGCTTCTTTCCAACTACTGGGAACTTTAGAGGAAACTAGGGATGTGCTAAAAAGATCACAAAGAGGTTCTGAAAGTTCATTTGATGCCTCATGTAGTATCCTGTTGTTAATGCCATCTGGACCTGTAGTTTTACCCATAGGAAGATATTTTAAAACGTCTTTGGCATCAGAATGAGTTAATCTTATATTACTTAAACTATCCTCATTTACCGACAGAACAAAAGGTACATCTTTATTACTATCCTCTATCTTTGTCTGACTACAAAAGAAATAGTTAAGTAAATCTGCTTTTTCAGTGTCACAAGTAGTTACAAAATTATTATAGGGATCAGTTAGATGTGGAATTGAGTTACTAGAGGCACTTGTATTAAAATATTTTAAAGTTGTCTACCAATCATGGGGATAAGTCATCATTTTTAAGTTTATCAGACATTTTAAGATAATATTCTCTTTTAGCCTTCGATGTTAACAGAATAATAAAATTAATCTTTGAATTATAAATATCTACACCTTTGCTGAAAAGCAGTTGAATAATTAAAAATACAAGGCCATCTTCAATAAATATAATTTCATAAGGTCACCAAAGGTCTGTTGGTATTAATAAGGATAAGCAAAACCTGAAAGTCACGTGACTCTAAAATTAATCCCATCGAGAGATACATTTTCACAGAATCGAAGAAGATTGTAGCCTTTGAATCCCTTTGGACAGTGTTTGCAGAAGACGAAAACAGAAATCTGTTAAGTATGGCTAGGTCTATATTAAGATCGAAACCATATTTGTATATATTATTGCAAAATATTAATGACTGGGTCCGAATGCTGTGGTTTCAAACCCTGTTTGGACAAAACTTATTAATGATCTTTTATCAGTACTTTGCTAAGATCATTAATAACCAGGACGTCGAAAATCGACGCAACAAGGAAATATATTAATTTTAAACTTAGTGATGTTTCCAAAACTAACGCAAAAATTTGTTAAGACTCGTTTTGACGTATAAGGAAGGATTTATAATTTTCAATAAGTTTATATGTTTATGTAGACCAACCTGAGGGGATATCCAGAGACAGACAGGTTAGGATGTGCCAGAGAAAAAATGCTCCAAAAATCCCAACAAGTTTTTGAATCATTTCGTCATCAGGATAGGGGTCCAAATTCTAGTTGATACCGCGGTGTGTCTTCTTGTAGGCTCACTGCGAAGAAAAGGATAACTTCATTAATATTCACATATGTACTAACATCACTTTGACACTATAAAGGATTCTCTACGAAAATTACCTTTGTTCTAATCAGGCGACACATTCAAACTACTTATTCATCACTACTGGAATAGTAGTCAGTGTACAATTACAGACTTTTATTTGCACGTAATTTGCCCCCACTAGTTAATGGTTATTTGCCCCCACTAGTTAATGGTTATTTGCTCCCATTGTTAATGGTTATTTGTCCCCACTATGTTAGTGGTTATTTGCCCTAACTAATAAATGTTTATTTGCTCCTACTAGTTAATGGTTATTACACCCAGGAGATAACTCATAGAACAAATGCAATGGATCCACGATGTACTTTTTTGTGTAAACTTTGTAACATACTAATCCTACCAGGACGTATATAAATACCTCTGTTTTCTTGTAGAACCCTTCATTTATATGTATGTATATACTTGAAATAAATAAATATTTTTCATTCTCATACATTGTATAAGTCACTATCCGAGTTGATCGTCCTGTTTAGAAACACTATATCATGCTCTCAAGTGAATTGGATCCTTATCCCGTCAAATTGCAGTTGGTGGATTCTTGGGCCATAATATCTATCTAGGGAAATTCCAGAGAGAGGCGAAGTAACACGATTTCTGTCCTACGTACGGTTGTGGCGAGGGTTGTCACGCTCAAGTTAATCCAGCATGCTGCAATTTAATTGTCTAAAATCCGCCCATACAACCAAATGCTTTATCAAATTTTGCATATTCAGAGATAAACCTATCATCAAAAGTCGATTTGTAAGAAGATTTACTGCAGTAAACAGTTTGATTTATCTATTTTCTGTCTATGGACTCGTGTCAAATCCAACCGGTTATATCGTCCCTACATGGAATCAACTCAAAGTTCTCTGTGCACTGGCCCCGTCCTCGATCCGTAGGAAGATAATGCGACAATGATCTACAGTTATCAAGATTATCTGCCCCTGATTGCTACTAGAGCTCGATTGTTGATATTAACAAACGAGACGGCCTTCCGACTGTATATCTTAAAAGAAATCACCTCTTATTTATGAAATTCATTTGAATGAATAATTGAAAGTTATTAAATTAATATATCAGAATTCAGAAAACATATACATTTTTAAAACATAATTATATTGAATATCATTAAAGCAAAACTGGTTGTATAACGATGATATGAAGAAGAAAACCATACAGATTATGTAATGTGATGTGATCAACATTAATGAGAACTTGCTACACTATCTAGATAAAAAGAACACGTAGAATGTTGATAGATGCCTGATTATTCCAATTTTATTCCAACACATAACAAAAGTTTCATCATCTGCATAAAAACGTTTCCGAACCAGGCAGCACGCAAGCTACAAATGATTCCCAAAGTAAAACTTTTGTTACACTGAATAGGGCATCCAAAAAATTCTGGTTGACTCGGGAAAACAATAGGTAAAAAGCTTTGGACATACGTTACATAGAAGCATCTCATTTATCAAACACTTGATCTAATGAATCTTCCCAAAATATCGATCGATGCTTTAAAAGTATCCAGGGAAATTTATCGAGGAATAAAGTGCTGTCTATTCTGATGCTATTGTCGTGCATCAACCATAAAAGTACTATATGCATTACTACCGTTAGACTTGTTACTCAATATCAAACTAGCTCTTTCCTAAAAATCACCCGAGATAATTCAATAACCTCGGTTCAATACAAGGGTCTGCGATTCATGCAAGTAGAAATATCATAACTAGTGACAGGGAAGAGTGTAACTGCCTCTATCAGGCTTTGTCTCGCATTCTAAGTTTGCCTTTGCTTTTTGATCATGCTGGACAACACTCACTTTGTTTAGCCGTTTAATTATGAATTGGAGTATAGCATAGTGTTTTATGGCAAAGGCCTTTCATTTCAAATGCAAAATGCGTTAGAATAAGAATAAGTGTAAGACTTCTCCAAACCAATATCAAAAGAAACACAGTTGTTGTTTTTTATAATATTTTACAACATATATGTAAACACTAGAGAGAGTGTGAGACAGACAGACAGACAGACAGACAGACAGAGATGAGTTTTAATCTGCTTGAAGTGTGCCTTAAAGTAATTTATTAAATGTTATTATTCTAACATATGTAACATTTGATTAAATATATGGTATATCCCCATTGTTCATGGCGCTTAACGCATAATGACTGTTCCAAGACAGGTTGACCCAATGGCAGGATAATGTGACTGGATGTGGTATCATGCCACCTGTCTACGGCGTGTTATCACAAAAAGACGCGCATCTGTTTCATATAGACGACATTCTCTAAAAGACTGATATACTGTCTGTTTGGATGTTTAATCTGAGCAGGCAAACAAATTAAAAAGCACCCTTTTTGTGAACGTTCCATCCTCGAGAACAGATATTCGATCGTCTTACAAATTCGAAATAGCACGTGGAAATGATAAAGCACTGGGATCTCAGACTGTCTCACATTCTGGTACAATGTCTGGATAATGTAACTTGATCTATTGTCATGTCATTTGCCTATGATATCACCTAGTAATCTTTATGGCGAAAGTCACAGACATATTGATAATCAACACCACAAATACCAACAAGAGGAACATGATGACATTGAATCTCCCACCTGAGGACAATAGCCTTCAGTAGGCTTTGTAGATATAATTGAAAGTTATGAATGTAATTGACCTCCGTGGCCGAGAGGGTAAAGTCTCTGACTTCAACACTCACTCAGCCCCTCATCGTGTAGGTTCGAATCCCGACAGGGTCATTCGGATTTACAAGCGAGGAAGCCTTCCAGCTGGCTTGAGGTAGGTCCCCGGTTCTATCCGGATGCCTCCGTGCATTCGGGGTCTTCCTTTACCTGTAATAAGCTGGACGTCGCTATATGACTGAAATACTGTCGAAGCGACGGTAAACTCAAATAGTCAAGTCAAGTCATCTTGCATGTACACATGAAATGTAATGTAACGTACACAGTCTCATATTTGGAATTAAAGGACCGATTTATTGTATCCAAGATTTTATGCAGACAAGCATTCAGACAAGTTCTGTGAAAAGTAGTCCTAAAATGTATCCTTTAGGGTGTTCATAAGGTTTTTCAAAGATTTGACCCAGTTACCTTCTTTTTGTCCCCATCTTATCCAGTTTCGGGCTCATCCAATATTTTATGCATGCATAAAACTATTCTGTCCGAGTTCTGTGAAGTTTAGGTCATTAATATGACCTCAAGAGTGTTCAAAAGGTTTTTCATAGTTTTGACCCAGTGGCGTATTGTTTGACTCTAGATTACCCTTGCGGTAGGTCTGTGGTTCTACCCGGATGTCTCCGTGCATTCGGGGTCTTCCTCCACCTGTACTTAGCTAGACGTCGCTATATGACTGAAATACTGTCGAGGCGACGGTAAACTCAAATAGTCTAGTCTAGTCTAGATTACCCATTTCGAGCTCATCCAAAGTTTTATGCATACAACCATTCTAAGTTTCATGAAAATAAGGTCAAAAATGTGGCCTCTAGGGTGTTCACAAGGGTTTCCAAGGATTTGACCAAGTGGCTTTTGACTCAACATATAAACCAGTTTTGAACTCATCGAAGATTTTATTATGACAAACATTCTGACCAAGATCTGTGAAGATTGGGACAAACATGTGGCCTAACGGGTGTTCACAAGTGTTTAAGTGTTTAGCTCAGCGACATAATCTTGGACTCATCCAAATATTCTCCAAATATTCCATCAAAATAAGTTTTTGTGATGTTCTAGGGTAGAATTTAACCAGCTGACCTACTTTTTGACCTCAAGTGAATCAGTTTCCAATTCATCCAAGCCGTCATGCATACAAACATTCTAAATAAGTTTTGTTAAGATTCGATCAAAACTGTAGCTTCTGGGGTATTCATAAACAATTTGTTGACGACACAGGACGGGCACATCGCCACCCTTATAACTCAACATGAGCACGCTGAGCTCAAGTTTGATAACAACAAAAACAAAAATAACCAACAACAAACAAATCTGAACTTCAAAAAATAAATCGAAAAAAATTGCAACACACAAACACTACAAAAAAAAAATTAACAACGAACAAATCATTCATTCAAAACAAAATAGACATCTAAGACATTAAAGAGACAAGAAATTTTACTAGAAGAAATAAAACTTCTTTGAGTGTCTAAGTGCAATAAAGACGACTTTATCGTCCAGAAGCAGGACCATTTCTTAGGATTGTAATAGATGCTGTTATCCCTATGTCAGTCTATGCAATATTTTGCTATATCTACTGCGTCACTTTTACTTGAATCCTATTTGTCGCCTCTTGTCTCTCGTAACCACGATACCTTTTAGCAGGTCTTTGAGTAGGAATTTGATTTGAAACTGTCGGTGCGTGCTACGTCTATCAATACCAATCTTTAGTCGCATGGTTCACCCAATGCAACATTCAGTTATTGTTTATAGCATTACAAAAGTATAAAATCTATATTATGTTGTTGTTTTTTTTCGTGTGCCGTTACAGGATCAATTACATTCACCCACGAGCATGCGCTTACTTCACATGCTGAAATATTCAATGTCACTTACGGATTGGTGAAGACGCCATGTTGCGTAATGTGTTTCATGGTACATCAAGCACCTGCTTCGGGGATATCTGACCGGAATTCCCCAAAGTGGGCCTTTACGAAAAATTGCGTTTTCCCGTGCAATATGACCAACTCGAGCCGATTTATTTATCAGAAAACAAAGACTTACCAACATATATGAGGAAGAGTAAAAAAAACAAAACTTTTTCTTTTATTTCTACCGATCAGCTATAAATGACTCGCATACAAAATGTGTTTTATGATCAAAAATGAGTTATAGGAAAATCGTAGGAGGGTGAGTTCAAGGTCAAGAGAAAAACACTCGTTATTAGTTATAAGCAGTTCTCTCCATAAATTACCCCTGATTTGATAAGGCAGAATAACAAAACATCGCCAGCAGTTGATAACAACTAAAACTGATACCAGTCGCTTTCTCAGTCAATAGCAATGTTTGTTATCTCTCGCATTGAACTGCCTTGTTACACCGCCAAATCACATTTGGTGTATTCTTGGGCCATAATACACACGGGCGTTATCATACGGAAGAATGCGGATATAGACGAAATAACACTGTTGATTAAATATAAACGGCTATAAGGAAGATTGAAGTTATCGTTACACTTGCAAAAAAAAAAAGAGAGAGAAACATTGATGCGAAGTATCAATTGATGCGAAAATAGTCATTACAAGACGAGTAAATGGAAATATGGACACAAGAATGGCATAAGATTGTAGTTAGCAGAAAAATGAACAAAATTAGCAGCAAAAACATCATTAGCATAATCAACACAATCGATAATATCAGCTTAACTCTCCGACATCTATTTTCAGTTAATTCTGTTCTTTACATCACCTTTTCGCAGCTGTATTTTTTCATTTATCAATATTTAATTCTATTTGTAATTAACTTTATGTTACAATACCAGATGGTATTATGGGCAATTTTATTTCGTTCTTGTTTTATTAAAAGTAGGACAAAGACTATGGTTATAAGGTCAACTGCATAGTGTAAAGGTCAATCCACTTAGGCAAATGTCAAAATATTGAGGTAAGAAAAAAAATGAAATAGAAGTAAAAACAGACTCAAAAATAGGTCAACCTGAGCAGACGCCCGACAACGCCCGAATATCATCAATTTAGAAAAATTATAAAGTTGAAACCCGGTCCAAATAAATGAAAATAAAGAAACTGTCAGGATATTATTGATAACAATGTATCATTTGCATTTTCCGAATATTATTCGTATTTATGTCCGCAAAATTAACAACATTCAATGTCCACAAACTTTACTTCCATCATTGTATGCAAAATATCTGTCCCAAATTAACTTCCTATTTGTCCGCAAAATTACTACAATTCATGTCAAAATTACCCCCATCATCGTCCGCAAAATTTACTACTATCATTGTATGCAAAATTAACCCCCATCATCGTCCGCAAAATTTACTACTATCATTGTATGCAAATTTAACCCCCATCATCGTCCGCAAAATTTACTACTATCATTGTCCACAAAATTAACTCCCATCATTGTCCGCAAAATTTATACTATCATTGTATGTAAAATTAACCCATCCGTTCATATAATTCCAAATAACCAAATTTCCTTTTACAAAATCAGCTCCAACCATGGTATACAAATTGAGAATTAAACATAGAGGCGAGCGCTCAGACGTATCCCAAATAAAACACACAATGTTGCTCTGTATAACTAACGAGCGAAGACACTTTAACCAAAGTATAATGCCGAGACGTTGGTACAAGTGGTCATAGAGGCACCTCCAGCGGAAAGGAACTAAAATCTTCACAATTGCTTGTCTGGTTTCAGATATAGTTCATAACAATGATAGGACACACACATTCAATTGCTGTCATCCTCACTGGTTCGTGGGTTGGACCAGTATTTGCGTGTAATCGTTATTTCTTTAAGATTCGTAGGCCCGCCATTTTCATCAGCAGTCAATCAATCTACACACCATTATGTTTAATTTGTTGCTGTTTTTCCCTCTACATTGAATAATAATTGATTTTGATAGGGAGTATTTCTGCTTTACTGTTCAAGGATAATGGGTAAATTATTATTGTTGTTTTTTCTTTAAAAGTTTAAGTTCGGTTTGAAAATAATTGGATATCTGAGGAATATGGTAATTGAAAAATTATCATTGTAAAGAATTAGTTAAGGATATTTCATTAAAGCGGCGAATGGTATTCGCGGGACCTACGCTGAAAGTGTGCTTGCAAGATGCCAATGTTCTAGGATGAATGTGTACTTGCAAGATACCGAAAATGTAGAGTGAATGTATTTGCAAAATACCAATGATCTAGGATGAATGTGAAATTACAAGAAACAAATACATAGGACGAATGTGTACTTGCAAGATAACAATGATAAATGGTACTTGCAAGTTATCAATAATCTAGGATGAAATGTACTTGTAAGATATCAGAAATCTAGTATGAAGGTGTATATGCAAGATATCAAAAATCTAGGATGTTTGTGTTTACTTACAAGATACTAATACTCTACGATGAATGTGTATTTGCAAAATTCCAGTAATCTGGGGCAAATGTATGCATGCAAGATAAAAAATAAATCTAGAATGAATGTGTACTTGCAAGATGACTTAACTTGACTATTTGAGTTTACCGTTGCTTCAAAAGTATTTCAGTCATATAGCGACGTCCAGCTAATTACATGTGGAGGAAGACCCCGATTGCACGGAGGCATCCGGGTAGAACCACCGACCTACCGCAAGCCAGCTGGAAGACATCCTCATACTTGCAAGATACCAATACTCTAGAGTGTATGTGAAGTTGCAAGATACCGATACTCTGGGGTGAATGTGTAGTTGCACGATACCAATGATCTAGGATGTTTGTTTGTTGGTTCCCACCGACAGTACTTCAGTCATTTGGAGACGATGTCTACTTGAGACAGATATAGTGATGCCATACTACAGTATCACGCCGTAGACATGTGACATGATACCACACCCAGTCACATTATCCTTACAACGGGCCAGCCAGTCTGCAACTACCCTTATATGCTGAGTGCCAAGCAAGGGAGCTATAACAGTACCATTTTTATCGACTTTGGAAGGTCGAGGTTGGGGATCGAACCCACGACCTCCCGCACCCGAGGCGGACGCTCTAACCACTCGGCCACCGGGGACGATCTAGGATGAATGTGTAATTGTAAGATAACAATGATCTTGTATTTGCGGGATACCACACAACTACGATGAATGTGTATTTGCGGGATACCACACAACTACGATGAATGTGTATTTGCGGGATACCACACGTATTTGGGGGATACTACACAACTACAACGAATATGTATTTGCGGGATACCACACAACTACAACGAATGTGTATTTGCGGGATACCACACAACTACGACGAATGTGTATTTGCGGGATACCACACAACTACAACGAATGTGTATTTGCGGGATACCACACAACTACAACGAATGTGTATTTGCGGGATACCATACATCTACAACGAATGTGTATTTGCGGGATACCACACAACTACGATGAATGTGTATTTGCGGGACACCACACAACTACGATGAATGTATAATTACGGGACACCACTAAACTCTGATGAATGTGTATTTGCGGATAACCACACAACTACGATGAATGTGTATTTGCGGGATACCACTATACTCTTATGAATGTGTATTTGCGGGATACCACTACATTCTAATGAATGTGTATTTGCGGGATACCGCACAACTATGTGTATTTGCGGGATACCACTACATTCTAGGGGATACTACACAACTACAACGAATGTGTATTTGCGGGATACCACACAACTACAACGAATGTGTATTTGCGGGATACCATACATCTACGATGAATGTGTATTTGCGGGATACCACACAACTACGATGAATGTGTATTTGCGGGATACCACACAACTACAACGAATGTGTATTTGCGGGATACCACACAACTACAACGAATGTGTATTTGCGGGATACCATACATCTACGATGAATGTGTATTTGCGGGATACCACACAACTACAACGAATGTGTTTTTGCGGGGCATCACACAACTATGACGTCTGCGGGATACCACACCACTTCGATGATTGTGTATTTCGAGACACCACTAAATAATGGATGTGTATTTGTGTGATACCACTAAACAACAATTCTACTTAACTGCGAATAAGTGTTAATTAATGACAGCCCATTATTCATTAGTTTCACTTAAAACACATTATACAGTGTACTGTTAATTACTCATTAACTATATTTCAAAATTTAAGTCGTAAATCCTCAAAAAAATCTCCTTGTTACACATCGCGAAGTTTTACAGTGTCTCTGCGTTTTTGTTGTTGTTTTTTTTAAACGAGATACCCATTGTAACTAATGAATATGCTTTTCCACAAAATTTGCAATTTTAATTTCAAAAACCTCTATGAAGAGACTTCATTACAAAGAAATGTATTAGCAATATCCTATGATACATAACATCAAAATGCAAATTATACGGCATTAATTTATAATTCGAATATTTTAAGCTTTTGATTTCCAGTTTTGTACCCATACGCCTCTTGAGATATTTCTCCAAATAACTCAAACTGTAGTATTAGATTTTATTTGATGCTTTCGGTTAAAAGCCTAAGGAAATTGATTATATTTTTTCTTCTGTTTTTGAGATCTTATTTTTGTACACGTATGGTCATAGAAAATAGAAACGTATTTTCTAAGATCCAGAAGAAAGGAAATACGATATTGCAAGAAATAAAAAATACGATCTTTTGAGGTTCTCTTAATGGAATTTCAAAGACAGTAGTAGAATAAAAAGAGATGTATCTACCACAATTTTTTTTTTAATATATTTACAAGTTTGTACTTCTTTCACACGTGATCATAGAAAAATAAAACTCTACTTAAAATTCAAAGATTACTTGCCATTTACAAATGAAGCATACATCATTAAAATATGTTATGTATAAACATGAATATGACGTTAGGAATGTACATATATCAGTTTAATAT
>CM037784.1:18961122-19011122 GCA_021229015.1 Solen grandis
AATATTTTGAACATTGAAGAAGCAGCTGATTAACTGAGGACACGTTTTTTTGATAAGCCTACATATTCATTGCTTGATATATTTAGCGAGCTTGACCAGCCTTTTAAGATTTTATTAATCAAATCTATTTTTAAACATAAGCATTTAAAGGTCTTGGATTATTACCAAGATATTTTGAACGAATGTTTCGATATAGGTTACAACATAAAACAATCAATATCGTTATGATTATCACTCAATGTTCTGCCACTCTGGAAAGTGATAAATCTCATATCAAATGACCGAAATACTGCCGATGGGACGTACAACCCAACAAACAAATAAACATATTATCTTTCAAGACCACGTCTGTAAGAAAATCTGCTCTATACTATAGGGTGGCCTTCTCAAAGACTTTAAAAACGGACACTTGTCGAATATTTTGCGATTTTCATCTAGATTATATTGAAACGCAAACGTAATAAGGTACATTCCAGCATTATATTTGTGTATTATTTATTCAGTCACTTTAGAAAATGCGAATTTTAAGGAAGGGTCAACCTGTTAACAAACAAAATGGGGCATATTTAAGTTCCTCTAGTATATAACATGAACATGGTGTTGCAAGCTACAGAGGGTATACAATTGTTGTTGTCTGAGGCACCTCTATTTCATTAGGAAGTGTTGATCGAGATTTGTTGTCATCGCCGAAAGAACGGAGAGGTTAATAAGAAAATCGATTCATGTCCTCCCATGGATCCCCGGCGTAGGTCGATATTAGCATCCTTTACGTAACAAATAGTTAGATTTTATTGAATTTGACAAATGTTATCGACAGCTGTGCATGATTTCGACATTTTGTTTGTTTGATAAACATTGAACATTTCGTTGTTAACGAATTAAAATGATATTTGTTGTTGGTGGTGTTATTATGCTGGAGATATATCGCCGCCGCAACAGTTTTCAAGCTTGATAATTATAGGTGAAGGAAGACACATAGGGCACAGAGCATCGACCGAACACAAGCTTGCAAGGAGGCTATCCAAGAAACTACACAGACTCATAGGAAAAGCAAAAACTCTTTCGTGTAGTTCTAATTAACAAAAATGAGCAAGCATGCAAACAAATAAAAAAAATATCTGATGTTTTTATACAATTCCTGTGTGCAATAGTTCTTGTAAAGCTCATTTCATGGTAATAATCCGGATACATCAGTAGACAGTTTCAACTGACAATTTCGTGAATATATTGAAAAAATAACTGAGATTTCAGAGGTGAAATATTTGACAGTTTAGAACATATTTCAAGAGTGAAACTTAATTGTCTTGCACAAACTTGTATATTTTCCTCGTTTTATTTCCTTGCTATAAACTAGAACTGTTAGTAAATGTAACATACATGAACAATTCCTTCATATTATGGAAAAAACTTTATTAAGTTCCGTATATCCACAAATGCACTAGGGCAAAATGACCCATATGTTTGTACAGAGATATTCGTATGCAATGTTTTACTGCAGTCATTTTAGTGGTTTATACCCTCATAACTTTCGACCGTTTAGATATATTTTCGATTGATAAATAGAAACCTTATCAATAACCAAGTTGCCGAGTGGTTTGAGCATCCTTCCCTATTCGAGAAGACATGATGTAATATTAAATGTCTGGATAACGATTATACACTGAGACAGTATTACACACATATTAAGTGAAAATAGCTGGACGCAAACTTAAAACGTTTTTTCATAAATCCTTTCTCTTCTGACTTTACAGTCAAACAATGTTTTGCTTTCAGTAGATTACTTAAAGTCTATGTCAAGTATTTTTGCTTTATACTAGTTTTCGTCGATTTCTTGGGTAGCTATATACAAGAATAATTCTTTTTAGGTTGATGTCACGAAATCTATGAACCTCTTTACCAGAATATACTTACTAACAAAATAAACTGTAATACAGATTTCACAAAATTTAGTGCAAACGATAAATAATGAGTTAACAATTATACTTAAAGTAATTTGATAGAAATATGCTATGGTAATAAAAGAATACAGTGTGACAAATGTAGGTAGAAGGGAACCCAAAACAATGGAAGATTCAAGGATTATGACGAGCAAGGTTAAAAGATATTTACTCTATTTCCTCAGATTTCATTGAATTCTACAGAATGCAAGAAAAATCCATTGAATAAATGTAAACTAGACATACGTCAATATTCTCACTGAAAATAGACACTTATTGACAAATGTAGGAACATTTGATTTCTGAGATATCACTGATTTCTTTTTTTTCTGGATAGCACTAAATGATGTGTTATTGTTTCCATTTGACTAGAAAATAATATTTCGTGAAATTAAAAAAAAATTGGTTTAACCATAAACAGATCGAGTAATTTAAACACAATGGGGCTTGATTTTACATTAAAACATGTACCATTACCTTAAATAGAACGTTACAATATGCTTTATAACTTAAAGCCTCTCGTTCATATATGGACGTTGATTAAGGATGTGAATTTTAAACATCTGCTTGTATTATATCTATCAATACCCATCTATAGACGCAACATTTCGTGATCGGAAAAAGTCGATGGTTTCTCCATCACAGGCAATATCGTTACGAACGGTATTAAACTTATATTTAGAGTTATAAAACTTATATTTTGTGTGCAGCCACACGACTGATTGTTTCGTTGCGAAACGTGTCACGTGGTACCGCAAGCACTTGCTTCCAGAAAACCGTATTCTATATTCAACAGATTTCCAAGAAGTGGGTGTTTATGAAAATTGCGTTTTCCCGTGCAATATTACCTATACACTTTTCAAGAAACACAGGATTTCCCCAACATCAACAAGGAAGAGGGGAGGGAGAATATCTACCGATCGTCTATGAATGAGTAGCATTAAAGTCATACTAAATGTTTCTTTCAATTATCTGGGGGTAATCTCGGATAGTTCATGAATAATCTCCTACGACATTTGACATTGACATATAAATCTCGAGACAACCATAATTGTAATGTCTGTCATAAGAAGAGGAAACATGTCATACCTGTCAAAACAAGACCAAATTTATTTCGGAATTTCAAGAATAAATGACGGATAAAGCTCTCAGGAACGGCCTTCAATCAAATGGAATTCAACTCATCAAATACCAGCGAATATAAGCTGAATACATGTGGTAAGATTATGATAGCTATAGTGTCGTGTAACAGGGTCGAATTTCACCAAAAATTCTTAGCGCTCAATAATAACTTAAATTCTTAGAGGCGAATTTCACGATTATTGCTTTTTTTTAAATAATACCTAAATAGTTCATTTCTTAACAAATATTGTAAGTTTTAAAGGTAATAATTAATTTCAGCTTAGTCATTTACTTGAATATTCTTTAAAACAGGAATGTTGGAAAATGTTTCTACCCAGTTTAACCCTTTCCCTCATAGAGGACACCATGAAAAGACCTATGCGAACAGCATAAAACTAGATCAGCCTGCGAGTAACTCGCAGGTGGATAAGTTTTTATTCTGTTCGCTGCTCCTCAGTGGTCTGGAAATGAGGATTTTATAATTAAATTTGGTAAGGTTTAAGTGTGGCTTTCTGCAGATCAGGCTTTATGTGGTACCTATTGAGGGTGTCAAAATGAGTCTATATGAGGGAAAGGTTAAGAATTTAAGTATTAGATAGCGCTAAGTATTGTTGGTGGAAATCTAGCCAGATGCAGAAAAATACATATAGGGCCTCACATGAGTCGTAGTTGTAGCATTTTCTTGAACGCGTTTAATAAAATTCTATATTATATGACAACTCATGTGAGATTCTTTTTATCGCATGACATTAAATGCTGAGATTTAACGGAATAATATTTGACTTTTCGCGCGCATTTTTGCACGTTGTTTTTATCCTATGAATTGTATAGGTTTAAATGACGTCATGACGTTTTTATATTACACGTGTTAAATATAAGAAAATACGTAATGATTATATTACACGGAAAACAAGGAACGTCATGTGATAAATAGAATTAGAAGAAGAAGATATAAATTGAAAACTAACTTAAGTAAATTTAACCCTTTTCCTCATATAGACTCATTTTGACGCACTTAATAGGTACCACATAAAGCCTGATCTACAGAAAACCACAGTTAAACCTTACCAAATTTAATTACAAAATCCTCATTTCCAGACCACTGAGGAGCAGCGAACAGCATAAAACCTGATCAGCCTGCAAGTTACTCGCAGGCTGATCTGGTTTTATGTTTTTCGCATAGGTCTTTTCATGGTTTCCTCTATGTGGGAAAGGGTTAAGTGTATGAATATATGAATTCTGATTTCTACAAAGTGAATACCAATCTTAATTAAAATTTCCATCCTCACATTTATTTTAAGTTTAGACCTACAATGTATTTAATTTTCGTCTGTTGGGAAACAAGTTCTTACAACTTGTGCAAATTCATATAAACAGACTTAAATAAGGCCAATGAATAAGAAAGGATTTAGATAGCATATTTTAGCTGGGGCCTAAGATGTAACTTAGATATTCCCGAGAACTTTGGTCCTGAACAATCGGCATCTTCCTCACATTAACCTGTTCAGACCCCGCCACTAAATAATAATAATAATAATAAAAAAAAATAATCAAAAATAAGCCTTGAAAAAAAAATGTTGAAAAAAAATCGTCGAAAGTGATGAATGCTCCGGCCTTGACAATGTAAAAATGTATTAATCTTTCTGAAACTTTTATTTTTCTGAGACATTTGATTCCTGTATAGCTCTAATTGCACTTTGTGAATTGTGGACATAATAGAAGTTGAAGGTCTTGAGATTGAAAACTAAATTGTTTAAGTTAAGCTTACTTGCACTTAAGGCAAATAATATTACATTGGCTAGACAACCCATTAGCATAGATCCCCATGTAACTGATTCATCATACAGAAACAAGATATCCAATTTGTCATTCATATATCCAATACTATTTGTAAAATCTATTGTTAAAATATCTACAATTGTCTTGCACCATTGGTTTGTTTTGAAAACATTCAATTTCCATAAAAATCAACACTTCCATTTTAAAACTAACTACAGTGTCAGGTTGCTAAATCCAGTATACTGTATAAGTGGATATGTTCGCTGGTGTAAAAGAAATAAAGTCCCGTATTACGAAATGTTAAATATAAAAATAAATATCAACCTATGTAATAATTTCCTCAGAATGTTATATAACAAAGGGTCTAAATATAAGTCAATCTCGACCCGGCCTAGGGTCGAACACGGTCCGCCTGCGTGCCAGTCCAATGCTCTAACAACTGAGCCAAAGAGTCGACTCCCTGACGCAGTTGTCAGAGATTGTATTTATACCTGTGTCGACGCATCGTCACATTACTTTCCCCTCCGAGAAGTCTCGACCTGAGACTTAGCCTGGGAAATATATGGATAAGGCAACTCCGGTCTGGCAGTTGACATTATCCCACCGCTGTCATCAATGTAACAAACTCGATCCGGCCAAAGATCGAACCCGGTCCGCTGGCGTGCCAGTCAATTGCTCTTACAACTGAGCCAAAGAGTCGACTCCCTGACACAGTTGTCAGAGATTGCATTTATACCTGTGACGACGCATCGTCACAATTTTAAATGAAGATATAATGCATCAAACTAGATGCAAACTTATCCATTTATATCTGTATGTTATTAAATATCAATTAAATTAAAGATTTAAGTATAAAACAAGTTAAGTATATGGTAATTTGCCTTGTGACACATTACCGATTATAGTTCTGTAATCTTGCAAGTTACAGAACAGAACAGAACAGAACAGAACATATATTTTATTTGTGTCTAACTCTTGTACATGTTTTTACATATTCATATTAATAGTTACATGATACAGTGTGTCATACCACGTGGTATATGAAGTCATTTGAAGTTATCGCGAAAAACATATACATCTGACAAAATAATTATAGGTCTTTTGTGTAGTGCACAATTTTCCACTTGCCATGCATTATAGACAATTAAAATTTGTGTAAAGATATTAAAGAAATACTCAAGTAGTTTCTTTTTCGAACCCACGCAAATTATGCTGTTTGTGATGGCTTAAAATGACGTCATATATCACGTGGTATGGCCATACTGACGACAGGTACGCCGATCAAATAACGCTTGCAATATCTTTTGACGCCCTTGCACCCCACCCCGTCCCACCTTTGCATCAAATAAACTATATTCCTCCGCATTGTCAAGTGATAGTTATGCAACATTATAGAGAAATTAGTTCTTTTTTATTTTTATGCCATGGACATTTACTGTGTCCCGTAAATATTTACTTTTGACACAAAATTGATTTTTCAACACGTTTGCTTAATCTCAGCAGACCTGTGTTACAAAGTTATGTTTAATCGTTTGGTCATTTGTACGTTAGTCATTCGATAAGTTCTTCGGTTTTCAAAGCAGAGAAAGTAGGTACTATAGCTGTAACTACGGCACACAAAACTAAAAACAGCAATACGGTCGTAAGAGGAGTTTAATCATCTCCGAGTATGCCGGTTTTACAGCCAATATTCACTTATTGGAGATTCTTTCGACCAATCTAGAATGGAAATAGCCATTTGAATTTTAACGGTTTCAATAAAATCACACAATAGCCGTAGAAAGGAATGCAAATTATGCAATGTTAATTACCAATTGGAACTTGTATTTGGTTTAAAGATACGGTTTTCAGTTTGTTTAGAATTTTAATTGTTTGTAGAGATTATTTCAATAAAATTCAAATATCAGCAACACTATTGATATTATTTGAGTGGTTCATTTTGTATGATGAACCCGGAGTACCCGATATCCCTTCACATACAACTGCGGGCAGAACTCGGATGGTAATTGTGAAACACTATTGAATGAATAGACTCTTTTCGTACACACTATACCATCGGGTTTGTCAGTCAAATTTCCATTTACATGTAATAGTATTATTGTTTGTTGCTGACATCAGGCAGTCTTAAAAGCTTATGGAGGAGATCAATCGATGATCACATTTTGCAGCACTCTTGCAAATCCTATTATGATTTCAGTCCACAATGGAATTACTGGTGTAATTTCAAACCTTGATAATGGTAAATAAAAACGGTAACGCGTTTTATCTTTCCGGGTAAAATCATAACTTGTTTGTATTAAATTTGAAGTCGTGGTTGAAAAAAAATCAACCTCGCATAAAGCATCCTCATTTGAAACAGACATAAATGTACAATATATTTTTGTTTGTTTATTGGGTTTAACGTTCCACCGACAGTATTTGAGTCATTTGGAGACTATGTCTACTTGAGGTAGATATAGTGCGGCCACACTGCAGTATCACGCCGTAGACATGTGGCATGATACCACACCCAGTCACATTATCCTGAAACCGGGCCAACCAGTCCTGGAAGTAACATTACATATGCTGAGCGCCAAGCAAGGGAGCTATACTAATACCATTTTTCCGACTATGGTATGTCGCGGCCGCGGACCGAACCCACGACCTCTCGCTCCCGAGGCGAATTGTACAATATATTCTTCCCCAGTAAAACATAAATCGTAAGTCATACTTGGCATCCCATATGTGACGACAAAATGCTTTTCGCCCAAGTTAGGATATGTAATCCTCAAACATTGGCCACATCATTACCACTGTGCCAATTGTCATTTTATCTTCAAACCGTTGGTTTAAGCCAAACGTCAGGAATACATGTATATGAATTGCTTCCTTAAAAGTATGGTTATAGCATCGTCTGATTTTAAATGACAAGCATAGGGAAATTTTGTCAGTCTTCAATTAATATGTACTCTGACATAACATTCCTAGCTTTTCCCAAGACTACGTTACACTTTTAAGACATCCACCAGAGATAAAAAATAATGAACGATTTTTTAGATAATTTCTTCTCATACTTTTTAGCTCACCTGAGCACATGTACTATTAGGATCGATGAATGTCCGCCGACCGTCCGTCCGTCGTCCACAATTAGTTTGTTTGCACTCGAGAGTCTTAATCTCTTAGGTAATCATCTTCAAACTTTATGACATTGTTTATAGCTATGATCTCTAGGCAATGATATCGGCTTATTAGGTCAGGGGTTATGGCATTTTAATTATCAAAAAATGCCAGATTATACTTTGTTCACATTCTAGCATCTTTATTTCTTAAGCAATCATTTTAAAATTTCATGACAATGTTTATGGCCATAATCTCTAAGCCAAGTTCGACTTCAAATTTTGACCTCAGGTACTGTTTGGGTTGTGAGATTGAAATGATTTCATGGATTATGTATTCAGTACAACTATGCTATAATATAGTTACTTGTGCAGGCAATGGAGGGAATATTCTCAGTTGAGCGTCTTTATGTTCTTCTTGGCCCTATTGTTTCTAATGATATTTCGATGGAGTATCTTTCGAACGCGTTAGAACCCCCAGAATTATTAACTGTTAACTTTTTCCTGCTACATGTATATTCTGAATAAATTATAGATATTCCATAAAATATAACGAAATCAATTTGTCGTAAGAGTTATAGACCTCAAGTTTCTTTAATTATAAACATATCGTCCATTGAAAGCCAGAAGGGGCTATCAGCCTTCTCTTTACATATGCTGATAGCCTCTTCTTGCTCTCAATGGACGATATATGCTTCTTCACGAACTTATAGTGTGGTATATTTGTAACTTTACAAACAGCCATTCTTTATTTAGAAACCACCTTTCTGATTTCATGTATTTTACAAATTTCATTTTTATTTTCCATTCAACCTCATCACATTTTATGGCAATAGCGATGTGCTGTCATGCACCTTAACCGCAAAACAGCTCGGCTCTTAAAAGCATTTTTGTGTCAAGGTCACATCATACTTTATAGTAAATGGCATGGCGTGTTGAAGACAATTAAGATGATAATATGCTTTTAAATACATGTACACCAGTACATATTGAAAAAAAAAAAAAAAAAATATACATGTACATTTGGGAATTAAAAAATTTAAGTTTTCAGTAATTTATAAAATCATTAATCTAAATTTCAAAATCTTCACTAAAGTATTGATCGAAAGCCTTGTTTTGAAAAGACTATCTCATTTTATGCATCAGTTAAGTGATATACAATTGCCAAGCAATGATTAATGTAGATTGAATATTATTCAAAGAGTAAAACAGAATTTGAGACATGCTAGTTCGCAATCATCTAACAAAGAAAAAAGTAACAAAATAAATCTGAAACAGAAAAACATATCAATTTAAGAATTTTTTTTTTTAAGTTTCAACTGAAAGATATTGCATAAAACTAAAAACACAATTATATTTCTGCAAAAATTAAATGTTATAAAATATACACGTGGGAGTTAGAGAGCTGATGTTGATGCCCGCGAGACTTCTGTTTCACCGGCAATAATGTTAACGGAGCCTTGCTGTCAACAGCAGAGAGCCTGAAAGGCTTAATGTGAAAATCAATGCATATCGAAGCGCTCTTTTCGCGGAGCTCTTGCGTTCAGAGTCCCAAAATGACACGAAGTCAACGACATTTCGGACCAATGCAATTGGAAGAACAGAGTCAGCATTGTCTGCAAGAAGTTGCTGGTGCGATGCTCAGTCCTGAGTATGTTTTCATATCATGAAAAGGGAAAATAGTTTTCTTTCTTTTCCTTTTAAAGAAAAACGTCGTGGTGTCTCCAACGATACGCAAGTACATGTATCAAAATAATAGTTTCAATGTAATATTCTAGCATTTAATGTCAAACAATTGAGATTTATTTTACCATCGACGAGGCAAAGTTATGGAGGACGTGTAAAAGCAAAGAAGTATATGATTATGTAGTTCTGTTTAATAATACAGACCTTAAGTTAGATTACCCAGTTTTCCTAAGAGAGAGAGAGAGAGAGAGAGAGGAAAGAAAGGCTTCAAACTGATGTCATTTCCAGAATTTCTAAAAGCACATGATGCTATCCAATGATCAAATCTTATTCACTCTGCCACTAACATCGTTTTAGTCTAGTAAGGTTAAATGTCAACAGATCTTGAAATTCAATTGGCGAGACACATGCTGTCTTTATTTAGAGCCGTATCAACATTCAAGGAATCCCGTGTTGGTTTATTGCTTTCCATTCGGCTCAAACTCCCTCTCGGAAGAAATAAACATGTCAGAGTAGTGTTATTTTTTGCATCAATTGGGCAAAAATGTTATTAATTTGTATATAAAGTTTAGTCAAATAGGTGTAACACGTAATATATATCTTGGAACGATTATTAAAATGAATTATACATTATTGATAACAGTATGAATTTGCATTTTTTCTCTAGAGCTCATGCATCTCCCCTCAATAGTCAGGGGACTCATATGTATTACATATAAAACAAATGAGCTTACTTGATGTATGTTACCGGATGTGCTAAAGGAATCGAATGCCTATCGAATGTGAAGTATTTGACGTTTCAGAGGAAATTGCAATAGACAGAAACAAAGTGAACAGTTTCGGTCAAAGTATCATGTAATACTTTTTTTTATTATCATATGTTCAGTCAACCCTCGATGCATCGGCATTCGATACAATGGCATACTCAGGTTCCGGCACTAAAAGTAATATGACGGATTTATTAATCTCTAATCAAACGCAAATTTGGTTTCCGGTATCGGCAGCAATTCTCGATACATTGGCGAAATCGAGATTTGCAAACACTGCCGGTGTATCAAGGGTTGACTGTATAACTAGTTTTAGCCTACCAAAAGTCCCCTCCAGGTCATTTCTAATCTATGAAGTGAAAGCTTTTTTTCAGCACTTGCATATGGAAGGGATAACCTTAGAGTACGAAAATGACAATCTGTATTGGTGGTTGAACATTTCTCTCCAAGTCAAAACTTTCTTAAGTCCCCCCCCGCTTTAAATCATGGTAGCACAGGAAATGAAGCAAGGACTTTGATAGGACTAATTTTAATTTAGGTTGACATCGTGTTTTCTTAATCGGGACAACACGAAGCCGTA
Organism: Solen grandis; assembly: GCA_021229015.1. NCBI lineage: Eukaryota > Metazoa > Mollusca > Bivalvia > Adapedonta > Solenidae > Solen > Solen grandis. The sequence continues at coordinate 18,972,089 of CM037784.1, forward strand.
ATTTATACCAACGCGTACCTGCTAGACTGACTAAAATGGCCGATAAAATGGCGGATGGGTATAAATCGCGGACATCACGTGATATCACGTTGATAGCTAATACCCCTATCTCACCATCGCAGGATCGCTCGCGGAGACTCGCGGTATGAGCAGACGCGGTGCACCGCCAGTTTTGTTGACATTGCATGACGTAACACATTTTTCACGGTGTCTACACGGTGTCTGTACGGAGTCACTACGGTGCATGGCGGTGTGACTACGGAGTGTGGCGGATCGCTGCGGTTTGATGCGGACTGGCTGGATTTCCTAGCCAGGTGTCACTGCGGAAGGGGGGTGTGACTACGGAAAGGAAAGGGGCATGGCTGCCGGGACCGAGTGGGCCGTGTACCCAACGTCGACTCCGTAGTGGCACCGTACACACACCGCCAGTAGCTCCGTACTCAACGTACTGCAACCGTGTAGACACCGTAGTGGTACCGTGTACCCAACGTCAGCAACGCAGGAGCAAATGAGTACGGATCGCTGCGGAGTCAGTACGGAGCGTACGGTGCCACTACGGAGCGTACGGTGCCACTACGGAGCGTACGGTGCCACTACGGAGCGTTCGGTGCCTACACGGTGTTCACGGTGTCTGTACGGTTCAAAGCGCTTCGCAGAAAACCCGCGAAAAAATTGAACATGTTTGCTAATTTCGCAGCTTCTCGCGGTGCGTACGGTTTGTGGCGGATGGTGGCGGAGCGTCGGCGGTGTCTACACGGTCCCCAGCGGTTCGCTGCGGTTCTCACACCGCGAGTCTCCGCGAGCGATCCTGCGATGGTGAGATAGGGATAATAGATCACCTGACTTCAGACTGGATCCCGTCTCATCATTAGAATCACGAAGCACACATAATACTGATCGGGCAAACATCTCATCAGGTGCTAATCTAAAATCCGACAATGAGCGAGGAACAACTATAGATGTTCCTTCCCATGGGAAGGAACAATTATATTTATCTTTATTTCCTCCTTTTGAAGATTTAAACAACAACATATACATGTACAAGAAAAGACAATACAATACAAAACAACAATAACAAACAAAAAAACATAATATCATAATTTGTCTAAACCCCTATATTGTCTATATTATCTCGGGCCGAGATAACAAACAACTAGAGAAGGTAAAGAAAATGAAATTCAAGATGCAAATCTAGCAAAGTTTGATCTAAAAATTTCCACCACAATGGCTTGACTTAATGTTCTGGGGCTCGAATGCGTGATGTTTAGAATCACACACTAATTTACCGAAGGTATATTAAACATTTGAATGATTATTACCAACTGTTACTTAAGTTATGATATTATCCATTTTGAACCACTGTGCACACTTGGGGACGAAAAGCAAAAAAGGACCAATGGTTAACAAATACATATTGTATCACGCAGTGTGTAAACTAAAGCAAGGAATATTGTTAAAATATTCTCACTTGTCTTTCACTAGTGGATTGAGTTACAGATAAAACATTTTCTATTAGAACGCTTCCAGTTTGAAAACTAAGGCGAGTGTCAGGTCGCAAAAACAACATATACGGCTAGCTCAGGGCATTAAGAGAAAACAGTGTTGCGGAAATAAGTTTCCACATGAATGTCAATGTCGGTCAAGCTTAAGATTATTTCATTAATATTGTACTCGCTGAAAACTAGAAACATGTCGACTGGAGAATGACTCACAAATTGCACCATAACTATGTTTTAAACACATATGCAAAACTTCTAAAAATGGTGAACATGCCTGTAATGTTTCAGGAATCCTGTTCATATGGTTTTAGAGAAAAGCGTGACATGAGAAATGTGACAGACGAAGGGAAGAACAAACAAAACAGGACAAAATAATTGGACCCTATACATATTAAAGATAAGTTGTTGTTTTTTCTCCGAAATATGCCACAATGGAAGAATGCATTAGGCAAACGGTATCTGGTTATTAATGAGAAATTACATCCATTGTCAAGTATTGTTTACCACATTTAGCATTCTTCTCTACCCAAGTCTGCGATCGAACCTTCTCGATTTTAAAACAGCAATACGGCATTTAGTAGAGTTTAAATGTCTCTGAGTAAGCTAGTTTACATCCAGTATCCACTTATTGGATATTCTTTTCACCATTCTGGCGAACGGAAATAGTTATTGTAAGGATAAAGACCTACTATTAGTCCAAATGCAGTGTATATTTTTCCGACCAAAGAGCAAAGTTTGAGTTACAGAGTTTTTAGTGATGCAGTCTGTACATGCTCGTTGATGACTATACTACTATAATGTATAAATAAGAAATGCTATTGTTCTAAAGACCATTCCGTTCTTTACAAAATTAATTGATTTGCACATTCTGCATATAAATAAAAACAAAGTGATATATGTATGATACATAAATTGAAATTCTCTCAACATTATTTGATTGATGGAAGTTTGGTTAGTAATTTAGGATATCCATTATGATAAAATATTATATTGAAATAATTATATCCAAACTATTTCAAAGTATCATAATTCTTAGTTTTAGTAATTTATTTTATATATAATCTAAAATTGCAAATATTAATTAATTGAATATTATTCCAAGGACGAACTGGAAATAGTAATTGAATTTGCGCTAATCTGACGACGACGAAAATAAGTAATAAATTAGATAAATTTTTGTACTTGAATTTTTATGAGATTCAAGAAGGAAATTTAACAGCTGAAAAGTAGCTATGTGGTGAAGATTTATTGCATAGTCCTTTTAATCATGAGGGATTAGTTTTTGTATGCATAGACCACAACAAGGTTACAAGGTATAACCCTCGTAATACCTTTCATGATGATATGCAAATATCATATTTTTTCGAGTCTGAATAGCGCAAGACATTCACACAAAAACATCTAAAGTGTTGAAAAAAAAAAAAGAAGAATAAAAAGCAAAAACAACAACAACAAACAAACAAGAGGGCCCAGATGGCCCTGAAGTCGCTTACCTGAGAAACATTGCATTCATTGCCTGCGTTGCTGAAGAAATAAAGGTGTTAGGGTGTAAAAACGGCAAACATGTGTGATGTTCTGATACATTAAGGGCCTAAAATGTAGCTCTATCAGTAAAATATGAACCATAATCGAACTCAGCTGAGTTATGTTTGCCATTATCATTGTGTAGAAGTTAAATGATGATGATGATGATGATGATGATTGCAGATGCCAAAGTGTACACAAAGTAAAACTATGGCATTTTTTTTTCAATTCAAGGCTCATAACTCCTGACCGAAATGACAAAAAACAGACACAATTAAACATGGCTGAGAGATTATGGTCTTAAACATTGTCTTGAAGTTTGAAAATGATTGCTTAAAATATGAAGATGCTAGAGTGTAAACAAAGTGAAATCTGGCGATTTTTTTAAACTAAAAGTGCCATACCTCCTCACCTCATAGGCCAATATCATGCATAATCGAACTTGGCTAAGATTTTATGGGTATAAATATTGCATTACGTTTGAAGATGATTGCTTAAGAAAGGAAGATACTAGAGTGTAAATAAAATGAAATCTGGCATTATTTTTTACATTAACAGGGACATAACTCCTGATCTAATTAACTGTAATCATCCATAATCAAATTTGGTCAAGAGATTATGGTAATACTTACTGTTAGAAAGTTTGAGGATGATTGCTTAAGAGATGAAGATGCTAGAATGTAAAAAAAGTGAAATCTGTTGTTTTTGTTTTTGTTTTTCATTAAAAGGGACATAACTCCTTACCTTATTGGTCGATATCAGCCATTATCGAACCTGGCCGAGACTTTATTGCTATAAACATTGTCATGAAGTTTGAAGATAATTGCTTCAGAAATAAAGATGTTAGAGTGTAAACAAAGTGATATCTGGCATTTTTTTTATACTAAAAGGGGTATAATTCCTGACATAATCGGCCGTAATCTAACTTGACCGAGCGATTATTGTCATTAATATCGTCATAAAGTTTGAAGATGATTGCTTAAGAAATGAATATGCTAAAGTGTAAACAAACTGATTGTGGACTACGGTCAACAATCCTAAAAGTAAAAAAAAAAAAAAAAAAAAATATACAAAAACAACAACAACAACAAAAAAGATTAAACAATCAATACTTAAAATAAATATATAATCTCTTTATACCCAGGGGACAAAGAGAACATTCAATTATTCAAATTACAGTACTGTTCCATTATAAAAGCCTTAGCTTAGATAACCCAGGATTCTTCAAAGCTGTTAAGTTCACAAAAATCCACAGTCTCATTTTGGTGTCATTTTCTAGATGCACACAATAATATCCACAATAATATCCAATTATCACGTCTAATATTTCATTATGTCACTCACAACGCCCTTGTTTAGTGAGGTCAAGGATCGTCAAATTCGATCGGCGAGACACATGATGTTTTGATTCAACACAAGGTGTCTATGTTGGTGCTTTAGATAATTGTTTTCATTTTGACTCCGATTCCTTCTCTCAAGGAATAAACATGTCTAGGTTGCGCTTGGAAAAATGTCTTTTCATATATATATATATATATATATATATATATAGTAATAACAGTACTTGGTTCTTGGAAGGAGCATTATGATTAATCACACCCTGTTGATTAAAGTATGGATTTGCAGTTTTTCACTTGAATTATATTTCACCCTTGACAACTAGAGGAACTAATATATTACTTGTAAAACTTATATACTTATATATACATCTTTTTGATGTATGATACTGGATATTCTAAAGAAATTGAATATATAGAAGTTAAATCTCATTGTTGCAAAGCAGACTTCAGTTTTATTGACATTATTGTTAATTGATGTTTAACGTTAAATGAATAATGTCTAAAGAGGTAAATATGAAAATCAATGCGTATGATAGCAGTAAACTTAAAATGAAAATATAACATTTTGTATTAACCCCACATTATCATGGCCTTACAATAATACTGGAAATTTGATATTGACCATTAATGATATAAGTAAAAATTATTATGAAAACTTACGTATGGACAGAACAGGAGTAGTTAGTTGTTACCGGTACATTTCAAACCTCGATAACTGTAGACAAATTAAGGTAACTGTGTTTTATTTGTGTCATAAGCGTTAACATAGCTGAAAGTTGTGTACACAATCTAACTAAAGTCATCTCCTATATACACTGCATCGTGTACTTTAGTCAGATTCGTACGGACATTGTTTCGAGGCCCCATCGCGACATGATCACACACACACACACACACAGCTAAAAAGTGAAATCTGTTTGATATTTTCCAGTATAATCTGTCATACTTTCAGTTATACTTACACCCTATTCATTATAACAAAAACAAATATTTCATCAAACAAGCAAGTATATTGTAGCCCTAAACATCATCAATGTAGGGTCACAGTGGGTCAAGTTGTAGAAACATTTTACATTCAACCCGTTGTCTTCAATATAAATCATATTCCTTATACGTCTGACTATCGGATCGTCTGGTATTGAGAAGAACATTTCATTCTTTCATTTTGTGTTCAATAATACCTAATCAGCCGTTCCAATACATCTCAAGGGAACAACAAATTATTAGGAAACCGTTCGTCTTTTCGATCACAACAAAACGACCTAGTTTTACATGACATATGCAATACAATTATGGGGATCTTAGACTTTCCAAAGCGGTATCCCAATTATTTCTATTGGAAGGTATACGGTCGTTACTTAAATATTACTAAAAATCGCAGCTGACCTATAAAGGCCAGTCTGATGTCGGACCATTCATTGATGCCCATTAAGATCTACATCATCACGGAATATGACCATTTGAAGGAATCTGCTTGAATGTAACTGTCGTTTAGAGGTCCGTCGAGTGATATAACGTGCCGAATGAAATTAAACTTTGACCATTAGTTTCAAGACGATCCTGCCTCTAGATCTATACAAATTATGCAAGAAAACCAGTCTCATGCGTTGAGAACATCGATATTTAAGAAAAAATGTAACTTTATAGAATGCAATTAGGTGGACATTGAACTGTGTCAAATATGTTTTTATGTCGTAAAAGTTTAAGCAAATTAATTTTATTCCAAAGGTTTTGGATGAAATGTCATCTAAAACAATATGATACAAGACAACGATAGACACAATGTAATTCAAAACACTTGGTCATTTCTTGTTCGTTTGATCTTTTTAATTAATTCTATATTGGTGTGAGCTCTGACAGAGTATATCAAGCTTTACCCAGTCCAAGTCACTAATGGGAATATTGAAATTATCTCTTATTACCGTGAACACAACATATAATTAACTAAGTATTTACTCCAGCTACGTTATCACACGAATATCCTAGTAATAGTTCAAATACGAAAGATTAAAAAAATATTCATTATATTTGAATAACAATACGACATACTTTAACAAAAACATTGCATTTGGAATTTGTGTTAATCTATATAATTTCAGGTTTCGAAAATTCTTTACTCAGTTTTAGAACATAGATCCACGAACTAATGTACCAACGGAATTCGCTTAGGTTCATAATCAACAAAATTTAATGTCAACGAAAATTAATGATTTTTTCAGTACTTTAAAACTAAAAGTGTTTCTTGTTTGACGTATACCTTTATATTCTTATCAAATATGATACATAAGACCAATGAAATAATAAGAGGCTACATTACAGCAATCTCGTTTAGAAACAGTCAGACAAAGCTTTTCAATGTATTCAATATATATGTCATCACTTTCATGGCAAAAAAGTTTTCTTTGATACATCATGGTCAATAATGCATGTTTCATCTGAAATTTGTCAACCCTTTTGTGTATAAATTTGATCACGCCATTCTCCTAGTAAATTATATTGTCAGATATTTTAAAATAGAATACATCTTTTGTAATGCTTTCTAAATATCTGATATTTTTAATATAAAATACTTATATCCGACAATTTTTAGCTATTATTTGACTTAGTTTTTCCTTTAAAAATAATCGATACAAAACATAATTTGCATTTTTTACTCTGATTTTAGGCGCTGTATATAGATTCAAACGATATCAAATGATTTCCATATTATGCATTTCATAAAAATGTATATAGATACAAGCAAAAAATCATAGCTTTTATATTTTTCTGTAACATCTAGACAATGTCTTACATGCTGTCAATAACCACCATTTCAAATTATCTTCACCGAATTATTGGAAGAATTATTTTGAGGTAACAATCTAAATTTATGCATCAGTTGCTGAACAATTGCTATACAATGGTCGAGATAGATAAGGTGGTATTTCAAGGACAAAATCGATATCGAAATAGCATAACGTTGATAATATTTCTTGACTGTTTATGTAATACTGAGAAAGAATTTTCTCAGTATGGATCCTTCCCAACATGATATTTGTAATTTAGAAATATACTTAATTCCCTATTCAAATGCTTCGTCTTACCTCACAATGTTTAATGTACATTTAAAGTAAAGTAAAAAAAAATGTACATTTGAGCAAACCGCAGCACAGGCTTTATCACGGTATACTTCTATTCCATTGGAAATAATGATAATGGAGGTTTGCTGTCAACTACATACAAAAAGTCCGAAAAGCCTAATGTAAAAGTCAATACGTATCGAAATTCTCCACTCGGAATGCTCTTAGAATAAGAATCCAAAAATGGCATTAATTCTATACTTATTGTACTGTGAGGTATAGTGTCAATATATCCAGCAATATAATCTTAGTGCGATATCAGACCCTGACAAAAACGTCCTAGCAAAAAAGGTAAAACAATCCTTCAGTTTATTTCTTTTACAAATTTGGATCTTCAATATCTCCACGAAAATACCACATTGTTAAGAAAAAAAAAGTAAGTTTACACCTTTTATTGAGTAAATTCATCTTAATAATAATAATAATAATAAATAACCCCATCGAGGGAATAAATACATCATTACATTTCATGGAAGACGTGATTATTTCTCAATGATTTTGGACAACGGAAGCATTCATTTCAAAGGAGCAAAATATTGTTTTGATTAAGGAACCGTCCAGATAAAATTATTTAAACTGTCCCTTTTAAGAACTTTTGTATTTTGTTGCAGATGAAACAGCGCGTATTGTATGAGAAAATACATATGTACATGTATTAATGGCTGTTTTGGAGGATAAGGAATGAAACAATCCATATTGAAACACATTTTTACTTCGAATTATGATAATTTTAAATGAAACCAGGTAAGCTATCGCGGTTTGCTTTAAAGCATTTGAATTTACAAAAGATAGTCTTCAGTGACAATTGTTCATTGACGCGTTGCAACTGTTTTGATGTGCTAGATTAAATTCATAATTTATCAATCATTTTTTGTCGATGAGTAACGTCAACATACCAATATTGGGGCGCTGTGGTACAGTGGTAACGTATCCAATTACGGATCCGAAGGTTGTGGGTTCGAAACCCGTTGGTGGCAAGAATTCTTTATGACCTTCCCGGACGCAAAGTACTGGTCTAACCAAGGATTCGTCGAGAGGGATTAGTATAAGTTGTAAGAACTTGTTTCCCAATCGACGTAAAATAAATAAGTTTAAACTAAATTAAATTAATATTCTATTTTGGTGCTCGAGTTTACGGCTTTCGTTTTAATCATAAGAATAAAAATAATTTGTTAGATTATTCATTTTACATCGGTTGGGAAATGTTTTATCTCTTATCTGAAACAGACACCTTTGCATAGTTTCTGCAAATGAGTACTTTATGCCTAGAGAAGATCATTTAATTGTTATCCCTGATTGGTAATTGCTTGGATCTGGACCTCCAAACTTTCAATGGTTATTTGTCGACTTGCATTATTTTCTGATCATGAATGCAAAATGAAAAAAATAAATAAACATATTATGATTTCAATATAAAACAGTATAATATGTATATCTGTTTTTTATTTTTCTGTTCCATTTCGTATAAATAAATTTTCCTCTCAAATTCGCTAAATTATTGATCGGAATTCTCGATAGGATAATATTAACACAGCAGTTAGATGTTTTATAATCGTCAAGCTATTATCAAGATGGCTTAAGTGGTATTCCAAGGACAAACTGGAAGTATTTATTGAGAAAATGGCGTAAAAACGATGAAAGTAAATCCATTCTTTGAAATCCAATAGCAAATAATTGACATTCATATATAAACACAATATATCTCATATTCTCGAAAGAGAGAAAGAGACTTATTTAGCTATTCGTGCGCTTCGAGATAATTCAATAAACTTTAAAATGTAAACTATATATGTACATTTATAGATTAACCAATAAGTGTTCGAAGTATAGTAAGCGAGACACAGATGCCGAAACATTGTTGTTGCCGGGACACTCCAGCTGTATCGACAATCATGTTAATGGAAGTTTGCACTCAATTATGGAATGCATGAAACGCTTATTAATGTGGATATCAATGCATATTGAATGTCTTCCTTCGAAGTACGCTTATAATAAGACTACTAAGATGCAGTTAAGACAAAAACAATTCCAATCATTTTTTAGTCAAATTTGTAAGCAAGGAGTTCGAAGTGCAATGTCCGACCACGAGAGCACAAGTCATAAAATGAAACGTGAAACATTTCCTCTTGAATATGAATTTTCTTTTTTTTTTCAGTTCGATGATGCATAAGAGGATACAACTTTCAACATTTAACAGTTTTCGTAGAAGAAGTATTTCTCGTGTATCTTTTTTCGACAATGACAATTTGCCTATGCGGAACATACCGGCTTAACTCAGAAAACGTAATCGAGATTAGTATAAGTTGCGCATATTACAGTAAAGAGTGTATGTTTAAAGATACTTCATTGCCCATCGTTGTGTCCTCATTTCATTTTTTTTGTACTGCAGTCCAAATTAATCATAGAATGAATGACAAAAGATAAACTTCAGTATGTCAATTTTATATTTGATATCTATATCTATTTTTTTTCTATATCTAACTAACTTGTATTCCGGATCCTTTTAGGAAAAAGCAACAATTTAATATTAACTCTTTTTATCGACGATCATCTAGAGGAATAATTATGTTTCATGCAAATAACAAAACGGCAATAACACTAGCTTAAATAAACCTAATAATGTTGAAAACTTGGAGGTTCACTTAAAGCGCCTAAGTCTTCAATCTGATACCATTTCCTAGAGGTGCAAGAAGCTATCCAATAATTCGTCTTATCAATCATTCTATCACTCACATTTGTCATCGCTATGGTGAAGTCAACGGATCTTTCAATTCATTCGACGCGACGCGTGCGGTCTTGACTTACATGTATAGCTACCTAATCACACAAGGAATACATTCTGGTGCTCACATCAACTGCTTTCATTCAGAATCTCACTTACAATATAAGTAAGTCTGGGTAGTGTATCTCCCTTATATTTACTCCTTATTGCTATACTGCAGTGTACCCTGGGTGTGACCAGGAACTTCTCGTCTGAGAAAGATCATTAAGATCATTGATAATGGCACGGATTATTAAAATCATTGATAATGGTACGGATCTTGGTCCATATATCATCTCTTGACAAGTAGCTACATGCATATATATACAAAATTCGCAGTTTACTTAACATATCCATACATCTTATTTGATAATGTTACAGGAAATGTCAAGATATTTTACCTATCAAAGGGAAAATATTTGACGTTCTAGATGTGTCAACCAACAGAATGAAGATTAATAGAACACATCAAAGCATCAGATAATTTTCTTGATTTTTTGTTTTATATTTCTTTCTTCCATATTCTGTCACAATATTACTATCACACATCACGCCTGTCAAGGAATATTGTATAAATCATCCATAAGTAACTAAATGTTCAACATTAGTCGAGCACGATACAGAGAAAGGGGCCTTTGCTATTGCATGGAAGTCAATTGTTTCATTGACAATACTGTTATTTGGGGTTTTCTGTTAACTGAGAAAAGTCTGAAAAGCTCTATGAGAAAATCGATGCGTATGATAAGAATTCCAAATTGTATCAATCAACACGTTGATATTGGGTCCAACTTAATCATGACATTGACCATTTAATAAAGATTACAAACAGCAATATGATGACTTTTTTAATTAAAGAAGATGATAGTAGAAAGTTACCGGTGCATTTAACTACTTGATAAATGTAATCATATGTCACCTTTGAAAATTTGCTAACGCATTATAAGAAAAGAAAATATCATCACGGACCTGGGGATATAAAAATAACAGTAATAATACACGCATTATTTTGATGTTTTCAAGTTAAATCTGTCATTACTTCATATCCCAGTCAAAATGACAAAATGTAATTAAACATGCCAATATATCATAACATTATCACAGCAAGGTGGTGTTACAGTCATCACTGTAGTACCCTAGCAAACCAAGTGATCATTGTATATTCAACTCGGCGGTTTTGAACTGCAGAACGCCTGGACTATAAATATTCCTTCTTAAATGTCTGATAATTAGATAGCCATATATTAAAGAGAAATTTTATTACTTGAAAATTACACTGATGCTAAATATCGTCAAGTTAGTGGTTATCTTGAGGGAAATAACAAGGGAATTAAGAAGTAGTTGTTTTCGTCACATTTCCGCTATTTAGTTTTACATGAATTATACATAAAATAATGGTAAATTAGATTTTCCACATAAGAAAAAGTGGCTTTCTGTCAATTGTATTTGAAATATATACGCGTACATGTGTCACAGTTTGTCTGAATTCCTAACAGATAATACAGTCAACTCTCTTTACAACGGCGGTGTGTTTGTTTCAGTGAATTTTGCTGTTATAAAGAAAATGTCCTTGTAAAGAATAGAGACATAGAAGGGATATGCATTCAGTTTTCGTGACTACTGCTGTTATAAAGAATAAAGAGGATGTTGTTATAATGAATTCCGTTGTGAAGAGGTTTCACTGTATTTCAGTTCCTTCATTCTGGTGATAACACAGAATCGAACCCTTCCGTGGTCTCTGCTCGGGTTCAGCTTTAATTCAAAGTGTAGTTGGGTGATTTTAAGTGAAGGGTTAAAGTGAATACTGACCACTGGTTTCAGTGACGAAGATTGAAGAAAGTATATACATTTTTTAAGGAAACAGGGTCCATTTATAGAGAGCATCGAATTCCATTGGATTAAAAAAAACCTTAATTAATTTTTATTTTGATTATATGTAGGTGTAGTAAATGTATATTTTTTTTCTCTAAAATAATAATATCAAATTGTGTATATTCTAAAATTTTAACAGAATCATAACTTCTAGAACCTCAAATAATGCATGCTCGATCATATAATCAATTGCTTTGTATAATTTCCTGTACAGATTTGACGCATTGGCATATGACGTCAACGTCATGATGTCATTTCCTATGTATGTTTACAGTACGCCATATGGTTTTAGGTCAAAATACAATAATGTAGTGCTGTTGAATTTCTTGGTGAATTTTGACAAAGCACTGCGGGCTTAAATCCATAAGAGAGTTGTTTATGTGTGCATACCTTCTAAGTTTTCTTATTTTAGCTACCATTTCATATGCCATTAATCTTTCCGATTTCTGGTCGTCTCCACTGAGTTATTGATAGGAAACCTTATTTTGAGATGATAAAATAACTATGCAACAGTAGTTTTACAATTGCCATACGATGGTCGAGATATATGAAACTGTGTTCCAGGGAAAAATGAAAATATGGATAGAGCGAATTGTAAACAGTACATCCTTTCATTAGAAATCATAGAAATCTTTGTAAGTGTGCTCTGTTTTGATAATCCACACTATAAGCTTTATGATTTAGAAAGATACTTAAATCGCTATTCGTGTTTTCGAGATACATGCAGATATTCCACAAAACTGAAATTATTTTGACAATTTTATTTCTTAAAACAAAATCGTGTTCGAATTTAAGTGGAGGAAGACGTGGAGATGCTAGTTTTGCCCGGGAGACTTCTTTATCTGCAACAATGTAAATGGAACTTTAATGTCAACTGCAAGAAACATGTACATAATTATTTACATATCAAGGCATAAAGATACGTTCCTTTCGCACCAGTCTTACCATAAGAATACAAGATTAACATGTAATTAAGCAACAGCAATTTCGTCAAATTTATTTTTCGAAGAAAAAAAATAATAGGGTTAGAAAGAAGATACTGGTATCTTGTCCAACATTAACAGCATAAGTCGCATATTGATCAAATAAAACGCCTGATTTCTGACTTTGATTTTCTTTAATTTCTTATCCCCCTAGAAATCTTACTAGTCTCAAGAAGAATTTCCATCATTTGATGTCTTATTATCATGATTGTTTTTAATTTTACTGAAAACATCTAGTTCCGATTAAATGTTGTTAATTAATATTTATTTTGTTGATTTACCTTAAAATATAGCCTTCTTAATAGTTAATCTTTAAACTTTTTTTTGTAGGTAATCTGAACATTTAACAGTAAACTGGTAAACAGAAGACAGAAAGAAAGAAAACAGAAATTATATTAAAAAAGAGAATACATTTAAAAAAAGAGTAAGAAATAGTATAGTTTCTAATAAAAAGATTAGTTACTTTAATACTATTCTTTTATCAAAGTTAGAATTACAATGTTACAAGATGGTTTCAGTCGCATTTGTCTGATCGCCAACAGTGTATCAATTTGTCCGGCATAAGTTCATCAACTGCAAAGGTCACATATGGTGTACCTTAGGGGTCAATACTTAGTCCTCTCCTCTTTTAAATGTATGTAAATGACATGACTGGAGTTGTAAAAAATAAACTTCTTTTATAAATTATTAGCTTTGTTTAAACCTTGATCAAAGTAATCATATACCCTGATATTACAATATGATATTACATATATACCCTGATATTACAATATGATATAACATAACTATGATATCTTTTTATGTTTCTGAGGAAAGTCTATGGAGTAATTCTAAGTGTTTTATGTAGGCTTATTAAAGTAATCTTTGATATACGTTTAATTCAGCATAAATTTAATACCTGTAACTACTGTTTGAATTTAACTTTTAACAGGTTGTGCCTTGCTATGACATGCCATCATTAAACGATAGACATAAGTGGATTCATATTCACTTTTTTGTGTTATACTGAGTATTGACAACATGTCTTGGTTTTATTTTACCTTTTAAAGAACATATTAATTCTTATTGTTGGTCATGAACTGTGTAATATTTGTATTGACCTTTTATATATTTATATGTACTTATTTTGTTATAAACCATAATATGTTTGTCTTTACTGAAATGAATATATATTAGAAAAAAAAATCAAATAGAAAATGACGAAGCTTAATTTCTTTCTTTATGGAAGAAATGTTTATCTAACGTTATTCCGACAACAGCCAATCTAACCTCCGAAGATTGAACAAAGGAACCGTCGAGAAGAATGAAGAAGCATTTTGTATTCTAGCCGTTACGAGCTGAAATAACGTATGGTATAATAATGAATGAATCATTTCAAATGTCAAGTCTCGAGGACAAAATAAATATACAGTCTTTCATATATACTAATAACTATAAAATTTGATATTATGATACATTTTACATTATGATTAAATACCTTAATCTTAATATTCTCACGAAATAAAACATAAATTTTTGAGTGATTTTTCGACCATTTCATATACTATGTTTATCATTTATCGTCTCCATTTCATATTTTTCACACTAAACATTTTCGAGAAAAGGATCAATTGTAATGTAGCAGTTTAAGGGTTCACATTCCTTTGGATTTATTGAAATTGTTTAAATGGTATTCTATGGCCGAGATAAAGCAATAATTGAGCAATTTGAATAAATACTCGTAACGATAACAATACATCATAAGAGATCACAACAAATAAATCATATAAACACAATGCCCTGAACTTAATGTCTCTCTCATTAGGAACGAAATTGCTAAGATTAAGATCTGTATTGCCTTTGTTTCATATTATTGGTAATTTAGGAAAGACAATTTAGCCCATCAGATGCTTCCAGATATTCAAAAAGTGCAAGCTGTATTAAAGACACACCAAAAAGCAATATGTAACCAAAGAAAAGGAGGAAGCTAGAAGTATAGTCGAGCAAGACACAGAGGAGTGGTTTATGCTGTTAGCCGAGGGTCTTCTGCTTCACTGGCAATGATGTTAATGGAGATTCGCTGTCAACTACGACAGTCCGAAAAGCTAAATGTGAAAATCAATGCGTACAGAAACACTCGTGTCGCAGCACTTCCAAAAAATGACGTGAATTCAGACGATATCAGTTATTTTTGTACATGTATTTGGAAATCCAGTCATCATCGCCAACATTAATCATGTAATCAAAGGTGAAACAATATTTGATTTCGTCCATTAAAATTTAAACTTCTTTGTATTTAAGCTTACATACAAGTACTTACAAATCCTCTTTCTACCCTAAAATTCACAGTAATCTGTATCTCTTTCACTGAAACCTGATGAAACCGTTTGAATATTTTATCCATCTAAAGACGAAAATATATAGCGCTTCCGGTTAATACAATCCATTAACATTTTTCGCGGAAATACGTATGTCACAGTTATCATTTAAAGACATTTACAATTAACTTGACGCCAAAACGGGTACATCCCCGCCCCGAATGTTTGTCGGAGGTTATTGAACAAAGGAAACTATTGAAAGCTAGATTCACGTGCATTTATTTGTCAGAGTTTGTACAGCTTTTTACTGGTTAAACCGATATGCATATTCATTCCGGGGCGTTTTGGCGTCAAGTTAGCGCGACACTTTTATAAATGCAATGAAACACTTATTACCAAAAGTTGAGAGTATAAAAGAAAATCAATACTAACTTTCCAGGTTTTTTTTGCTTCAATTTATATTATCCACTTTCCATATTTCAAAATTTGACAATTTCTACAATATATTTAGTAAATTAAATAATAAAAGAAAATAACTAAATAGCTACTCGAACATATCAAGTGCAACACTATGTTTTTGAACTTTAACTATTTATCAAAAAGATATAATTCATTTAATAAAAAATATTCACGGTTCCATTGAAGACAACTCACACATAAATTTCTTTCCCCGAGGATGAAAGAAAATATGCATTCTTTCAAATTACAATATAATGTTCAATAACACAAGGTTATTTTGCCTTGGAACAAATCTTAGGACGAAAACGTCATATCCTTTAATGACAAAATTGAGTTTACATTCAACGCATGGAAACGATGAGTTGAAGCGACATTCAAATTGATGTATATTCCTAGAAGCGCTGATTACGTTCATTCAATTGTTCTGTCACTCTTATTTTCAGCGGTGATGATGCCCAGTTAGGACAACAGGCCCTTAGATGCTACACACAATGTCTTTATTCAGAGCTATGATAACACACCGGCCAGTTCTCAAGTTTATGGCTGTTATTTCGGCTCGGACTCATTCTCATAAGTAAATAAACACGTCTGGATAATACATTTCTAACATCGATTTAGAAACAAATTTGCACATCTTAAACTGTTACTTTTTGTCTGGGTGTAACCAGTCATTTGCGACTGGGTACGATTTATTAAAATATCGCTCATTTGTAACTGCATTGATCCGGCACCAAGTTCTTCGAAAACAAATATGTTCTTATGTATGATTTTTATGCTTAAACTAAAAATATGACACTTTGATTCAAAAGCGATTTATGTATGTTTTAATCTGAGATCGTAAGAAATGAAATGCTAATATTTGACTTCACCGACCACTTTGAACAACACCAATGTCGTTCATATCCCTATGTTTCATTCTAATTTACATCTCAACTGCATTCTTTAACGATGCCACATTGTATCCACTTTGTCGTGAACATTTAAAGTAGATGGAAATAAACTGTTAGTCACGATATTTGGGTGTTGAAGTCCAGTCCATACACACCGACGTAGAAGCAATTGATGAAATGGCCGAATAGCGTGTATAGGAACCGCGTACTGCGAGATCCTTGAAAAAGCACTAAAAATAGTTTCTTTATATCAACTTTCATTTAAATCTATATTGTACGATTGCCACATTCTTCCCTGTATGCAGTTAAATCACATTCTAGATATACACTTCCCATTACCGTCTTAGGGTTACTTAGTTACATCGTCTGCAAGATTTAAGCACGGTGCCAAAGTGGTTACTATAATTTGTCTACATTGATAAGAATGTGCGTGGTAATACAAACCACACCTTATGTATTTTTTCTGCCTGATAACCGTTTGTTAATGGTTTTATTGGTTGGCTAGTGTGTGATTCATCGGATAACATTTGTATTTACTGCGCTTAAAGACATCGTGATGAACTAATGACAGCGAAAAGAGTGTAACTGATTTCTTTTGTATTATTATATGGTCATATATGATTAAGGATTAATATATTAAATGTTTGAAAAATCATTTTAGCATAAATCATTCATTCGGGTAAATAATGTTGAAAATTATGCCAGTCAAATGAAAGTTATGTAGTGTTTGGATCCTGCGCATGAGGAGTATTGAAAATGGTAAACCGTGTAAGTGTCAAAATGATTAATATTGGTCTGCTCTGTATCATGTCATGGCTGCCAAGAGTTTATAAGTGTTTAGATATATGTATTAAGGTCATAAGTTAAACATTTTACGTGAATTTGAGATGCGTTCCTATACACTCAGTTTTAAACCAAAAAAAAAGGTAAAGGTTTTGTATGCAGCCCGAGATTTGAACATTTCTTTGTTGTTGTTGTTGTGATTAACATTTTAGACACTAAAGGAATGTAAAATAAGGCAACTTTGAAAATGGTTCTTAAGTATGTCACAGTTTAGATAGTTTTGATTAAAAGAAAGGATTTTATTAATAGAGGGTTGTGAGCGGACGGACTCTGCCATGCCAGACCATAGAATACATATTTGCCATATTAGAGGAATACCGCAAGGTTAGTCTCGGACCTTTCTTCGTTAAAACGATACTGTTAAAAGACAGCTTAGAGTTATTTCTCTTTCGAAATGATAGACACATAACCCATGCGCGGTAGAAACAATATTTGATCTAATTAATTGTACTGACCTATTCACTAAAAACCGTTGGTTTATCAATAGCTGCTAATAAATGTTAAAATTCTACACTTTGTGTGCATTATACATAGGTTGAAATAGATGGCAATGTGTGTAGTTCTAATTATGTTTTTTAACGAACGGTGTGGACTAAAAAAAATTCATTATTTCAATTTAAAATGATTTGATCTATTGGACAATACCAAAATAGTAGTAATGGAAGTTAGGATTATGCTTAATATATAATAAAATATATTTTTCTAAAATCTGATTCAACACCTATAATCAATTCGCGCCTTTAATATGAAACTTCAAATTGAACGAAAGAAACGTATGTATCTACCAATATAGAGTTAAGATATTTGTCTTGCATAAAATGAGTCTGAGATTTTTTTTTCAGTCGCAAGGCAGTGATCAATCGTAATAATGTGAAAATGCGTTTCAACATCGATTTTGTGTTTAATTTATGCCTTATTCGGTTTCTTCTTTGCTATATCCGCATTGCTAGTTAAATCTTACCGTTTTGAACTGAATCACACAGCTGTTCTACATTGTACTTGTGCATTTCATAGGGTAAGAAAACAACCTATTGCTAAGACAGCCAGTCATTATATTTTTCTATATGTGTACATGTTTATTCATCCGTAGACTATCGTGAGAGTGACAAACTGTGGGTCTTAGTGAAATGCCAAAGATTAGTCATACGACATACCACATTCAGTGCCGGTTATCAGTGTAGAGATCATCTTTGGTAAAGAAATTGTTTAATGGTCATAAGATAGTTATGAAACCGCTAAATCTGAACTTTGCTAAAAGAATGAATAATTATGCGTAATGGTAGAACTTATTTTGGAAACAGTTCTAAAGAGCAATATTTTTAGCAATGTTAAAAGAGGGCTGTAGTTGATCATATGGTGGCATATTTCGGCCAGGCACTTATCCACTTAGCTATGTTGAAACATTTCTGAAAAATTGTCACATATTCAGTTATAATCTGGCAAGTAGAAAAAATTCAAGTTATCCACTTAGGTATCTTAACAGGACTAAACTGTCTGTTCGCAGTAAATCCAGAATTTCATCGGCAATTTATGTTTGTTAAGATTGCCAACACAAAAATCTCTCACGGAGGGATCATTTTAAAAAGTAAATAATCCTAATGAATACATGTAATCATCTAATCTATTGGAAATTTAGAGATTTGAAAAATCAACAGCATCAGTGAAAATATTGCAAGTAAGCAGCAAAGTAACTGAAATCGCTAAAGGTAGATCTCATTAAAACGTGATATAAAATATGAACCCGAATAGAGTGATGCCGTTTTAAAATTGATATTCCCCAGTTGATAATTATATTTATTCAGAATAACACAGAGTGTACATTTCTAAAGTGTTTTACGGAACAATCCACAATATGGTGAAGCAGACTACGGAAAAATGCGTAGATCTTCCTGTGAATCCTATACATCGGCAATAATTTTAATGGATGTTTGATGTCAACTGTGAAAATGCTTGAAAAGCTTAATATGAAAATCAATGCGAATTTAGGAGTTTCCTTTGATGCACTCATAAAATTAAAAAAGAAAATGACAGAATACTGTCAACGACAAAACAGCTATTTTTATGTTATAGCAGAACACTCAAAGTAAGTAGAAAGTTTTTTCATGTTCGATTTATTGCTCATTTCAATATGTTATAGGCAAAAATTTACCTTTTCCCCCAATGTAGATATTAGAGTCAGTTATCTTCTATTAAATGCGATAAGATCACATGGCATGCTGATATGATATAGATAAGATCACATGGCATGCTGATATGATATTATTCCCAAAGGGAAAGTAATGTTAAAGTCACCGCTCCTACAAGCACAGCATGTCAAGCAACAACACATCATTTTTGCTTCGATTTTTGACTCCCAATTAAAAAGACCACATCGAGGGCTCAGCACAAAAGTGTCTCAAATTTTCTCAAATGCATATATGTTATGACCTTTTTTGCGTTGAGCCCACGAAATAAGAAACAACATTTCAGTTCAGAATGAGATATCCTGAACATATTATGACACTTATTTTAAATGGCATGGCAAAGTCAACGATTAATGTTACCATTGTGTTTTCCTTGCCTACAGACACATTTGGCGGAATTTCGTCTTAAAATCTAATATGTGATTGTTAAAATAATTGTCTTAGATAAGATAATTAATTAGATAAGAGGTCTTCCGGTTTTTTTAATTTATACTGACATAACATTAATTTACCTTCAAATTTAGAGCCATAACAAACCCATGTTCAAAATATGTGTTCAATTGAATAACATGCCATTTGGCTAATTTTCGAAAAGCTTCAAAAACAAATTTGGTAAATGCATCTCTTTAACCTTAATAAGGAAAGACATTGGTCCGCCATTCCAAGCTGAGACTGTGTGAATATCGCGTAGTTAACATGTTTATTGCTTCTTTGAAGGGTCAAGAAAGTTCTCATAATCAGATATTGGATAAAGCTATGATCCAGAATCTTAAGGGTTTTCCAATCTTTCGTCCTTGTGTATTGAGAGTGGGAAAACACTTTTGAAACTAAATTCCGTCTTTTCGAACACGATTTAATTAGGTTAAATGTGGAACGTAACCCATGAATTTATATAATTTATCAGGTGTTTGATCATCGTAACGACAGTAAAGAACTAATTTCTCGTAAATAAATTAGCATTCTCTAAGAAGCCTCGCGGATTAAACAGATTACATATCATTTAACGTGTTTGATTGGATGAGGCAGTATACGGTATGTTCACGATGTGATAATGCAATGTGGGCACCACTACGACGATATCGAAAAGAAAAAACAATTATCTCAGGGGGTATAAAGTCAGGTAAAACTTTACAATGCAGAAAATACAATTAGATATACGGGTATCAAGCCTTTATTAAGAACAATGTTTGGCTTCAACATTCCAAATTGTATCGTTTTATCTTGTAAATGCTGTTTTTACTTTAATATTTAGGTTTAATCACGGTCGTGTTGGTTTTAAATAGCGTTGTTTTAATGATGTCACTTATCTGATAAATGTTCAAGTATCTATTATATTTTTGCTCATCTGTGCACTTGTTTCAAAATACAGAAATACGACCGAGTAACATTTGGTTTGATTTCAGTTTAACAATAAGTTTCTAAAAATATTCCAATTATTTAAACGTCAATAATATACGATGATAGATATTGCCCCGAAATGCTTTTTTTTTATATATATTACAACGCTTAAATCAGCATGTTGCTTTTTGTAACATTTGTGCAATGTTTTTCCCATTAACAATTCCAATTCCACAATGAGATATTGTTTATGTTTAATTGTAATTGACATGTAAACTATAAATACTTTTATTTCTATATTCAATATGAATTTATTTCTTACTATTTTATAATCGATAAAAATCTATTTTTTGCAGTTTGCTATTGCCTTTCCAAAATTATATGTTTAGTTTAATCCTTATTAGTTTTGATTTTTTTTAAAAACACAACACATCACCAATATTGTTCTCTAAAAATGGCAAATTATATTGATCCGAAACCTAACTTTGAAAATGAATCTACAATACAAAAAACCTCGTAAATAAATGCCATATATAGTTCGTTTGAAATTGTCCAGATATATTAACACTTTAAAAAAGCATGTCTTAAAAGATGATTGAATTTGCATTTAATAACAGACAAAAAAAACCGTCTGCGTAAGATCATAAAACAGCATTCATAAGATAGAAGATTAATAAAGATATGAATCGATTTTTGCGTTATAAAGAAAAAATAAAAGAATAGATTCATTACAAGCGATATAAATTACAGCGATATTCTGGATTACAATTATAATCAAGGAAACAAGGGTTTATGATGGAAAGGGATTTCTAATCACGCGTGTTATACTACTTACTATATTAACAGATTTCCACGACATACTCTCGATGGATTAAAATCGATGGAATAAAATCTGTTATTTACCCATGTCATAATATATGGTTTCTATCATTTATCTATTTTATATGTAAGCACTTACACGTATAACTATGTTATGAAAATCCCATTCAAAAACATATTTATAGTGATGCTACCTTGATACTTGGGCTTGAAGAAAAGAATATACTTCGGAAAAAAGTTTCTATAAGAAAATAGTAGCAATGGACCAACATGGACCGTATCCTACCTGTCAGTTGCATTTAGCTCCTTTGTGAACAACCAGTGATTTAGGAAAATTCATTTGACGAGATAATCCGTACACATTAAACCAGTCTGTTGAGAAACGTGGCAATCTGCAATACATCTAGAACAGCAAAACCATTAATGGGCCATGCGTACTTCCTCACCAGGAAAGAGATACGGCAAATCTGGTTACGGGCGACCTTCCCAGTTGTGTTCAGCTTCCAATTAGTGCTTCTTGATAACGATTTATCTGGCGGTCTTCTCTCCTTCCATTCATACGATAACCTTAATAATTTTTCACCGTCAATCGAAGCAGTCACAAAGCTGGTAATGGAATGATAAATCACCTTTATCTGGTGAAATGCATAATCAATAAATTTAGTAGACTCTAGTGTCTTTTTTCGTGGTACGATTAATTTCAGATAAAGAAAGCAAAATATTATCTAGAATAAATCATGAGCGTTTGATCATACTAATAAAACTAAATCATCAAAACGTCTGTGTATGAATCAACAACTGCATCTATTGCTAAAACAGAGTTGAAGGAGTATAAACTATAGAAACATAATGAAAGCATTTGAGTCACGTCATTATTTTAAATTAAGGTGTCATTGGAGTGACAATTCATGCCCTCTTTATCATATTCTAAAATTATATTAGCGGAACGTCCAGTCATAAAAATTATCGTATTCTACCTTAATATGATAATTATAAAATTCGAAGACATTGATGCTTTTTTTCTGCTTAATAAAAGCAAAAAATAGCATTTTTTTCAAGGATGTTCTCTATACCAGTAAAGGGATGATCTAGATTTAGACTACGAGTCATATAGTTTGAAGAAATAGAAGCCTTTATCATATTAAAATAAGTTCGAAAAACGATTATTCATGCAGTTTCTTTCATCTATGGCAAATAATATAGTTCTAGATCGCAAAGGTTTTGACTGAATCTCAGTTTAAGATGTTTTGAAAGAAAAATACCTGGAATCTGTTTCTATACAAATTAGCACTATATCATATTCAAACTTAAATATCATCCTTAAATGGCAATAGAATGTGGATATTTCGCTGAGTTTAAAAATCATACTTCTTCCTTTTTGTGGATTTTGTTCTTGAAAGCACCAAGCCATGTCTCTTCTCATGAAGTCTCACCGTATAGAAAATAAATCGATACATTTGTAATTTAAAACGTGTGTTTGGAGGATGTAAATGTATTGCAGAGTTTTGTAGGTCGGTTAGTTAGACAATATATACAGCAAATGCTCAACGTTCTACATGATTGGTGCAAACGATGGAGGGTATTAATTAATACTGAAAAATCTAAATGTATGCATTTCCGGAGTGGACGCACCCCAAGGACAGAATACATATTTACAGTAGGTGGCAACGTCTTAGAAACTGTTGACCGGTATAAGTATCTGGGAGTGACATTTCATGAGAAAAGTAACTTTACATTCAACGCCGATGCTTTATCTAAGGGTGCAGGGAGAGCCCTAGGCTCAATAATAAGCAAAGTGCATGGATTGAAAGACTTTGGCTTTAAAGCATATGAAAAGCTTTATAACTGTTGTGTCACACCAATTTTGGACTACTGTGCCTCTGTTTGGGGATTTAAATCTTTTCAATGTATCGACAATGTGCAGAATAAAGCTCTAAGATACTATATGGGAGTCCACCGATTCGCGCCCATTCTCGCCCTTCACGGTGACACAGGTTGGCTGCCGAGCGTATACAGACACTGGTCCAGTATCCTACGGCTATGGAACAGACTTGTGACTATGGACAATAATAGGATACCTAGAAAAGTATTTGACCATGACTTTAATGTTTGTTCAAACAATTGGTGTAGTAACGTAAAAGCAATAATGGATAAATTAGATTTTACCTCACATTTTAATACCAGATCACCAGTGGATATAAAGGAAGTATATACCAGAACAATCAGCTACTATGGTGATAAATGGTCACGCGACATTAGAGAAGTGCGAAAATTACGGACATACCGACAGATTAAACAGGAGTTTAAATGCGAGGAATATGTAACCATGAACTTGTCTAAATACGAACGATCGCTTTTGTGCCAGTTCAGAATAGGGATACTGCCACTCCGCATAGAGACTGGACGCTATGTAGGGGAGCCCGTTACAGCAAGGCTTTGTAGATTTTGTTCAACCGACGTTATAGAGGACGAAGTGCACTTCTTAATAGAATGTGATAGATATGATGATATAAGGAGAGGAATATTAACAGACATTAATTTTACACCAGTATTACCATTAGCAGCTAATGAGCAAATGAAAACCATTCTTACAAATTATCCCAGGAAATCGGCCAAACTTATTGTAAGATCTTATTTATATAGACGATCATTAATGTATAACTGATCTTAACATAACAACATTTAATATGCCATTTCACATTTTTATGGCTATCTAAAGTTGAACTTAATAATATTTACGAATTTACCTTTTTTGGTGACATATAGGTCCACTGGGCCGGGTGCTATATTTAAAATATGTATATTATATTACTTGTTTGATATTGTATTTAATGCACATGTCACAATAATAAAATATTTACTTACTTACTTACTTACTTATATATGAGGTAATAAATACTTGGTTATCCGTTCGGATATGTGGGTTTTCTCCAAGCACCCCGGTTGCATCCAAATCGAGCCTTTGCAACAGAACCAAAAAGATTAATTAATCAATGCGGTCGTTAATCGCTCATTCAAAAAAATAAAGAAAAAAATAATCATGGATCTTCTGTCATTTTAGCCTAAACAATGATTCAAGAAGAACGCACATTCGATCAGCTTAAGCTTTTATTTATTTTTGTTTTTGCGTAATTAGTACTTTTGAATATATTTCTGTTTGTTCATAATGCTAAGAATGTTTATAAGCACTAGTTTGTAAATGTTTCGTTATTATTTATAAAGGACTATTTCCGGTTATAATGGTCGCTATTTTTTTTTTTAAATTTAAAAAAATTTTTTTTTGCTTAAATTTCAAGAATTAAAAAAAAAAAAAAAAAAAAAAGACATATAAAGAAAAGGATATGGAAAACTTGCAGTTTTAATCGTTCTTATTTCAGAGTTAGACAGATGTGTCTAAATTAGAACAATTCATTCCAGACAAGGATAATTTAACAAGTATTGAGTTGGTAACGAGACGAAACAGTAACTAAGACATCAATTTCCTCGAATATATTTTGTAAATATGTTTCTACTTTAGGCCGATGTCTTCTAGTAATGGAATTATGCGCTAAAGCAAACAACCCAAAAATAAACACACACACGCATACAGATGGTCAAGTCTGCTATTAGAGTCCGTTAACGCACGTTAAACTTTGTATATGTTACCAGACGGATCGTCGGTATTTAAATGAGGGTTGCATAATCAACTAAATACATATATGTAAAATATATGTTTTAATGAGGCACGATGGTGTGCGGCTATATGCGCTTCCAAACAATTACTGCATATATTTTATAAAAAATTAATAAAGCATATACATTACGAAAATTCAATATGGCTGCCGAAGGATTAACAATGAACAATAGAAATACTTATTTTACTTAACAAATAAATGAAAATAATACATTTCTATGAATTCCACTTAAAACGTTCAATTCTAATTAATCAAAATAACATTTATATCAGTAAAAAATATATTTACCTGAAAATATAAATGAAAAATATAATATTTTAATGAGACACGCTGATTTGCAGCTAAGTGCTCTTCCAAATAGGGAAGTAGGTAGGTAGTATCTTTATTTACATCTCATCATTGACAAACATATCAGTAATTACAAAATCAAAACAACGTTTAAATTAGTACCATGCCATTTCATATGGAATTATAACACTTTATAATAACTGAGTACAACGCTCTAATAGCATAAAATATTACAAATTTACCGGTTACTAACTATACACGTAAAATGATATTTAAGCGATAAAGAGAAGGCTGTTTAAATCATTATAAACAGCAGCATCACAGACACTTTAATAACGTGCAACAAACAACAAATATAGTAAGAAGGAAAATGACTGACCAGCAAGCGCATTCAATTGACCATCGTTCCCCAAGCGTGACATAATCATGCAGTGTAGGCATTAATTAGAGGATTAGATTATTTAATTTAACGAAATAATTTTAATAAGTTTTGATGTGATACAGGGACTAACGAACTATACTATGGGTAAATAAATAATAAAAATGCATACAATTATACGTTCTTTATTTCTCTTTTTTAAGACCTTAGGAACATTGTTATGTAACAAAGTACCCTGTAATATATATATAATATAATGTAACAAGCATCCATCTGCAATAAACATATTTAAACAATTTGTTCTTGTTACCCGTTCAACAGAAAATGTTGGTGAAAGGCCCATTATATTTCATAATGATTCAATATTCATGAAAAGGAAAATATGAAATAATATTGAAATACTGTAGACTAACACAAATGGTGCATAATGTGTCAGTTAAAATATCAATTAAAGGCCCATTATTTTTCCAAAGCTGTGTACATATTCTTCGGACAGAAAAGCAAAGTGTGTGTTACAGATTTGTTATGTCATTTACAAAATAACTAATTTGCATATTCCGCTTATCTTCGTCAATTTTCTGACGTTTTCCATTGACTTTCAAAAAATAATGAGGGCATAAGCTGATGTCGTAGCAGATAAAAAAATTGTGATTCGACGACGGTTTTTCAAATTCAAATTATCTGCCTTCGGGAAGACTCGCCAATGCATAATGTAAACAATAATAGTATTTTGACATCAATCCAAAATACTTTATTGCGTAATTTTGCTTTTTTTTGTAACATTTTTTTTGATAGAATATACACTGCCTTTTACTTTCGAAGAATAATTACAAAAGCCATTATGAATACCCTTTATTGAATGCTGAAAGTAGGTTAAAGTATTGGAGGGCGGATTACAATCAAATTGTTATCATGAGTCTAAAAATACATAGTTCTTCTTTCATAAAGAGGCAACGCATTCGTAGTGTAGGTCTCTTTTAGGATGAAAATTTAAAACAGCAATCGATGGATAAAAATGAAAAAAGGAAACAAAATAAATGGTTATGAAATTTTGATATAACATTGAGTCAGAGACAATTGAGTTTTCTTCTTTGCATGATTTCATGAATAATATTGAATGTCTCTTTAGCATTGCAAACTTTAATTTTACAAGAAAGATTTACCTAATCAACAATTTCTTATCATCTTAAAAACTTCGAAATACTTTTACCTTAAGTGTTAAAAACTAGTAGCATGATTCTCAGTAGGTATATGTTATGGTGACACACCGCAATTCTTTTGTGCTAATTTTGAATTAGAAATGAGGATTATTTAGGCTTGGAAAATTTAATGCATACTTTGTCATACAAAAACACAGTCTGAGTAATGTAATTGACACACGGTGAAACAATGGCAGCGTTTTATCGATATCTTCCCATGTCCTGTTGTTTCAGTTGCCAACATTCATTATACTACAGTAAAGTGACGATAACCTTAAAATAATGTTGACACCTTAACATGCGTTTCCGTCAGTGACAGAGCAGCGCTGTTCTCTCAAGCACCATCACAGTGTGCATCATGCCACTTTTTTCCACTTGATTCATTTATTTTTCCAAAGGCTATTGACTTGTTAAAAAAAGGTTATCGGTTTTATTAAGGTGCACGCAAACTTGTGTCTCACTTTCTCCAATAATTGCGAAAGAATAATTACAACTGATGAGCACAAGCAGATTTGGCAAATTAAGAACGAATGTATTATTCAAATTATCATACTTGCTTGTGATCAACTGAATTTTTGTTCAAGAAGGACAGTGTTGTAGTTTTGGAAAAAAAGACAAACACTTCTTGCTTAAAACAGTATTTTAATCATGATAACAAGACGTTTAAATTAGTGAATTTTGGCTTTAGATGAAAACATCTTGTACCTGTGTTTAACGTCATTTTTCAGTCATAATGGGAATCATTCTGCGTAATTGTGATGATAAATAATCCTATATGGATGATGAATATCGTCAAATGGAGTGGCAAGGAAAGTGATATGATGATTAATAAATTGAACAAAAATCGAGGTTGATTATGTATTCCTTTATCTGTTTACAAATGCATCGACCAATCGCATGCTCGAAGGAAGACTTCCACACTTTGAAAATCTGAGTCTTGAACTTAAAGCTGCGAGTTTACATGTGTGTTAGTCAGCGTCAGCGTGTTAGCGTGTTAGTCATTACCCAGTTTGACTAGGTGGTAAATGTGATCCGAATCTATACAATATATCGTTACTTATTCGACAGAAAAATACTCCCATTTTTGTTGTACTTACTTTAGTTCAGAAATTACGATAGATGATTATGATGTAATGATTAGCTTAACATAACTTCAGGTCATAAAAATCCTAAACATATATTTTAGAGAAGATTTATGCATATAAATATTAAGTTAGGAAACCTTAACTGGGTAAATTTGATAAAATGCGTCCCTAAAATTAACCATAAAAAACGTAAGGTGACAGCCATAGTGTATACCCAAAAGTTCCTTGAACACATTGTGCTCAGGCTAGCTAAAACATTGATGTCTATTTCTGTTCCCAACTTGATATTCATATGTTTGAGATTTTTTTCGAGTGCACTTTCCAACAAAATAATCTGAAAAAACATACACACACAAAAAAAACAACAAAAAAAAAACAACAAAAAAAACACTTCATTATGGCTGCAGGCTACGATGGAATGCATTTTGTTGGCTGCGACACCTCCTTAGATGGCAGTTAATGGTGTTTTGATATCAGCTGTGTTTGCAGTCGAAAAATAATATGTGAAAATCGATACGAATTTGTATGCTTCCTTCGATGCAGTCATTTAGTAAAACAGATTAAATAATAAAATTTCAACCAACGACACAACAGTCATTTGCTTGGAGTGGCAAAACAATTTACAATTGCAGCAAGAAGATTCACCTACGATTATATACCATTTTATCATTCATTTCATGGAAAAAAGTACTTCGATAATAAAGAAAAAAAATTCATTCTTTTAACGATCAAAGGTTGAATGCCCCAGCCTATCGTAGCAAAATTTCGTTTAAACTTTATTTACTTTACACTGATAACGAAGTAAGTTCTCACAACTTATATTAATCACTCTCGATGACTCTTGCGGCGTATGAGGTCATTATTGAGGGAGGAAACCGAAGATCTCGGAAAAACCCACGTGTCTGGACGGGCGACAATGTACCCTCTCACTGTTTGCTATCCATTTGATCCAGTGGCTATATGACAAACATCTTTTAATTACAATTACTTTGATGTTTTAAAATTAGCAGATACTATGAACCTGCGATTATTCATATGTAAAAAAGGTTATCTTGAGTCACTATGTGATAATAAAAACCACCACCAGGTTAAATAATCTCAGATTCATAGCATCTGCTATTTTTTTTCATTGCATTAATAGGTTTATAAATAAGTGTCCATAAAAAGTTATTTCTCTCACACTGGATAACTATGACATTTACTTTTCACATAAACGTATGTCGCTTTTCAAGTCCTTCCACCTTTTTCAAATAGCGAGTGAAATATTATCTTATTTCTGACACGTTATGATAAACGTAGAGCGTTATTCCTGATACTAATTTCAGCTTGTCATAACATCATTGAAAATGAAGATTTGATTCACGTTAAGACTTTTAACAAATAGTTACTGCCAATATCGATAATTGATATAATAATTGTCGTAAAAAAAAAACAAAGAAAAAAAACTATAAAAAATATAATTACTATACCAGAGACCAGCTTAAAGCAGCATAGCAATCATTAAAATTTAACGAAATATATAACGCGTTTTAAAGCTTTTAAATAATCACACAAAATAGATGTAATAATAAATAAGTACAAACCAGTAGCATGAAAGCATGTTCTTGAACTTCATCGATGAAATGTATTAATAATTCGTTACTTATACCAAAATGGTAATTAAAGCCACTAATCAGAAAGGTTTTTTGATAAAAGTTAATGTTATCAGTAGTTACCTAACTTAGAAGATTGTTCCATTGCTTTTCTCGCGTTTTAGACTGTTAGAGGTAGGATGCTACATTTTACACAGGTGTGTGAAGTTAGCGCGTAGATCGTAGATCGTAAATCAACACTATAACTAATTTTCTTTGTCGACCTGGGTCGTAGATCGTAGCTCAACCATTCAAATAAACCATTATAAATGGTTGAGCTGGGTCGTAGATCGTAGCTCGACCATTGAAAACTTTCATGGAATGGTTGAGCTGGGTCGTAGATCGTAGCTCAACCACTGAAATAAACCAATATAAATGGTTGACCTGGATCGTAGATCGTAGCTCGACCATTGAAAATGTTCATGGAATGGTTGAGCTGGGTCGAAGATCGTAGCTCAACCATTCAAATAAACCATTATAAATGGTTGAGCTGGGTCGTAGATCGTAGCTCGACCATTGAAAATGTTCATGGAATGGTTGAGCTGGGTCGTAGATCGTAGCTCAACCATTCAAATAAACCAATATAAATGGTTGAGCTGGATCGTAGATCGTAGCTCAACCATTAAAATAAACCAAAATAAATGGTTGAGCTGGATCGTAGATCGTAGCTCGACCACTGAAAATGTTCATGGAATGGTTGAGCTGGGTCGTAGATCCCGTGAACAAAAATTTTCCGACAGAATCTTTTCCGACGAATGAGATTCCCGACGATTACAAAATTTCCCGACGGAAGCACTTTTCGAGACGAATGCAATTTTTTCCGACGAGCACATAATTTTCCGACGAATGCAATTTTCCCGACGAGGACAAACTTCCCGACGAAAAATATTATGCGACTTTTTCCGATTAATACAATTTTCCGACGAGTACAATAATCCCGACGAAGATAAAAATATTAATAAAATACAATTTTCACAACTAATACTAAATTCCCGACATATAATCTTTCCCGACGAACAGAAAATTTCCCGACGGAAACTTTTCCGACGAATGAGATATTCCCGACAAGTACAAAGATTTTCGAAGGAAACTCTTTTCCCGACGAAAGCATTTTTTTCCGACAAATACAATTTTCCCGACGAGTACAATAATCCCGACAAAATACAATTTTCACAACTAATAATAAATTTCCAACATATAATTTTTCCCGACGAATAGAAAATTTCCCGACGGAAACTTTTCCGACGAATGAGATGTTCTCGACAAGTACAAAGATTTTCGAAGGAAACTTTTTTCCCGACGAAACATTTTTTTTCCGACAAATGCAATTTTCCCGACGAGAATATATTTCCCGAAGAACAAAAGTGTCCCGACAAATGTAATATTGGTTGATTATGCGACTTTTTCCTGACTTATGCAATTATCCGAAAAGTATAATAATTTACGACTAATACTAAACAAAAAGCGACAGATATTTTTTCCCGACAAGTTCATTTTTCCAGACGAGTACAAAATTACCGACGACGACTAATAATACGATCTACGATCCAGATCAACCATTAATCTTGGTTTATTTCAATGGTTGAGCTACGACCCAGCTCAACCATTCCATAAACATTTTCAATGGTCGAGCTACGATCTACGACCCAGCTAAACCATTCCATCAACATTTTCAATGGTTGAGCTACGATCTACGGACCAGGTCAACCATTTATATTGGTTTATTTGAATGGTTGAGCTACGATCTACGACCCAGTTCAACCATTCCATGAAAGTTTTCAATGGTCGAGCTACGATCTTCGATCCAGCTCAACCATTCCATAAACATTTTCAATGGTCGAGCTACGATCTACGACCCAGCAAAACCATTCCATCAACATTTTCAATGGTCGAGCTACGATCTACGGACCAGGTCAACCATTTATTTTGGTTAATTTCAATGGTTGAGCTACGATCTACGACCCAGATCGACAAAGAAAATTAATTATAGTTTCGATCTACGATCTACGCGCTAACTTCACACACCTGTTTTGTCATATAAGACTTCACAAACAAGAAATTAAATTTTTATATTGTATTTTACTGATTTGCCATTATATTCAGCAACTATCATCTGGTTTCGCAGTGTATGTTTTATCGTTCTTACTTTCCCAATTCTGTTTCTAATGCGGTGCTAAATTTGAGTATCCGGCCAATATTATTGATATATTCCATTTCTTTTGTTTTCATCATTTGACGATACGTTCGTTTTTCAATATTTTTTTTGTCTTACTCACACATTTAGATTAAAACGGAATTTCATTCGGTAGATATATCTTCATGAATCAAAAGTTGTTTTGTAATTTTTGTCTAGACATACTAAAAGGTATTCCAAAAGTAACGTAAAGATGATGAATGGTTTTGCATTAATGCAACAGACATAAATTTGTCTGAGTTAAGTAATAATATGACAAAATGTAAACAATATATGAAATAGATGATTAAGTGTATCGTGGATATACCATTAACAATATAGCATACATTTTGTATTCAGAGAAAAATAAAAGCAATGTGTTGATAGAATATTCAAAAGGAAGTTTCAAGGATCGTTGTGAGATGATTTCAAAACACATTTGTAAACTTTCAAAAATATTAAGGGTATGGAAATATTTCCTTTTGGGGTACAAATAGTACGAAATATTGCAATGTTAGTATTAATGATGATAATAAACAGTGATGTCGTACGTCAGATAATTGCTGTTATCTAAGTTAAATATGATGCATAGATATGTATAGGTGTGTAGAGAAAATAAAACATTTTTTATTCATGTTAACAAATTTCCTAAGTGTTGTTTCTTAGTAAGATGGGCTTATATTAAACCTTAAACATACAAGAAGATGAAAATCATCATCATATTAATGTCTTACGTGACACTTGCTTCAACCCCCTAATAAACAACTACTGATTCAAAATAATTCATTTGTCGAATCTAAAACGCCATCTAGAACATTAACCATAAATGGGTCAAGTGATCTTGCTCACTCTTAGAAAAAAATTAATTTATTTAACGTCTGTTCCTTTTTTGAGTAAAAACAGTGAAAGCAATATATTATTACTTGCAAAAACGGTAGTTGGCTGATGCGTTTATTAATATAGATTCAGATGGATAATTATGAATATTTGTGTATTAACAAATATATGCAGTATAGATGGGTATTCAATATACTCCACTTGAAGTCCCTGAAACATAATGATAGGATCAGAACTAATTTTCTGATGTATGTAACATTTCGTTTTCTTCTTCACCTCTATAAAACTCTCCTCAACTGAAAATTCTAACATACTGAAACGCATTGGAGAAATCAAAATATATTGTTTGCTAAAACAACGTGAAATAACATGTATGTATGCAAAGATTCTATCTTCTGTATCAACAATTAAGTGTTGTTCTATATATTAAAATTTTGTCTTTCTAGAAAAATTAGCTTAAGCGGGTTTGTTACAAGCACGCAACTACTGAAGTCCGCATGCTCCGCAAGAAACGTAAATGTAATAAAAGGCTCAAATACAAATCTCATTTAAATTTTGTATCAAATACCTAAGATATAAAATTGTATTATCAGAACCAGCTAACATATATTCAAAAATAATATTATGTTTTTTGCTCTACCATAACGATTAAATATTTAATTGAAATTCTGCCATTTATTTTTGATGTTCCAATGCCAGTGGAAGCTTCAAGGTAGTTTCTGTATATAGTGGAAGTTTCTAGGTAGTTTCTGTATATAGTGAAAGCTTCTATGTAGTTTCTGTATATACCTATTTTATTTTGGATGTGATTGATTGTTTAAGATATACCTTGGCGTTTGTTTTTTTTCCTCTCCATATAATGTATTCTGAATGTTGACTTGTTTTGATTCATCCACATCGACGGTTTTATTTTAGTCGGTACATTGGCGTTTGGCGCATATTAAAACACCATTAAAATACTTTTTTTTTACGGATAGAGAGAATTACGTTTGCAATTCTAACATTTTCTTATTTCACAGACCTGTTTTCAGTGAAAATTGATGTGTCTGCCTCTGAACAATTCATTTCAGATTAGGTAAATTAAAAGTAGATGAAAGGTTAATAAATATATGTCTGGTTACTGGACGAAACAATATACAGACATCCATTTTCTGGGATTAACATTCTTTAAACTCAAGGCATATGTCTGAAAGAGCATTTCGGGGGTTACGAAAATATCGGAAACCTCAAATATATTAGACACCCACACACACATTCTCGCATATACACATTCGGCATTTGGAGGATATAGAGAAGATGGCGTCTTAACCCAGATAGCTGCTAAGCTACGGTAACATTGACTTGATATTTAAACTAGGTTTCATTAAGGGTGTTTGTTTGTCGATGAAAAAGAAAATACAGTTTCTCATATCTTAACTCGCTAAAGGGGCCACCATTTCGTGTATTTTTTTTCTTCTTTTGGATGATTACTTAAACAGAAGATGATGAATTGAAATTGCATTTAAATGAGAATTAGAGTTCAAAAAAGGAAACAACAATTACAACAAGACCAATGGATTTTTGTTAAGGTCATCTTGGGTCAGAGATAATTGAATTTCCTCTTTGTATTATTCAATGAGGCGAATGCACATCGATTGTCACTGTCACAAAGTAAATTTTATTTTCAAAAGAAGATGGATAGAAAAGTAGATGGATAAATATATTAAATATATCTATTTTTCTTCTATAAAAGTTTCATAGTACAACCTGTAAATTTCTTATTAGTTGTATGGAGGTTTTACATTTACGTCAAAATAGTTTCAAGCAAGTGCTTAAAAGCAGTTGGTAGTATTTTCGCAATGCTTTTTATACATTTATAAAACTACATTGTATTCCGCAAATTGCTAACAAGAAATATCTATTTATTTTTGTCAGATGCTAGGATATATACGCCAGTAGGAACATGCTTTAGTGATATATCGAATATCCATACCTAAATAAAATTCGCACTTATCATCTTTCTATAATGCACTAGTTAAAAAATAAAAAAGTACATAGAGAAAATCTTTTTAATCTTCATTTGTCGCTTAAATGATATGATGCAGTTTGATTAATATTGTAAGATAATTTTAGAATATTTACATTTTACCTATCGATTTATATTAGGAAATTGAACAGCTTTGCAGACGACAATTATCTATGCTTGGCAAATGCAATGCACACTTTATCATACAAAAACCTTGTCAACATTACCAAATTGGAAATAAAACTGACAGAATAGCACGTGTTAAACAATAGAAGCACGCCATCGATAATTTTCAAAGTTCTATTTTTTATTTATTATACCACAAAAAGCGACGCTAACATCTGATTTACCTTTGCATGGGTTTCAGTTTGCAACAGTGCAGTGGTTTTGTTTCAGACACTATCGCATAATTTTCCCGTGTGCTTCCTGTAAAACGACGCCATTTCCATTTGATTCCATATAGTTACGCATTATCCAAATAAATACTATGGAGTGGTCTAAAAAGATTATCGCTTTCCTCAGGTAATTCCTAAATTGATTGTCACTTTCTTTAAAAGTAACGGTCGACGACCAAATAATCAAAATAGACGAGCGAAAGCAAATTTTGCATTTTTAGAACGAGGAATCATATTATTAGAGGGCAGTCATTTGTTTGTGATCTTAGGAATTTTTGTTCCAGAAAATGGGTTGTATTGATTATTAAATACATTCAGGAAAGAAAAAAAAAGGCAAAATTATATTTTTGCGACTGTAATCAACCTTAAGTTGAAAAAAATTCATGCCTTTTATTTTGAAATAAGACCAAAAAATAGTGTATGCTTTTAAACGATTTTGCAGTTAAGCGAGGAAACACTCTGCCTTTAAGTAGCGAGGATAGATCGAATATTATGTGATTTTATGTTAAAAGAACCGAATAGTGATGATTTTGTCCAAATCGAAAGGAAAAATATGTAAAATAATTTATAAATTCAATAAAAAATCTTTAGCCGAAAAGACAATTCCTAAATCTGATTGGCAAATCCTTAGACCTATTGCAAGGTCGAAGGTTTCAGCATAAGATAGGATCGAGTCTTGAATGTAGATTAAAAGAAAGTCAGCGTTTATATATTACCACCTACTATGTCTAGATTGTAAAACTGTGATCAGATCTATTCAATTTATCGTAAATATATTTGAACGAAAAGACCTCTCATATAAGATACTAGTTACACAAATTTAGTTTTTAAAAAATACGGAATATGGTAATGATGTAATTATGAGTTCAACATAAGATATTATTCTGACCACAGATCTTAGAGAAGATTTATAAGAAAAAGATATAATCTTAGGTGACCGAAGCTGGACAAATTTGATAAAGCACATCTCTAAGACAAACCGACTTACAAATTCAATTGAAGTGAATTTTTCATTAACAGTAGTCATAGATCCTAAAAGCTCCAAAAGGTTTACAAAAAAAAGAAATCAGTTTGTATAAGTTTCGTTAACATGCTAAAAGATGGATGTAAACTATTTTTTATCTAAAAATGTTGGTTGAAGTGTTTTGTTCTTAAATTGATATCAATGCGTCTAATAGGTGTTCTGTCTGAATAACACAAAATATGTTTTCTACAAATATTTTCTAGAAGGATTTTATAATGGCGAAGCAGGCTAAGGTGACACACACATAGTTGTCAGTGACTCCTATCCATCTTAAGGGTGTAACGATACGCTTACCCAACGATAAGATACGTATCACAGTGGTCATGATACCATACGTATCACGATACGGATTTTAAGTTTTGTCAACCTTGTTTCCTATCTTTAAATGAAGAATAAATGATTAAGAAACAAAGATAAAATTCTTAATTGTTTAATAGGAGGGCGGTCAATAATTAGTGTCGTCCCTCAGTTTATTTCACGAATACTGCATGGAGGACGTGCAGAGTTATACTATTATACGCACGAACTCTTTAGCTTTCCAACGGTGTATCATACATATATATCTATACACAGGGACAGTGAGAAAATAAGTACTGAAAGAGGTACATACGATCAACTGCTTATAAAAGTGTCTGCCAGACGTTCAGTGAACTCTTTAGAAATACGTTCTTATATTAAAACGCGTATGGCTTTAGGATTAAGCGCAACAGTAATTCACAATGAACTCTGTACTGTTTTTGGTTCTTCTGTTGTTAGTTTAAGAACAGTTCAAAGATGGATTGTTATGTTTAAGAACGGCAGAGAGAGGTTGGAGGATTCCTCGGAGGTGAAAAATATCGCCTTTTTTCCGAGAGGAAGCCGCTGCTATAAAAGAAGAAGAAAAAAAACCTTGAAGTTAACAATACCGTACTGTACCGTGCAGACCTGGATGCGTACCGTGGACCATACCGTAAAGAAAATACCGCGGTGTATCGTTGTACGGTATACCGTTACACCGTAGTAGAGTAACAGTGTAAGATAAAGTTAAAGAAGGTTTGATTGCAACTGTGAAAACGATTTGAAAGTCAATGTGAAATTTGTTCTTACTTTGATACACTCATTTAATGAAGGAATCTCATATAGTATAAAGTCAACGACAAAGTCAGGGCAGAAGAATCAACTATGGTAGTAGGATAATGCATTTTCATCATTAATTTTCCAGAGAAAGAAATACTTTATAGCCATCGTGGTTATTTTAGGCCTATTTATTTTTTTTCTGCAATACGACGAATTAATATTATTTGCTGATTTATCTCTTCTAAACGGGCCATAAGGGTAGTTGCAGGACTGGTTTGCCCAGTGTTAGGATAATATGACTGAGTGTGGTATCATGCCACATGTCTGCAGCATGTTACTGCAGTGTAGTAGCACTTTTATCTGTCTCAAGTGGACATTGTCTCCAAATGACTGAAATTCTGTCGGTGGGACGTTGAACCCAACAAACAATAAACGGGTCATAACACAAAGGGAAAAGGCTCAAATAAGCACAGCATGTCATACGATAAAACATCATTTCTAAATCGATATTCGACTCCCATTGGAAATAATATGCGGAAAACAAAGGTTTCCGTAGGTTCGTCAGCAACAAACTAGAGATATTTTACTGATATCATCAAGAATTTTATAGGATAGAAAAAAATCAATTTACTCAAATATTTAACAGCGGAAGGTCGAATGCCCCTATCTTAAAGAATGATATTTAGTTCACAATGGAAAGTCATAAATACACAAAGAGTAGTTATTTCTAGGTTTGCTGTTTTTTGTTTCCGAAACGACTCATATGTACATGTAAAATTATATATCGTTTAATGTCAAGTTATTTGTCATACAATTAGTACAGAATTTTTTTATTTTCAATTTATATTACTTATTATTATTTTTAATTAAATCTACACACATAACCTCAGGTGAAATGTTTATTATATTGCTTTCATTTGGCTAATATTTAAAAGAGTTTGTTAAAATGTCTTATGCATGTGCTACTCGAAAGTAAAGGTTATTGGCCTTGAATATCAAGTTGAGACTGTTAGACGTTTCCTCAGGTAAAAGTCAGTATTTTACGTCTGGAAAGGCTCATGAAAAATAGATTAGATTAGATCTAGCTTCTTGAGCTTTTACCGTAATACGTCATTCTTCGTGTAAGAAGTAAAATGATTTTTTTTCTTCTTCTCTTCTATTATATTATGATTAAACGTAGGAAGTTATTTATGAATTACATTTTAACTTAATTTTACATTCTTAAAAAACGAAACGTTACGACTGTGAAAAGTAATTGCTCGTGCTATGCTTCAAATAATATGTCAATAGTTAAGTGATATGATATTAGATATAACGAAATAAAAAAATTACGAAATAAGACAGTTAGAAGAATGACAATATTT